>CM068296.1:56977927-58177927 GCA_034768395.1 Linum lewisii
TTCCCTGACGAGCTGTAGCGTGTTGAGACATTTGAACAGGTTAACAGCATAGCTATTGAGCCCTGGGCAATTCCTCACGCTCAAGATCTGAGTAATGCCGTCGATTCAGATGAGCCTTGGTATGCAACTCTAGCTAACTATCTCTCACACGGCATTGTACCTCCTGAACTGGATTTCAATGCACGCAAAAAGCTCTTAAAGGAAGCCAAGTCATACTTCTGGGATGAGCCTTTCTTATACCGCATCAATCTTGACGGGATGATCCGGAGATGTATCTCTTACACTGAAGCTGCGGACATCATGCGTAAGTGCCATGAAGGACAGTTTGGAGGACACTTCGGAGGCAACCGCACGGCGAGAAAGGTACTCGAAACAGGTTTCTATTGGCCCTCAATTTTTAGTGATTGCGATGTTTATGCTCGACGTTGTGATGCATGCCAGCGATCAGGTAACATTTCCAACCGTAATGAGATGCCCCAAATTGTATCTTTAACCGTTGAAATTTTTGATGTTTGGGAAATCGACTTTATGGGTCCGTTCACACCCTCCAACGGAAACAAGTACATTCTTGTAGCCGTTGATTACGTTTCTAAGTGGGATGAGGCTGAAGCTTTACCCACTAATGATTCTAGAGTGGTGGGTCGGTTCCTTACCCGTCTTTTCACGCGTTTTGGTTCACCGCGCTTCATCATAAGCGATAGGGGAACCCACTTCCACGGACAATTCGACCGGGTGTGCAAACGCTTTGGCGTCACCCACCGAATGTCCACGGCTTATCATCCTCAAGCGAATGGTCAAGCGGAAGTGACGAACCGTGAGCTCAAGCGGATTCTTGATAGGACAGTTGGCCGATCTCGCAAAGACTGGTCATCTAAGCTTAATGATGCCTTATGGGCATATCGAACTGCCTACATGACTCCCATCGGAACCTCACCGTATCAACTGGTCTATGGCAAGGCATGTCATTTACCAGTTGAGCTTGAGCACAAGGCATTCTGGGCTAACGAAGAGTTGAATATGAGCTATGCAGTAGCAGGTAAAACCGCCATGACCAGATCGCTGAGCTTGAGGAACACCGTCTACACGCTTATGAAAGCACAAAGCTATACAAAGAGCGCACGAAGAGAATTCATGACTCTCAGTTGAAGACGATCAAGCAGTTCTATCCCAGAGAAGAAGTACTCTTATAAACTCTCGCTTGAAACTGTTTCCGGGTAAGTTGAAATCTTGATGGTCTGGTCCTTATACCGTGGTCCGACAGACACCCTTAGGTAGCGTCTACATTAAACTGCACGATCAAGAACCGTTTGTGGTCAACGGCATAGGCTTAAGAAGTATCTGCAAGGGTTAGCCGTATCCTCCATACACGTGCACTACCTCGTTTTGGAATCCTGACACGAATCCAGGTATCGTCTGGCTCACGGACGTTAAACAAGAGCGCTTCGTGGGAGGCAACCCACGGCTGGAGTCAGTTTATTTTCATTTTTGAGTTGGTTTATTTTAAAACCCGTCTTTAAAAAAAAAACCTGCCACCGTCTTCAAATAAGTTTTCGGCAAAACTGTGTCATTGTTTTTGCCAAAAACGTGTTTTCAAACTCGACCTGTTTTCCTTGTTCAGCATTTTCGAACCGAAAACCACAAGCCCTTCGCCGAAACAATTTCCTCCATTTTCACTACAATTTTCGCCAAAAATTCCCATTCATCTTTGCCGAAAATCCTGGTTCAAATTCTCCTGCCTATCATGTCTAACATTTTCGCCGAAACCAAGCCATGATTTTCGCCAAAATTCCTGTGCTTCCCCTTTGACTATTTAAGCGGCCCCATCCTCATAATTTCGGTCCAGCATCCGAAAACTTTGCAAAACAGAATAAATCTCCCCCTGCTTTGAAACATCGCCGCCTTGTCCACAGAATCAGCCACTCGCCGCCAGCCCGACGACTGCCTTACCACCGCCGCCCCACTGAACAGTAACCGCCGCCGCCGACAGTCACCACCCTCCGTCCCTAGCCCCTGTTCCAAACCATAGAACTAGCGTTTTTCAGCTCTGGTTCCGGTCGACCTAGCTTTCAAGTTTTTCATCGATTTCTCAGATTTCCAATAGTTTTCTCGAATCATGTCTTCACGGTTAGTTGTTCAGCCTTTGATTGTGCATCTTTTGGCTTTTTGACTTTCGGTTTTCGGCATGGTTGGCTTTGGTTGACTTTTTGGTTCCCCCTTATTTTTCATGACTGCTTTATCGGTATCAATTGGCTAGGTTTCGGTGTTGTTTCTGGCCTTTTCAGGATTGTGATTTGTTGTCTGTGTGATCGTGTTAATGAATCGTTCCATTATTCATGCCTGCCTAATGAATTGACAGTTATTCAATGATATATCTTGATTCTATGATCACTCGGTTACTTAGTACCCCAACTTGTCACCTTAAGTGTGGGGTAAGTGTCTTGTCATCTAATGCTGGTCATCTCTGAGTTGGGTTTTACAGGGCTCCCAAGCGTTTTAAGACTACCAGTGCAGATAGAGCACAGCGATCCTCAGCTCGCCAGAGTAAGACACCACCTTCTCGATGGCCCGCACCAGCTGCACAGAAATTGACGGTTGTGGCCATCATTCCCGAGGATGCACCTACCCCTGCAACTCCCATTTCCTCTATTCCTACACCTGCCAATGGGGCCGTGCATCCTTTCATCGCCGCCCTGGAGCCGCACCAACTCGAGGTCTTTCAGAAGATCAAAGACATCCCTCCGGCTAAGGTGGCAGTTCTGTCTCTTGACAGTCTCAAAGCGCACAATCCGGCTTGGCACTCGACAATTGACACCGCTCTTAATAAAGCCGGATTGCGAAGTGCTGACCACTCATGGATCCCCATACCCGCTTGTCACCCTCCAGGAGTTCTGGAGTTCATTTCGGCGCCTCACCCCAAAGCCCTTTCGTGAGCAGAAATTCGTTTCCTTTCGCCTCGGTGGTGTTCTTCACGAGAAGTCCCTTCGCGAGTTCGCCGCTTGCTGGATCCGCACGTCAATTTCGATACCGCATTAGCTGGCTTCGAGGACACATACTCCATCACAAGTGCTCCTTACCAGGATGTGTGGAAATGGGCATGCTGCGAGTATGAAAGCTCACCTATCGTCCACCCCACGGTCGGTGACATCTTTCACCCTGTTCTTAAATTCTTGCATTATGTTTGGGTGCAATCTCTGTGTTTTTGCAGTAAGACGAGCGCCCACCACGTTTCTTTGGAGGAGCTCGTATTATTCCGTGCTTTAGAGGAAGACGCCAACCTGCACCCCGGCTGGTGGCTTGCACGATTCTTTCACAAGCGCACTACCGCCAAGAAGCTTCCTACTGAGCTTCCTGGAGGCCCTTTCATTTCAATTCTGATCGACAACCTCCAGCTCGGTGACAAATGGGCCCCCGATATTCCTCGTATCCCGATTGAGAATATAGGCGCTGAACTTGCCATAGCACGGCACATCGACCTTTCCAAGACTATTGAGCATTGCACATCCCTCCCTCACCGAGTTCTGCAGTCAGCTGAGCGCCCACCGTCGCGAGCGCAAATCACCGCGGAGATGAATGAAAGGCAGGCGCGTATTGAGAAGTGGCAGCTAGACTACTCAGCTGGTTCGTTGCAATGGCAGAAGGACCGAGTAGCGCATGAGGAGACTCAGAACGAGCGTTGGTCCACTCTACAGAAATTCATGGCCGACCAATCAGTCAGGCACCAGGACGAGCTCGCTTGGCGACAGCAGAGGGAGCAGTGTTTCGCCACAACCTCCATTACCACACCACCTCCACCTCCTCCTGCGGAACAGTGATCAGGTTGTTTCTATCTTTTTCCTTTCTTTTCTTTCTTCTTTTCGGGTCTCGACCCAATTTTATTCTGTGTGGATCCGGGACACTTGTCCCGGTGTCCTTTTGATCTTTTTGTTGTTTGTGTTTTATAGGATTTTGAGTAGCTCTGCACCGCTCGGGACTCTTCGTGTTCATCCACTACACCGACCATCCCCTTCCAGGTTCTTCGTATCTCTCTACTATAGTTCGGTCCTGTGAGGACACATAACAGTTTAAGTGTGGGGTAGCGTGTTAGAGAACCATGCATGATCTTGATTGCTTATATCTTTGTATGTGCCTCGTGATTCCTGTCCAGTTCTCTAGCATAGAATTGCTCAATTCTTGACATTTGATGTTAAATTGACTTCAATTTTGAACAATGACGTCTAGATTGTTCCACTTAGAACCTTTAACCAACGTGTCAGAACTGATATTAAATGAGTCTAGGTCAGAACAGATCATAAATCACTTCTGTAGTTGGAACTGGAATTAATTGAATCAATTAACTTGTTAACAACAAAGCTCGATAACACCATTCTAAGAGGATAAACGCTAGCTTCTCCCATGTTTTCACTCCATATTTGTTCACCTGTGATTGTGGCTTGAGATTAGACGGAAATCCAATTCGAAATCTTGTGTAAAAAGTTATAACTAGCTGGGACCAAGTGGCTAAACTGTTGAATCAAGTAATTAAGTTGTGCAAATCAAGTAAAAGTCTTTAAAGTACTGAAAATAAAGCTAGGCAAGCCCGACACCTAAGTGAAGTGTTCGGGTTGAGCACTAGCAGAGGCACAAATACTGTGAGCTAGGCAGGTCCAACACCTAAGTGAAGTGTTTGGTATCGAGCACTAGTATGCAGTAAATAAATTAAAGCAAGTTTGAATCTTGAAAGAAATTGTTGTTTAAATCGGTCCTAGCTAGAACGTGTAACGTACAGATCTAGAAGCGGATGAAGTCGAGTCGATAGCCACGTCATTTTTCCTGCCTCCGCGTCCACATCATGGCTAGAGCTTAAAGTCGTTTTGATTAGAATTGGTGTTATCGTAGTCGGTTAATCATGATTAATTATTTCGCTGAGAAACAATCTTTGTTAAAACCACTACTTGAAGTGCGCAGGAATCAGTGTGATCGGAAACTTGTTTGGTTGATATTCTTGCATGTGTAGGTCACTCTTTCTATGTGGAGCAGTCTAAACCAAATTGTTAGAATTGAATCTCAGTTTAATCTCGTGTCATTTGTGAATTTGAGTGTGTTCTAGTCAGTTTGCTTGAGGACAAGCAAAAGCTTAAGTGTGGGGTATTTGATGACACTCAATTTGACGTGATTATCAGCCTCATTTAAGCGACATTTCTTTGCTTAAGACATTGATTTTAGGGTAGAATAACGAATATTCAATCGATTGCCCTATCGCGTGCCAATTGTGTTACCTTGGCCCGTTTCGGGTCTATTTGATGGTTTTCTAGTGTTTTTGTGTTAGCACAGGTTTTTGCCATCAAATAAAGTAACCAAAGACGTGTCTAAGTCATTGGAACATCGAGGAACTGAACCGGAATCGATCAAAGGAGCCAATTAAGTTCAAACCAAAGTCCTGCCCGGTTTATACATATATTTTCGGTGAAACTACCCTTTGGTTTTCGCCGAAAATGGAAGAAGAAATCACTGGCCGATTGAGAGGAAGTCTTCGGCGAAAATACCCTTGAGAGTTCGCCGAAAACAAAAGGAAGAATCCACTGTCCCGAGTATGAAGAAGTTTTCGCCGAAATTCCTTTACCATTTTCGGCGAAAATCTCAGTTGAAATCAGAAAAATCTCGGGTTAATATAAATAGAGAACTCGGCGGCTAAAGGGGAATAACTTTTACAACTGAAAAAACACACAAACGACGACAGAGAGAGACAGGGCGAGTAGATAGAGTTTGAGGAGCAGGAACGGATCGTGACGCCATCCATCCATCTCGAGAGCCAGTGCTAGGAGTTGAAAATCCAGCAGATTTGAGCTGCCAGGAAGCATCGAAATTAGGTTTTGCAGTTCTTCTCTGTCTTCCTATCTGAGATGTATTTCTTGTCTGTCTTCGATTCTTCTGTATTGAATATGAGGAGATAAACTCGTGTAGCTTAGATTAGATGAACCCTAAGTGACCCAGGGCTTAAAGCGGTCATGGATCGGCGGTGATTAGATTCGAAATTCATTCAGTTTCATCTTTCATGTTTGGTTTGTTCTTCGTTTTCTGTGTTTCTTGTCTGGTTTGGCCACCTAGATTAAATTCTTGTTAAGCTAAGGATAGAAGCGAATGCTCACCTTACTTTAAAACACCAAATCGAACAATCAACCTTATAATTGGAGCGTGCCTTTCGTAGGAACCGATTAGGGTATATCCATTGCTAGAGTAACTCATTAATCACTAGAATTTGCACCAGTTAAGTTAAGTCGTTGCGAGAGGCGACCGTACCCGGGCGACTAATTAATCGTGGTAGCTAGATCGGATAGAGCGAACATTCGCCAGTCTTAAACCTAAGGGTCAGGAGTTATGATGGTGTCTGTGAACTGAATGAACTAGAATCGAAAATCGCTGGTCTGTGACTGTTGTTGCCTTGGTGATCTAAGGGAATTCGAAGTCTAAGCTTGTCTGTCATCTTTCTAGTCAATTAATCAATCTTCAATCTTTCTTCGTTTTAATTTTCAATTCTTCTTGTTCTTGCGTCGTAGTATAGAAGTCGTGGAACTCACACCACGCACAACTTGTGTTTGAACTTGAATTAAAACTGTCAACACCTTTGAGTAAGGAAGTAGAGGAAACCCCTGGAATACGATCTGCTATAGCTTTTTCTTAGCATTAGTAGTTATTTGTGTGAACCCGAACAACGATCTTAGGTTCACCAGGGTTCTAAGGATGCCTCTAATGGTGTTAGTTTCTCTGCAAGTATGGCTGATTTCAATGACTTTATTGATAAGTGTCATTTACTTAAATGCCTTTCTATGGACCTTTCTATACCTGGACGAATAAGCAGGAAGAAAATTGGATTGCTCGTCGGTTAGATAGGGCCCTAGTTAATGAGGACTGGTTTACTTCTTATCCTCACTCCAAGGTTTCTATCTTGCCTCCAGCATTATCGGATCACTCAGGTATCTTGCTTCAGCTTGACTTAACCGTTCGCTCTTATCC
Organism: Linum lewisii; assembly: GCA_034768395.1. Lineage (NCBI taxonomy): Eukaryota > Viridiplantae > Streptophyta > Magnoliopsida > Malpighiales > Linaceae > Linum > Linum lewisii. The sequence goes on from CM068296.1 coordinate 56,984,918, forward strand.
AAAGCCTTTTAGGTTCTTTGATTTTTGGGTGCATCAGCAAGGTTATCTGGATTGTGTTCAACGTTCCTGGGATATTGCTACTCCTGGTGAGCCTATGCTAAAGTTGTTCAGAAAACAAAGGGAACTTAAGAGTGCCCTTCGAAAATTCAATAAACATACTTTAGTGATATCTCTAATCGTGTGAGGCAGGCTACAGCTTCTCTGGCTTCTGTTCAGGTTCAGTTGCTTAACAGCCCTTCGCGAGACCTAGTTACTAAAGATAAAGAGGCTTATGCTACTCTCCTTTCTTTTCAGCTTGCTGAGAAGCAGTTCTTGAGGCAAAAATCTCTAGAATCAGGGAAGTGTCAGAGAGGGATTCTAATACTAGTTTCTTTCATCGGTCTGTCAAGATTCATAATTCCTTTAACACAGTAAGGCATATTACTACTCGTGTTGGTTTAGTATTGACAGAGCCTGATGGTATTATTGCAGAGTTTGTTTCTTTTTACAATTGCTTACTCGGTACTCCTGATGCTACTGTTTCCCCTCCAAGTATTGATGAGCTTACTTCTGTTCTAAATAAATTTGTTACTCAAGAACATAATGATCTGCTTATCAAAGAAGTTACAAGAGATGAAATTCGGAAAGTGTTATTTCAAATGGATGGCAGACGTTCTCTGGGGCCAGATGGCTTTAATGCTACCTTCTACAAAGCCTCTTGGAGTATTATTAAAGTAGACTTTATAGATGCAGTGTTGGAGTTCTTTAGTTCTTCAAGAATGCTCCCTAAACTGAATGCTACGTCCCTCACTCTCATTCTTAAGGTTAAGAACCCTTCTCAGGTCCGTGAATTTAGACCTATCTCCTGCTGTACTCTTTTCTATAAGTGTATAGCGAAGATTCTTGCCAATCGAATGCAGTTAGTTCTCCCTAATGTCATTAGCGATTCTCAATCTGGATTTGTTAAAAATCGTAAGATTGCAGATAATGTACTCTTGGCTGAGGAGTTGGTCCGCATGTATAGTGATGCCAGTGTTTCCCCTCGCTGCACAATTAAAGTCGATCTCATGAAGGCTTTTGATTCGGTGAGTTGGGATTATCTTTTGACTATGCTTGCAGCTATGAGATTCCCTAAAAAAATTATTGGTTGGTTGAAAACCTGTATTTACTCTGCCACTTATAGTATCTCTCTTAATGGGGGTCTGCATGGTTTCTTCCCTGCAAAGAAGGGTGTGAGACAGGGTGACCCTTTGTCCCCGTATCTATTTGTTATTGCTATGGAGGGGCTGTCTCGCCTTTTAGACATTGCAGGGGTTTCTAAAATTCTTCCTTTTCATCCTCAATGTCATAAGATCAAGCTTACTCACCTTGCTTTTGTGGATGACATGATGATATTCTCTAATGGCAGCTGATCCACCCGGTTGGACCGGTAGATCAATAATGTGGTTCTTTGGAGGTTTGAGCAACAAATCTGTCATCGGGGTGCCTCGGGACCTTGGCGGGTGGTACCTTGCAGGGCGGACGTGCAAGGCGGTTAGTATATATATGAGATGGTAAGTATATCGGTAATGTGGGAAGAATGGGTTACAGAGAAGTACCGGGCGAGAGCCCTTTGGTGAGGGTGGAACCGATATCCTTTAGCGTACAGCGCGGAAGCTTGTAGTATCAGGCATATGGTCCCGGGTATGTTGTGTTGTCCTCTTCGGAATTGGGGGCCCCTTTATTTATAGGCCCAGACAGGTGTGACTTAGTCCACGTGTCACGCTCCGAGTGGACCGCAAGGGGTCACTATCAACAGTATATGGCGGTGGCCGCATTCCTGTCTTGTCGATGGCATGTAGTCTGCTCTGAAGGCGGTCTAATGTCCGCTCTTGAGAGATGGACCGCCGTGGGGGCCTTGAGGGTGGATATGATCCTAGGGCCCATCAATTGCCCCCGAGTATGGTCCTGAGAGTGCATAGGTCTCAGGACGATACTGTGGAACGACTGTCCGAGTCCGTCCGCTTCTGAGGGGTGAAATGCTGCAGTATTCCTGAGGGCGGACATGATCCTAGGGCCCATCAATTGCTCCCGAGTATGGCCTTGAGAGCGTATGGGTCTCAAGGCGATACTATGGACCAACTGGAAGTGACTCCGACCTTGTGACCCCACAGTTGTCCCCCAGCCTTCCTAGTATGGTCCCGAGAGTGCCTGGGTCTCGTGATGATACTATGGGTCGTCTTGTGAGCACGAGGCGGATATTGGTGTAGTCTGCGGGCGGTACGCCTTCCCCTTTGTGGTTTCTTGGCGGTCCCCTGAGTTTATTAGCGACCGCCGTCGCTAGTGCTCCGGTAAACTTTACGAAGGAATCCGAGTAGTCGCCGCCAGCGCCATGTCCAATTATCCAATAGGTGGGGCTCTTCATTTTAGGTGGGATTGCACGCTTGCCCCCCTCTTTTTCGTGGGCTTCACTCCTTGATGGGCTATTGGCTGTTGGCTGCACACTTTCATTCTTTGTTGAGTTTTGGGCCTACGCGCCCACTGGTCAGAGGCCACATGGCCGATTTATACTTGGCGACGTTTCGTCTACCCACGTCACCAGTATAAATAGAGGCTTTCGCTACCTTCTTTCAATACCTTTGCATTCTATCAACTTCTCAGAGCGTCCGCCCTTTCTTGTTTGCGAACCTCCTTCTTTCAGAGTGTCCGCCCCTTCTTTATTTCTTTTCATCTCGCTTTCTTTCTGTCTTTTCGCAGTGTGTCTCCAAACACAATGGCATCTGATGCTGAGTCGTCCTCATCCGCCGAAGCAAGTATGTCTCCTTGACTTTCCTGCGTTCAATTTATCCCCTCCTTTGTTCCACTTTTGTTTTTACTTTCTTTTTCGTTCCCTGCTTGTCTGAGATGTCTTCGAGTGGATCATCGTCTTCCTTAGATTATGACCGCCTAAGTGAAATGTTAGGGCATCAACGGGGGCGTAGGTGACAGACCATCCGCCCCCCTCCCTTCGACGCGGGGACGAATAGCGTTCCTACGTCTATCCGCCCTTTTGGCGTTCATTCCTCCTCCCCTTCTGATTTGTCCTCCTTATTCTTCTATTGTAGGAGGCTATGATGAGGGGAGGAGAGACTCGAGGGCGGACAAATCGTCGGGGGAGTCTTCTTCTGCATCTCCGCCGCTACGTCATCCCAGTCCGCCATTGTCGCCCGAGGTATCCCTAGGAGAGTTTGATGATGACGAGGGGTCAGACGCAGCGGATCCTCATAAAAAAAGCAAGGCCGCCGCTATGCCTTATGTTGAGGATGAGGATTTGGTTTTTAACCCCTTCGCGGAGTATGACGTTCAGTACATCTTCTCCGAGGATGCCCAAGTGCTGCCTACTCCTTCGGCGGATCAGCTCCGGCGACAAGCAGAGGCGAGGTTCAGCGGTGTGTCCAAAAAAGCTAATGCTCCTCCAAACAACGGTCGGCGGTTCGCCGCGTGGCAAATCGGATTCACAAAAGAATCATGGGGCTTCGAGCTCCAGGTAGGCGCCGTAGAGAAGTACGGCTTCAAGATCCTGTCTTGGGAGCAGATGTGGGAGGGCGTGCCTGCAGACTGCCGAGAGGTGTATGGTCCGGGTTATTTTCCTTTTGTGAAATCCAACGCCCTGGCGAGACTACTGAACGAGTGTGATATGCCTCAGCTGTTCGCCTACGCTGCCCTTGCTCGTCTCTGCTCCATTGGCAACTGTCCGCCTGGCTGGGTAGGCGTGTGGGTGGAGGCTTTGATGTATGGTCTTCGCTTTCCTCTGGATCAGTGGGAGCTAGACGTGCTGGATCTCCTAGGCGCTTCTCTCGGCGCACTGCAACCCCACGCGTGGCCCATCATGACCGCCTTCAAGGTGTCATGTGTGAAAAGGCATGTTGCTCCAAGTGCCCGAATATTCCGCCATCTCTACCTCACCAAGATTGGGCAAAACGGCATCACCTTCTCGAAGAGGAGGGCACAGTTGGGGAGCGGGGTGTACGGTGCCATCAAGGCTGACTCCGTGTGGTGGCATAACTTCTTCTTCATAAAGACTGATTCCCCGGAGGATGCGTTCTGGGCGGAGCGCTGATAAGCTGCAGAATAGCGGTCGATCAAATAACTACCAAGCTGTGAAGCTAGGGTAGATCGTATTCCAGAGGTTTCCTCTACTTCCTACTCAAAGGTGTTGGCAAATTAATTCAAGGTTAAACACGTTGTGCGTGGTGTGAGTTCCACGTCTTTTATACTAAAATGCAAAGGAAATTGAAATGAAATTAAAGCGAAGAAAGATTGAAGATTGATTGATTGACTAGAAAGATGACAGACAAGCTTAGACTTCGAATCCCCCTTAGATTACCAGAGCAACAGCAGTCAACAGATCAGCAATTTTCGATTCTAGTTCATTCAGTTCACAGACACCATCATAACTCCTGACCCTTAGGTTTAAGACTGGCGAACGTTCGCTCTATCCCATCTAGCTACCACGATTAATTAGCCGCCCGGGTACGGTCGCCTCTCGCAACGACTTAACTTAATTGGTGCAAATTCTAATGATTAATGAGTTACTCTTGCAATGGATTAACCCGAATCGGTTCCTACGAAAGGCACACTCCAATTATAAGGTTAATTGTTCAACTTGATGTTCTAAAGTAAGGCGAGCGTTCGCTTCTATCCTTAGCTTAACAAGAATGTAATCTAGGTGGCCAAACCAGACAAGAAACACAGATAATGAAGAACAAATCAAACATGAAAGATGAAACTGAATGAATTTCGAATCTAATCACCACCGATCCGTGACCGCTTTAAGCCCTGGGTCACTTAGGGTTCATCTAATCTAAGCTACACGAGTTTAGCTACTCATATTCAATACAGAAGAATCGAAGATAGACAAAGAATACATCTCCGATAGGGTAAACAGAGAAGAACTGTAAAACCTAATTTCGATGACTCCTGGCAGCTTCAATCTGCTGGACCTTCAACTCCTAGCACTGGCTCTCCGAGATGGATGGATGGCGTCACGATCCGTTCCTGTCTCCTCGAACTCTTATCCACTCGTTCTCTCTATTTCTCAGTCTTGGGATTTTTCGTCCCCTCCCTGGTTGTGTGTAAAATCTGATATCTATGTAGCCGCGCGTTTCAGTATTTATACCTAACCGGCGAATTCTGCTTTTCCACTGGGATTTTCGCCGAAAATCCAAGGATATTTTTGGCGAAAATATCTGATCAAATGTGGCTTCATCCGTCTGTTTCTCCTGGTTGATTTGGCTTTGGGTTTTCGGTGAAAATTTCCAATTGTTTTCGCCGAAAACTTCCTCTTGATCGGGACAGTGGATTTCTTCTTCCATTTTCGGCGAAAACCCTAAGAGATTTTCGCCGAAAATATATGTGTAAACGGGGCAGGAATTCTTTTGGGTTGAATGACTTTTCTGGTTGATTCGGGTGTGATTCCTCGGGGTTCCAGTGCCTTAGACACGTCCTTGGCTACCACATTCGATGACGAACACCTGTGCTAGCACGAAAATACTAGAAAACCATCAAATTGACCCGAAATGGGCCAAGGTAACACAAAAGGCATAAGATGGATCGATTGAGTAAATATTCACTATTCTACCCTAAAAGCTGTGTCTTAAGCAATGAAATGTCGCTCAAATGAGGCTGATAATCACGTCAATTCGAGTGTCAACGAAATACCCCACATTTAAGCTTTTGCTTGTCCTCAAGCAAACTGAATTAGAACACACTCAAATTCACTAATGACACGAGATTAAATTGAGATTCAATTCTAACAATTTGGTTTAGACTGTTCCACGTAGAAAAGGTGACCTACACATGCAAGAACATCGACCAAACAAGTTTCGATCTCACTGTTTTCTGCACACTTCAAGTAGTAGTTTTAAGAAAGCATGTTTCTTGGGAAAACAATTAATCATGATTAACAGACTACGATAACACCAATTCTAATAAGAAAAGACTTTAAGCTCTAGCCATTATGTGGATGCGGAGGTAGGAAAAGTGACGTGGCTATCGACTCGACTTCATCCTCCTCTAGATCTGTACGTTATATGTTCTAGCTAGGACCGATTTAAACAACAATTTATTTCAAGTTTCAACTTCTTCCTTCAATTTATTTACTGCATACTAGTGCTCGATACCAAACACTTCACTTAGGTGTTGGACCTGCCTAGCTCACATTATTTGTGCCTATGCTAGTGCTCAACCCGAACACTTCACTTAGGTGTCGGGCTTGCCTAGCTTTATTTTCAGCACTTTAAAGAACTTAGCATTGATTTGCACAACTTTATTACTTGATTTAACAATTTAGCCACTTAATCCTAGCTAGTTATAACTTTTTACACAAGATTTCGAATTGGATTTCCATCTAATCTCAAGCCACAATCACAGGTGATCAAATATGGAGTGAAAAACATGGAAGAAGCTAGCATTTATCATCTTAGAACAGTGTTATCGAGATTTGTTATTAACAAGCCAATTAATTCAATTAATTCAAGTTTCAACTATAGAAGTGATTTAGGATCTGTCCTGACCTAGACTCATTTAATATCAGTTCTGACACGTCGGTTACAGGTTCTAAGTGGAACAGTCTAGACGTCATTGTTTAAAATTGAAGTCAATTTAACAACAGAAGTCAAGAATTGAGCAGTTCTATGCTAGAGTGACAGTACAGGAATCACGAGGCACACAAAGATAAAGGCAATCAAGATCATGCATGGTTTTCTAACATCCCACCCCACACTTAGACTGTCATGTATCCTCACAGGACCAAACTAAAGGAGAGAGATACGAGGAACCTCAAAGGTGATGGGCGGTGTAGTGGTCGAGCACGAAGAGGCCGGGGCGGAGTAGCTACTCAAAATCCTACAAAAACACAAACAACAAAAAAGAACAAAAGGATATCGGGACAAGTGCCCCGAATCCACACAGAATAAAAGTGGATCGAGATCCGAAAAGAAGAAAGAAAAGAAAAGGAAAGGATAGAAACAACCTGATCACTGTTCCGAGGGTGGGGGTGGAGGCGGTGTCGGAATAGGTGAAATGCCAAGTCGCTGCTCCAGCTGCTGTCGCCATGCGATATCATCCGTGTGTCTGGCAGACTGGTCGGCCATGAATTGCTAGAGAATGGACCAACGCTCGTTCTGAGTCTCTTCATGTGCTACTCGGTCCTTCTGCCATTGAAGCGAACCAGTCGAGTAGTCTAGCTGCCACTTCTCAATACGCGCCAGCCTCTCATTCATCTCCGCGGTGAGTTGCGCTCGCGACGGCGGGTGTTCAATAGGCTGGGGAATGCGGTGAGGGAGTGATTTGCAATGCTCAAAATCCAAAGAAAGGTCGATGCCTTGTGCTATGGCGAGGTCGGCACCTATGGGCTCAATCGGGACACGAGGAATATCGGGGCCCCATTTGTCACCGAGCTGGAGATTGTCGATCAGAATTGAAATGAAAGGCCCCCCTGGAAGCTCAGAAGGAAGCTTCTTGGTGGTAGTGCGCTTGTGAAAGAATCGTGCAAGCCACCATCCGGGATGCAGGTTGGCATCCTCCTCTAAAGCACGAAATAAAACGAACTCCTCCAAAGAAACATGGTGACGGCTCGTCTTCCTGCAATAACACAGAGATTGCACCCAAACATAATGCAAAAATTTAAGAATAGGGTGAAAGATATCACCAACCGTGGGGTTGACGATAGGGGTGATCTCAGATTGGCAGGAGGCCCATTTCCACACTTCTGGGAAGGAGCACTCATGATGGAGTATGTGTCCTTGAAGCCAGCGGATGTTGTATTGTGGTCGACGTGCGGATCCAGCAGGTGGCCAAACTCGAGAATGGACTTCTCGTGGAGAACACCACCGAGGCAAAATGATACGAATTTCTGCTCACGTATGGGCTTCGGGGTGAGGCGCCGGAACGAACTCCAGAACTCATGTAGAGCGACAAGCGGGTAGGGGGAACCATGAGCGGTCAGCACTCGTAAACCGACTTTAAGAAGGGCGGTGTTAATGGTGGAGTGCCAAGCCGGATTGTGCGCCTTGAGACTGTCTAGAGAAAGAACTGCCACCTTGGCCGGAGGAATGTCTTTGATTTTCTGAAAGATCTCTAGTTGGTGCGGCTCCAGAGCTGCAATGAAAGGATGTAGAGCCCCATTGGCAGGTGCAGGAATAGATGAGATAGGAGTCACAGGGTTGGTGCATCCTCGGGGATGATGGCCACAGCCGTCGATGTCTGTGCAGCCGGTGCGGGTGTTCGGGAGGGTGGTGTCCTACTCTAGCGAGCTGAGGATCGCTGCGCTCTATCTGCACTGGTAGTCTTAAAATGTTTGGGAGCCCTGGAAAACACAACTCAGGAAAGACCAGCATCAGAAAACAAGAATCCTACCCCACACTTAGGTTGACAAGCGGGGGCAAGCAAATAAAATCGAGAGAGCAGCGAATCGAGATATAGCAGTAAAGAACGGTGAATCAATTAAGCAAGCATGCGGAATGGAATGATTCTGTAACACGATCACACACACAACAAGTCACGAGCCCTAAAAGGGGCACAAAGAAATGCCAGAACCTAGCCAATTGACACCGACAAAGCAATCATGAAAATCGAGGGAGAACCAAAAAGTCAACCAAAGTCAACCAAGCCGAAAACCGAAAGTCAAAAAGCCAAAAGGTTCACAATCAAGGGCTGAACAACTAACCGTGAAGACATGACTCGAGAAAATGATTGGAAATCCGAAAAAATGACGAAAAGAGCTTGAAAACTAGGTTGGGAGGAACCGGAGCTGTGGAGCTCCGATTCTAGGGTTTGAACCGCGGGCTAGGCAAGGGAGAAGGGCGGCCAATCAGGCGGCGGTGGGCAAAGAGGCGGCGGCGGCCGGTCGGCGGTCAAGGGGGGAAGTGGCGGCTGGGCGGCGCTCGGCGAACAGAGGGGGAGAGAGTTTGGTTTTATTTGAAATTTTTGGATGGGGGGGCAAAAATCAGAAGTCGAAATCGGTATAAATAGTTGGCGAAAAACACCAAATTTTCTAGTAAAATCAAAATCCGGTTCGGCGAAAAGAAGAGGGTTTTCGGCGAGATGGCTAGGTGGCGAGAAACAGGAGGAACAGGTTGAATTAAAACAAGAATTTTCGGTGAAAATTTGGTCATATTTTCGGCGAAAATTCACTTGAAAATGGTCGGCTGTGTTTTTTTTATTTTATTTTAGAGAACAAAGGGTTTCAAAACAAAACGACTCAAAATGAAAATAACTGACTCCAGCCGTGGGTTGCCTCCCACGAAGCGCTCTTGTTTAACGTCCGTAAGCCAGACGATACCTGGATTCAGATCATGGATCCGTCGTGAAGTAGTGCACTTCGATGGAAGAGACCGCTAATCCTTGCAGGTACTTCTTAAGCCTATGCCCGTTGACCACAAACGGCTTTTGATCGTGCAATTTAATGTAGATGCTGCCTAAGGGTGTCTGTCGGACCACGGTATAAGGGCCAGACCAGCGGGACTTCAGTTTACCCGGGAAGAGCTTCAATCGAGAGTTATATAAGAGGACTTCTTCTCCAGGGTAAAACTGCTTGATCGTTTTTAGTTGAGAGTCATGAATTCTCTTCATGCGCTCTTTATATAGCTTCGTGCTCTCATAAGCGTGGAGGCGGTGCTCCTCAAGCTCAGCGATCTGGTCATGGCGGTTATTACCTGCTACTGCATAGCTCATATTCAACTCTTTGTTAGCCCAAAATGCTTTGTGCTCAAGCTCAACTGGTAAATCGCATGCCTTGCCATAGACCAGCTGATACGGTGAGGTACCGATGGGAGTCTTATAGGCAGTTCGATAAGCCCATAAGGCATCATTGAGCTTAGATGACCAGTCCTTGCGAGACCGGCCAACTGTCCTATCAAGAATCCGCTTGAGCTCACGGTTCGTCACTTCCGCTTGACCATTCACTTGAGGATGATAAGCTGTGGACATTCGGTGGGTGACGCCAAAGCGTTTGCACACCCGGTCGAATTGTCCATGGAAATGGGTACCCCTATCGCTTATGATGAAGCGTGGTGAACCGAAACGCGTGAAAAAGATGGATAAGGAACCGACCCACCACTCTAGAATCATTAGTGGGTAAAGCTTCAGCTTCAGCCCACTTAGAAACATAATCAACGGCTACAAGAATGTACTTGTTTCCGTTGGAGGGTGTGAACGGACCCATAAAATCGATTCCCCAAACATCAAAAATTTCGATAGTTAAAGAAACAATTTGGGGCATCTCATTACGGTTAGAGATGTTACCTGATCGCTGGCATGCATCACAACGTCGAGCAAGAACGTCGCAGTCACTAAAGATTGAAGGCCAATAAAAACCTGTTTCGAGTACCTTTCTTGCCGTGCGGTTTCCTCCAAAGTGTCCTCCGAACTGTCCTTCATGGCACTTACGCATGATGTCAGCTGCTTCAGTGTAAGAGACACTTCTTCGGATGATCCCGTCAAGACTGATGAGGTATAAGAAAGGCTCATCCCAGAAGTACGACTTGGCTTCTTTAAAGGGCTTCTTGCGTGCGTTGAAATCCAGCTCAGGAGGTACAATGCCGTGTGTGAGATAGTTAGCCAGAGTTGCATACCAAGGCTACTCTGAATCGGCGGCATTACTTAGATCTTGAGCGTGAGGGATTGCCCAAGGCTCGATAGCTATGATGTTAACCTGTTCATATGTTTCAACACGCAACAGCTTGTCAGGGAAAGAATCATTGATAGGGGTAGTAGACTTACCGGTTTGCGATTCCCCCAGTCGGGAAAGATGATCCGCTGCTAGATTCTCTGCTCCCTTCTTTTCTTTAATTTCAATGTCGAACTCTTAGAGGAGAAGGATCCATCGGATGAGACGTGGCTTCGAGTCCTGCTTGGCTAATAAATGGCGCAGGGCAGCATGATCTGTGTAGACGATGGTATGTGAGAGAACCAGATACTGTCTAAACTTATCAAAGGAGAAGACGATAGCCAGAAGCTCTTTCTACGTAGTAGTGTAGTTTCTCTGAGCATCATTGAGTGTCTTGCTCGCAAAGTAGATAGGATGAAATCTCTTCTCCTTCCTCTGACCAAGAACCGCGCCAATGGCGAAGTCACTAGCGTCGCACATAATCTTGAATGGAAGATTCCAATCTGGTGCTGTAAGAATTGGTGCGGTGGTGAGTTGAGTCTTCAAGGTTTCAAAGGCTTCAAGACAGGCTTTATCAAAGATGAAAGGAACATCTTTCTCAAGAAGCTTCGTCATTGGAAGAGTGATCTTGGAGAAATCTCTGATGAATCTTTGGTAAAATCCAGCATGACCCAGGAAACTTTGACCCGTCTTAACTGAGGTCGGCGGTGGTAAGCTGGCAATGGTCTCAAGCTTGGCACGATCGACTTCTATACCTGTCTTAGATATCCTGTGGCCCAGAACAATGCCTTCGGTAACCATGAAGTGACATTTCTCCCAACTAAGAGCTAGGTTGGTCTCCTCACAACGAGCTAGCACCTTATCCAGATTAGCCAGACATTTTGAAAATGAATCTCCATAGACGGAGAAGTCGTCCATGAACACCTCCACCACATTCTCTACTAGATCTCCAAATATAGTAAGCATGCATCTCTGAAAGGTAGCGGGAGCATTGCATAAACCAAAAGGAATACGACGATAAGCAAACGTACCAAACAGGCAGGTGAAAGTAGCCGGAAATCCCGTCTAAGAAATAGTAGTATTCATGACCAGCCAATCGTTCAAGCATCTGATCAATGAACGGCAGTGGAAAGTGGTCCTTCTTCGTGGCGTCATTGAGTCATCGGTAATCGATACAGACTCTCCATCCGGTAACCGTGCGAGTCGGGATGAGCTCACCCTTCGGATTAGGGATGACGGTGATTCCTCCTTTCTTCAGGATGACTTGAGTCGGACTGACCCAAGGACTATCGGCAATAGGATAGATGATACCGGCATCTAGAAGCTTGAGTACTTCCTTCTTTACAACTTCCTGCATCAGAGGGTTAAGTCGGCGTTGTGGTTGTCTGACTGGTTTGAATTCTTCATCAACGACTATCTGATGTTTGCAGAAGGTTTCAGAGATGCCTCTGATGTCTGCTAACTGCCAGGCAATAGCTCGGACATGCTTCTTGAGTAGCCTAATCAATTGCTCTTTCTGCTCGGGAGATAGATTCGAACTGATGGTGACTGGTAACTAGCAGTCCTTCCCCAAAATGAGTATTCTAGGTGGTCGGGCAGCTCCTTCAAGGTAAATTCTGGTGGATTCTCGTATGAGGTAGTAATCCGACTTGATGCTGGCTCAATATGTGTAAGCGCGGTGATGGGTGTGAATGTCGCCTTCTGCTCGTCTAACTCATCTTGCCATAGGCGCTGCTCTGGATCTTCTAACGCATTATCAATCTCTGAAATCAAACACAACTCTAGCGGGTCACTAGATAAAGCATTAGTAAAGGAGTCGGTCGAGGCCAACTCTAGGGGATCAATAGTATAACATTTATCATCTTGAAGAACAGAATATCTCATGCTATCTTTAATGTGGAATGCAACACTCTCTTGTCCTACACTTAAAGTTAACAGGCCTTGTTTGCAGTTAATATTTACACCAGCAGTTGCTAAAAAAGGTCGACCTAGGATAAGTGTTCCGTCTAACTCACGAGTATCTAAAACAAGGAAATCCGCAATTATAGTAAACGGACCACAGCAAACAGCTACATCTTTTATTATACCTCTAGGTAGTTTGACAGACCTATCGGCTAACACGAGATGCAGAGTAATCAGTTTTAATTGCCCTAGATTCAGCTTTTCATATAGATAAACAGGCATAACATTAATAGAAGTACCAGAATCAACCAAACTGCGATCAATTTTAATGCCATTGATAATGCACGGTAATGTAAAAGAACCGGGATCTGGACACTTAGCTGGGGGTGGTGGCGGCTGTCGAATGGGAGATGGCGCACCGAGAATAGAGCACATTCATTAGTAAGCGTGATAGAGTACGCCTCCCCGTTCTTCACTTTCTTCACGAGATCCTTGAAGAACTTCCCAAGTGGTGGTATGATTTCCACAGCTTCAGTCACTGGTATCTTGATCTCTGCAGTCTTAAGAACATTGTACCACTTCTTGTACTGAGTGTTGTGATCCTTAGCCTTGCTCATTGCGGCTTTTGGGAAGGGAATCTGAGGAACATATGGCGCCAAAACAGGCTCAGGAGCTGTCTTGGGCGGAGGAGGAGGAGGAGCGGATGCTTCCTCTTCCTCTTCTGTGATATCTTCAATTTCTGGCATATCCATGGCAGCACTGGTATCTAGTATCACGTCAGGTTTCGGAGCCTTTGGATCAGTTGTTTGCTTGCCGCTCCTGGTGGTAATAGCTTGAGCGTGTTCGCTCTTTGCACCGGAGTCTGCTTGAAATGCTGCTGGATTAAGGAGAGGATTGCTAGTAAAGAGTTTAGTCATATTACTTATAACATCCTCTATCCTTTGGCTCTGAGCTCTCTGTCCTTGATTGAGTGCAGCTTGAGCTTTTAATTGAATGTCGTGGTCGTCAAGTCTACTCATAATCTGATCGAACTTCTTCTCATAGTCCATGTCTCTATTGTAGTACGGCTTTGCTTGAAGCTGGTGTTGTCCTCCAATGAATCCTGGAGGTCTATAATAAGGATCTACTAAACGGTTGCTCTGGTTCCGTGGCACGTAGTTTCTGTAACCAGCATAGCCTTTCTGATTGTTAGCAAAGCCCTGATCGATGAAGTTTATCTCTTCTTAGACCAGACTTCTGTTGTGCCGAAATTGAGGTAGCTTCCACCGTTATGAGCACAGGACCCACACCATCCACAATCAACTGAAAAGATGGTGGCTGACGGGGGATCGAGGGGAATACCAGCTGCTTGTAGATGTTTCTGGACCTCTGCCTTGATCTGCTCTGCAACACTCATCTGACTCTTACTCTTGTTTCCTTCTATTTGCCTCTCCAAGTTTCTAGACTTTGAAGCACAGTTAGCAAAATGCAGAAGAGCATCCTGAGGAGTAAGGGCGGTGCAATCTCCGCCAGCTAGGGAGTTGACCCAGTTTGCAGATTCTTCGCGCATACCACGAGCAAAGAATTCAGCCAGCTGTCTTTGTTCATACCCATGGTGAGGGCAGTTGAAGAGAACAGACTGGAATTCATTCCAAGTGTCATACAGGCTTGCATCCTCTCTCTGAGTGAATCTGGAGATGCGGTCTTTATAAGCAGTTGTCCTTGCGGGAGGAAAGTATTCCTCAACAAAATCTTGAGCTAATGCCTCCCAGTTAGTGTAATGACCCGGCGGCTTGCTTCCAAGCCACTGCTTAGCTGCACCTCTGAGAGAGAAAGGAAAAACTCGGAGATATAAAGCGTTCTTGTTGAGGTTCCCAGACTTGAAGGTGTCACAGACAGCCAAAAAGTCATCTAGATGGGTGCAGGGATTATCATCTGGCCTCCCTTCGAATTGTACATCCTTAGAGATCAGTTCTAGGAGAGGAATCTTAATCTCATAGTCAGGATCATCGTCATTAGAAAGCACGGTGATGGGGGATCGAAAGTTGGATGCACGCGGCTTACTGTAGTCCGCAACACTCTTAAGATTAACCATTGCGGTAAAGGAAGATGGAACGAAAGTGATCCGTTTCTGTACCTACTATGATCTGCAAGAGACAAAAACAAACACAACCGGTGTAAAATCGAAGTGTGATGGAAAATGAAAGATGGAAAGGTAGAAGAATAAAAATGCCAACTCTTCTTTCAATGAAATAGAAGAGTCCCCGGCAACGGCGCCAATTTGATAAGCTGCAGAATAGCGGTCGATCAAATAACTACCAAGCTGTGAAGCTAGGGTAGATCGTATTCCAGGGGTTTCCTCTACTTCCTTACTCAAAGGTGTTGGCAAATTAATTCAAGGTTAAACACGTTATGCGTGGTGTGAGTTCCACGTCTTCTATACTAAAATGCAAAGGAAATTGAAATGAAATTAAAGCGAAGGGAGCAGAGGGTTCTCCAGTCCAAGTGACCTCGCCTGAAATTTCTTTGGAAATGGAGGGAATTGAGGATCATAGCCCTATAGGAGGGATTGAAGTGCATAGAACAGGGTTTGAAGTGTTGAGTTCTGAAGAGGATGAGACAGGTTCTGATAATGAAGCTTTGAAGGTGCCTGAGAAGGTGACTTTTGGGGACTTCATACCAGTAGCACCCAAGAACACTAAGAAACGTAAAGGTCCTGTGTTGAGTGGAGTTAAGACCAGACAGCAAATCAAAAAATGATTAGGATTTGGGTCTGGAACATACGTGGGTATAATAAGGATTCCAAGGTAAATACTGTAAATAGCTATATTTCTCAGCATAAGATAGATATAGTCGCTCTTCTTGAACCTCGAATAAGACTGAAAAATACTGATTCTCTTTACAATAAAAGATTTTTGGGATGGTCAGCTGCTTTCTGCTATGAGGGGGACCTTGGAAAGATCTGGTTGTTATGGAGGAAAGACGTCCCTGTTAGGGTTCTGATGCAGAGCTCTCAGTTTATTCATTTCCAAGTTAGTTTGCCAACCCCTTATGTGATGACTGTGGTTTATGCTTCGAATGATCATGGAAAGAGAAGAGAGCTCTATGAAGATTTATTGAAGCTTTCCCCTGGCAGTACACCCTGGATGATCGCAGGTGATTTTAATGCTATTATGAGACTTTCTGAAGCTTCCAATACACCCTCCTCTTTTAGAGGGATGGATGATCTAGTAGACTTTGTGGACAATGGTCACCTGCTGGAGCATCCTTCTCAGGGCCCGCTCTTCACTTGGACTAACAACCAAGATGAACCTATAGCTAGGAAGCTGGACAGAGCCCTAGTAAACCTGGGATGGAACTCTGCTATCAATTCTAGTACCGTTGCTGTTATTCCTGCTGTAGACTCGGATCATTGTGCACTTATGATTACCATTGGTCATAAAGGGGTCACCCATCCTAAACCTTTCAAATTCTACAGCTGTTGGATGAACGATCCAAGGTTTAAGGAGTTTCTTAGGGAGGCTTGGGGAAGGCAAATTCGTGGAAGCCCCTTCTATATTCTATCGAAGAAGTTACACTTCATTAAGAGGTCTTTGAAGAAACTGAATGAAGAGCATTATTCCAATATTCAGAAAAGAGTGGAGGAGAAAAGGAAAGATGTGGAAAAATGTAAAGCAAAGCTCTTTGATTCCCCTTCTCAAGGGAACATGTTTGCTATGAAAGTTTGTGAGAAAGACCTGGAGGATCTTATTAAGGCAGAGGAGAATATACTTAGACTTAAAGCTAGAGCCCTGTGGATTCAGGAAGGGGATAAAAACAGCAGGTTCTTTGCACGGTATGTCTCTGCTAGGAACACTCAGAATACCATCAGGCAGTTGGTGGATGAGAATGGAGTGCAAACTGATAAAACTGAGGAAATGGCACGAATAGTTGTTCAATTTTACAAACACTTGCTTGGCACCTCTACTATTTCCAGTGCAGACCTGGGAGATATTGTCTCCAAGAAGCTATCCCTGAGTCAAGCTGGAATGTTAGAAGCTCCTGTCACTAAAGAAGAGATGAGAGTGGCTATGTTTAGTATGGCTTCCGAGAAGGCCCCCGGCCCCGATGGATACACGGCTATTTTCTTCAAGAACTGCTGGGACACCGTTAAGGAAGATGTCTATTTAGCGATGGACAGTTTCTTCACAACAGGTTCCCTCCATCCCTCTATTCACTCCACGATTTTAACCTTGATACCTAAGAAACCCAATGCCACTAGTATGAAGGATTACAGACCCATATCCTGCTGCAATATTATATACAAAGCACTCTCTAAGGTCCTAGCTAATAGGCTTAGGAAAGTGTTGCCTGACTTGATTAGCAGATCTCAGACTGCCTTTGTTAAAGGGAGGATGATATCAGAGAATGTTATTCTAACACATGAGATTCTTGCTAGATATAAAATCAAACAAATCTCCCCCAGATGTGCTATTAAAATTGACCTGATGAAAGCCTTCGACTCGGTTGAGTGGTCTTTTGTGAATCAGTTCTTGCTTGCTATGAATTTCCCAGCTGTGTTCATTCAATGGATAATGGCTTGCTTTCATTCATCAAAGTTTTCAGTCAATCTTAATGGGACCTTATATGGTTATTTTAGTGGAGAGAGGGGTCTACGGCAGGGTGATCCTATTTCACCTTACCTCTTCGTGCTTGCAATGCAAATTCTCGACTATTTGTTTGCAGATGCTGTCAAGTCTAAGACTTTCCAGTACCATCCCCAATGCAAGAAAGTTGGCATAACTCATCTGTGCTTCGCGGACGATTTACTGGTTTTTACAAAGGGGTCTGCTGAAGCCATTCTCCAGGTGAAAGATATCCTTGATAAGTTCTATGCTCTGTCAGGTTTGAGATTTAATCCAGAGAAAACTGATATATACCTTGCTGGCCTGAAGAATGAGGATAGAGATGAACTGGTGAGTCTTTCTGGTTTCCGTAGAGGCGATTTGCCTATGAAGTACTTGGGGATACCCATCTCTACAGGAAAGGTCACTAAAGCTGATTGCAGGGCTCTGATTGACAATATTACTGGTAGAGTCAAGGACTGGAAAGCTAAGTGTCTTAACTATGCTGGAAGAGCCCAGCTGATTAATTCAGTTATCCATGGGATCCTCCAATACTGGCTTTCCATGTTCATCATCCCTAAGGCAGTACTGAAGAAGATTGAGGGCATTTGTGCTCGTTTTCTCTGGGGGAAGAAAGAAGGTCAGAGAGTAAAAATAGCCTGGTATCATATGGCCTGTCCCAGGTCTGAAGGGGGGCTTGATTTCAAGGATTTGAGCAGCTGGAATTCTGCACATGTTCTGAGGCACCTTTGGGATATCCTGACTCAAAGCGGGTCGTTATGGGTGGCCTGGGTACTAGCTTACAGAGTAAAAAATAGGGACATCTGGAGCTATAATAGTCCCACAGGTTCGTGGCATTGGGGGAGGTTATGAAACTCAGAGAGGTAGCTAGGTCTCATGTAACCTGGGATGATGAGGGAGATGTTCTATGGGATGGCCAGTACATGCCCAAGTACAAAGTATCCTTGGTTTGGGAAACAATCAGAAGACGGAATCCCCAGACCAGTTGGAGCTCTATTATCTGGACAGGATTACGGATACCGCGGAATAGCTTGGTTCTTTGGTTAATTCTTAAAGGGCATATCTCAACAATGGATAGGGTTGCAAAATGGAACCCTGGGATCGATGAAACATGCCCTATGTGTCTTTTGCATAAGGAGGACAGAGATCATCTATTTGTAAGATGTCAGTATGCAATTACTTGCTTGCAGAGTCTCTTCCCAGGTCTGCATTCTGTCTCGTGGGAGGGAATGGTGGATCATATAGCAGGCGTTTGGGGAGGCTCAAGCCCTGCACATCAGGCCAAACAGCTGGGATGGTGCGCTCTGATCAGTGAGATTTGGAGGGAGAGGTGTCGTAGAGTTTTCACAAAAGCTTCACTTAGTGAGACAGGTTTATGTGAGAGAGTGAAGCAGGAACTGAAGTTCTTTACTAATTGTCATAAGAGCGTGGGGGTTATCCAGGAGAGCTTAAACCTATAACCTTGTGTTCTCTTATTTTGTTTGCTTGTTGGGTAGTTTGAGAGTTTTGAGCGGCTGTTTTGCCTTGTATGGATTCTCATAATTTTTTAATGAAATATAACCCTAATTATTCATCAAAAAAAATTAAAGCGAAGAAAGATTGAAGATTGATTGATTGACAAGAAAGATGACAGACAAGCTTAGACTTCGAATCCCCCTTAGATTACCAGAGCAACAGCAGTCAACAGATCAGCGATTTTCGATTCTAGTTCATTCAGTTCACAGACACCATCATAACTCCTGACCCTTAGGTTTAAGACTGGCGAACGTTCGCTCTATCCGATCTAGCTACCATGATTAATTAGCCGCCCGGGTATGGTCGCCTCTCGCAACGACTTAACTTAATTGTGCAAATTCTAATGATTAATGAGTTACTCTTGCAATGGATTACCGTAATCGGTTCCTACGAAAGGCACACTCCAATTATAAGGTTAATTTTTCAACTTGATGTTCTAAAGTAAGGCGAGCGTTCGCTTCTATCCTTAGCTTAACAAGAATCTAATCTAAGTGGCCAAACCAGACAAGAAACACAGAGAACGAAGAACAAATCAAACATGAAAGATGAAACTGAATGAATTTCGAATCTAATCACCGCCGATCCGTGACCGCTTTAAGCCCTGGGTCACTTAGGGTTCATCTAATCTAAGCTACACGAGTTTAGCTACTCATATTCAATACAGAAGAATCGAAGATAGACAAAGAATACATCTCCAGTAGGGTAAACAGAGAAGAACTGTAAAACCTAATTTCGATGACTCCTGGCAGCTTCAATCTGCTGGATCTTCAACTCCTATCACTGGCTCTCCGAGATGGATGGATGGCGTCACGATCCGTTCCTGTCTCCTCGAACTCTTATCCACTCGTTCTCTCTATTTCTCAGTCTTGGGATTTTTCGTCCCCTCCCTGGTTGTGTGTAAAATCTGATATCTATGTAGCCACGCGTTTCAGTATTTATACCTAACCGGCGAATTCTGCTTTTCCACTGGGATTTTCGCCGAAAATCCAAGGATATTTTCGGCGAAAATATCTGTTCAAATATGGCTTCATCCGTCTGTTTCTCCTGGTTATTTGGCTTCGGGTTTTCGGCAAAAATTTCCAATTGTTTTCGCCAAAAACTTCCTCTTGATCGGGACAGTGGATTTCTTCTTCCATTTTCGGCGAAAACCCTAAGAGATTTTCGCCGAAAATATATGTGTAAATGGGGCAGGAATTCTTTTGGGTTGAATGACTTTTCTGGTTGATTCGGGTGTGATTCCTCGGGGTTCCAGTGCCTTAGACACGTCTTTGGCTACCACATTCGATGACGAACACCTGTGCTAGCACGAAAATACTAGAAAACCATCAAATAGACCCGAAATGAGCCAAGGTAACACAAAAGGCATAAGATGGATCGATTGAGTAAATATTCACTATTCTACCCTAAAAGCCGTGTCTTAAGCAATGAAATGTCGCTCAAATGAGGCTGATAATCACCTCAATTTGAGTGTCATCAAGCGCCTTCGACCTAAATGGTCGTATGGGGCAATCGAGGAGTTCAACAGACCCAGCCGCCTTCAGGGGAACGACGCCGCCATTGTGGACTGGGTGAACACCTGGAACTACAATCTAAAGAAGCAAGGCTGAAACGCCCTGAAGGCCTGGCTAGGTGGCGGTGGTGAGCGGACAATTACCGAGGGCGATGCTTCTGTTGTTGTGCGCCTTTACATATGTATCCATTTGTGTTACCCTGCTGGTGCTTAATATGTTTGCCTTTGTCTTGCTATTGTTTTGATGCAGAGAACTCTATCTTCGCGGCATTGCTGAACGACAAGACGCGGGGCGCGTCCGCCGACACTCAGCCTCAACCCGAAGACCCGGGAGCTGACCAGCATCAGAAGGTGAAGGACGCGCGCCAGGCGCGCCTCGAAAAGGAACATGCGGACAATGATGCCAAGAGAACAAATGGTCCCACCAGACCTCGAGCCCACTGGTACAAAACTTGGAGCGCCCGAAACGCCGAAAGTTGACCATGAAGAAGGATTCTGGTAAGAAGAAAGTCGGGGCGGATCTAGACCCCAGGCGTCGTCAGGGGAGTTCAACACCGCCCGTCTCCCAGCAATGCATCCTACGCTTAGTGGCAATGAGATTCTTACGCGGGCCGCCCTTCCACTTGCGTCCGATTGGGACATCGACCACCCCCGATCCGAGTATGGAGTTCGCCGTCTGGCGATGGAATAGATGGCTATTGGAGCCAGGGTAAGGGTTCTTCATGTTCAAACTTGAGTTGTGGATTCATTGGTCCCGTACCGCTCTCAATTTTGTGAACGCCCTCCTGTTTGGTTTTTTTTTTGCAGGTTCTGGGGACCGCCAGCGCGCTGCTGTCGGCAGATTAGGCTCACAGGGCAGAGCAGCCCTAAGACGTTGAGGAGATGGAGGATCAGCTGTGGGAAGCCAGGGCTGCCACTCAGCAATGGAAAGCTAAATATTCCAAAGCAAAAAAAGACATGGACGAGAAGGCGGCCCGGCTTCTGGTAACTACCTCTTATGAATTGGATTTTCTCCGTCTTGCGCACGCTAACCAGGCTACAGACCACATGTTGAACTTACAGACGGAGCAGGAGAAATGCTAAAAGGTGGAGAATTCCTTGACCCAGGCGAAAGCTGATAGGAAAGCCCTGAGGGAGCAGGTTGCTCTCCTAGAAACCGCTAAGGCGGACATGGCCAAGGACCTGGGGGCCAAGGCAAAAGACCTGGAAAGCCAAAACCTCGTTTTGAAGGAAACGGAGGACACCCTTCAGGCACTAAGAACGGATATTGGAAAGGTCGTCGCTGAGAAGACTGCCAAAGAGCTGGGCGACCGGGTGCAGGGCGCCCTGGACAACGCCCTCACTGCTGTCCGCCATGTACTCCGACGAGGGAACGCCGACTGTTCCTGGTATCAGGAGCAGATGTTCCGCTCTGCGTCTCGGAGGCTGATGGCTCAGGAGTTCAAGGAGGAATTTACCGACTCTCAAGTGATTCCTTCGGCCCGTCGGAAGGAGCTGCTGTCCGAGGCTTATTCTGAGGTGAGCCTTCATCACAAGGAGCTGAAGAAGAGGTCCCGGGCGGACAAGGTGGGATCCTCGGGCGGGCAGCAGTAGTGTTTTCTTGTTAGGGATATCCCATTGTTAGTTCCACCCTTTTTATCATTTTTTTGTATCCAAACTTATCAAGCCGTGATATTGGCGGTTTGAAAAGATGATGTCAATTTTTTCCTATTGCTCTACCTCTTTTTGCTTAGTGTGGTTGTTTCTTTTTGTCTCACGGGGAGGATTGAACTCGACGAAGTTGGGCTCCGCCATGGGGAACCCGAATGGCGCCTAAGTTGGATTCCGCCCTGGGGAATCCGATCTAGGTGCAAGAGTTGGGCTCTGCCGTGGGGAGCACGAAAGACACCTAAGTTGGGCTTTGCCGCGGGGAACCTGAATGATGTCTAAGTTGGATTCCGCCATGGGGAATCCGAACTTGGGGCAAGAGCTGGGCTCTGCCATGGGGAGCCCGAACGATACCTAAGTTGGGCTCCACTGTGGGGAACCCGAATGGTGCCTAAGTTGGATTCCGCCATGGGGAATCCAAAGTTGGGGCAAGAGTTGGGCTCCGCCGTGGGGGGGCCGAACGTTGAAGGATCTGAGCTCAACGAAGTGTTCGGTTCGGCCTTGGGGAACCCGAATGGTGATGAGTTGGTTTTCGCCCCGGGGAATCTGAACTCGACAGAATGTTGGGCTCCGCCTTGGGGAAAACGAACTCGACACAGAGGTTGAGTTCCTCCTAGGGGAATCCGAACCCGACCATCCTTTTGTTGGTACTCGTTTGTTAATATATGGTATTGATATATATATATATATATATGAGTGAACTTGGCTTCCCATCCGTACATATACGCCCTTGGCAGGGTGCTTTCAAAAAAAACCAAAGAAAAAACAAGGACGGGAAATGGCGGAGTAGGCTAGACCTCTTCTTCGTTGGCGTTGTACTTCCTTAAGTGCATGGCGTTCCAAGTCTTGTGTATGGGCTGGCCAGAAGGGTGTTCGAGTTTAAAGGTGCTTGGGCCAATCACTTCACGGACCCTGTATGGCCCTTCCCAATTAGCGTTTAACTTGCCTTGTTGGGGGATTGGCCGAAAAACCTTTCAAACCACCCAGTCACCTTCTTCCAGTTGGTGGGGGCGGAGATGAGCAGTGTACTAGCTAGCTGTGCCTTTTCAGCTATGAGGCGAATAGCTGCATCCTCCCTTCGTTCTTCAATCATGTCCAGATTATGATGCAGGGCGGAATCATTTCCGTCATGATTGAAATGCTGAATCCTTAGGCTAGGTAAATTTACCTCTACGGGTAGGACTGCTTCCGTTCCATACACCAAAGTGTAGGGGTTTCATATGTAGCCATTTTATATGACGTCCTATGCGCCCAAAGGATGTTGGGCAACTCATCGACCCATTTCCCTTTGCTGCATTGACTCTTTTCTTCAGTCCCTGCAAGATGAGTTTATTGATGGCTTCCGCCTGCCCATTCGCCTAGGGATATGCTACGGACGCCAAGTGAACCATTATTTTGAACTCTTCACAAAAGTCAAGGAACGTCGTGCAATCAAACTGGGTGCCATGATCGCAGACGAATCCCAGAGGAAGGCTAAAGCGAGTGATGATGTTTTTCAACATGAAATTCTGTACCTGGTACGCTGTGATAGAGGCGAGACCTTCGGCCTCGACCCACTTGGTGAAGTAATCCACCGCCACGATGATGTACTTTCTCTTTCCCACTGCCTCTGAGAACGGCCCCATCAAATCCATTCCCAAAAGGCGAACGGCCACCGTGAAACTATCAGCTGGAGGGCGGTGGAGGGCAGGTGATGTGTGTTAGCGAATAGCTGACACTGTGGCAACATTTGACCAGTTCTTCAGAATCCCGGCGGATCGTGGGCCAATAGTAACCTTGCAATAAAACATTCTTTTTGAGGCTTTTGGCGCCTATATGCATCCCACATACGCGTTGGTGGATTTCTCTCAAGGTGAAAGACTCCTCTTCATCACCTAGGCACCGCAAGTATGGACCTGCCGAGGACTTGCGATACATTTCTCCGTCCAGCAAAATGCACCTCGCCGCGCGCCTACGAACCTTGGTGGCCAGTGATCGGTCCGTCGGGAGGGTGTCTGTTTCAATGAAGGCCCGTATAGGCGTGCGCCAGTCCGCGGGTGGCTCGATGGGTGAGGTTACTTCTGTCTGGTCATCGACAACCATGCACTCCCCTTCTTCTCTTTCTTTTTCCACGGTGATCATTCTATCATCCTCGAAGCTGAGAACGGTTCCGAGCTTGGAGAGGGCATCGGCGTGGGCATTATCTTCTCTTGCTACTTGGTGGATCTCCGTTGTTTCAAAACTCTTAAGGGCGGTCTTGGCCTGATCATTGTATGGGACCAGAGTTTCCTCCCGGACCTCATACACCCCGCTGAGTTGATTGACCACAATGGCGGAATCCAAGAAAATCTTGAGATGTGATACTCCCATGGCTTTGGCCATTTAAGCCATGCAATAAGCACCCCGTATTCTGCCGCATTATTAGTTCGTGATTTGTTGAAGCGGAGGGCGATTTCGTGTAGGACACCCTGGGGGTTTTGAGCACAATGCCCGCTCCTGCCCCGTTCTTGCTCGATGCCCCGTCTATGTAAAGCTCCCAATAATCATCCGGGTGTCCTTTTGCCCGAACGCATCCTTCGACCACAAAATCCGCTAGAGCCTGCGCTTTGATGGTTGTTCGTGGTTGGAAGTGTACGTCATACTCGCTGAGCTCTACTATCCACTTGGACATCCGCCCTGCCACTCCCATGGACCTGAGAGCTGAGCTGGGCGTTCTTCCTTGTCTGCCCGCTTCACGAGAACTGAGCTGACGGCTGTAGCCGCGATGGTGACGTACATGTATAGCTCATCTCTTGGAAGCGGGGCAGCGAGTGTCGGCGGAGTGGTGAGAAATGACTTTAGCTCTTCGAAAGCCTTAGAACATTCTTCCGTCCATGAGAATTTGGTTGCTGCCTTTAGAGTGGCAAAGAAGGGTGCCTGCCTCTCGGCGGACTTTGGGATGAACTTGTTCATTGCCGCCAGCCGCCCTGTCAATGTTTTGACATCTCTGACGGTCTTGGGAGCTGGTGTCTGCATGATAGCTTCTATCTTTTTGGGGTTCGCCTCAATCCCCCACCTGGTGATTATGAACCCCAAGAACTTTCCTGAAGAGGGCCGAAGACGCACTTCTTCGAATTCAAGCGAAGCTGGAACGCCTTCAAGGTGTCAAAGGTTTTCCAGAGGTCTCCCAGGTGGTCACCTCCCGCCTTGGTCTTAACCAACAGATCATCTACATATGCTTCCATGTGATGCCCTAGCTGATCCTGAAAAACTCTGTCAATCATTCTCTGGTACGTTGCTCCGGCATTCTTCAAACCAAATGGCATCACATTGTAGCAGTAATTGCCAAAGCGCGTAGAGAATGACATTTTTTCTTGATCCACCTTTGCCAAAGGAATCTGGTGATACCTCGAGAACATGTCTAGGAAAGAAAACGTCTCATGGTTTGCTGTGGCGTCCACTAGTTGGTCGATATTTGGCAGCGGGCATGGGTCCTTGGGACAGGCGTCGTTGAGGTTGGTAAAGTCTATGCACATCCGCCAGCTTCCATCCGCCTTGCCTACCATCACTACATTGGACAACCATGCGGGATATTGGACTTCCCTTATGAAACCTGCTTCTAGTAGTTTCATGATTTCCTCCTAGACCGCTTGTTTTCTCGTCCAATTCACCGTCTGTTTCTTTTGTGATACAGGGCGAGCGTTCGCTCTGACAGCTAGGTGGTGCTGCATGATCGCGAGGTCCAGCCCAGGCATATCCTGGGGTTTCGACGCGAACAAGTCAGCATATTCTCTTAGGAGAGTCATCGTACGCTCTCTGTCTGGGATTGGCATGTGAGCGGACAGTCGTACTACCTTCTCAGGGTCACTAGGGTGCAGTGGAACTTCCAACTCCACCTTTGCCGACTCGGGGCGGACATACGCGTCGTCCCTAGTGTCCACTGAGAAGCACGCTTCCTCCTTCTTGAGAGCCACCCTATAGCACTTTCGCGCCAGTGGAGTGTCTCCCCACACTACTCCTGTCCCTCTGACGGTAGGGAACTTCATTACTTGATGGACTGTGGAGGAAACTGCCTCGAAAGTGGCCAAACTAGGCTGCCCCGTTATCATATTATACGCCGTGTTGCAATTGGTGACGTAAAATTTGATGTGTTTTGTCTCCTGGTGGTCATCGTCCCCCAATGTGATGGGCAAGGTGATTACGCCTAGTACGGGCACGTCATTTCCTGCGAAACCAATCAACATAATCTTAGAGCGCTTGAGTTGGGCGGGGTCTAATCCCATCCTGCTGAAAGTATATTCGCCGAACTTCCTTCGTCCACTAGCACCCGTTCTACCAAAGTGTCTTCGACGATGACTCGGATCACCATTGTTTGGGTGCTGGGAATTCCCCCGCGCAAATCTTCCGATGTGAACGTCAATGGCGGTTCTCCATCCGACCGTCTAACCATGGAACATTCACCGACAACTCTCATGTTCTTGGGCGTATCCTCCTCTCCACCCAAGATCATGCTGCATGTTTTCTTGTACCTGGGCCTCCCATCTTCCTTCTAGGCTTCCGGGCCTTCCTCCTTTTTGTCCGTGATTCTGTCAAAGACACTCGCCTTTTTGGGAGGTGTGTGTCTATTCGTCTTGGGAGGGGGTGACTCTGACCTTTCCTTTTCTCTTCGTCGTGGTGATTCTGATCGTTCCCGCTCCTTCCTTCTTCGGCTACTCAAGATGAACTCCCTGAGGTCGCCATTCCTTAGGGCTCGCTCAATCTCATTGAGAAGTTCCCGGCAGTCCTCAGTGTCGTGCCCTCTCTGCCCGTGAAATTCACAATACTCATTGGGGTTTCCTCTTTTTAACCGCTGCTTTGGGTAAAGGGGCCGGCCACCGTAGCCCTCCTTTCTTTTCCTGGAGGATGTACATGAGCCTCCGCCGCGATTTTGACAGGGGTGTGTACATTTCTTCCGATCTTCCTTCTCCATGAGGGTGGTTGTCTCTTCTATCGTCAGGGCGCTTCTCCTTGCGTCCTTGGTACCCTTTATCTCGATTTTGATCGTTTGGGCGCCCATATCTACCCTGTATCATGGCGACATTTTCTTCTACTTCAGCGCATTGGAGGATACACGTCTCCAACTCGGTGTGGGTTTTTGGCTTCTTTCGAACCAATTCCTTGACAAGCTCGGTACTGAGCGTGGTGGTCTGGATGTGGTGAAGCACTATGTCCAGTGCGAGGTTGGGTACCGCCGCGACTGCCTTGGCCCATTTTTCGTAGTATTGCTGGAGAGTCTCTGATCGGTTTTGCTTTAAGCTCCAGAAAGCGGATAAGTTACGCCCTGCCTCCTTTTGGTTTAAGAACTTGTGGAGAAAAAGTTGGCAGAAGTCTTCCCAGCTTTTTATAATTCCCTCTGCTAACCCTCCATACCAGGTCAGCGCAGCTCCGGTTAATGTTCCTGGGAACGTACGGCAGTAGGTGGCGTCCGGGGCCGTGAACATCTGCATGGCGATGGTGAACGTTAGAAGATGCTGATCGGGATCACCAGTACCGTCGTATGCCTTGATTGCTAGCGGCACGAATCCTTGTGGGGGGGGGGACGCTGAGGAGACTCTTGTCAAGAGGCTGCCTCATAGCGAGTTGTTTCGGGCCTGACTGGTGGCGTGGGAGGAACAGTCGGTACATTTCGTCCGAGTCCACCATGCCGGGAGCCAGTCCGCCGGATGAGCCTTCTGCGTGACTTCCTGGTGTCACCTTGGCCACCAGGAACTTCATCATCGCCACCATTTCAGCGTTCTGTCTTTGTAGATCGGCCACCTATGCCGCGAGGTCGCCCGCAGCAGGATCAGCAACGGTTACGCCTCCCAATGGTGGGGGGATGTGAGACTCCTCTTCGACCGCCCCCAGCCCAAGAGGGCAGCTCAGAGGGGGGGGTTTGTGTACCCATTCTCAAAGGTGTGTCCAAATGAGGGCGAGGGTCTCGGGGGACACCCGCCGGGATGACTTGTTTGGCAGGGGTGACAAGCGTTCCTGCGGGGTTACCGCTTGCAGGATTTTCCTCCAAATTCTGCATGCTGTTTGTCTTTCGGGAATCAGACTTTTAGCTATCCTCTATCTGGCGCGCCAATTGATCCGCCCTGTTGGACCGGTAGATCAATATTGTGGTTCTTTGGAGGTTTGAGCAACAAATCTATCCTCGGGGTGCCTCGGGACCTTGGCGGGTGGTACCTTGCAGGGCAGACGTGCAAGGTGGTTAGTATATATATGAGATGGTAAGTATATCGGTAATGTGGGAAGAATGGGTTACAGAGAAGTACCAGGCGAGAGCCCTTTGGTGAGGGCGGAACTGATAGCCTTTAGCGTACAGCGCGGAAGCTTATAGTATCAGGCGTATGGTCCCGGGTATGTTGTGTTGTCCTCTTCTGAATGGGGGGCCTCTTTATTTATAGGCCCAGACAGGCGTGACTTAGTCCACGTGTCACACTCCGAGTAGACAATATATGGCGGTGGCCGCATTCCTGTCTTGTCGATGGCAGGTAGTCTACTCTGAAGGCGGTCTAATGTCCGCTCTTGAGAGATGGACCACCATGGGGACCCTGAGGGCGGATATGATCCTAGGGCCCATCAGCAGCTATTATGATCTTGGGGTTATTATCTCTATTCTGCAGAAGTTTGCTATCTGGTCAGGTTTAAAGGTCAATCCGAAGAAATGTGAACTATTCAGTGCAGGAGTTCCTTCTTTTACTTTGGATAAAATGCAGCAGCTTTCAGGATTCCAGCTTGCCATTCTCCCTGTAAAGTACTTAGGCCTTCCACTCATCACTAGTAAGCTTTCCGCTCGAGACTGTGAGGTTCTTATTAGCAAAGTTACTAGTCGAGTTAGCGGGTAGAGCTCAAAAACTTTAACTTTTGCAGGCCATTTACAGTTGGTTAACTCGGTTCTTCTCAGCCTTTCTCAGTATTGGATGAGAGTCTTCCCTCTTCCTCTTGGCATCATAAAAAGAATTCAGCAAATCTGTGCTTCTTTCCTTTGGGGAGCTGACACAAAGGAAAAAGTAGCATGGTCTGAAATCACCTATCCTAAGAGGGAGGGAGGTTTAGGTTTGAAAGACTTAAAAATGTGGAACAGAGCTCTTGTTTTTCGACTTCTGTGGGACATTTTTGCGAGTCAAGGGTCAATCTGGGTTGTTTGGCTTCGTTGTTACAGGATCAAGGGTAGAGATTGATGACACTCGATTTGACGTGATTATCAGCCTCATTTAAGCGACATTTCCTTGCTTAAGACATGGTTTTTAGGGTAGAATAGCGCATATTCAATCAATTGCCCTATCTCGTGCCATTTGTGTTACCTTGGCCCGTTTCGGGTCTATTTGATGGTTATCTAGTGTTTTTATGTTAGCACAGGTTTTTGCCGTCAAATAAAGTAGCCAAGGACGTGTCTAAGGCGTTGGGACCTCAAGGAATCGCACCGGAATCGATCCAAGGAGTCAATCGAGTCGAACCAAAGTCTGCCTCGTTTACACTAAAGTTTTCGCCGAAAATACCTTAGTGTTTTTGGCAAAAATCCCAGCACAAATTGACTGATGCTTATCAAAGGAAGTTTTCGGCGAAAACCCTAAGTTTTCGCCAAGAACAATTGAGCCGAAAATCACAGAAGAAAAGCAGCCGGCGGACCATCCATTTACAATAAGATTTTTGGCGAAAATCCTTCAATATTTTTGGCGAAAATATCAGGCTAAATTCGGCGGTTTAGGGTTAAGTATAAATACTTAACTGGCGGCCCAAATTAAGGGAGACGGATCATATACATCATAATTACCAACTAATACCGAACTTCAGAATTCTCTCAAGTTCTGGAGCAGAGAGTTTAGAGTCCGAAGAGCCGGAAAGAGATCGTGACGCCATCCCTTCCATCTCGAAGACTCGGAGCTAGGATTGCAGTTTACCGAGGATTGAAGCCTGCCAGAGTCGTCTTAATTAGGTTTTTCAGATTCTTTTCTGTTCTTCCTCTGGATGATGAACTCTTTCTTTGTCTTTGATTCTTTTGTGATAAACATGAGTTGCTAAACTCTTAGAGCTTAGACTAGATGAACCCTAAGTGACCCAGGGCTTTAAAGCGGTCACGGATCGACGGTGATTAGATTCGAAGTTCAATCAGTTTCTCTTTCATGTTTGATTTGTTCTTCATTGTTCATGTTTCTTGTCTAGATTGATCACCTAAATTAGAATCTTGTTAAGCTAAGGATAGAAGCGAACGCTCGCCTTAGTTTAAAACATCAAATTGAACAATTAATCTTATAATTGGAGCGTGCCTTTCGTAGGAACCGGTTAGGGTTCCACTGCGAGAGTAACTCATAAATCGTTAGTAATTCCACCAGTTAAGTTAAGTCATTGCGAGAGGCGACCGTACCCGGGCGACTAATTAATCTTGGTAGCTAGAACGGATAGAACGAACATTCGCCGGTCTTAAACCTAAGGGTAAGGAGTTATGGTGGTGTCTTAGAATTGATTGAATGAGAATCGAAATCCGCTGATCTGTTGATTGCCAATGCTCTGGGGAACGAAGGGGGATTTAAAGTCTAAGTTCGTCTATCATCTCTGTTTTAATCAACCAATTTCCATTCTGTTCTTAGTTTCAATTTTTAATTTTTCTGCATTTCTTAGAATTAGAAGTCGTGGAACTCACACCACGCACGAAGTGCTTAAACCTGAGTAATTTGCTAGCTTGTTTGAGTAGTCAATCATTAGAAGGCCCGTGGAATACGATCTACCCTAGCTTTTGTTAGCTTTGTTAGTTATTTGATTGAACCAGCACAACGACGGGTTCATCAGAGATTTATCCACTCTCTCCCCTAGCACATGATCGTGGGTCTGGCGGCGGTTGCTAAAACTCAGGCAAGCCTTCTTTTCTCACTTTTCTATTGCTGGCAGTACCTGTTATTGGGATAATGTCCCCTATACTGCAATTAAGATCTCTATTATTTGGAAATCCATTCGTGCTGTTCGTCATGTGGTTCATTGGTATTCTCTTGTGTGGGGTGCCGGCTGAAGGCCTCGTAATAGCTTTATTGCCTGGCTTTATGTCTTGGGAAGACTGTCATCTAGGGACCGTCTAATTAGGTGGGGGATCCCAGCTGACCCTAAGTGTGTTCTTTGCAATTCGGGTGCTCCAGAGTCTCATTCGCACTTGTTCTTTGATTGTGATTTTTCCAAGGCTCTTTGTGCTAGACTTTTGGATAGGGTTGTTATATGTTCATCTCTAGACGGTGCTGCAGTTCTCAGAGTATTCAACGATCTTCAAGGCAATCGTGCTCTACTCGGAGGTGCTGTGTGGACGTCCGTTGTGGCTCATATTTGGAGGGAACGCTGTTTGAGAACTCATGGAATTGGGGTACCAGCCATTAGGAAGCATGAGTTTTTCGAATGTTGTCTCTTTCCTTGGATTTTCTTTGCAATTGTAATTAAGTCCTTGTTTGGTTGTATGCTTTAAACTCTGAGACTTGATCTTTGATCTCCTCTCTCTTTTGGAATGAAATCATAATATTCATCCAAAAAAATCATAAATTAAATTCAGATTGTGGAAGGTGAAATATATAGGATGAAAGTTTGAAACTCAAAATTAACCTTCATAAAAAAAAATGGAGTGACTACAAAAACAAAAAGTAGACCAATAATGTTCAACAGTAGCAGCAGCATTGTAGTCGATGATCTCGTTATGTAACCATATATTTATTATCTTTATTTTTATATATTTTTCGAAAAGATGAAAAATTTATTAAGCAGCTTGCTTAATGTCATCTTTGTCCTTGTCACCAATTTTCCTGTTACCTCCTTTAAACATCTTGCCACCGGACCTGCCAACGATTGAACAAACACCCTTAACAACCTGAGGAAACTGTGGGTACTTTGGGTACATTTCTTGCCAACAAGGGTCGCTAATCCCGTCGATGACCTTGCAGCATGACGCACTCATTTCTTCGACATTCTCATGCATCACATGGTGGCTCCTCACACCTTGAAACATTGCAACTGTAGCAATGGAGACAGTCTCATTGATCTGCTTGATACACCCTGGTACCTTTCTCAGAGCACCCATGCACAAGGACGGCTTCGTAAGGGTGGGTCGACCAATGCTAGCCTTCCCGAAGATGGAGCAAACACCTCTAAAGAACTGAGCAATGGGGCATTTCGGGTACATCATCTGCCAGCACACGTCACTAATGCTGTTGACGATTTCGCAACATGCTGATCCTATCTTGATGTACTTTCCACCAACCATGACACTAGCTTGTCCCATCTTCACTGACCCTTCTGTGATAACTGTGTAGGTGGTCTTGATTTGTTGCTTGCAACCAGGGACGGACTTCAGTGCATTGTCTGCGCAACATGGTGGGTCGATCATTTTCGCACCCTTTGGTGGCACTATTACAGGGGTCGGGTCGGTTGGTAGCTTTGGGGATGGGTCGATGGTGGCTTTGGGGATGGGTCGGATGGTGGCTTTGGGGATGGGTCGGATGGTGGCTTTGGGATGGTCAACTGGTGGATTTTGTGGTGGTGTTGTAGTTTGGTCAGGTGGCAAATGAGATGTTGCAAATGGGAACGAAATCACAAGGACAGCCACAACGATGATCATGGTAGAATAGGATGGTGATGCCATGTTGGGATGATGACTGTTATTGTTTGTTGTTGATTTGGGGATGGTCCGAAAGCTCTCACTCAAGATATAAAGGTTTCAATAATGGGTATTAACTCTTTTTTAGGGTTCATGATATGTGGAATTGCTTGGAAAAAGGAAAAAGGGTTGATTTTTGGTTTTGAACGAGTCTATGGTAGGCAATTTAAGTGAAAAATAGTCTTAGCTTTCCGACGGATATGATTGGAAACTAGCTTAATATCGATAAGGGAAAATAGCACTTTGTCATTCTCTACTTTTTCAACATAACAAATAGCCACTTATACTATAAACTGTTCTTTTTACACACTCCTACTTCAACTACTATACCGTTTTGGTTCTTTCGTTTCAACTTTCGTGTTCTTAACTTTAAATCTAGACAGATCTACGCACTGACAAAGAGAGATATTGAAGGTAGGAGATGAAAAGTTGGTCAGGGAGGTACATTGAGTAGGTATTATGAAGAGTATGATGAAACATGAAGTGAAAACCACACATTTTATTTGTCGATTTCATCCTATTTAATTATGTATACTTATATTACCAATTAAAACACGCTTAGTAAGTTAATACATGGCTATTGGAACGAATGTGGTGTACTGAATGCTCATCAATTAACATCACAAAGACGAAAGTTGGACAGAAGGACCCAAACAACAAAGTGGTTGAAGTAGGAGAGGATAAAAAGAGCAATTTATAGGACATGGGGCTATCTGTTAAGTTGGCAAAGCAGAGGGGGGAAATGCTATTTTTTCCCTATCTTATTAATATAGCTAACTAGGGTTGTTCATGAACTGAGTCAAGCAGAACTTCACTGTGCTCAACTTTGGCTCGTTACTTTTTAGACGAGCTCGAGCTCGAATTGAGCTAGAATTTTTAAGCTTGTGACGAGCTCGAGCCTGGCTCGTTAACTACTCTTGACAAACCAAACTCGACTTCAAGTTCAACTTCGGTCATTAAAACCACTCATGTGTCCAATTTGAAGTTTGTACGATAAAAACATCAACGATTCAAGCTAAAAAAATAAGTTATCCTAAAGTTTACAAGTTTTTACTTTTCTCATTTCAAATGGTTAAACCTAAACAATATATCATTTGCGTTTTCATTAGTAAAATCACAAGTAGCATATAAATTATTGCATATGACAACCCACATCTTTCATTATTTAGTCTATAATGAGTCATATAGTGGAGCTAGTATTTGACTTGGCTCTCGAGTTCAAGCTCAAGCTGGCTCGGGAGCCTATCGAGTCGAACATTCCCTAGCTAGATATCACTCTACACTATAAATCTCTTTTTTTTACCACCTCCTGCATTAACTACTTTGTCGTTTCAGTCATTCCATTCCAATTTTTATCTTTATGATGTTAATTGACGTGCATTCAGTTAGAGCTGTCAAACGGGCGGGCTGGGCGGGCCACGGGTGGGTTAGTCGGTTGCGGGTTAGTCGGGTTGCGGGTTAGTCGGGTTGCGGGTTCGTCGGGTTGCGGGTTCGCCGGGTCGCGGGTTCGCCGGGTCGCGGGTTCGCCGGGTCGCGGGTTCGTCGGGTCGCGGGTTCGTCGGGTCGCGGGTTCATCGGGTCGCGGGTTCATCGGTCGCGGGTCGGGCGGGTCTCGGGTTGCCCACGGGTTATTACTTACTAGTCTCAACTCTCAACTACAATTTGCAAAATTTTATGTAAATTTTTTTATGTGATAAATAATTTAAAAATATATTAAATTTTTAATCGCGAGTAGGCTTAACTCTTAAGGATTGTAGCAGTTGTTCATATATTAAAAATAATAATTCATTTTTATAAATTAAATATACTTATAATAAATGAAATGAAATTGAATATACTTTAGCTTTTAAGGTCTATAAGGGTTTAACATTGGACTCATTTATAAATTTAGTCAATTCTTTCAAAAAAGTATCAAATCTAGCGACTTTCTTTTTATGACATTTTTAGACCAAACGTTTTGATTTTATGTTAGATGACAAATATAGTCAACGTTCTTAAGATTTTTAACACTGTTACTGATGGTGCTAAGTGTTACTGATGGAGAAGACGTGAGTCTTGCATAGATGCATTCTAGTTTCTGGTTGCTGCAGGATTCATTGTTGTTGAGTGTTGACAATGCAGAATGAATATTTTGTTATAACACTTTTTCTTTATAATTTTGGTTTGAAGGTTGAAGTATGGATGATGGTTTAAACTTTAATGTTCATCAGTATTGTGTTTCTATATATCAACAGGTTTGAAACTTGACTTTTGGATTATTCTATGAATTATGAATGTTTGGTGTCGAATTATGTAGTGTTGCATACTATATTAGTTGCTTGTATTGCTAATTGGTGAAAGAACTTATAAACATGGATATGGACATATGGTGCAGAGCAGTCGTGCTCGTTCAGGTAGATGGAAGTATTTACAACTATGATTGTCAATGTTATATATAATTGATTTTAATTATTTTGGAAATAAACTTGGTGAAGTCAGAAGTAGATTAAATTTTTTATATCTTCAATAATGACATAATGTTGATATTTGAAGCACTGAATATTATGAATTGTGTGACAATCGGGTTATTCGGGTCGGGCGGGCGGGTTGCGGGTTAGTCGGGTTACGGGTTCGTCGGGTTACGGGTTAGCCGGGTTGCGGGTTAGTCGGGTTGCGGGTTAATCGGGTCGCGGGTTAGTCGGGTTGCGGGTTCATCGGGTTGCGTGTTCATCGGGCTGCGGGTTGGATTGTTGACTTTTTGGTCAATCGGGCCACGGGTCGGGCTGGGCGGGTTTATCGGGCCGGGTCAGCATTTTGCCAGCTCTACATTCAGTATACCATGTTAACTCCAATGTTGTCAGGACCGGACCGGTCGTCAAACCGGTAGAGCAAGAGGTTTGAGGGTTAAAGGTTCAACCGGGATTGAACCGTAAAAACCGTTAAAAACCCGGTCACACTATGACTTAAAAAGTTTTATACATTATTAGTTATTTACCTAAGTTAAGTACTAAAAGTGTTATAATCCATGATATAAAAGCACCTATCTAATGACCCAACCCTACTTTCCTTTCCCCACTCCTACTGCCGTCAATTCTCTTCTCTTCTCTTCCTCCATGTTCTTCTTCTTCTAATCACCAAATTTGATCTACTTTCTATTCTTGTTTCTCAATCATTTATCATCATCTTCTTCACTCATTCTTCTCTTATCTATACAATTGCAGTCTTCTCTTCTCCTTTTCTTTATTTAATAATTATTTCAACCCATAAGCTTATGTCTTCGGCCAATGGAGGAGCGCCGCCTGAGGGACTGCCGGAGTAACGCCGCCTGAGGGCCTGCAGGAGGAGCCCCGCCCATTGCTGATACTCGATTTGTGGTCAAAGACTGCAACTATGTAGAAGAAGATTGAATCGTTGAAGGGGGGAGGAGTCGATTTGTTATCGGCTTCGTCCAAACAACCCCAAACGTAGTTATTTTGATTTTTGAAGATGAACCGGCAAGAACCGCATCTTCCGGTTCAAACGGTTTTCACCGGTTTCCCTGGTCACCCCGAAAAATTGGCTCAATTGGACCGGTGCTAATTTGACCTCTGACCGGACCGGATTGAGGCCCGGGTCCCGAGTTTACCGGTCGGACCAGCTGGTCCGGTCCGGTTTTCACAACACTGGTTAACTCCAATGGTCATGTACTGACTTACTAGCATTTTGGCCTCCTCTACTTTGCCAACTTAACAAATAGCCTCCTATAAATATATGTAATAAGATAGGGAAAATAGCATTTTGGCCTCCTCTACTTTGCCATCTTAACAAATAGCCTCCTATACTATAAATCAAACTTTTTACCCCTTCACCGTTGATTTCTTTGCCGCTTGGGTCATTTCCTTCCAACTTTCATCTTCGTAACATTAAATCTGGACACATTCGCACCCGACGGAGAGAGATATCGGAGGTAGGAGACAAAGAGTTGGTTAGGGAGGTAAATTGGGGTGATATCATGAAGTGTATGATGAAATACGAATGGTTTTAAAATTCCACATTTTGTTCATCTATATTCTCTATTAGAAAAAGCTTAGTAAAATAATACATGACTATTGGAGCTAACATGGTGTACCAAATGCGTATCAAATAACGTTATGAAGACGAAAGTTGGAAAATAATGATCCAAACGGCAAAGTGGTCGAAGTGGGAGGGGGTGAAAAGAATAATTTATAGTATATCGGGCTACTTGTTATAAATTGGTAAGGTAGAGGGGGCCAAAGTGTTATTTTCCAAGTAAGATATGATGAAATTGATGAATAAAACGTGTGTTGTAAAATCATTCATATTTCACTATACTATTTGTGATACCTCCTCAATTTACCTCCATGACCAACTCTTCGTCTTCTACTTCCGACATCTCACTTCATTGGTGTGCAAATGTGTCCAAATTTAATGTTAAAAATATTGTAGTTAGAATGGAAGGACCCTAAAGGTAAAGTGGACAAAAGTAAGGAGCGGGTAAAAAGAGTGATTTATTTATGATAACCTAGGTACCAAAATGTAATAATGTAATAATATATATATATAATAATTATTATAAACCTTAAGCTTATCTTTGTTTCCGCCGCACAATCTCCTGCACTCTCTCCCTTTTCACTCTTTCTTCTCTATTTCTTTCTCTCATCTGCTTTCTCTCTTCTTCTTCTTCTTTCTTTCTTTCTTTCTTCTTTCCTTCTTCATCTCATCTTCAGATCTTCTCATCTTTGGGGAGGGATGAGAAGTGGCAGTTGACGAGGAATTCGGCCACCGGTCGACAGTAGAAATAGATGACGGCAAAATAACACCACCGGTGGAGAAGCGGCAAAACAGTGCCCTCCGAACCAATAAAATCATGTTGGCCGGATCAAACAGGTTTAGTGATTTTCCCGGTTCGACCTCGGCTTTTTTGCCTAAAGCAGCTAGTGTCGTTTTATCTTCAGACTAGACCAGGTTGGGCTCTGGTTCCCAGTTTTTTCGATCCAACTGGCTAGTTTGGTCGGGTTCTGTTAACACTACTAATTACTCGATACCAAAATCAAATATCATAAACGAAATATAATATTCCTAAGAAATAATTATGACAGAATCATAAAAATTGATTATAGATTGGAAATTGGTCAGTTTCTTCTAGGCGATTAGGGTTTTCCGATTTTTATTCTCGTTCCTTACATTGTCCGTCGGGGTGTTGTCAAAGAGAGTCGATAGTCGGAAAAACCTTCAAGAGGACCTGTTCTACACTCTTTTAAAGATGTTGTCGGCTTGTCGCTAGTAGCCCTTGTATCAACTCTTCTCATCATTCGGAGTTTCAGGAGGTTAATTCTTTTCTTTCAAGATTTACAAAGGAGTTAATTTTCCTTCATAAAGATAGATGATAAAATTGATGCAACAAGTTCAAAGATACAAGTCAAGACCAAATATCCACATGGAGGGGAAAGACATACAATGCTTTTATGGCCAAGACATCATAAAATCCCTAATAACTTTGGGGAATATGACTGAACCAAACAAGTGGGATAGTAGAGTATAAAGAGAACAATCTTAAAAAGTATACCCATGTTGAGAAGCTAAAATAGAGCATTGTCGAAGTTGAGAAATTACTCCAAGAGCATCTCCTTCAAAAATGACAGAGTGATAGTGAGCAAAGTAGGCAATAACCACAATAACCTCCCTTATTCCAAAAAGCCCAAATTCATAATTTGTGTGAAAACTGAAGCTATCACATCCAACAAAGCAGCTTATTATAAAAAGAGTGTTTCGAAGCACCATCAACGAACAAAGGAGAACTCAGATTAAGACAAAATCGTGGATATTGCTGAGTCATAAAGTGACTCATCTGTTTGTAAAGTCTTCGAATCTCTAAGGAATACTTCTATGATCGTTTCTACATAAATATAACCATGTGAATTTTTTAAATTCTGTAGCATATGTGCGGGTCTTCTTTACAACTATTGTAGGGACAAAAGAAAAATGAAGGTCTTTTACGAAAGAAGATAGCACCAGTCCGTGCGTAAACTAAAAATCATGAATCACCATCCCAATTTGACTTCTTATTGTTGTAGACCACCTCTATGAAGTGTTATTTAAATGCGACCAAACTACAAGTGAATCTGTGAAATCAGAGAGGATACAAGGTGCACAACAGTGAGTTGTTCAAATTAGAATGATAATAAATGGAGTGTTAAAGGAGAGCTGGTACAAATACTTGGGGCATAAGTATCATGAATTTTTGTTACTATTGTAAACTGTGTATTAGATTTCATCATTATTAAAAGTAGGCATAATACCCTCAGATGTCACGAACTATTGCGCTATTACTCGCGTATATATCATGTACCGAGTTCCGTATAACACGCCGTCAGTTTTTTGGGTTTTCCGTCGATGATCGTCAACTGACGTGGCATTTCGTGAGTTATGTGGAAAGTCCAGCGCACAGGCTGGAAGGATAAAGTCACCATGTCAGTACTTCAGATATGTTGATATTTTTTGAACCCCAACCATATCTTCTTGTACGATTCCCCAACAAGCCTTTTACTATTCACTATCCACTTTTACTATTCTCCATCTTCCATTGCAATCTCCCAAGCTTTCATTCCTCATTCTTCCTCTCTGTTACCGGAGTAACCCTAATCCATTTGTTTCTGTCTGTGTCGTCCGTCTTCCTCTTTGTTTCCTTCTTTCTTCCTCTTCGTTCCTTCATTCTTCCTCTTCGTTCCTTCACTCTTCCTCTTCGTTCCTTTCTTTATTCCTCTTCGTTGTCAACGATTAAAGTGGAGAGCACTTTCGTCTTGGTGGGGTCATTGTCACGTGAAAGTGAATGGTCAGGAGCATTATTTTTCACATACATTCTATTTGTTCATCGTCTTTATGGCTGGGGACCAGTGGGTTTTGGCTTTATATGGCGATTCTCTTCTTGTCCACTTCCAATTATGGATTTAGGGTTTTTGCTTTACATGGGTTTAGGTTGTTTATGGTTTTATTTATTCTTTGGGTTTGTCCATCTTTCGCCGACCAATTTTGACTATGTTGCTTGCTATTACAATATGGATCTTCGGGTAGAGCTGCTAGTATATCATGGGGGACGTATGAAAATAGCACTAGGAAGTGCTGAGTATGAAAGTTGGCAGGTGGCAGAGGTGGACGTTATGGACGATTACATATGCTTCTTCTAGTTAAAGAAGATTGGGACTGAGATTCTGGGTTATGACTATGTTGAGCGAATGTGGTACGTACCTCCGGGAGGAACACTAAGAACTGGTATGAGGGAGATTAACAACGACGCCGATGCGGAGAAAGTCTGTTCAGTTGCTAAGAGTGGTGTCGTCAGCCTGTACATGAAGCAACGGGGGACCCAAGTGTGGTGGCGGATAATGAGGATGCATACCCTGGCAATGAGCATGGATATGCTACAAGTGACACAGAGGCGGAAGTATATGGTATTAGGGCTCATGAGGTATTCAATTATTTGACTGATGACTTAGACCGAACTAATGACCGATAATTTCATCAAGCCATGGAAAATATTGGCATCTCGAGTTTAAGGAGGAGAAAAGTAAGAGATACCTATCAAGCCGACGGTGGTACTGAGGTGGACTAGCTTAATGAAGCAGCTGTTAATGGGGTTCAACAAGAGGAAGTTCTTATCGACGTAGAAGATGTTGTGGAGATGGACTTCATGAATATAAAAAGCATGGAATATCAGAATCCCAACTCTGATGCTGATGATGAAGACTCGGATTTCGAACCACCAATTGGTAATTCTACTCCGACTCGTAGCTCTACTGTATCACTTACTTGCACTCCTACCGAAAGTCCTACGCCAACTCATATAAATACTCCAACCAGTGTATCCACTCCACATTCCAGTTACTGTGGCTCATCTCAATCTGAGCATGATGTGAATGACAAGATAGACGACGACGAAGTTAGTTCCTTGGTTGGACAAGTGTACTACAATCTGACATGTGATCACAGCAGGTTGGTATTCAAAGAGGGGATGCGTTTCACGGGTCCTAGACATTTCAAAGATGCTGTGGAGAACTTCACCATTGCTGTAGGGGCAGAAGTTCGATGGGTTAGGAGATACTAGAAGAGCAAAGAGGAAGCTTTCATTGAATAAGGCTTCAAATGGAGGGTTTACGCTTCCTGGTTTGGTAAGAATGAAGCCTACATTGTGAAGGCAGTAGGATTGCCTCACAACTGTCCACCCGCTCAAGGAAACAAGAGTGCTACTGCCAAGTGGATTGTCAGCAAGTACTATAATAGGTTCAAGATCGACCTAGATTTGAACACGAAGAATTTAGCTCGTGAGATTAATCAGACTCACGGGATTATTGTTACAATGCGAATCTACTCCAACGCAAAGTTATTGGCGAGGAAAATGTTAGAAGGCACCCTTGCTGAAGCATATTCGAAACTTAGACCCTTAGACCCTACGTGAAACAGTTACAATCATCGGATCCCAGGGGGAGGTTTCTTTTGGAGGTTGATCCAGTTCTAGGTCAGGAACATGTTCTATTCAAACGGATTTTTCATAGGGTTTATTACTTTATAGAGGGGGTTTAGGGTTGCCTGTTGATGACACTCGATTTGACGTGATTATCAGCCTCATTTAAGCGACATTTCCTTGCTTAAGACATGGTTTTTAGGGTAGAATAACGAATATTCATTCAACTACTCTATCTCGTGCCATTTGTGTTACTTTGGCCCATTTCGGGTCTATTTGATGGTTTTCTAGTGTTTCCATGTTAGCATAGGTTTTTGCCGTCACATAAAGTAGCCAAGGACGTGTCTAATGCATTGGAACCTCGAGGAATCACACCAAAATTGATCCAAGGAGTCAATCAAGTCGAACCAAATTCTGTTCCCATTTACAAAGAAGTTTTCGGCGAAAACTCAAGAACAAATCGGCTGATGTCAACCAAGGAGAGTTTTCGGCGAAAACTCCAAGTTTCACCGAGAACCCGGCACCCGAAAAACACAGGAGAAAACAGCCAGCGATCAACCCATTTACAAAGAGATTTTCGCCGAAAATTCCACCATATTTTCGGCAAAAATTCCAGGCAAAATCGGCAGTATTAGGGTTAAGTATAAATACTCAACCGGCGGCCCTAAATCGGAGAGACTTACTTTTTACACATAACATACAAAAATACTTCAGAATTCTCCTGAGTTATGGAACAGAGAGTTAGAGTTCGAAGAGCCAGGAAGAGATCGTGATGCCATCCCTTTCATCGTGAAGACTCGGAGCTAGGATTGCAGCTTACCGGAGATCGAA
The DNA here is from genome assembly GCA_034768395.1 of Linum lewisii. Classification (NCBI taxonomy): domain Eukaryota; kingdom Viridiplantae; phylum Streptophyta; class Magnoliopsida; order Malpighiales; family Linaceae; genus Linum; species Linum lewisii. The sequence goes on from CM068296.1 coordinate 57,026,579, forward strand.
GTTCTGCCGGAGTCATCTTAATTAGGTTTTTCAGATCCTTTTCTGTTCTTCCTCTGTTCAAGATGAACTCTATCTTTGTCTTTGATTCTTTTGTGAAAAACATGAGTAGCTAAACTCTTAGAGCTTAGACTAGATGAACCCTAAGTGACCCAGGGCTTTAAAGCGGTCACGGATCGGCGGTGATTAGATTCAAAGTTCAATCAGTTTCTCTTTCATGTTTGATTTGTTCTTCATCGTTCATGTTTCTTGTCTGGATTGATCACGTAGATTAGATTCTGGTTAAGCTAAGGATAGAAGCGAACGCTCGCCTTACTTTAAAACATCAAATCGAACAATTAACCTAATCATTGGAGTGTGCCTTTCGTAGGAACCAATTAGGGTTAATCCACTGCAAGAGTAACTCATAAATCATTAGTAATTGCACCAGTTAAGTTAAGTCGTTGCGAGAGGCGACCGTACCCGGGCGGCTAATTAATCTTGGTAGCTAGATCGGATAGAGCGAACGTTCGCCAGTCTTAAACCTAAGGGTAAGGAGTTATGGTGGTGTCTTAGAATTGATTGAACAAGAATCGAAATCCGCTGATCTGTTGATTGCCAATGCTCTGGTGAACGAAGGGGGATTCAAAGTCTAAGTTTGTCTGTCATCTTTGTTTTCAACCAATCTTTCAATCTGTTTTTAGTTTTAAATTTTTAATTTCCGTGCATTTCTTAGAATTAGAAGTCGTGGAACTCACACCACGCACAGAGTGTTAACTCAGAGTGATTTGCCTTTATATTTGAGTAAACGATCATTAGAAGACCCGTGGAATACGATCTACCCTAGCTTTCCAGCTTGGTAGTTTTTTTGAGGTTCATCGAATTGGCGCCGCTGCCGGGGACTTCTTTTGATTGTTCGAAAGAAGAACTGACATTTTATTCTTCTACTTTCCATCTTTCATCTTTCCATCCACTTCGGTTTTACACTGGTTTTTGTTTGTTTTTGTCATCTGTAGGTTGTTCACAGGTTTATGCAACGCCGTCCTCACACGCGCTCCCAAACCGACCAGGCTAAGAGTGTAGAGTGGCCAGGCAGTTTTGCTCCACCTCGACAATCATAGATTCTGAAGAGAGGAAGAATCAATCCACTTCCATCCGTCACTCCAATCAAGATCGAGGAACTGAAGGAGAGTTCCTCATCTTCATCTTCACCGTCATCTTCATCCGCTTCATACACCGAGTCACTTTCACCTCCTCCATCTCCTACCATGGATGATCAGTTACCACCACCACCAATTGCACAGAAGAGTCTAGCAGACTACAACAAGCCGAGTGCGACTAGCGTTCGATCTTCCATTGTCGTGCCGCGCATTGAAGGAGATCCTGACTATGAGATGAAGATTCCATTCTTGACTATGATCTCTAGGGATCTACAGTTTGAAGGAAGGCCACTAGACAATCCGTGCCACATCTGGCGGATTTCCTTGATCTATGTAGCACTTTCAAGAACGGAAATCTCGACAAGAATACTCTTTGCTTGAGAGCTTTCCCGTTCTCTCTGAAAGGCGCAGCTAAGAGGTGGCTTACTGGCAAATAACCTGGCTACTATACCGACTGGGAGACTCTTGCTCAAGACTTCGTCAAAGAGTACTTCCCTCCTGCCAGAATAATAGCCATCAAGAACAGCATCGCCAGATTCTCTCAGAAGGAAGGCGTAAGCTTATATGATACTTGGAATCAATTCCAAGAACTTCTCTACAACTGTCCGCATCACGGTTTCGAGCAGAGGCAGTTAGCTGAAATCTTTGCTCGAGGTCTTCGAGAAGAATCTGCCAAATGGGTCGATTCCCTAGCTGAAGGGGATTGCACTACGCTTACACCTGAAGCTGCTCTTCTTTATTTCGCGAACTGCGCTTCCAAGTCGAGGAACTGGGAACGACAATCTGAAGGGTCAAGAGGCAAGATCGATCTCGAAGCTACTATCAAGGCAGAAGTAGAGAAGCATCTGAAGAAGTCTTCTACACCCATCAAGTCGCCGGCAGCCGCTGTCTACGTTGCCGATTGCGAGTGCTGTGGAGCTTGTGCGCATAATGGAGGCTGATGCCAGAATTTTGGTAAAACAGAAGTCTGGTCTGCCGAAGAAGTCAATTTTGTTCAACAAGGCTTCAACAACAATCAGAATGGTTATGCTGGCTACCGCAACTTCAGACAACAGGGGAACTATCAAGACAGATGGTGAACAGCCCGATCATTGTTCGGACGTTTCAACCAAATAAAAACTACTAATGCTAAGAAAAAGCGTATAGCAGATCGTATTCCGAGGGTCTCTATGATTGGTTACTTCAGAACTAGCAAAATACTCGAAGGAAAACACGTTGTGCGTGGTGTGAGTTCCACGACTTCTATTTCTAAGAAATGCAGAAAAATTAAAACAAATTAAACTAAAGCAGATTGGGAATTAGGGTTTGAAAACAAGAATGACAGACGAACTTAGACTTTGAATCCCCCTTCGTTCCCCAGAGCACTGGCAATCAACAGATCAGCGGATTTCGATTCTCATTCAATCAATTACTAAGACACCACCATAACTCCTTACCCTTAGGTTTAAGACCGGCGAACGTTCGGTCTATCCGTTCTAACTACCAAGATTAACTAGCCGCCCGGGTACGGTCGCCTCTCGCAACGACTTAATTAATTGGTGTGATTACTAGTGATTAATGAGTTACTCTTGCAGTGAATTAACCCTAACCGGTTCCTACGAAAGGCACACTCCAATTATAAGGTTAATTGTTTAATTCGATGTTCTAAAGTAAGGCGAGCGTTTGCTTCTATCCTTAGCTTAACCAGAATCTAATCTAGGTGATCAATCCAGACAAGAAACATGAACAATGAAGAATGAATCAAACATGAAAAAGAACTGATTGAATTTCGAATCTAATCACCGCCGATCCGTGACCGCTTTAAAGCCCTGGGTCACTTAGGGTTCATCTAGTCTAAGCTCTAACGAGTTTAGCTACTCATGATCATTACAGAAGAAACAAAGACAAAGAAAGAGTTCATCATTCAGAGGAAGAATAGAAAAGAATCCGAAAAACCTAATTCAGACGACTCTGACAGACTCCGATCTTCGGTAATCTACACTCCTAGCTCCGGTTTATCGAGGTGGAAGGGATGGCGTCACAATCTCTATCCGACTCTTCGAACTCCAACTCTTTGCTCCAGAACTTGAGAGAATTCTGGTTCAAAAAGTTGTGTTTTTGCAAATTATGATTGTATTCAATGTCCTCCCCTCGTTTTGGGCCGCCGGGTTAAGTATTTATACTTAACCCTAACTGATCCGGAATAGTGTATTATTTTCGCCGAAAATTCCTTAAGAATTTCGGCGAAAATTCCTTTGTGTTCGGGAGTGCTTTCTCTGCCTTGTATTTTCGGTCCGAAGAGTACAATGTTTTCGCCGAAGATGTCCTTTGACTCGGCACCAGTTGAATGCACTAATATTTTCGTAGAATATGCAAGCTCAATTTCGGCGAAAATCTCTTTGTACTCGGGCAGGATTTTGTTTGAATTTGACTGGCTCCTTGGATCGATTCCGGTTTGATTCCTCGAGGTTCCTACGCCTTAGACACGTCCATGGCTACTCTATTTGACGGTAAAAACCTGTGCTAACACAAAAACACTAGAAAACCATCAAATAGACCCGAAACGGGCCAAGGTAACACAAATGGCACGAGATAGGGAAATCGATTGAATATTCGTTATTTTACCCTAAAAACCATGTCTTAAGCAAAGAAATGTCGCTTAAATGAGGCTGATAATCACGTCAAATCGAGTGTCATCAAATACCCCACACTTAAGCTTTTGCTTGTCCTCAAGCAAACTGAATAGAAACGCTCATGTTCATAAATGATAAGATCGATTAAATTGGAGCTCAATCAAACACAATGAATTATTAGACAGATCGATCCTAGAACAAGAAACCTAACATGCATACAGATCAGCCAAACTACCTGGTCTCACTAATAAACTGCACACAATAAGTAATTAGCAATCAATCATGCACAAATTTGACCTGACCGACCAGACTCCTCACACAGGATAAATTTAGTACAATGGGAACTCTCACTCTCTGTGTGTTAAGGACGTGTTTCTGCTCTCGATCATTTTCTGTTACCGAATTCTGTCATAGGTTTGCATTTCGACCACATCTCCACCACTGTGACAACACGAGTATCTAGTCAAGAAGGACTTCCCTGATAAGACCGTAATGAATTCTACACTACTCGGGTTTATAATGAGATGGATGATGGGAATGAATGATGATGGCATTAGTGCGGTGCAGCTTTCGACTAACTTCCCTCGAATCTAATCTATGGCTTCGTACCGTCTAACCAAACACGGGTGGAATAATGAACGCTCGTCCTATGATACCCTCCAGCAACCTAACACTTATTTTTTTTCTTTTTGCACAATTTTTTTTTCTTTACTTTCTTTTGAACTTTTCTTTTGACTTCGTTCTTCCATTTGTAGGGAGAAGAACGTTTTATTGAACTACACTTTGAACTTTTTCTGATTTTTCTTTTCTTCAATTTTTTGAAATTTTTCTTCTTTTCTTTCTTTACTTTTTTTTTCTTTTAGTTGCTAGAGGGGTTTACACGTCTGGACATATTACCTAAGACCACCTGTTTAATGGCTATAGGCAGGTTACCACAAACCGACTTCCGGTAGGTCAATCTAGAACTACAACCACAGGGGATCAACGGGGAATGAAAGAAATGGGAAATGGATGTAATGTATTATCGAACCGAAAGAACAGGCCAAGCTCAAGGGTCTAAACCTAGTGGATTTTATCGTTTGGTAGGCTATCTGGCTTAGTAGCTGAATCTAGGTGCCCCTATCCTTCTAGAACTCGTGTCATCGTGTGGTCTCGAGTAGGTCTCATGCAAATTCTAACTCATTCAGGCAAACTGAAAACCACTCAGAAAGAATTAAAATTGCAAGTTACGTGCAATGGATCAAAACCTCACAGTTGGTTTGCTAGTCGGATTCGGTCATTTTCATGCAGTCAAGGCTACAAACTACAAGTGTGATTTTAAAATTCTGTTCTGACCAGGCAATTTAGCATCAAAGCATACAAGTTGGTTCTCAAGTTCTAGGTTAAGCAGTCTAAGCATCATTATGAAAGTTTGAACAACAACTTAACATCAAAAATCAAGAACTGAGCCATTCTAATGCTAGAGAGACTGGAATGGAATCACGAGGCACACATAAAACACAATCAAGGGCAATCAAGTTCATGCAAGGTTCAGGTTCTCTAGCATCCTACCCCACACTTAAATCGGGCTGTGTCCTCACAGGACTAATTCTAGAGTTTAGAGTGGAATGGAAGAACCTGGATGAGGATGGTTGATCTCAGAGGGTAAGCACGGATCCTGAGAGCGGAGGGAAGTGTAACAAAACCTGAAGCAAAGGGAGTCTACCGATTTCCTACAAAACAAAAACAAATGAAACATAAAAAGGAAACCGGGACAAGTGTCCCGGATCCACACAGAAAAAAGTTGGACCGAAATCCGAAAAGAATAAATAAAAAGAAGACACCAGAAAATGAATACAACCCGATCACTGCTGGTCCGGTGAGCCGGGAGGTGGAAAGTGGAGAAATTCGCCGAGCTGGCGTTGCCACGCCATCTGTGCCTCATATCGCCGGTCGGCGCGGCGCATATGTTGCTGGATAATAGTCCATCGCGCCTCTTGAGTGGCGTTGTCGGTGATGCGCCACTCCTGCAGTCGCTCGTATAACTCTCCAACATCCGCGGGGTGGTGTTGCGGCTGTTGAGTATGCGCCGGATATGGATCGGGGATGTGCGGCGGCGACTGGTGGATGTACCCTGCCTGATGGTGTGGCGAGGGTATATAATCATGAAACTCAGGCGGCGGCTGCGGCTGCTGCTCCTCAGCATCATCTTCTTCCTCTGACTCGACCACAGGCTGGAGTGGAGGATCAGCTGCTACATGGGGACTGAGGTCGAGTTCTAAGTCGTACTCAACCGCCAAGTCTCCTCCAACGGTCCGAACTGGATGTTGTGGAATGTGCGGGCCATACTCATGGCTGATGCCGAAGGAGAGGATGAGCTGTCCTATGATGTTGCCTCCCAAGAGTTTGCGGGCTGGCGTCTTCCTCTTGGTCTTCTGGCGGAAGATGCGAGCCAGTACCCAACCGGGGTGGAGAGGGTAGCTCTCTCGGATGGCTCGGAGAAGCATGAGCTCCTCCTTGAGGATATGGTGGCGATCCTTGTCTCGAACATATAAAAGTGACCTCCGCCAAACCATATGAATAAATTTATAGAGCGGGTGAGATAGAGACTTAACTGAGTTGCTCTCCAAGAGGTGATCACCAGGTACGCCTGTCATGTGGCTCCAAAGCGCGTTGTACTCCTCGCCGTCATCATCTTCTCCCCAACCGAGGTGATGATCGTGATAGTGCTCATAGGGGATGCCGAGATGAGCGGCAAACTCATCGTAGGTGAGCTGCCTGTACACCCCACCAAGATAGAAGGTGATCACCTTCTGGCGTTGCTTCCTCTTGTGCTCGTCCAGATCAAAGGTTGCCCAGAACTCCTGGAGGGCAATGTCTGGGAACTCGGCGGCGATGGTGGGATGATATCCAGCATGGCGGGGTAGAGCAGGTGGTGGACCCAGAACAGCAGGTGTGACGGGAGCGGCAGCTCCTGAGCTCGAGGTGCCATCAAGTCGCACCTTAGTCCTGCGCTCATAAGTGGTGTTCCTAGAACCAGAATGAAACCAGATTAGTCAACCAAAACCCTACCCCACACTTAGTAGAAAAACTCGATTTCACAAAGAAATGAGGGAAACTAAGTGGGGTAAGCAAAGCGGAGTAACCGGTAATCATAGATAGTAAAATACATACTTAGGGACATCCAGAGTCGGATAAGCACAATCAGAGTTCAAAAAGTCAAACCGACAGTTTGGAAGTCAACATTTAAGCATATCGAACCCTAATCATGGCAAGACTATCATAACTTGGAGAATGACGGTAAAATATGATCTCATATGGCAAGCACGAAAATATGAACGAGAATGAACACATCAGACAGCCAAATGATCACAGCAATTCAAAGTCAAACCGACATTTCTCACAAAAGTCAACATAACAAGGAATTAATCGTATGCATAGCAACACATGACCAAATGATATGGAAATTAAGCACGGAACTCCCTAAGCATCCTAGAACAGTTCTATAAGTTCAGTTAATCCTAGTTCACACGAAACAGTCGGCACGCAAAACGAGGCAAACCAAAAAGTCAACTGAAAGTCAACCCCGACGAAATTCAGCAATCTATATGTCAAAAGATTCGTATCGAAAAGTTCTACAACTTACCTTGAAGTCATGATTGCTAAAAATGAACGAGTTGAGAAGAATCGGTGAAAAACTTGAAAATTGGGGTTTCGGAGAACTGGAGCTGCAAAGCTCCGATTCGGACGTTCTAGGCTCGTTGGGATCGGAAAAATGAGGGGAAGGGAGCGGCGGCGGGTTACGGCGGCGACGGCGGATTGAAATGGTGAAAGGCGGTCGGCGATTTTAAAGAGATAAGGAGGGGTTTTCGGGGCTTTGGTTCAAAAATAAGTGAAGGAGAGAGAGGAGCGAAAACCGGATTTTAAAGGAATAGTTGGGTGATTTTCAAGATTATTTTTGGCGAAAATAGGAGGGTGGTTTCGCCGAAAATATCAGTTAAAATGGACTGCCGGATTTGTGAAGGCGGTTTCGCCAAAAATAATAGCACGGTTTCGCCGAAAATATAAGTAAAAATGGTTTCGCCAAAAACAAAAACTTTTCGAACCGAAAACAATGAACAGGAAGAACGGGTTCAAAATTCAAAAATCAGTTTCGCCGAAAACAGGGGTGGTTTCGCCAAAAATTTTGAACTGTTCGGGTTTAAAATATTTTCGCAAATTCGGCCAACTTCAGAAAATCACAGTTAAATCCACAAAAATCGGAACGACCTCAATCAACTTGAGACTGACTCTATACACACAGACTCTACACGAAAAATAATAAATCAAACAAAATGACACTTTTGGCTCCCCCGAACCGACTCTAAAATATCAAGTTCAACTAAAATTAAAACAGACTCCAGCCGTGGGTTGCCTCCCACGAAGCGCTCTTTTATTAACGTCCTTGAGCTGGACGATACCTGGACGGTATTAGGAGACATCCCAACTTAGATTCTCCTTCACGCTCGCGTCGGAGTTCATGAAGTACAGCTTCGGGACTTCTCCGGTAAACGTGAATTTCTTCCCGTTCGCATGCAAAAGCTTGGTACGTCCGTCGGGAAGATGATCAACGAACTTGAACGGTCCGAACAGCTCTCTAGAGAGGTCATCCTTCTTGAGTGTGACGATGGAAGGAATGAGGGCTGTCGGTTTCTCCTTCTCTTTTAACTTCGGCTTAGTATCACCAGGATCGGTGATCGTTAGTACTTCCTTAGGAGAGGCTTTAGGCTTCTCCCTCCATACTTGTTCCGGTGCCGGTTTCGAGGAACGAATTGGTGGTGCAGCTGGCTCGGTGGAAGATGGCGAAATTTTTGGTCTCCAGACCATTTGGGTCTTCGTCTCCTTGTTCTTTCCTCGAGGTCTGCTCGGTGGTTTAGAAGAGGCTTGCAGTTCCTTCTTCTTCTTAGGCGGCTCTTGAACCAAAATTTCTGGCTTCTTCTCGGTACCCTGTCTAGCACCTGCAGTGTCAATTGATCTCGAAACACTGGAAGAAATATTAGAAATGAAGTTGACCGAGGCCAACTCCACAATCTCTACAGATAAGCAATTTAATTCTCCCTTAGGAATGTATTTCATTCCGTCCTTGAGACGGAATGTTGCAGTATCCTTCCCCACCCTTACAGTTAGAGAGCCATTAGGAACATTGACATTAATTCTGGCTGTCGCCATGAATGACCGACCCAAGAGAAGGGTAGAATATGTCTCTTGAGTATCCATAACTATATAATCAACGAAAAACCGGAACGGGCCACAGCAAGTGATTACATCCTGGATCATTCCTCTGGGTTATCTTAGAGTTTTGTCAGCGAACATTAAATTCATGTTGGCAGGTTGTAGTTCCCCTAGGTTCAGTTTCTTATATAAACACATAGGCATGACATTTATAGACGCACCTAGGTCAATTATACTACGCTTGATTTCAATGCCATTAATGCTCAAAGGTAAAGTAAAAGGACCAGGGTCGGGGCACTTAGCTGGAATAGGTATGGGTGGTGGTCGAGCGACGATAGCCGAGCACTCTCCCTCATTGGAAACGGGAATTTCCTCCTTAGACGGGCTGGTCTGCTCACTGCTCCTGGTTGTTACGGCCTTAGCGTGCTCGTTCTTCACGGTGGGGCTGTTTTGAGACGGAGCCTGATTGAAGATGGGAATACGAGCCATCGCACTAGCAATTTTATTTATCATATCTTCTATTCTCTGTCCTTGTGCGATCTGCCCTTTGTTAAGAGCATCTTGCGCTCTAAATCTTTCCTCGTGATCATCAAGTCTTGCTGTAATTAGATCAAACTTCCTAGCTATTCTCCTCTCCCAATTGTCCTCAGATATAAAATTCAGAGGCTACTGTACTCTGGTGAATCTGGAAGGATCTTGATAACCATTGTCCATGTATTGATTTCGGCTCTGGTCAAGTTGGAAGTTGTAGGGAGGACGCTCATAGAAGCCTTCCCGTTGTTGAGGAGGTGTTCTAAACTGACGGTAGTCGGAGTAGCCTCTTTGATCCCTGGTGAAGCTGTGATCAATGAAGTTGACTTCCTTTTTAGGCCAGTTATTAGTTGTACCGAGGATCTCTTCCATTTGTTTCTGTACTGTGAACTTAATCTGATCTTCACTGCTTGGTTGACTCTTGGCTGCTCCAAATTGTCTTTCCCTATTTCTGGACTTAGATGCGCAATCTGCAAAGTGAAGTAGAGCAACTTCTGGTTCAAGTGCTGTGCAGTTTCCCTTAGCTAAAAGGTTGACCCATTCAGCTGTTTCTTCATTCATACCCTTGGCAAAGATTTCGGCTAGCTGACTCTGGTTGAATCCATGATGAGGGCATTCAGATAGCAGCTCTTGGAATTCGTTCCAAGCATTGTATAAGCTTACTCCTTCCTTCTGAGAGAACCTGGCGATGCTATCCTTGTAGAATGTAGTTCTTGAAGGGGGATAGTATTCTTCTATGAAGTCTTGAGCTAGATGATCCCAGTCAGTGTAGTAGCCAGGTGGTTTCGAGCCGAGCCATACCTTGGCGTTGCTTTTAAGAGAGAATGGGAATGCCCACAAGCAAAGATTGATTGTTCTTGTTGAGATTCCCTTTTTTAAAAGTCTCGCACATGTCAAGGAAGTTCGCCAAATGTGTGCGGGGGTTTTCTTGCAGCTTCCCTTCGAATCGAAAATTCTTAGTGACCATGTTCAGGACAAAGGTTGTGATATCATAATCAGGGTCGTCATCGTTGTGCGGCACGACGACGCTAGCTCGGAGGTGAGCTGCACTTGGCCTACAGTAATCCGCCACAGTGCGCTGAGCAACTAGTACGGGAGGAGAAGGTGGTGGTGAATCTGAAGTAGTGGATGAAGCGGATGAAGATGAGGAGTTCTCCTTCAACTCCTCAATCTTTTGAGGGATAGGTGGTGTAGGCGGTGTGGTTATGACTTGCTTCTGAGCTCGCGGTTTCTTCGGCGGAGCAGAATTGCCCGGCTTGAACTGAGAATGAGCGATTGAGCGGTTCATGAACCTGTAGAACAACCTACAAGCAACAAAAGCAAACATACCGGCGTAAAATCGAAGTGGATGGAAAAAAATGAAAGATGGAAAGTAGAAGAATAAATTGCCAGTTCTTCTTGCGAACAATCAAAAGAAGTTCCCCGGCAACGGCGCCAATTTGGTGAACCGCCCGGTCTGTTGTTCGGACGTTTCAACCAAATAAAAACTACTAATGCTAAGAAAAAGCGTATAGCAGATCGTATTCCGAGGGTCTCTATGATTGGTTACTTCAGAACTAGCAAAATACTCGAAGGAAAACACGTTGTGCGTGGTGTGAGTTCCACGACTTCTATTTCTAAGAAATGCAGAAAAATTAAAACAAATTAAACTAAAGCAGATTGGGAATTAGGGTTTGAAAACAAGAATGACAGACGAACTTAGACTTTGAATCCCCCTTCGTTCCCCAGAGCACTGGCAATCAACAGATCAGCGGATTTCGATTCTCATTCAATCAATTACTAAGACACCACCATAACTCCTTACCCTTAGGTTTAAGACCGGCGAACGTTCGCTCTATCCATTCTAACTACCAAGATTAACTAGCCGCCCGGGTACGGTCGCCTCTCGCAACGACTTAATTAATTGGTGTGATTACTAGTGATTAATGAGTTACTCTTGCAGTGAATTAACCCTAACCGGTTCCTACGAAAGGCACACTCCAATTATAAGGTTAATTGTTTAATTCGATGTTCTAAAGTAAGGCGAGCGTTCGCTTTTATCCTTAGCTTAACCAGAATCTAATCTAGGTGATCAATCCAGACAAGAAACATGAACAATGAAGAACGAATCAAACATGAAAAAGAACTGATTGAATTTCGAATCTAATCACCGCCGATCCGTGACCGCTTTAAAGCCCTGGGTCACTTAGGGTTCATCTAGTCTAAGCTCTAACGAGTTTAGCTACTCATGATCATTACAGAAGAAACAAAGACAAAGAAAGAGTTCATCATTCAGAGGAAGAACAGAAAAGAATCTGAAAAACCTAATTCAGACGACTCTGACAGACTCCGATCTTCGGTAATCTACACTCCTAGCTCCAGTTTGTCGAGGTGGAAGGGATGGCGTCACGATCTCTATCCGGCTCTTCGAACTCCAACTCTTCGCTCCAGAACTTGAGAGAATTCTGATTCGAAAAGTTGTGTTTTTGCAAATTATGATTCTATTCAATGTCCTCCCCTCGTTTTGGGCCTCCGGGTTAAGTATTTATACTTAACCCTAACTGATACAGAATAGTGTATTATTTTCGCCGAAAATTCCTTAAGAATTTCGGCAAAAATTCCTTTGTGTTCGGGAGTGCTTTCTCTGCCTTGTATTTTCGGTCCGAAGAGTACAATGTTTTCGCCGAAGATGTCCTTTGACTCGGCACCAGTTGAATGCACTAATATTTTCGCCGAATATGCAAGCTCAATTTCGGCGAAAATCTCATTGTACTCGGGCAGGATTTTGTTTGACTTTGACTGGCTCCTTGGATCGATTCCGGTTTGATTCCTCGAGGTTCCTACGCCTTAGACACGTCCATGGCTACTCTATTTGACGGCAAAAAACCTGTGCTAACACAAAAACACTAGAAAACCATCAAATAGACCCGAAACGGGCCAAGGTAACACAAATGGCACGAGATAGGGCAATCGATTGAATATTCGTTATTCTACCCTAAAAACCATGTCTTAAGCAAAGAAATGTCGCTTAAATGAGGCTGATAATCACGTCAAATCGAGTGTCATCAACAGACCTCCCTACAATGCTGGCGCCAACCACAACAAGAATCAGAATATCCGCCCAGCTGGTCCAGCACAGGATCAGAAGCTGAACCATCCGCCGCACCACAATCCGGGTAACTATGGAACTGCTCCTGGTAATCGCCAGAATCAATATCTGAATAATACCTACACAAGGCAGCAACATCAGAGTGAAAACAACGTCAGTGAACTGGACAAGAAGCTTAGTCAGATCATCACCAGACTTGACGATCATGACAGTCAGTTCAAGGCTCAAGCTCTTCTCAACCAAGAACAGATCGCATCCAGACAAAGAATTGAGCAGGCTGTCAACCACATCTCGAGCATGCTAGCATCTGGACGACCATTTGGCCAACTTCCAAGCCAAACCGAGCCAAATCCGAGAAAGGAGCAAGCTAAGATGGTATCCGTTCAAGAACCGTCACACTCATCTACTAATGCTTCTTCTAATTCATGCAGGACTGATGAATCTCCTAAGGAAGCACTAAAGGACGCGCCTAAGGAGTATGATCCTCCTCTTGCTTCGTACTACGTGAAGCCTCCTTTTCCAAGAGCATTGCTGCTGAACGCAAGGATCGAGATTAGCATGTGGGGAGGTAAAGAAGGATATCCTGACGCTCGTAGCAAGAAGCCTTCATCGCCATATCCAGCTAAGTGTTCTGATTCTGGTTCTTTCACGCTTCCTCTAGTTATTAATGATGTTAAGATAGAGCGTAGTTTAGTTGACCTAGGCGCATCTGTCAATGTTATGCGTATGAGTTTATTTGAAAAATTGAACCTAGGAAAACTTGAACCAACTAGCATACAACTCGTCTTTGCTGATAGATCACTTAAAAGTCCTAGAGGAGAAGTAAAAGACGTTGTTACTAAATGTGGTCCTTTTACGTTCTTAGCTGACTATGTTATCATAGATACTAGTAAGGATGATTCTACCATTCTCATAGGATGTCCCTTCATGGCTACAACTGGGATGCAAATTAACGTTCCAAATGGTTCTTTGACTTTGAGAGTTGGTAAAGACACGATAACTTTCCGCCTTAAAGACGGAATGAAATATAATCCTCTAAATGAAGAATCTCATTGCCTAGCTGTTGAAACTGTGGAGTTGAGTCCGGCAACTCTGTTACTGACATCTCTTCTAGTGTTACTAGATCGATTCCTGTTGCAGGTGTTGAACAGATTACCAAGCAGAAACCAAAATCTGCTACTCAGAAGCCGCCAAAGAAGAAGGAACTGAAAGCCTCTTCTTCACCACCGAACAAGGAACCTGGCAGGCCCCGAGGGAAGAACAAGAAAACGAAGACTCAAATGGTCTGGAGACCAGTTGTGCCGCCACCTTCATCTGAGCCAGCTGCATCGCCAATTCGATCCGAGCTACCAGCGCCAGAACAAGTATTGAAGGAGAAGCCAAAAGCATCTCCCAAGGAAATACCGACGATCACCGATCCTGGTGATACAGAGCCGGAGAATAAAGAGAAGACGAAGCCGATCATTCTCATCCCTTCCATCGTCTTCCTTGGAGAGGATGACCCCTCAACAGAGCTGTTTGGTCCGTTCAAGATCGCTGATCACCTTCTCGACGGACGTACCAAGCTTTATACATGCTAACGGGAAGAAATTTATGCTTAACGGAGATGCCCCGAAGCTCTACTTCATGAACTTCGATGCTAGCATTAAGGAGAACCTGAGTTGGGATGTCTCCTAATACCGTCCAGGTATCGTCCAACTCAAGGACGTTAATAAAAGAGCGCTTCGTGGGAGGCAACCCACGGCTGGAGTCAGTTTTTCATTTGTGTCAACCTTAGTGTTTTAGAGTCAGTTCGGGGGAGCCAAAAGTGTCAGTTTGCATGATTTCTTATTTTTCGTGTGTAGTCTTTGTCTCATCGTTTCAATCGCAAGTTGTTTGAGGTTGTTCCGATTTTTGTGGATTTAATTGTGATTTTCTGAAGTTTGTCGGGATTGCGAAAATATTTTCAATCGTACAGGTCAAAATTTTCGGCGAAAACTGTATCATTTTTTGGCAAAAACTCCTTTGAAAATCCCATTGTGTTTTCCAGACGATTTTGACTAAACTTTTTGGCGAAAGCTCTATGAAGTTTTCGGCAAAAACTTATTTGAAAACCGGCAGACCATTTTGCCTTGGGTTTTCGGCAAAAAATGCACACATTTTCGCCGAAAACTTGAGTGAAAATAAACAGTTTCTTCCCTTTCAATTCTCGGTCACTCTCTCTCTCCCCTCACTTTACAATTTCAAAAATTTTCAAAACCTCTCCCCTATTTCCAAATACCCGCCGCCGCCACCCCATTCACGGCGCCGCCGTCCGTTTGCCATCACAGCTACTGCCGCCACCACCGCCGGACGTCTCCCCTCCCTTTTCTGATCAGTTTGAGTCGTAGATCGTCCGAATCGGAGCTCTAGAGCTCCCGTTCAGCCAAACCCTAAATTTTTTGATTTTTCACCGATTTCTCTCTCTCCGTTCATTTTCAGCACCCATGGCTTCAAGGTAAGTTGTAGAACTTTTCATTCCGAATCTTTTGACATGTTGAATGCTGAATTTCATCGGGGTTGGCTTTCGGTTGACTTTTTGGTTTACCTCGATTTGCGTGCTGACTGATTTCCTGTGAACTAGGTTAGCTGAATTCTTTGGACTGATCTGGCATGTTTAGGGAGAATTGTGCTGAATTGTAATGTCATTCGATCATGTGTTGCTATGCTTAAAGACCTATTCTTTGTGGTGTTGACTTTTGAGGAATGTCGGTTTGACCATGAACTGTTTATGCTTGTTTGGCTGCCATGTGTGTTCATTCACGTTCATATTACTGTGCTTGCCACCCATGTTTATAATTATGCCGTCATTTCCCGCTTTGAGCTAGTATTGCCATGATTAGGGTTCAATGTACTATTATGTTGACTTTTTGAAGGCGGTCTGACTTCCGAACTCTGATTGTGATGATTTCATTCTGGCTGTTCCTAAGCATGTGTTTTAATTCTTTGTGATTACCGGTTAATCTGCTTTGCTTACCCCCACTCGGTTTTCCTCATTTCATTGTGAAATTGAGTTTTTTTACTAAGTGTGGGGTAGGGTTTTAGTTTGACTAATCTGGTTTGTTTTCTTGCTTAGGAATGTAACTCATGAGCGCAGGACCAAGCAGAGACTTGATACCCCCTCTAGCTCCCGAGCCGCCGCTCCCGTCACACCCGCCATCTCCGGTCCTCCACCAGCTTTTCCTGATCGTGTTGGGTACCACACCACTGTTGCCCGCCTACCTCAGTACTACTTCGAGCGTTACCAGCTGCTCGAGCATGTTCCTGGAGCTGATGTTCGCCCACTATCTATGGAGTCACTCTTCGAGCACGATGAGGACTGGCACCGAAACGTACTCGATGCATTGGTACCTGTAGGATTGCTGGAGCTGACCACGCTAGCCGCTGACTTCCCAGACGTCGCTCTCCAGGAGTTTTGGGGGACATTCGATCTGGACGAGCACAAGAGGAGGCAGCACAAGAAGGTCGTCACCTTCTATCTAGGCGGGGCGCACAGGACACTCACCTATGATGAGTTTGCAGCTCATCTCGGGATCCCCCGCGAGCGCTACGAGGGTCATCACCTCGGCTGGGAGAACAACGATGACGACGGAGAGGAGTACGACGCGCTCTGGAGCCACATGACTGGAGTACCCGACGATCGTACCACGAAGCATAACTCAGTTAAGTCCCTCTCTCACCCTCTCTATAAATTCTTTCACATGGTTTGGCGTCGTTCTCTTTTGTTTGCTACAGAGAAGGACCGCCACCATATCAGCCGAGAGGAGCTTCTTCTTCATCGCGCCATCTGGGAGAGTTATCCTCTTCATCCCGGATGGGTGCTTGCCCGCTTACTCCGCCAGAAGACTCAGAGGCCGAGGCCACCTCGCTCACTCCTGAGAGGCAACTTTGTTGGCCGACTCATCATCTCTTTCGGTCTTAGCCAAGCATATGGCCCGGACGTCCCACGACGCAGAGTACACACCGTCGGAGGTGATTTGGCGGTCGAGTACGACCTCGAGCTGGACCTCTGTCCCCAGGCAGCAGCAGATCCTCCCCTCTAGCATATGGAAGAGTGGGAGGAAGAAGATGATTCTGAGCAGCCGCAGCCCCGGCCAGAGCCGGAGTTTCATGATCATACACCCTCGCCACATCATCAGGCAGGGTATGCACACCAGTCGCCGCCGCCCATTCCAGATCCATATCAGGCGCCTCACCCTCAGCACCGACCGCATCCCGCGGATGTTGGGGAGCAGTATGAGCGACTCCAGGAGTGGCGCATCACTAACAACGCAGCTCAGGAGGCGAGATGGATTATTATGTAGCAACACATGCACCACTCTGACGAGCGGTATGAGGCACAGCTGGCGTGGCAACGTCGGGTCGGCGACGCCCTACACCTTCAACCCCCCGACTCCCCTGACCAGCCATGATCGGGTGGTGTCCTTTTCCTTGTCCTTTCTTTTTATTTCTTCTTTTCGGATTTCGATCCAACTTTTTTCTGTGTGGATCCGGGACACTTGTCCCAGTTTCCTTTTTATCTTTCATTTGTTTTTGTTTTGCAGGCAATCGGTAGATTCCCTTTGCTTCGCTTTGGTAGATTGCCTCTGCTCCGAGGATCCGTGCTCATCCCCTACGCCAACCATCTCGGTCCAGGTTCTTCTACTTCACTCTGAACTCTAGATTTAGTCCTGTGAGGACACAGTCCGATTTAAGTGTGGGGTAGGATGCTAGAGAACCTTGCATGAACTTGATTGCCCTTGATTGTGTTTTTGTGTGCCTCGTGATTCCTTTCCAGTCTCTCTAGCATTAGAATGGATCAGTTCTTGATTTTTGATGTTAAGTTGCTGTTCAATCTTTCATAATGATGCTTAGACTGCTTAAGCTAGAACTTGAGAACCAACGTGTTTACTTTGATGCTAAATTGCCTGGTCAGAACAGAATTTTTAAAATCACACTTGTAGTTTGTAGCCTTGATTGCATGAAAATGACCGAATCCGACTAGCAAACCAACTGTGAGCTTTTAATCCATTGCACGTAACTTGCAATTTCAATTCTTTTTGAGTGATTTTCTGTTTGCTTGAATGAGTTATAATTTGCATGAGACCTACTCGAGACCACACGATGACACGAGTTCTAGAATGATAGGGGCACCTAGATTCAGCTACTAAGCTAGATAGCCTACCAAACGACAAATCCATTAGGTTTAAAACCCTTGAGCTTGGCCTGTTCTTTCGGTTCGATAATACATTACGGCCATTTCCCATTCTTTCATTCCCCGTTGATCCCCTGTGGTTGTAGTAACCTACATATAGCCATTAAACAGGTGGTCTTAGCTATTTATGTCCAGACGTGTAAACCCCTCTAGCAACTAAAAGAAAGAATCGGCACAAAAAAAAAGAGAAAAATAAAAGAAAATGTCGAAAAAAAAGAAAAGCAGAAAAATCAGAAAAGTTTCAAGTTTAGTTATATAAAACGTTCTTCTCCCTACAAATGGAAGAACGAAGTCAAAAAGAAAAGTCAAAACAAAAGAAAAATGTAAAGAAAATAAGTGCTAGGTTGCTTGAGGGTATCATAGGACGAGCGTTCACTATTCCACTCGTGTCTGGTTAGACGGTAGGAAACCATAGGCTAGATTCGAGGGAAGTTAGTCGAAAGCTACACCGCACCAAAGCCATCATCTTACATTCCCATCATCCATCTCATCATAAACCTTTGTAGTGTAGAATTCGTTACAGTCCTAGCAGGGAAGTCCTTCTTGACTAGTTACTCGTGTTGTCACAGTGGTGAAGATGTGGTCGAATTGCAAACTTATGACATAATTCAGTAACAGAAAATGATTGAGAGCAGAAACACGTCCTTAAACACAGAGAGTGAGAGTTCCCCATTTACTAAATAATTTCTGTGTGAGGAGTCTGGTCGGTCAGGTCAAATTCGTGCATAATTGGTTGCTATTACTCGTCGTGTGTAGTTTATTAGTGAGAGCAGGTTGTTTGGCTGATCAGTATGCATGTTAGGTTTCTTGTTCTAGGAATTATTTGTCTAATAATTCATTGTGTTTGATTGAGCTCCAATTTAATAAATCTTATCATTTGTGAACATGAGCATTTCTATTCATTTTGCTTGAGGACAAGCAAAAGCTTAAGTGTGGGGTATTTTGATGACACTCGATTTGATATGATTATCAGCCTCATTTAAGCGACATTTCCTTGCTTAAGACATGGTTTTTAGGGTAGAATAACGAATATTCATTCAACTACTCTATCTCGTGCCATTTGTGTTACTTTGGCCTGTTTCGGGTCTATTTGATGGTTTTCTAGTGTTTTCATGTTAGCACAGGTTTTTGCCATCAAATAAAGTAGCCAAGGACGTGTCTAAGGCGTTGGAACCTCGAGGAATCACATCGGAATCAATCCAAGGAGTCAATCAAGTCGAACCAAATTCTGCTCCCATTTACAAAAAAGTTTTCGGCGAAAATCCCTTGGAGTTTTCGGTGAAAACTCAAGAACAAATCGGCTGATGTCAACCAAGGAGAGTTTTCGGTGAAAACTCCAAGTTTTCGGCGAAAACTCCAAGTTTTCGCCGAGAACCCGGCGCCCAAAAACACAGGAGAAAATAGCCGGCGATCAACCCATTTACAAAGAGATTTTCGCCGAAAATTCCACCATATTTTTGGCAAAAATTCCAGGCAAAACTGGCAGTATTAGGGTTAAGTATAAATATTTAACCGGCGGCCCTAAATCGGAGAGACTTACATTTTACACATAACATACAAAAATACTTCAGAATTCTCCCCAGTTCTGGAGCAGAGAGTTAGAGTTCGAAGAGCCAGGAAGAGATCGTGACACCATCCCTTTCATCGCGAAGACTCGGAGCTAGGATTGCAGCTTACCAGAGATCAAAGTTCTGCCAGAGTCGTCTTAATTAGGTTTTTCATATCCTTTTCTGTTCTTCCTCTGTTCAAGATGAACTCTATCTTTGTCTTTGATTCTTTTGTGAAAAAACATGAGTAGCTAAACTCTTAGAGCTTAGACTAGATGAACCCAAAGTGACCCAGGGCTTTAAAGTGGTCACGGATCGGCGGTGATTAGATTCAAAGTTCAACCAGTTTCTCTTTTATGTTTGATTTGTTCTTCATTGTTCATGTTACTTGTCTGGATTGATCACCTAGATTAGATTCTGGTTAAGCTAAGGATAGAAGCGAACGCTCGCCTTACTTTAAAACATCAAATCGAACAATTAACCTAATCATTGGAGTGTGCCTTTCGTAGGAACCAGTTAGGGTTAATCCACTGCAAGAGTAACTCATAAATCATTAGTAATTGCACCAGTTAAGTTAAGTCATTGCGAGAGGCGACCGTACCCGGGTGGCTAATTAATCTTGGTAGCTAGATCGGATAGAGCGAACGTTCGCCAGTCTTAAACCTAAGGGTAAGGAGTTATGGTGGTGTCTTAGAATTGATTGAACAAGAATCAAAATCCGCTGATCTGTTGATTGCCAATGCTCTGGTGAACGAAGGGGGATTCAAAGTCTAAGTTTCTCTGTCATCTTTGTTTTCAACCAATCTTTCAATCTGTTTTCAGTTTTAAATTTTTAATTTTCGTGCATTTCTTAGAATTAGAAGTCGTGGAACTCACACCACGCACAGAGTGTTAACTCAGAGTGATTTGCCTTTATATTTGAGTAAACGATCATTAGAAGACCCGTGGAATACGATCTACCCTAGCTTTCCAACTTGGTAGTTTATTTGAGGTTCATCAAATTGGGGCCGTTGCCGGGGACTTCTTTTGATTGTTCGAAAGAAGAACTGGCATTTTATTCTTCTACTTTCCATCTTTCATCTTTCCATCCACTTCGATTTTACACTGGTTTTTGTTTGTTTTTGTCATCTGTAGGTTGTTCACAGGTTTATGCAATGTCGTCCTCACACGCGCTCCCAAACCGACCAGGCTAAGAGTGTAGAGAGGCCAGTCAGTTCTGCTCCACCTCGACAATCACAGATTCCGAAGAGAGGCAGAATCAATCCACTTCCATCCGTCACTCCAATCAAGATCGAGGAATTGAAGGAGAGTTCCTCATCTTCATCTTCACCGTTATCTTCATCCGCTTCATACACCGAGTCACTTTCACCTCCTCCATCTCCAACCATGGATGATCAGTTACCACCACCACCACCACCACCACCAGGCGGTCAACCACCACCAGTTGCACAGAAGAGTCTAGTTGACTACAACAAGACGAGCGCGACTAGCGTTCGATCTTCCATTGCCGTGCCGCGCATTGAAGGAGATCCTGACTATGAGATCAAGATTCCATTCTTGACTATGATCTCTAGGGATCTACAGTTTGAAGGCAGGCCACTAGACAATCCGTGCACACATCTGGCGGATTTCCTTGATCTCTGCAGCACTTTCAAGAACGGAAATCTCGACAAGAACACTCTTTGTTTGAGAGCTTTCCCGTTCTCTCTGAAAGGCGCAGCTAAGAGGTGGCTTACTGGCAAACCACCTGGCTAGTATACCGACTGGGAGACTCTTGCTCAAGACTTCATCGAAGAGTACTTCCCTCCTGCCAGAACAACAGCCATCAAGGACAGCATCGCCAGATTCTCTCAGAAGGAAGGCGTAAGCTTATATGATACTTGGAATCAATTCCAAGAACTTCTCTACAACTGTCAACATCACGGTTTCGAGCAGAGGCAGTTAGCTGAAATCTTTGCTCGAGGTCTTCGAGAAGAATATGCCAAATGGGTCAATTCCCTAGCTGAAGGGGATTGCACTACGCTTACACCTGAAGCTGCTCTTCTTCATTTCGCGAAATGCGCTTCCAAGTCGAGGAACTGGGAACAACAATCTGAAGGGTCAAGAGGCAAGATCGATCTCGAAGCTACTATCAAGGCAGAAATAGAGAAGCATCTGAAGAAGTATTCTACACCCATCAAGCCGCCGGCAGCCGCTGTCTACGTTGCCGATTGCGAGTGGTGTGGAGCTTGTGCGTATAATGGAGGCCGATGCCAGAATTTTGGTAAAATAGAAGTCTGGTCTGCCGAAGAAGTCAATTTTGTTCAACAAGGCTTCAACAACAATCAAAATGGTTATGCTGGCTACCGCAACTTCAGACAATAGGGGAATTATCAAGAAAGACCTCCCTTCAATGCTGGTGCCAACCAAACCAGAATTAGAATAACCGCCCAGCTGGTCCAGCACAGGATCAGAAACCGAACCATCTGCCGGCAGGTGTCTACCAGCCGTCGCACCGCAATCTGGGTAATTATGGAACTGCTCCTGGCAATCGCCAGAATCAATATCTAAATAATACCTACATAGGGCAGCAACATCAGAGGGAAAACAATGTCAGAGAACTGGACAAGAAGCTTAGTCAGATCATCACCAGACTTGACGATCATGACAGTCAGTTCAAGGCTCAAGCTCTTCTCAACCAAGAACAGATCGCATCCGGTCAAAGAATTGAGCAGGTTGTGAACCACATCTCGAGCATGCTAGCATCTGGATGACCATTTGGCCAACTTCCAAGCCAAACCGAGCCAAATCCGAGAAAGGAGCAAGCTAAGATGGTATCCGTTCAAGAACCGTCACACTCATCTACTAATGCTTCTTCTAATTTATGCAGGACTGATGAATCTCCTAAGGAAGCACTGAAGGAGGCGCCTAAGGAGTATGATCCTCCTCTTGCTCTGTACTACGTGAAGCCTCCTTTTCCAAGAGCATTGCTGCCGAACGCAAGGATCGAGACTGGCATGTGGGGAGGTAAAGAAGGATATCCTGACGCTCGTAGCAAGAAGCCTTCATCGCCATATCCAGCTAAGTGTTCTGATCCTGGTTCTTTCACGCTTCCTCTAGTTACTAATGATGTTAAGATAGAGCGTAGTTTGGTTGACCTAGGCGCGTTTGTCAATGTTATGCCTATGATTTTATTTGAAAAATTGAACCTAGGAGAACATGAACCAACTAGCATACAACTCGTCTTTGCTGATAGATCACTTAAAACTCCTAGAGGAGAAATAAAAGACGTTGTTACTAAATGTGGTCCTTTTACGTTCTTAGCTGACTATGTTATCATAGCTACTAGTAAGGATGATTCTACCATTCTCATACGACGTCCCTTCATGGCTACAACTGGGATGCAAATTAACGTTCCAAATGGTTCTTTGACTTTGAGAGTTGGTAAAGACACAATAACTTTCCGCCTTAAAGACGAAATGAAATATAATCCTTTGAATGAAGAATCTCATTGCCTAGCTGTTGAAACTGTGGAGTTGTCTCCGGTCAACTCCGTTACTAACACCTCTTCTAGTGTTCCTAGATCGATTGCTGTTGCAGGTGTTGAACAGATTACCAAGCAGAAACCAAAATCTGCTGCTCAGAAGCCGCCAAAGAAGAAGGAACTGAAAGCCTCTTCTTCACCACCGAAAATGGAACCTGGCAGGCCCCGGGGGAAGAACAAGAAAACAAAGACTCAAATGGTCTGGAGACCAGTTGTGCCGCCATCTTCATCCGATCCAGCAGCACCGCCAATTCGTTCTGAGCTACCAGCGCCGGAACAAGTATTGAAGGAGAAGCCAAAAACATCTCCTAAGGAAATACCGATGATCACCGATCCTGGTGATACAGTGCCGGAGGATAAAGAGAAGATGAAGCCGATCATTCTCATCCCTTCCACCGTCTTCCTTGTAGAGGATGACCCCCTCAACAGAGCTGTTTGGTCCGTTCAAGATCGCTAATCACCTTCCCGACGGACGTACCAAGCTTATACATGCTAACGGGAAAAATTTATGCTTAACGGAGATGCCCCGAAGCTCTACTTCATGAACTCCAATGCTAGCATTAAGGAGAACCTGTGTTGGAATGTCTCCTAATACCGTCCAGGTATCGTCCAGCTCAAGGACGTTAATAAAAGAGCACTTCGTGGGAGGCAACCCACGGCTGGAGTTAGTTTTTCATTTGTGTCAACCTTAGTGTTTTAGAGTCGGTTCGGGGGAGCCAAAAGTGTCAGTTTGCATGATTTATTATTTTTCGTGTGTAGTCTTTGTGTCATCGTTTCAATCACAAGTTGTTTGAGGTTGTTCCGATTTTTGTGGATTTAATTGTGATTTTCTGAAGTTTGCTGGGATTGCAAAAATATTTTCAATCGTACAGGTCAAAATTTTCGGCGAAAACTGTATCATTTTTCGGCGAAAACTCCTTTGAAAATCCCACTGTGTTTTCTAGACGATTTTAACTAAACTTTTCGGTGAAAACTCTATGAAGTTTTCGGCGAAAACTTATTTGAAAACCGCCAGACCATTTTGCCTTGGGTTTTCGGCGAAAAATGCACACATTTTTGCCGAAAACTTGAGTGAAAATGGTCTGATCAGGTCAAGCTTTTTGTCTACCTCGATATCCCTTGTGTTCCTTGATGTAGATCTCTGAGGTTGATCTTGATAACTATCGCTCAAGTACTGATTCTGACTCTGGTTGAATCCAAAGTTGTCAAGAGGACGCTCTTGGAAGCTTCCTTGTTGATGACACTCGATTTGACGTGATTATCAGCCTCATTTAAGCGACATTTCATTGCTTAAGACATGGTTTTTAGGGTAGAATAACGAATATTCAATTGATTGCCCTATCTCGTGCCATTTGTGTTACCTTGGCCCGTTTCGGGTCTATTTGATGGTTTTCTAGTGTTTTTGTGTTAGCACAGGTTTTTGCCGTCAAATAAAGTAGCCATGGACGTGTCTAAGGCGTAGGAACCTCGAGGAATCAAACCGGAATCGATCCAAGGAGCCAGTCAAAGTCAAACAAAATCCTGCCTGAGTACAAAGAGATTTTCGCCGAAATTGAGCTTACATATTCGGCAAAAATATTAGTGCATTCAACTGGTGCCGAGTCAAAGGACTTCTTCGGCGAAAACATTGTACTCTTCGGACCGAAAATACAAGGCAGAGAAAGCACTCCCGAACACAAAGGAATTTTCGCCGAAATTCTTAAGGAATTTTTGGCGAAAATAATACACTATTCCGGATCAGTTAGGGTTAAGTATAAATACTTAACCCGGCGGCCCAAAAGAAGAAGGAGGCATTCAATACAATCATAATTTACAAAACACAACTTTTGGAGATCAGAATTCTCTCAAGTTCTGGAGCGAAGAGTTGGAGTTCGAAGAGCTGGATAGAGATCGTGACGCCATCCCTTCCATCTCGGAGAACCGGAGCTAGGAGTGTAACTTACCGAAGATCGAAGTCTGCCAGAGTCGTCTAAATTAGGTTTTTCAGATTCTTTTCTGTTCTTCCTTTGAATGATGAACTCTTTCTTTGTCTTTGTTTCTTCTGTAATGATCATGAGTAGCTAAACCCTTTAGAGCTTAGACTAGATGAACCCTAAGTGACCCAGGGCTTTAAAGCGGTCACGGATCGGCGGTGATTAGATTCGAAATTCAATCAGTTCTTTTTCATGTTTGATTCGTTCTTCATTGTTCATGTTTCTTGTCTGGATTGATCACCTAAATTAGATTCTGGTTAAGCTAAGGATAGAAGCGAACGCTCGCCTTACTTTAGAACATCGAATTGAACAATTAACCTTATAATTGGAGTGTGCCTTTCGTAGGAACCGGTTAGGGTTAATTCACTGCAAGAGTAACTCATTAATCACTAGTAATCACACCAATTAATTAAGTCGTTGTGAGAGGCGACCATACCCGGGCGGCTAATTAATCTTGGTAGTTAGAACGGATAGAGCGAACGTTCGCCTGTCTTAAACCTAAGGGTAAGGAGTTATGGTGGTGTCTTAGTAATTGATTGAATGAGAATCGAAATCCGCTGATCTGTTGATTGCCAATGCTCTGGGGAACGAAGGGGGATTCAAAGTCTAAGTTCTTCTGTCATCCTTGTTTTCAAACCCTAATTCCCAATATGCTTTAGTTTAATTTGTTTTAATTTTTGTGCATTCCTTAGAAGTAAAAGTCGGGGAACTCACACCACGCACAACGTGTTTTCCTTTGAGTATTTTGCTAGTTCTGAAGTAACCAATCGTAGAAAGCCCTCGGAATACGATCTGCTATACGCTTTTTCTTAGCATTAGTAGTTTTTATTTGGTTGAAACGTCCGAACAACGACCGGGCGTTGTTCATCAAATTGGCGCCGTTGCCGGGGACTTCTTTTGATTGTTGAAAGAAGAACTGGCAATTTATTCTTCCACTTTCCATCTTTCATTTTTCCACCCACTTCGATTTTCCACTGGTTTTGTTTGTCTTTGTTATCTGTAGGTTTACAGGTGTATGCCTCACCGTCCTTGGACTCGCTCTCAAACCGAACAGGCTAAGATTGCAGGGAATCCAGGCAGTTCTGCTACACCTCTACGATCACAGATTCTGAAGGAAGGTAGATCCAATCCATTCATCACTCCGATCAAGATCGAGGAACCGAAGGAGAGTTCCTCATCTCCGTCTTCACCGCACTCTTCATCCGCTTCATACACCGCATCACTTTCACCACCTCCATCTCCTACCATGGACGATCGAGTACACATACCACCACCAAACGGCGATCAACCACCGCCGCCACCACCACCTGCACAGAAGAGTCTAGTAGACTATAACAAGCCGAGCGCGATTAGCGTTCGATCTGCCATTGCCGTTCCACGCATAGAAGGAGATCCTGACTATGAGATCAAGATTCCATTCTTGACTATGATCTCTAGGGATTTACAGTTTGAAGGCAGGCCCCTAGACAATCCGTGCACTCATCTTGCAGACTTCCTTGATCTCTGCAGTACTTTTAAGAACGGAAACCTCGACAAAAACACTCTTTGTCTGAGAGCTTTCCCGTTCTCTTTGAAAGGCGCTGCTAAGAGGTGGCTTACTGGCAAACCACCTGGCTACTACACTAACTGGGATACTCTGGCTCAGGACTTTGTTGAAGAATACTTCCCTCCGGCCAGAACAACTGCCATCAAGGACAGCATCGCCAGATTCTCCCAAAAAGAAGGAGAAAGCTTGTATGATACTTGGAATTGATTCCAAGAACTTCTCTACACCTGCCCTCATCATGGATTCGAGCAGAGGCAGTTAGCTGAAATCTTCGCTCGTGGACTTCGAGAAGAATCTGCCAAGTTGGTCAATTCTCTGGCTGAAGGGGATTGCACTACACTCACTCCTGAAGCTGCTCTTCTTCACTTCGCAAACTGTGCCTCCAAGTCAAGGAACTGGGAGCGACAATCTGAAGGATCAAGGAGCAAGCTAGATCTCGAAGCTACTATCAAATCAGAGGTAGAGAAGCATTTGAAGAAGTCTACCACACCGATCAAGCCACCGACAGCTTCTGTCTATGTTGCTGATTGCGAGTGGTGTGGAGCTTGCTCACATAATGGAGGCCGTTGTCAGAATTTTGGAATGGCAGAAGTTTGGTCTGCCGAAGAGGTAAATTTCATACAACAAGGCTTCGTCAATAATCAGAATGGTTATGCTGGTTACCGTAACTTCAGACAGCAAGGGAACTATCAAGACAGACCCCCCTACAATGCTGGCGCCAATCATAACCAGAACCAGAATAACCGCCCGGCTGGTCCAGCTCAGGATCAGAAGCCTAACCATCCGCCGGCAGGTGTCTACCAGCCGCCGCATCGCAATCCGGGTAATTATGGAACTGCTCCTAGCAATCGCCAGAATCAATATCTTAACAATACCTATCCAGGTCAGCAGCATCAAAGAGATAATAATGTCAGTGACCTGGATAAGAAGCTCAGCCAGATCATCAGAAGACTCGATGATCATGACAGTCAGTTCAAGGCTCAAGCTCTTCTCAATCAAGAACAGATAGCATCTGGACAAAGAATTGAGCAAGTCGTGAACAACATCTCGAGCATGCTAGCATCTGGTCGACCATTTCGCCAGCTTCCAAGCCAGACAGAGCCAAACCCGAGAAAAGAACAGGCTAAAATGGTAACTGCTCGAAAACTCCTGAACTTAATTGCTGATGCTTGTTCTGTTTTACGCAGGATCGCTGAAACTCCGGAAGAAGAGGAACAGAAACCGGCGCCTAAGGAGGATCCTCCTTTGCTTCCAAGCCAGACAGAGCCAAACCCGAGAAAAGAACAGGCTAAAATGGTAACTGCTCGAAAACTCCTGAACTTAATTGCTGATGCTTGTTCTGTTTTACGCAGGATCGCTGAAACTCCGGAAGAAGAGGAACAGAAACCGGCGACTAAGGAGGATCCTCCTTTTGCACCATACGTCGTAAAGCCTCCTTTTCCTAGAGCATTGCTGCCAAACGCAAGGATCGAGACTGGCATGAAGGGGAACAAGGAAGGATATCCTGACATTCGTATTAAGAAACCTGTTTCTCCGTATCCAGCTAAGTTATCTGATCCTGGTTCTTTTACTTTGCCTTTGGTCATTAATGATGTTGAGATTGAACGTTGCTTAGTTGATCTAGGAGCATCTGTTAATGTTATGCCTGTGAGTCTATATGAAAAGTTAAACCTAGGAGAACTTGAACCGCCTAGTATGCAACTCGTCTTTGCTGATAGATCGATTAAAACCCCTAAAGGAGAGATTAAAGACGTTGTCACTAAATGTGGTCCGTTCACGTTCTTAGGTGATTATGTTATTATGGATACTAGTACAGATGATGCTACCATTCTCATAGGTCGACCTTTCATGGCTGCTACTGGAATGAATATTAACGTTCCAAATGGTTCTTTAACTTTAAGAGTCGGTAAAGAAACAAAAACGTTCGTCTTAAAGATGGCATGAAATATGACTCTAGGAATGAAGAATCTCACTGCCTAGCTGTTGAAACGGTGGGGTTGACTCCGGTCAACTCCGTTACTAATGCTTCTTCCAGCGTCTCTAGATCAGTTGTTGCTGCAGGTATTAACCAGGTTATGAAGAAGAAGCCAGAAATATCAGTTCAGAAGCCGCTTAAGAAGAAGAAGAAGGAACTGCAAGCCTCTTCTAAACCACCGAGCAGACCTCGAGGAAAGAACAAGAAGACGAAGACCCAAATGGTCTGGAGACCAAAAATTTCGCCGTCTTCCACCGAGCCAGTTGCACCACCATTTCGTTCCGAGAAACCGGCGCTGGAACAAGTATGGAAGGAGAAGCCGAAAGCGTCTCCTAAGGAAGTACTAACGATCACCGATCCTGGTGATACCAAGCCGAAGATTAAAGACAAGAAGAAGCCGATAGTCCTCATTCCTTCCATCGTCACACTCAAGAAGGATGATCTCTCTAGAGAGCTGTTCAGACCATTCAAGTTCGTTGATCATCTTCCCGACGGACGTACCAAGCTTTTGCATGCGAACGGGAAGAAATTCACGTTTACCGGAGAAGTCCCGAAGCTGTACTTCATGAACTCCGACGCGAGCGTGAAGGAGAATCTAAGTTGGGATGTCTCCTAATACCGTCCAGGTATTGTCCAGCTCAAGGACGTTAATAAAAGAGCGCTTCGTGGGAGGCAACCCACGGCTGGAGTCTGTTTTAATTTGTGTTGAACTTGGTATTTTAGAGTCAGTTCGGGAGAGCCAAAAGTGTCAGTTTGTTTGATTTATTATTTTTCGTGTAGAGTCTGCATGTCATAGAGTCAGTTGCAAGTTGATTGAGGTCGTTCTGATTTTTGTGGATTTAACTGTGATTTTCTGAAGTTGGCCGAATTTGTGAAAATATTTAAACACCCGAACAATTCAAAATTTTCGGCGAAACCACCCTTGTTTTCGGCGAAATCAATTTTCAATTTTCGAACTCAAGCTCCCTGTTCATTGTTTTCGGTTCAAAAATTTTTTGTTTTCGGCGAAACCATTTTAACTGATATTTTCGGCGAAACAGTGCTATTGTTTTCGGCGAAACCGCCTTCACAAATCCGGCAGTCCATTTTAACTGATATTTTCGGCGAAACCACCCTCCTATTTTCGCCGAAAATAATTTTGAAAATCACCCAAATCTTCCTTTAAAAAATCCGGTCCACCCCCTCTCTCATCCTTCACCCATTTTCGTTCAACTCACCGAAACCCCCCTTATCTCTTTAAAATCGCCGACCGCCCACATTTTAAAAACTCGCCGTCGCCGCCGTAACACGCTGCCACCGCCGTCACCGACCGCCGCCGCTCCCTTCCCTTCCCTTTTCCGATCCCAATGAGCCCTAGAACAGCCGACTCGGAGCTTTGCAGCTCCAGTTCTCCGAAACCCCAGTTTTCAACGTTTTTCACCGATTCCTCTCAACTCCTTGATTTTAGCAATCATGACTTCAAGGTAAGTTGTATAACTTTTTGATACGAATCTTTTGACATGTAGATTGCTGAATTTCGTCGGGGTTGACTTTTGGTTGACTTTTCGGTTTGCCTCGTTTTGCGTGCCGACTGTTTCGTGTGAACTAGGATTAATTGAACTTATAGAACTGTTCTAGCATGCTTAGGGATTTCCGTGCTTAATTTCCATATCATTTGGTCATGTGTTGCTATGCATAAGATTAATTCTTTGTAATGTTGACTTTTGTGAGAAATGACGGTTTGACTTTGAATTGCTGTGATCATTTGGCTGTCTGATGTGTTCATTCTCGTTCATATTTTCGTGCTTGCCATATGAGATCGTATTTTACCGTCATTCTCCAAGTTATGATAGTCTTGCCATGATTAGGGTTCGATATGCTTAAATGTTGACTTCCAAACTGTCGATTTGACTTTTTGAACTCTGATTGTGCTTATCCGACTCTGGCTGTTCCTAAGTATGTATTTTACTGTCTATGATTACCGGTTACTCCGCTTTACTTACCCCACTTAGTTTCCCTCATTTCTTTGTGAAATCGAGTTTTTCTACTAAGTGTGGGGTAAGGTTTTGGTTGACTAATCTGGTTTCATTCTGGTTCTAGGAACACCACTTATGAGCACAGGACTAAGATGCGACTTGATGGCGCCTCGAGCTCAGGAGCTGTCGCTCCCGTCACACCTGCTGTTCTGGGTCCACCACCTGCCCTACCCCGCCATGCTGGATATCATCCCACCATCGCCCGTCTACCGGATTTCTATTTTGAGTGCTTCCAGAAGATTCAGCACGTTCGGGGAGCTGACATGCGCCCTCTCTCCATGGAGTCCCTGCACGATCATGATGAGGACTACCACCGGAACGTGCATGATGCCTTAGCACCGGCTGGTCTCCTCGAGCTGACCACCATCGCCGCCGAGTTCCCAGACGTTGCCCTCCAGGAGTTCTGGGCAACCTTTGTTCTGGATGAGCACAAGAGGAAGCAACGCCAGAAGGTGATCACCTTCTATCTTGGTGGGGTGTACAGGCAACTCACCTACGATGAGTTTGCCGCTCATCTCGGCATCCCCTATGAGCACTATCACTATTATCACCTCGGTTGGGGAGAAGATGATGACGACGAGGAGTACAACGCGTTTTGGAGCCACATGACAGGCGTACCTGGCGATCGCCTCGGGGAGAACAACTCAGTTAAGTCTCTCTCTCACCCGCTCTATAAATTTATTCATATGGTTTGGCGGAGGTCGCTTTTATATGTTCCAGATAAGGATCGCCACCATATCCTCAAGGAGGAGCTCATGCTTCTCCGAGCCATCCGAGAGAGCTACCCTCTCCACCCCGGTTGGGTACTGGCTCGCATCTTCCGCCAGAAGACCAGAAGGAAGACGCCACCCCGCAAACTCTTGGGAGGCAACTTCATAGGACAGCTCATCCTCTCCTTCGGCATCAGCCATGAGTATGGCCTGCACATTCCACGACATCCAGTTCGGACCGTTGGAGGAGACATGGCGGTTGAGTACGACTTAGAACTCGACCTCAGTCCCCATGTAGCAGCTGATCCTCGACTCCAGCCTGTGGTCGAGTCAGAGGAAGAAGATGATGCTGAGGAGTAGCAGCCGCAGCCGCCGCCTGAGTTTCATGATTATATACCCTCGCCACACCATCAGGCAGGGTACATCCACCAGTCGCCGCCGCACATCCCCGAGCCATATCCGGCGCATACTCAACAGCCGCAACACCACCCCGCGGATGTTGGATATTATACGAGCGACTGCAGGAGTGGCGCATCACCGACAACGCCACTCAAGAGGCGCGATGGACTATTATGCAGCAACATATGCGCCGCGCCGACCGGCGATATGAGGCACAGATGGCGTGGCAACGCCAGCTCGGCGAATTTCTCCACTTTTCACCTCCCGGCTCACCGGACCAGCAGTGATCGGGTTGTATTCCTTTCCTGGTGTCTTCTTTTTATTTATTATTTTCGGATTTCGGTCCAACTTTTTTCTGTGTGGATCCGGGACACTTGTCCCGGTTTCCTTTTTATGTTTCATTTGTTTTTGTTTTGTGGGCAATCGGTAGACTCCCTTTGCTTTAGGTTCTGTTACACTTCCCTCCACTCTCAGGATCCGTGCTTACCCTCTGAAATCAACCGTCCTCATCCAGGTTCTTACATTCCACTCTGAACTCTAGAATTAGTCCTGTGAGGACACAGTCCGATTTAAGTGTGGGGTAGGATGCTAGAGAACCTGAACCTTGCATGAACTTGATTGCCCTTGATTGTGTTTTATGTGTGCCTTGTGATTCCATTCCAGTCTCTCTAGCATTAGAATGGCTCAGTTCTTGATTTTTGATGTTAAGTTGTTGTTCAAACTTTCATAATGATGCTTAGACTGCTTAACCTAGAACTTGAGAACCAACTTGTATGCTTTGATGCTAAATTGCCTGGTCAGAACAGAATTTTAAAAATCACACTTGTAGTTTGTAGCCTTGATTGCATGAAAATGACCAAATCCGACTAGCAAACCAACTGTGAGCTTTTGATCCATTGCACGTAACTTGCAATTTTAATTCTTTCTGAGTGGTTTTCTGTTTACTTGAATGAGTTAGAATTTGCATGAGACCTACTCGAGACCACACGATGACACGAGTTCTAGAAGGATAGGGGCACCTAGATTCAGCTACTAAGCCAGATAGCCTACCAAACGATAAATCCACTAGGTTTAGACCCTTGAGCTTGGCCTGTTCTTTCGGTTCGATAATACATTACAGCCATTTCCCATTTCTTTCATTCCCCGTTGTTCCCGTGTGGTTGTAGTTCTAGATTGACCTACCGGAAGTCGGTTTGTGGTAACCTGCCTATAGCCATTAAACAGGTGGTCTTAGCTATTATGTCCAAACGTGTAAACCCCTCTAGCAACTAAAAGAAAAATCGGCACAAAAGAAAAATAAAAAGTAAAGAAAGAAATAGAAAAAGTAATAAAAAAAATGAAGAAAAAGAAAATCAGAAAAAGTTGAAAGTGTAGTTCAATAAAACGTTTTTCTCCCTACAAATGGAAGAACGAAGTCAAAAGAAAAGTTGAAAAGAAAAGAAAAAAATCGTGTAAAGAAAAAGAATAAGTGCTAGGTTGCTTGAGGGTATCATAGGACGAGCTTTCATCATTCCACCCGTGTTTGGTTAGACGGTAGGAAGCCATAGATTAGATTCGAGGGAAGTTAGTCGAAAGCTACACCGCACCAAAGCCATCATCATTCATCCCCATCATCCATCTCATTATAAACCCGAGTAGTGTAGTATTCATTACGGTCCTAGCAGGGAAGTCCTTCTTGACTAGATACTCGTGTTGTCGCAGTGGTGGAGATGTGGTCAAAATGCAAACCTATGACAGAATTCGGTAACAGAAAATGATCGAGAGCAGAAACACGTCCTTAACCACAGAGAGTGAGAGTTCCCATTATACTATATACATCCTGTGTGAGGAGTCTGGTCGGTCAGGTCAAATTCGTGCATAATTGGTTACTAATTACTTGTCGTGTGCAGTTATGTGAGAGTTGTGAGTTATTAGTGAGACCAGGTAGTTTGGCTGATCTGTATGCATGTTAGGTTTCTTGTTCTAGGATCGATCTGTCTAATAATTCATTGTTTTTGATTGAGCTCCAATTTAATCGATCTTATCATTTATGAACATGAGCATTTCTATACAGTTTGCTTGAGGACAAGCAAAAGCTTAAGTGTGGGGTATTTGATGACACTCGATTTGACGTGATTATCAGCCTCATTTAAGCGACATTTCTTTGCTTAAGACATGGTTTTTAGGGTAGAATAACGAATATTCAATCGATTGCCCTATCTCGTGCCATTTGTGTTACCTCGGCCCGTTTCGGGTCTATTTGATGGTTTTCTAGTGTTTTTGTGTTAGCACAGGTTTTTGCCGTCAAATAAAGTAGCCATGGACGTGTCTAAGGCGTAGGAACCTCGAGGAATCAAACCGGAATCGATCCAAGGAGCCAGTCAAAGTCAAACAAAATCCTGCCCGAGTACAAAGAGATTTTCGCCGAAATTGAGCTTACATATTCGGCGAAAATATTAGTGCATTCAACTGGTGTCGAGTCAAAGGACATCTTCGGCGAAAACATTGTACTCTTCGGACCGAAAATACAAGGCAGAGAAAGCACTCCCGAACACAAAGGAATTTTCGCCGAAATTCTTAAGGAATTTTCGGCGAAAATAATACACTATTCCTGATCAGTTAGGGTTAAGTATAAATACTTAACCCGGCGGTCCAAAAGAAGAAGGAGGCATTCAATACAATCATAATTTACAAAACACAACTTTTGGAGATCAGAATTCTCTCAAGTTCTGGAGCGAAGAGTTGGAGTTCAAAGAGCCGGATAAAGATCGTGACGCCATCCCTTCCATCTCGGAGAACCGGAGCTAGGAGTGTAACTTACCGAAGATTGAAGTCTGCCAGAGTCTTCTAAATTAGGTTTTTCAGATTCTTTTCTGTTCTTCCTTTGAATGATGAACTCTTTCTTTGTCTTTGTTTCTTCTGTAATGATCATGAGTAGCTAAACCCTTTAGAGCTTAGACTAGATGAACCCTAAGTGACCCAGGGCTTTAAAGCGGTCACGGATCGGCGGTGATTAGATTCGAAATTCAATCAGTTCTTTTTCATGTTTGATTCATTCTTCATTGTTCATGTTTCTTGTCTGGATTGATCACCTAGATTAGATTCTGGTTAAGCTAAGGATAGAAGCGAACGCTCGCCTTACTTTAGAACATCGAATTGAACAATTAACCTTATAATTGGAGTGTGCCTTTCGTAGGAACCGGTTAGGGTTAATTCACTGCAAGAGTAACTCATTAATCACTAGTAATCACACCAATTAATTAAGTCATTGCGAGAGGCGACCGTACCCGGGCGGCTAGTTAATCTTGGTAGTTAGAACGGATAGAGCGAACGTTCACCGGTCTTAAACCTAAGGGTAAGGAGTTATGGTGGTGTCTTAGTAATTGATTGAATGAGAATCGAAATCCGCTGATCTGTTGATTGCCAATGCTCTGGGGAACGAAGGGGGATTCAAAGTCTAAGTTCGTCTGTCATCCTTGTTTTCAAACCCTAATTCCCAATCTGCTTTAGTTTAATTTGTTTTAATTTTTCTGCATTCCTTAGAAGTAGAAGTCGTGGAACTCACACCACGCACAACGTGTTTTCCTTTGAGTATTTTGCTAGTTCTGAAGTAACCAATCGTAGAAAGCCCTCGGAATACGATCTGCTATACGCTTTTTCTTAGCATTAGTAGTTTTTATTTGGTTGAAACGTTCGAACAACGACCGGGCGTTGTTCATCACTTGTTGTTGAGGAGGTTGTCTGAACTAATGATAGTCGGGGTAGCCTCTTTGATTGTTGGTGAAGCCTTGATCAATAAAGTTCACTTCCTTTGTAGACCAGTTACCGAAAATCTTCTTCATTTCTTTCTGCACTTCAATCTTGATCTGATCTTCACGGCTTGGTCGGCTCTTAGCTGCTCCAAACTGTCTCTCCCAGCTTCTCGACTTAGATGCGCAGTTTGCAAAGTGAAGAAGAGCAGCTTCCGGTGTGAGTGCGGTGTAGTCTCCATCAGATAAGGAGTTAAGCCATTCAGATGACTCTTCGTTCATACCCTAAGCAAAGATCTCGGCTAGTTGCCTCTGAATGAAGCCATGATGAGGGCAATCGTGGAGGAGTTCCTGGAATTCGTTCCAAGCATCATGTACTCCTTCTCTCTGTCTGAACCTTAGATGTTTTTCCTATAAGCAGTTGTTCTGGAAGGAGGGAAGTATTCCTCTATGAATTCCTGAGCAAGAGTCTCCCAGTCAGTGTAGTAGCCAGGTGGTTTGCCAGTAAGCCACCTCTTAGCTGCACCTTTCAGAGAGAACGGGAAAGCTCTCAAGCAAAGAGTGTTCTTGTCGAGATTCCCATTCTTGAAAGTGCTGCAGAGATCAAGGAAATCCGCCAGATGCGTGCACGGATTGTCTAATGGCCTGCCTTCAAATTGTAAATCCCTAGAGATCATTTCCAGGAAGGGGATCTTGATCTCATAGTTAGTACCGTCTTCATTGTGCGGCACAAAGATGGAAGAACGAACACTAGTAGCACTTGGCTTATTGTAATCCGCAAGACTATTTTGAGCAGCCATTGCGGTAGGGGAAGGTGGATCGGAAGTGATTTGCTTCTGAATTTTCTTAACCTGCAAGAGACAAAAACAAACACAACCGGTGTAAAATCGAAGTGTGATGGAAAATGAAAGATGGAAAATAGAAGAATAAAATGCCAACTCTTCTTTCAAACAATATAGAAGAGTCCCCGACAACGGCGCCAATTTGATGAGCTGCAGAACAGTGATCAAATACTACCAAGCTGGAAAGCTAAGCAGATCGTATTCCACAGGGTTTCTTCTAATCGACTACTCAAAGAAGCTGGCAATTTATTCAGGTTTAAACACTTCGTGCGTGGTGTGAGTTCCACGACTTCTAGACTAAGATGCAGGAAAATTAAAATGAAATTGAAAGACAGAATGATTGGATGGTTCAGACAGACGACAGACTAGCTTAGATTTCGAATCCCCCTTAGATCTCCAAGGCAACAGCAATCAACAGATCAGCGAATTTCAATTCTCATTCAATCAATTTCTATACACCACCATAACTCCTGACCCTTAGGTTTAAGACTGGCGAACGTTCGCTCTATCCGTTCTAACTACCAAGATTAATTAGTCGCCCGAGTACGGTCGCCTCTCACAACGACTTAACTTAACTAGCGCAATTACTAATGATTTATGAGTTACTTTTGAAGCGGATTAACCCTAACTAGTTCCTACGAAAGGCACACTCCAATTATAAGGTTAACTGGTTGAATTGATGTTTTAAATAGAGGCGAGCGTTCGCTTCTATCCTCAGCTTAACAAGAATCTAAACTGGGTGATCATGAAAGACAAGTTTATGCGCCAAAGCAGGGAGATGTCTGGCGACTAACCCTAGCTTGCAAAAACCTGATCTAGGCGATCAATCAGAAAAGAAACATAAACAATCAAGAACAAAACAACCATGCAAAGAGAAACTCACTGAACTTTGAATCTAATTACCACCGATCCGTGGCCACTTTAAAGCCCTGGGTCACTTAGGGTTCATCTAATCTAAGCTCTACGAGTTTAGTTACTCATATGAGAAACAAGAGAATCGAAAACAAACAAGGAATACATCTCAGGTAGGAAGAACAGAGAAGAACTGTAAAACCTAATTTGACGAATCCGTGAAGCTTCAATCTCCTGTGATCTTCAATCCAAGCTCCGAGTCTCCGAAGTGAAGGGATGGCGTCACGATCTCTCCTTGATTCTTTTTAACTCTCTAAACTCTCTCTCTCAAACTTCTAGGTCTGGAAAATATGATTGAAATTATGAGGTCTCTTGATTTGGGCCGCCGGTTAAGTATTTATACTTAACCCTAAACAGCCGGATTTTAACTAGGATTTTCGGCGAAAATATGAAGGAATTTTCACCGAAAATCCCTTTGCAAAAGTGGATGGCCGCCGGCTGTTTCTTCTGTGATTTTTGGTCCAACACTTCTCGGCGAAAACTTAGTGTTTTCGCCAAAAATAACCTTCGGTTGACATCAGTGGATTTCTTCATGCATTTTCGCCAAAAATACTAATGGATTTTTGGCGAAAACTCCTTTGTAAACCGGGGCAAGAATTTGTTTGACTTGGTTGGCTCCTTGTATCGATTTTGGTGCGATTCCTCGATGTTCCAATGCCTTAGACACATCCTTGGCTACTTTATTTGACGGCAAAAACCTGTGCTATCATAAAAACACTAGAAAACCATCAAATAGACCCGAAACGGGCCAAAGTAACACAAATGGCACGAGATAGGGCAATTGATTGAATATTCGTTATTTTACCCTAAAAACCATGTCTTAAGCAAGGAAATGTCGCTTAAATGAGGCTGATAATCACGTCAAATCGAGTGTCATCACCCCACTCGGTTTTCCTCATTTCTTTGTGAAATTGAGTTTTTCTACCAAGTGTGGGGTAGGGTTTTAGTTTTACTAATCTGGTTTATTTTCTTGCTTAGGAATGTAACTCATGAGCGCAGGACCAAGCACAGACTTGATACCACCTCTAGCTCCCGAGCCGCCGCTCCCGTCACACCCGCCGTCTCCGGTCCTCCACCAGCTTTCCTGACCGTGTTGGGTACCACACCACTGTTGCTCGCCTACCCCAGTACTACTTTGAGCGCTACCAGCGGCTCGAGCATGTTCCTAGAGCTGATGTTCACCCACTATTTATGGAGTCACTCTTCGAGCACGATGAGGACTGGCACCGGAACGTGCTCGATGCATTGGTACCTGCATGACTGCTGGAGCTGACCACGCTAGCCCCTGACTTCTGATGTGATCATATTTAGTGCATTATAAGTCCTCGATTAGCCTAGGGATCCCCCATGTTTGATCTCATTTTGCTATGATTTATAGGCCTTTATGGATGTTTTTTGCAAAGTGCCCTTTTGTTGCCCGGTTGCCACTTTGAGACCAATTCTATCTCTGTTGGAGTTGTTTTCTTTGCATTTTCAGGTCTTAGCGTCGTATTATTGGTGACAAGGAGCACGTAGGATCAAACGGGAGGTCAATCGGAGCTAGGACGGAGGAGATATGGACGTTGCAAAATCGGAAAAAATGCACGGTGTTGTACTTAAGTTTTCGGCGAGAACCTTATAGTTCTCGCCGAAAACTCTCGGCAATTGCAAATAGGAGATTCCAGAAGATGGCCGTTTGATTTATGAAGACATTTTCGGCAAAAATATTGTAGAATTTTCGCCGAAATCTGTGAAGAAAAGTCAAGCTGCTCGGTGATTTGTGAAGATATTTTCGGCGAAAACTTTGAAGAGTTTTCGCCAAAATTTGAAGAGGAATCAGCGCAGTATATAAAGTGGAAGCGGACGCGATTTGAGGGAATATTACATTATAATTTTTACACAGCCGTCTCACTCTCTCTCTCAACTCAACAATCGCCAATCACCATTCTCCTCTCAACCAAACACCATCCCTCCTCCCTTGTTGATCAACTTGAAGATCAAGGATCTAAGTGAAGTCCTCCATAGCTTGGATTGGAGCTTGAAGAGCCATGTAGGAAGATCCTCCATGGAAGCAAGGATGGTCTCCTCTGCTCAATTTTGGGTTTCTTCCATGGTTGTGCTAGGCTAACTTAGGTTTAGTTTAGTGGGGGATGGATCAAGCTAGGATAGATGATTGATTGTATGGATTGAGTTTCTTACAGCCATTTGTGTAAGATGATGATCCTAGACCTTGTGCTTGTTGTTCTTGGGACTTAATTTGGTCCTTTGATATTTTGTTTATGTCTTTCAATACATGAGAATGATTGATTGATGTTGATCTAAGGTTGTAGGATTGTAATTGGATGATTTGAGAGATTGGATTATTCAATTACAACCATTTTAAGCTTGTTTTCCTTGTTGTCATTTTATCAAACACTTGGTGTGCATTGAGTTTTCTTTCATGTGAATGTTGAGAGACCCTTTTGATTGCTAGACTAGTGTTATATGATTGACATGAGAGTGTCTCCATGAAGATGTATCTGGATTATGACTACATGCCATCACGATTAGTCAAATGGTTGGCATCACAATACCATTTAATAGTCAACTTCCTTTTCACCTCCAATTACTGGAGAATAATCCTAAGTCTTTAGCAAGATACTTAAGGATACTCTCGACAATCCAGTAAAAATCACCTGGATTCGATTGGAATCTATTGCACATGATGCAACATCTCTTTGAGTACATGTCATGACATACATGATGAGTTTATAGCCAAAACATGTGGAACACTCATCATACCTTCTTTTCAGCTTGTGTGTAAAGACACGATTCTTTGCTGAAATGTATGTCGTAGTTCATAGGAGGGTATCTCATCTTGGATTACCTCTTATTCAACCTATCAAGGACCTTATCAATATAAGTCTCTTGACATAGACCAATGAGCTTTCATGATCTATCTCTATAGATCTTAAAGCCCAATATGTACTCTACCTCACCCAGATCTTTCATTGAAATATATTTTCAAATGACTAGTATGTCATCTACATACATGTCAAAAGACTACATTGCTCCGACTGAATTTCTTGTAAACACAAGTTTCCTCTATACATATAATGAAGTCAATTTCCTTGACAGCTTCATAAAGTATTAGGTTTCGACTCCTTGATGCTTACTTAATTCTATAAATGGATCTCTCAAGTCTGCATACCTTCCCAAGATTTTAGGATCTTCAAAACCTATTGGTTGTGTTATGTACACATCCTCTTCCAGAAATCCATTCAGGAAGGGGGTTTTGATATCCAACTACCATATTCATAATCATGTAATGCAACAATCGATAGGATAATCCGAATGGATTAAATCATAGCCTCTTGCCAAGATCAAGAGTCTGAACTCGTCATTGCTCGATTGTAGGTTATTGGTTCTTGACTTTGAAGAAACAAGATGTCTAGAATTCCAGTCATAAGAGATTACGAATCTTCTTATATGGAATTCTACTCCATTTAGACTAACGAATTTGGGTGAACAACAAAAACTTGAGTATATCGCCCATCCTTTGGCGTTTCCTTTACATCTTCACTGTCTTGAACAACTTCTTATTCAATCGGGTTCTCAGATGTAATTGGATCAGTATCCATTTGTTGCTCATCATCTTGTGTCTCTTCAAGATGAATATTTCTCCCACTTGTTTTCTTGAAAATGAACTCATTTTCCAAGAAGACACCATCACGAGCAACAAACACTTTGTTCTCTTGAGGATTGTAGGGGTAATATCCCTTCGTCTCTTTAGGATAACCTACAAATAGGCACTTTGTCTGATTTGGTGCTAGTTTATCGAAAAGCATACGCTTGACATAAAGTTCGCGACCCCAAACTTTTTAGAAAAGATATCACTGGTACCATACCAGTCCATATGTGATATGGTGTCTTTTCAACAGACTTAGACGGAGTTCTATTTAGTGTAAGCGCAGTAGTTTCATGTCCCAGAAAAATATTTGGAAGATTAGTGAAGCTCATCATAGATTGAATCATGTCTAACAAGGTTCAATTTCTCCATTCCAACACGCCATTAAACCAATGGGCATTCCAAGAGGAGTGAGTTGTGAAAAGATTTCACAACTCCTAAGATGATCAGAAAAACTCTTGGCTAAGATATTCACCATCTCGGTCAAACAGAATGCTTCTATCTTCTTTCCAATTGGTTTTGTACTTCATTTTGGTAATCTTTGAACATTTCATAAGATTCAAACTTCTGATTCATTAAGTAGATTTACCCATACCTACTTAAGTCATCAGTAAGAGTGATGAAGTATCTAAACCCTCCACGAGTCATTGAACTCATAGGTCCACACACATCGGTATGTGTGAGGGCCAAAAGATCATTTACTCTTTCACTTTGGTAGAAGAACGACGACCTAGTCATCTTTCCCATTAGGTAAAGCTTCGCATGTATCAAAACTCTCACAAGAAAATGAGATTGAAACACCAACTGTCTAAAGTTGTTTCATGCGTAGCAAACTAACGTGTCTAAATGCCAAATGTTTGTGGATTATGAGTTTGTCTATTGCTTCTTGGTGTTATTGGAACTAAAACTCCCACTGGAATGCATGCCAACCTAGCATCATTGTTAATGCGGAGTTTTATTCCACCACTAACTTCTTCCAAGTTACAAATATGATTATGTCTGAAATCCATTTTCATTTACGATCTCTTGCTCGTATAGTGCTTTGTGGGTATCACACCTCTCATTCCTTTGTTTAATACTTTAAACGTGGCTACCCTTAACACCACATCCGAAGTGGTTCACAAGAATGTGTATAAACCAGCCAACTACGGACGAGAAGCAATCATTGCTTCTAGTTCTACTCCCACTTAATTCATGCAGTCATTGTATGAATTTTGGGAGAGATTTGGTCGTTCTGGGGTTCCAAGGATAGTGTATGCATTCATAAAGTTCACTCCAAGTGGTTCTATGAATGACAACATGTGGCACATGACAATCAACTATTGTCTTCTAAAATTCACTTATAGTCTTCTCTTCCTCATATGAGGTAACTATTTGAAGTTTTAAAGCATGAATTTCAAGGACATTTCCTTAAGAACACTACTTTGTTCTATGTGTGGTGAGGGCTTCAAAAGCCTTTAGCATTCATAATGCTTTGAACTTCTCCTTCTTAAGGATAAGTTCATTAATTTGGTGATAAGATAAATAAGTTGACTAACCATAATTCTACGAAAAAGAAGTGCAAAAACTATTATTGTTTCAAATATAAATAGCTCAATAATTTTCTCTAAAATTAAGAGCATATGTGTACTTCATTCACACAAAAGTGTGTCCCCTTAAATGAAATACTTCCCAAGATCCTAAATCCATAAAAAAGTTTGTCGTACTTTGGCACTGCCACTAAATTTTTGTAATTTAGGTAGACCAACCCATTGGTCAATCACAAACCTTTTGTGACTGTTGGTTGATTATGTGACAATCACAAAATTGACT
This sequence comes from Linum lewisii, assembly GCA_034768395.1. Classification (NCBI taxonomy): domain Eukaryota; kingdom Viridiplantae; phylum Streptophyta; class Magnoliopsida; order Malpighiales; family Linaceae; genus Linum; species Linum lewisii. The sequence continues at coordinate 57,068,976 of CM068296.1, forward strand.
ATGCTTCGAACCAAAACTTTGTCTTTTGTATTCATTGAGTACGACAAAAAATGAACTTATGGACCCCTAAGATCCACCCTTGCTATCCATTTCAATAATAGGTCCATAGTCTACTTTGGAAGAAAAAGGCCTAGTCCTTGTAAAGGCATCACGGGTCTCGTTATGGTAAAGCATTGCCTCAATTTTACTTTGGGGACATATTAGGTGATGTGTTTTTATCTACGTTTGTTAGTGAACTAATCGCGCAAGAGACATACACAACAATCTAAAATATGGTTCTAAGCATTCAGACAATAAACACTTGTAGGTGATCGGATCTTGGCCCCCTTTAATCTTGGAAAAACGCTTCATGTTCATCATCGAAGGATCTCCTATCCTTGAGTCTTTGACTAGCGTCCATCCCTCCTTTGTTGTAATTACATAGTTTTGTAAACTAAATACAAGAATCCTAATCTATCTTATTAATTTACAAATAATAAAATTACAACAAAATAAACGGTACGCAGACCGTATTTCCAAAATAAAATAATAATAAATTAAATTGGGGTGGGGCCTTTTATCGATCACCAAGAACCTGCACGCTTTGCCACAAAACGCACAATATACACAAGTATAGAAAACATCCATTCATTCACTACCGCATGAGTGAATGACCTTGAATCTAGCATGCTTGATAGATTTAACCCTAATTAACCAATTTTAATCAAGGTGATAATTAATTATGAATAAAACAATTTTATTCTAATTAAACCCTAATAATAAACTCCTTTACTATAATTGCTTCAACAATAAAATTCATTCAATTATAGGGATTATCGTTAATATTTAAAAGTTTCATGGATACAGATTTCAAAACTTGCCCATCAATTCCATCAATTAAAACTCCCACTAAATTTAATAACTCATTATTAAAATTAGATAGGAAATTAATTATGAATTTAAATATTTTCAATACTTAATCAAACCTATGATTAAAATTCAAAATTACCCAAAAATTGGTTCGAAAAACGAACTCCGTTTGATGGCCAAACAACTTGGTCAAACCAAGTAAAAATGGTCAACCAAGGTCAGACCAGGTCAAAACAGAAAATTTAAAAAAAGTTTTTTTTTTTAATTTCGAACCAAAAATTGGTCGGACCAACGGGTTTGACCCGAACAGATCAAACCAGTTTGGTTGAACCAGAAGATCCTGGCCAGCGGCCCAAATGTGGTCAGAACCATTCAGCCAACCATAAACAAAAAAAACGGGCCGGGCCCAAATTTCTGTAATGGATAAGCCCCAATAAGCTGGTCTAACCAGCTATTGGGCTCCACATTTTCGGCCTAGATTAGGAAAATATAAGCAAATAGGCCACAAGCCCAAGAGAATCAGAACATTTCAGTTCCATGGGTTGGGCTGATACTTCTTTTCCATACAAGGCAAATGGGTTAGGCAGAGGAAAGCAACTGGGCCTGCACTGTTGGGTTCTAAGCCCCAGCGATCCATTGCTTCCGCTGCTATTGTTGCCGACCGGCGGCGCTGAAAGAGAAAAGAAAAAAAATAATAATTTTTCTTTTCTTCTAAAACTCAAAAATATCCATGAACACTTTCGAAAAACTCATTTTTGAAGATAAATATTAACACGAGATAACCCACTCCTTTGATTGAATAATTTTATTAAGAACGCAATTCGTTTTGTTATAAAAAATATGCAAAACGAAGGGCTCTGATACCACTGAAGGAAATCATTAGATTCAAAACCAGAAACGTAGCGGAAATACGAATCAACATCTAACATCCTAGAACAGCTCGACATGCATATTAATCAATAACAAGGGTTATCACGACAAACCTCTTGAAGCGTGATATTAGCTCAAAAACTAATACCTCTCATAGCCTTTAGATCGATCCAGAGAGCACCAAATGTAGCTCCTCTACTTAGTCCACGCTAGCTGGGATCCGGATCTTCCTCGCCAAAGCTTGCTAGAACTTTTGGTCGAAGAACGGTCTTTAGGGTTATGGCGGCTAGGGTTTTCTCCGGAGAGAAAGAGTATTCGGCTTCGGATTCGCTGCTACTCGAGCAGTCTTATTTATAGGATTAGGGCAGAAACCTTAATCCCTTCCTAACCCTAATGGGCCGCCAGCCCAGTAGTCCCAATCCACCATGGATTGGGCCTATTAATGATCTGGTCCATACTATAGGCGTGTGTGACCTTGTAGGACCCGGTCCGATTAGCCGTGGCCCAAACCACTAATTAATATTGGTCTCTAGCAAGACATATTAATCCCTAACCGGCCCGAATTAATTCTATTAATTAGGTCCAACACTTAACTAGTTCCTATGCGGATTTGGACCGATGGACATAAATCCTTCAAATCACCCCTTCTACATTGGTGCTAATGATAATCCTGGAGCTCTTCTATTGTCTACTGTTCTCACTAGTCCTAGAGACTTTTCATGGGCCAGATCTATGAAGAGAGCTTTGATGATGAAGAACAAGCTCGTTTTCGTCACCGGATCTTATCCTTTTCCAGCTACTGGCAATCCGACGTATGCTGCGTGGGAAAGAGCAAATGTCCTAGTTCTTGGGTGGCTTAACAAGGCCATGGCTGCAGAGATTGCACGAAGTGTTCTCTGGCTCGATTCCATCAGAGACGTTTGGGAGGATCTCGAAGAAAGGTTCAACCGTTCCAATTCGGTGAGGATCAAATTAGTAATTTTCGTCAAGGTGCCCTTTTTGTTTCGAGCTATTACACCTGATTCAAGATGCTCTAGGACAAATACACGATATTACGTCCTTTTCTTTTGTGTGTCTGCGATCCAAGGTGCTGTTGTGATGCTCCAATTAGGGTTAGAGAATATTTTCAATCGGATCAAATCATCCGATTCTTGCATGGACTAAATCCCGGATTTTCGACGGTGCACTCTCAGATCCTTCGGTTAGAACCTCTCCCCATGATTAATCAGGTATTCTCCATGGTCTCACAAGAGGAGCAGGAGTTAGGGGTTTCTGGTTCTTCTTCTGGTACTAGCACAAGATTCATTGCTCAAGATCCGACTGCTGTAGCTGAGCTGGATCGTCTCACATCCTTGTCGTGGGACCGTAGTTCAAGAGAGGAACGAAACGACCTGTGTGCACGCACTATGGACTCATCGGCCACATCGTTGAGAAATGTTATCACAAGATTGGGTTCCCCTTGGTTACCAACGAAAGCCGAGGATCACAACTGTAAATGCAGTGCAAGCAACGGAGCAGGGTGTTGGTTCTAACAGTTCCTCTCCGGTAGAGATTTCAGGTGATGTTACGATCTCTCAAGAGTAGTATCAGTCTCTCTACTTGCTCTTCCAAGGCCATGGTTCTGCTACTCAGGCTCTGGGACCAAGCCCGGTGTCTGCTAGCTGCATCACAAAGACTACTGTTGATGGTTCGTCAAGTCCATCTGTTGTTCCGTACGTACCAAGCCCAGTGGTCGATACTCAGGACTGTCTAGTCGACTCTTCTGCTAACACATGTATAATTCTTGCTGCAAGTTCTTCTGAAATCACCCATGTTTGGGTTGTTGATTTTAGAGCATCAGATCACGTGGTCTGCTCCATGTCTGTTCTTTTTCAGCACAAGGTTGTGTCTGGCATGTTCGTAACCCTTCCTAATGGATGTAGGATTCCTGTTTCACGTATTAGATTGACTAGATTGACATACCGATTAGTCATTCATAATGTGTTAGTTATACCGTCTTTAACTTTCAATTTGTTGTCCATAAGCAAGTTGACCTCTCAATTGAAGTGTAAAGCGGTTTTCTCATCTGAGTCTTGTGTTATACAGGATCTGGACATTTCACATATGATTGGTATAGCTAGTTTTAGTGGTGGACTCTATCTGCTTGATCAACCGGATGTTCGTCCTGCTTTGGCTGTGAACTCTTCATCGATAGTGTTTTTCGATCTTTGGCATTTCAGGTTAGGTCATGCTTCCATTAGACCTCAAAATTTGTCTGGTTGTTCTGTGAATAAATAGTTTCATTGTAGTGTGTGTCCATCCGCTAAGCAATGTCGACCTAAGTTTCCTGATAGTATCAATCGCGCAAATAATAGGTTTGATTTGATGCAAATGGACATATGGGGTCCTTACTCTGTTTCCTCGATTGGTGGTCACAAGTATTTCCTTACTATTGTGGATGATCATAGTAAATATACTTGGATTCATTTAATGAAGTCTAAATATGATGTTCGTTCTCTTATTACTGATTCCGTCGCAACGATTCAAAACAAATATGGTTGTTTGGTTAAGATCTTTCGAGCGGACAATGGTTTTGAATTTAAGATGTCTAGTTTTTATAATTCTCTAGGGATTAAACATCAAACCACTTGCGCCTATACTTCTCAGCATAATGGACGAGTAGAGCGAAAGCATATGCACATAAATGTTGCTAGGGCTCTTCTCTTTTAGTCCTCATTGCTAGCTATTTTTTGGGGGTATGCTGTAACTCATGCCACTCACCTCATTAATAGGTTACCAACTCCTGTTCTTATAGATAAAACTCCAATAGAGGTCTTAACTTCTGAAAAGGCCAATTATGACCATCTCTGTGTATTTGGTTGTCCCGTTTATTCTGCCATTTTACATCCAGGTCGCTTTAAATTTTATTCAAGAGCTTCGACCTATGTCTTTCTTGGTTATCCTGCTCATACTAAAGGATATTATCTTTATGATATGCATAACAATCAAGTTATGATTTCACGGGATGTCATTTTTCACGAATCCTTGTTACCCTTTTCTCTACCTCACGAGTTCTTCAAGACCTCTGCTGGTTTTAGTAATGAACATGGGTTGTTTCAGATTGAGTGTACTGAGTCTACAGAAGTGTTGCCTACTTCTATTCGATCTTGCAGAACGATTAAACCACCAGCCTATCTTCAGGATTATTCCTGTAATTTTGTCAAGTATCCAATTCGGTCTTTTCTGACTACTAATAGATTATCACACAATTATCAGCAGTTTGTGCTAGCTAGCTGTTAGTTCAGAACAAAGCTCGCCAATTATAAGGTAGTCGTTCAATCTCCTAATTGGGTTAAGGCCATGTCCTCTGAGCTTGATTCTCTCCATAAGGCCAATACTTGGTCGTTAGTTCCATTACCCCATGGCAAGAAACCTATAGGGTGTAAGTGGATCTATAAGGTTAAGTATAAGGATGATGGTTCGATCGAGCCATATAAATCTTGTTTAGTCGCCAAGGGTTATACTCAAACTGCTGGGTCGACTATGTCGAGACTTTTGCACCGGTGGCTAAAATGACCACCACTACAAGAAAATTCGTGATTGGTCACAGATTTTTAGTCACAGATTCAGACTGTGACCAAGTTATTTCCCAAACCAACCCATAATGCCACGCTAGCAATCCTCCCAAACATCTTCATTCTGCCTTCTCACGTGGATCGACACTTATTCTCTCTCCTCATCATCATCTTCACTCTTTCTTCTTCAACCTTCCATCTCGATTTCCCTCCCAAACATCTTCATTCTTCATTTACCATTCCAAACGCAGATCACCATTATTCATCATCTTCTTCATTCTTCCTTCTCACAACCCTTCCCTAAATCTGCCGCCAACCACCATCTAACAACCCTTTCCTAAATCCAGACGCCTTCTTCTCTTCTTCAGCCACCATCGACTACCAACCACCAATGAAGCCTTATGCCTCCGACGCCATCAACCACCAACTTCCTCTCTTCTTCCTTCACCATTAACAACCACACTCGATTCCAAACTCTTCCCTAAATCCGCCGCCACCACAAATTTCGTACCTAACTCCGAACCAAAACACGCCTCTACGTCGCTGTCGTCAAATCCGAATTACTCGGAACCCTACCGTCATGACGCCTATGCCCCCACCACTTATTATACACTCTACAGATGACGAAGTCTGTTCCAGGCTAGTCGTTGGGTCCAATAGATATTGAAGGCTCCCGTAGGGTGGTCCTTAGTTCATCGGTGTACCTCGTAATGAATGGGGGAAAGTAGTAGTCAATTCAATGAGGTATGTGTAGGCGATTGGAATAGTGAGGGTGAGGGAATAGGGTTACGTACCGCAGAGGGTTGGTCCGCCATGTGAAAGTGTGGGTCCCGAGCCTTGTGAGGGTAGCGGGGTATTTATAGTCCCTGTCTTGATCCCCAAGGTGAATCTCAACCACCCATCGGAGTTCGCAGGACGTTGACACGTGTCCTAGTGTCCTCGTAATCCTAGGCCTCGTTGGGCTGCTGTCGATATTGTTTATGGGCCATGGTCGGATCGTCGGGCATGCCGTTGTTGTTATTTGTTTTTGAGGAGGCTCGCTCGTGGGCTGCCTTGAGGCCCAAAATCGCTGGGGCTGGCCCTATCAAAGTCGTTGTCCACGAATACGACGAGCGAGAACTCTTTCATCAACCAGCATCTCTCACAGGTTCAGCTCGCCGTAGATGTCAATTTCCTGGACTAGGTTGGACGGAGTGTTGGGGATGATTTCTCCATGGAGATTCCCCTGTTTCTCTGGCCATGGTTTTGAGGTCAGTGGCGGTGGATTGACGAATCAAGAAGAGAGGGGACTATTTTGTAATTACTAAATTTTACATTGGCAGTCACCAACTGTGAATTTGTTACAAATAAGGACTTGAGACCTTTTGTTAACTTTCTACATTTCTGGATTAATTTGCATAACGGAAGGAGTTGAGGATCTAGTCATATAATTCAAGAAAACACTTACTAACAATTTGGTCACTGCAAAATTCTTAAGAACAAATTGATCACTGAATTTGTAACGGTTTTCAGGGCAAACCGTGATTAATATTAGTCACGGTTGCCAAATCAAACCGTGACCAATTGTTAGTCACGGTTTACCAGAAAACCGTGACAAATTTAAGCCAATATTGTCACGAATTTTCAAACCGTGACTAATATTATTAGTGACGGTTGTTACCGTGACAAATAGCCCTTAACCGTGACTAATTACCTGTTTTCTTGTAGTGCATGGTGCATGTCCTTCTATCTCTTGCAGCCATTAAAGGTTGGAAATTAGATGTCAATACGACATTTTTACATGGGGATTTATATGAAGAAGTGTACATGACACCCCCTCCTGGCTTACTTCTACCTTCACCTGACTTTGTTTGTAAATTAAACAAGTCCCTTTACGATTTAAAGCAAGCGAGTAGGCAATGGAATTTCAAACTTACTGAATTTCGTTACAATCTAGATATGTTCAGTCCAAGTGTGACTATTCTCTATTCACTAAATCCAGCAATGATTTGTTTTTGGCTGTGTTAGTTTACGTTGATGATATCATCATCACTGGAAATGATGAATCTGGCATTACGTGTCTGAAATTAGAGCTGGACAAAACTTTTACAATTAAAGATCTTGGTAGCCTTAAGTATTTCCTTGGTCTCGAGATTGCTAGATCAGAAAAAGGTATCAATATCTGTCAGCACAAGTATACTTTAGAGATCTTGAATGACTGGACTTTTAGGAAGCAAACCATCAGTCTGTCCAACTGATGCATTGGTAGGTTATCCAAAAATTCTGGGATTTTGCTCAATGATCCATCTACTTATCATAGACTTATCGGCTGATTAGTCTACTTATGCACCACACGGCCTGATATCTCTTTTGCTGTGAATTATCTTAGTCAATTCGTGAGTCAGCCAACAGATTTACATATGCAGGCTGCATCTATAATTGTTCAATATATCAAGAGTGACCCTGGAAAAGGTTTATCTGTTCCAGCTGCTTCTGAACTCCGATTACATGGGTTTAGTGATAGTGACTGGGCTGGGTGTCCAGACTCATGTCGCTCAACAACAGGATTTTGTGTTTTTATCGATGATTCTTTAGTTTCATGGAAATCCAAGAAACAATCGACTATCTCTCGCTCTTCTGCAGAAGCGGAATATCGAGCCTTAGCTTCTGTCACGTGTGAACTTAAATGGATCAGTTATTTGCTAACTAATTTGTAATGTAAAATTCTTCAGCCTATCTCTTTGTATTCAGATAGCTCATCTGCAATTAAGATGGCTGAAAATCCTGTTGCTCATGAGCGAACAAACATATCAAGATTGACTGTCATGTTATACGAGATTATGTGGCTTTGGGGTTTATTCATCTTTTGCAGGTACACACGACTCATCAGTTGGCTGATATCTTGACCAAACCACTTGGGGCTCCGATTTTTAGTTCTCTGATTTCTAAGCTTGGCCTCTTCAGCATCCATAGTCCAGCTTGCCAGGGGTGAGATAATATAGAAAGTAAGGACTGTTGTATTGTACTATCTGAATACTTTTTTCTCTATATAGTTGTAAATAGCCAGTGGGTGGTGATAATATAGAAAGTATAGGGACTGGTGTTTGTATAATTTGTAAACCGATATGGTACGTTTAATTTACTATTATTTTTAATTAGTAAAACGCCACATTGTAGTGGCACGTTTTTCTGCTATTCTAATTCCAAGTATTCACAAATATTTTTAAAATAAGTCACACTCACCACTAAACTTTTTTTCGTCGATACCACTCAACTCGATTTATTGTTCACAGAATATCACTCTATCCATAACACGGATGGGAAAATGATGTGGACTTAACCACATTGATGCTGCAGTTTTAGCGGTATCAAATAACTAATCTACCAAGGTAGACTAGATCGTATTCTACTCGAGGTCTCTTCTTCTTGTCTACTCAAATATGTTGGCAAATTACTCGATTTAAACAAGTTGTGCGTGGTGTGAGTGCCATGACTTCTAATCTAATAAACAAAGGAAAAATAAAAGACAGAAAAAGTAAAAAGGTTGACTAACAGGACGATAGACGAGCTTAGATTTCGAATCCCCCTTAGATCACCAAGGCAACAACAATCAACAAATCAGCGGATTTCAATTCTCGTTCAATCAATTTCTATACACCACCATAACTCCTGACCCTTAGGTTTAAGACTGGCGAACGTTCGCTCTATCCGATCTAACTACAAAGATTAACTAGCCGCCCGGGTACGGTCGCCTCTCGCAACGACTTAATTAACTAGTGCAATTACTAATGATTTATGAGTTACTCTTGAAGCGGATTAACCCTAATCGGTTCCTACGAAAGGCACACTCCAATTATAAGGTTAACTGGTTGAATTGATGTTCTAAAGTGAGGCGAGCGTTCGCTTCTATCCTCAGCTTAACAAGAATCTAAGCTAGGTGATCAGGAAAGACAAGTTTTAATGTTTAAAGCTGAGAAGCTGTCTGGCGACAAACCCTAATTCAACACAAACCTAATCTAGGCGATCAATCAGAAAAGAAACATAAACAATCAAAGAACAAAACAACCATGCAAAGAGAAACTGATTGAACTTTGAATCTAATTACCGCCGATCCGTGACCGCTTTAAAACCCTGGGTCACTTAGGGTTCATCTAATCTAAGCTCTACAAGTTTAGCTACTCATATCTGACAAACAAGAATCAAAGACGACAGAAGGATTCATCTTATACAAAGGAAGAACAGAAAAGGATCTGAAAAACCTAATTTCGGATGATCCGTGAAGCTCCGATCTTGAGAATCTTCAATTCCTAGCTCCGAGCGTCTTCTGGGATGGATTGACGGCGTCACGATCTCTCCGATAGCTCCGGAATACTCTCTCAACTCTCCTCAAGTCGTGGCTGATCTCTCTAGGTTGTATGTTAACAAATCTGGCTTCGAAAAGTCTATTAATACCCCCGAAAACCCTTTCCTTGTTGGAAAAGTTGAGAATTTCCCGTCTGGGAGCTTACACGGCGTGTAAGCTCACAGTGTATTTAGCTTACACGGTGTGTAAGCTCCAAAACGCAGCGTTTTGAACTGGGCAGACTTCCAACTTGTTTCGATCATTCCCGCTCCGTTTGAACTCCGATTTGGTCTCCGTTTGAAGGGATGGACTCGTGAGAGAGTCCTCTATAATGTGGTAACCTGGGGCTCAGCATAAAAGCTCACAAAAAGGGTAAAAATAGCCGCAAAATAGACAATGTACGCACTAGGAGCCGATAATCACAAAGTTACGACAAATGCACCAAATACTCATTAAAATGGCATTAAAGGGTATGAAATGTTGCTTAAATGAGGCTGATAATCATGTCAAATCGAGTGTCATCAAAATACCCCACACTTAAGCTTTTGCTTGTCCTCAAGCAAACTGAATTAGAACGCAGTCAGATTCACAAATGACACGATTGATCAAGTTAAGGTTCAAGCAATCACAATGAATTATTAAACTGCTACTTCTAGAACAAGTGACCTAACATGCTTACACGTCAACTAAACAACCTGGTCTCACTAATTATCTGCACACAACAAGTAGCAAACACAAATCATGCACGACTCTGACCTAACCGACCAGACTTCTCACACAGGTAATATTTAGTACACGGGAACTCTCGCACTCTGTGTTTAGGGACGTGTTTATGCTCTCAATCATTTTCTGTCACTGAATTCTGTCATAGGTTTGCAATTCGACCACATCTCCACCACTGTGACAACACGAGTAACTAGTCAAGAAGGACTTCCCTGCTTAGGACCGAAACGAATTCTACACTACAAGGGTTTATAATGAGATGGATGATGGGAATGTATGATGATGGCTTTAGTGCGGCGTAGCTTTCGACTAACTTCCCTCGAATCTAGCTTATGGCTTCCTACCGTCTAACCAGACACGGGTGGAATCGTGTACACTCGTCCTATGATACCCTCAAGCAACCTAGCACTTTATTTTGCATATTTTCTTTTTCTTTATTTATTTTTTTTTCTTTACATTTTCTTTTGACTTCGTTCTTCCATATGTAGGGAGAAGAACGTTATTGAACTATACTATAAACTTTGAAACTTTGAACTTTTTCTATTTTTTTTTCGAATTTTTTTTCTCTTTTTTTCTTTTTCTTTCTCACTTTTTTTCTTTGTGCCGATTTTTCTTTTAGTTGCTAGAGGGGTTTACACGTTTGGACATAATAGCTAAGACCACCTGTTTAATGGCTATAGGCAGGTTACCACAAATCGACTTCCGGTAGGTCAATCTAGAACTACAACCACAGGGGATCAACGGGGAATGAAGGAATGGGAAATGGATGTAATGTATTATCGAACCGAAAGAACAGGCCAAGCTCAAGGGTTTAAACCTAATGGATTTATCGTTTGGTAAGCTATCTGGCTAAGTAGCTGAATCTAGGTGCCCCTATCATTCTAGAACTCGTGTTATCTTGTGGTCTCGAGTAGGTCTCATGCAAATTCTAACTCATTCAAGTAAACAGAAAACCACTCAAAAAGAATTAAAATTGCAAGTTACGTGCAATGGATCAAAAGCTCACGTTTGGTTTGCTAGTCGGATTCAGTCATTATCATGCAATCAAGGCGAAAAACTACAAGAGTGATAAGCTTTTCTATTCTAACCAGGAAATCTAGCATCAATGCAAGCAGGTTGATTACAGGTTCTAGGTTAAGCAGTCTAAGCATCATTATGAAAAATTGAAAACTAACTTAACATCACGCGTCAAGAATTGAGCAATTCTATGCTAGAGAAATCTCACAAATAAGATTAATAGCATCCCTCAGAAATATAATCCCCACCCCACACTTAAATCGGACATTGTCCTCAATGGACCAAACAAAAAGAAGAAAAGTGTATAGGGGTACCGCAATACGAGCATGAGGGCGCCGGAGATGGCGCTGGCGAGACACCGGGGGTATAGACGTGCATAGAACCATAGAGAATTCTGAGTTCATAGCCTGAAAACATAATAAGAGAGGATCCATCACACGATTAGAACAGTTGGAGTACAAAAGACTCGACCGACCACAAAGGTTCAACAAAGACTTAAAACAACATAAACCGACACGAACAAAAACAAAAAGTACAGAGTTCTGGATGTTAAGAAAAATAAAGAAAAATCCTGAGATCACTGGGGCGGAGGGTGCTGGCGATTTGGTGGAGCTGAAGCTAGCTCTTCCGCAGTGTAGAAACCAAGGTTGATGGCAAACTCATCAAGAGTGAGAGACCTCTCGATCCCTCATAGGCGGAAGTAGATGCACTTGGTCGATGTGACAGAGTTAATTCTCTCATTCACCCTCTCCATACGGAAGGTGGAGATGAGCTCCTTGGTTGGCCACTCGTACGCCGGCTCGGTGACTTGGAATAGCGGGAGCAAACCGGCACGGTCAAGTGTCGCACGGAGACCATCAGCCCAAGCTTCCGCCTCCATGGCCTCCCAATCAACCTGACTCATGGCACCAATTGCTTTCCGTTGTATGACCATCCAGGTTGCCCGATCATCCTCCCTCGGGAAGTTGAAGATAGTGGTGGAGACGTTATCCGCGGGGAAGCCACCTGGAGGGTGTCGCGCCTCGCGGTTCCTTTCTGTTTCTTCGCCGGAGGTGGGGCGGAGGAAGAGGAAGCTACTCCTTTGCCTTTGGATTTTCCCATCCTGAAAATGAATAACAACAAATAATGCCAAGTTTAGTGGTCTAACAATTGAACATAATCCTAGGAATCAACTCGAGCAAAGAGAGGATTATTGAACAATGACAACCACACAACCATCAAAGAAGCTAAGTTCAAAGATTGCAAGTGAATATGTCAACAAGTGAAGGCACAATCACCTAGGCACATTTTTAGCTCCAAAACACTTAGCAAGATCAACATTTAGGCATTTTAGCAAACTTGGTAAAGATCATCATGGAAGCAAATAGCCAATTGCAATTCAAACAGAAGTCATAATCAAGTAATAAGCAAGTCCAAATCAGCCATATAAGTCACACAAGCCAAGATCACAACTCATGAAATCGATATGCAAAAAGTGTACCTTAATCCGTCATACGAGCTAATTAAGGTATAGATATTCGAGAACAAGCATGCATACATGTCTATAATCATCACAAGATCAATCACACATCAAAAATTCATCCAATTTCGTCCATAAGCAAAAATCCCCAATTTCGATAAAAATCGGTATGGAAAGTCTATGAAATTTCACAATTGGATAGGCAAACGAGGTCGAAATGACCCCCGATTCAAACTACAAGCTCATTATATCACCAATTTCATTTCTATAACCTCAATTTCACAAAACCCCAAAATTGAAAAATTAGGGTTCTTGAGTTCAAGAACACAAATCCGATTCAGCACCTGCAAGTTCGATTTCCATGGCAAATACATTGATTAAAGCATCATGGAGGGTAAGGAAGGTGATTTACATACCTGGATGTCGACTTAAAGACACGAAATCGAAGAAAAAACGAGGGGGAGCTGGTTCGTTCGAGTTTCAAACTCGAGTTGCTGCAGCTGCGGGTTCGTGGTTCGGCTCGAGTTGCTGCTGGACGGCAGGGTCGTGCGGCGGGGGCGGTCGACGGAGGCTAGGGCGGCGGTCGAAGAGGGGGGAGTGGCGAAGGTGGTTGGAGGCGAGGGGGGCTGAAGTTGTTCGGAGTTGGGGGGGCGCGGCTCGGACAGAAGGCGGACGGCCGGAGGCTGGGGAGTCAGCGGAGGCTAGGGCGACATCAGGTGGCTGCGGCGGAGAGGTCCGGCGTGCGTGGCTGCTGCTGTCGGCGGATGGCAGGCGCGGTCCGTCGGGTCGACGAGTGGTGGGGGGCGGTCGGCGGTTGAGAGGCGTGTCCGACGCCGGCGGTCCAAGCTCCACCGGCGGTAGGTGATGGTGGTGGGGATGGGTGGTGTAATGGTTAGGTAAGAGGAGGAGGAAGATTTGAGAGGATTTTGGGAGGATTTGGGAGAGAGAAACGAAGAGAGAGAGTGAAAAATCCGAAAATGAGAAAGGGAAGGGGGATTACTTCTGATTTTTCGAGCTTACACGGCGTGTAAGCTGTGTAGTGCATTAGCTTACACAGCGTGTAAGCTCTTACACGGGTCTTTACACAGCTGTGTAAACCCACTGTGTTTTTTAGCTCTCCTTGGGTTCTCTATTCCGAATTTTGGCCAATTTCTTGCAAATTGGTCACTCCTCTTTCTGCAAACAATATATTCAACCCAAATAACCAATATATATTTTTTCGACTATTTTCTATCATCCGGACTCAACCGACTCGACAGAAAATTCTCAAAATAAATAAAAACTGACTCGATAAATTTAAAATGACTCCTGCCGTGGGTTGCCTCCCACGAAGCGCTCTTGCTTAACGTCCTTGAGCCGGACGATACCTGGATGGCGATCAAGAGACATCCCAACTCAGGATTTCTCTTAGGCCCGAGTCGGAGTTCATGAAATATGGCCTTGGGGATCCTCCGGCAAGTGTGAACTTCTTCCCATTTGCCTGAATTATCTTGGTTCGTTCTGGTGGCTCGGTAGACGGGGGCTGAGCAATCGGCTTCCAAACCGCCTTCGTCTTCTCTTTATTCTCCTCCTTTATCTCGCCAGGATCTTTAACGTTTGGTGATTCATGAGGGGACGCCATCGGATCCTCCTTCTTTCTCGGCATTTGTGCCGGCAGCTTATTCTTCAGATAAGGGACCTGTCCAACACCTGGCAAGACGATTTCTGCAGAAACTCTAGATTTTTCATTAGAACTAGAGTTGACCGAAGCCAACTCCACAGCTTCAACAGATAAACAATGCATCTCTTCTTTGACTGGGACTTGCATACCGTCCTTGAGGCGGAATGTCATGGTGTCCTTGCCGACCCTTAATGTCAACGAGCCATTCGGGACATTAATGTTAATTCCGGCTATTGCCATGAACGGTCGGCCTAGGAGAAGAGTGACATCTTCCTCTCGAGTATCCATGACAACAAAGTCAGTCATACTAGTAAAAGGACCACAACGGACAACCACGTCTTCTATCAATCCCTTATGCAGTTTAACAGATCTGTCGGCAAACACTAAACGCATGCTAATTGGTTTCAACTCTCCTAGGTTCAATTTCTCAAACAGGCATGTAGGCATAACATTGATAGAAGCACCTAGATCAATTACACTACGATCAATCTTCACATCATTAATAATGCAAGGCAAAGTAAAAGCACCGGAATCTCGACACTTAGCTGGGGGTGGTATGGGTGTTGCATGGCCCTGGATAGCAGAGCATTTTTCCTTGAGGGATATGGAGGACAACTCTTCCTTCTTCTTGTTTTTCGCAGGATCCTTTGCGATTTTGTCAGCCTCCGGTATCACTTGGATAGCATCAGTAACTGGTGTCTTGATACCTGTATTCTTCAAGTATCCATACCACTTTCTGTACCGGGTATCATGATCTTTCTCCTTTGATTGCACGGCCTTAGGAAACGGAATCCGAGGTTGATATGGAGGGAGAGGTGGCGCAGGTGCTGTCTTTGTCAGGGAAGGCGGGGCAGTCACCTCCTCTTCTTTTTCTCTATCCCCCCCTCGATCTCTGGCTTGTCAATGGCTATAGCTTCAAGGATTATGGCTGGTTCAGGAGCTACAGTATCAGCTGATTGCTTGTCGCTTCTTGTGGAGACGGCCTTGACGTGCTCCCTCCTAATGGTAGAGTCGACTTGAACCGATGATTGATTAAGGAGGGGGCTACTAGTTAGCAAGCTAAACATGTTATTAATCATGCTCTCCATTCGTTGACCTCGAGCTTCATGTTCTTGATTTATGACGGCTTGAAGCTTGAATTTCTCCTCATAGTTATCGAGCCTTGCCATGATCAGGTCGAGCTTCTTGTCTACCTCGATATCCCTTGTGTTCCCTGATGTAGATCTCTGAGGTTGATCTTGATAACTATCGCTCAAGTACTGATTCTGACTCTGGTTGAAACCGAAGTTGTAAGGACGGCGCTCTTGGAAACTTCCTTGTTGTTGAGGAGGTTGTATGAACTGATGATAATCGGGGTAGCCTCTTTGATTGCTGGTGAAGCCTTGATCAATAAAGTTCACTTCCTCTGAAGACCAGTTACCGAAAATCTTCTTCATTTCTTTCTGCACTTCAATCTTGATCTGATCTTCACGGCTTGGTCGGCTCTTAGTTGCTCCAAACCGTCTCTCCCAGCTTCTCGACTTAGATGCGCAGTTTGCAAAGTGAAGAAGAGCAGCTTCCGGTCCGAGTGCGGTGTAATCTCCATCAGCTAAGAAGTTAACCCATTTAGCTGATTCTTCGTTCATCCCTCGGGCGAAGATCTCAGCTAGATGTCTCTGCTCGAATCCATGATGAGGGCAGTCGTAGAGAAGCTCTTGGAATTCGTTCCAAGCATCATATAAGCTTACTCCTCTCTTCTGAACAAATCTGGCAATGCTGTCCTTGTAAGCTGTAGTTCTTGAAGGAGGAAAGTATTCCTCTACGAAGTCTTGAGCTAGACTATCCCAATCGGTGTAGTGGCCAGGTGGTTTCATACTGAGCCATCTCTTGGCAGCGCCTCTAAGGGAGAATGGGAAGACTCGTAAGCATAATGTGTTCTTACCGAGGTTCCCACTCTTGAACGTCTCGCACATGGCTAGGAAGTTCACCAAATGTGTGCATGGGTTATCTTGCGGCTTCCCTTCGAACTGAACATCCCTAGAATCATTTTCAGGAAGGGAATTGTGATCTCATAGTCAGGATCGTCATCATTAGAAGGCACGGTGATGGAAGACCGAATGTTAGATGCGCACGGCTTATTGTAGTTCGCAAGACTCTTTGGAGCAGCCATTGCGGAAAGGAAGGATGGAACGGAAGTAGTTTGATTCTGTATCAGCTATGATCTGCAAGAGACAAAAACAAACACAACCGGTGTAAAATCGAAGTGTGATGGAAAATGAAAGATGGAAAGTAGAAGAATAAAATGCCAACTCTTCTTTCAAACAATTAGAAGAGTCCCCGGCAACGGCGCCAATTTGATGCTGCAGTTTTAGCGGTATCAAATAACTAATCTACCAAGATAGACGAGATCGTATTCTACTCGAGGTCTCTTCTTCTTGTCTACTCAAATATGTTGGCAAATTACTCGATTTAAACAAGTTGTGCGTGGTGTGAGTTCCACGACTTCTAATCTAATAAACAAAGGAAAAATAAAAGACAGAAAAAGTTAAAAGGTTGACTAACAGGACGATAGACGAGCTTAGATTTTGAATCCCCCTTAGATCACCAAGGTAACAACAATCAACAAATCAGCGGATTTCAATTCTCGTTCAATCAATTTCTATACACCACCATAACTCCTGACCCTTAGGTTTAAGACTGGCGAACGTTCGCTCTATCCGATCTAACTACCAAGATTAACTAGCCGCCCGGGTACGGTCGCCTCTCGCAACGACTTAATTAACTAGTGCAATTACTAATGATTTATGAGTTACTCTTGAAGCGGATTAACCCTAATCGGTTCCTACGAAAGGAACACTCCAATTATAAGGTTAACTGGTTGAATTGATGTTCTAAAGTGAGGCGAGCGTTCACTTCTATCCTCAGCTTAACAAGAATCTAAGGTAGGTGATCAGGAAAGACAAGTTTTAATGTTTAAAGCAGAGAAGCTGTCTGGCGACAAACCCTAATTCAACACAAACCTAATCTAGGCGATCAATCAGAAAAGAAACATAAACAATCAAAGAACAAAACAACCATGCAAAGAGAAACTGATTGAACTTTGAATCTAATTACCGCCGATCCGTGACCGCTTTAAAGCCCTGGGTCACTTAGGGTTCATCTCATCTAAGCTCTACAAGTTTAGCTACTCATATCTGACAACCAAGAATCAAAGACGACAAAAGGATTCATCTTATACAAAGGAAGAACATAAAAGGATCTGAAAAACCTAATTCCGGATGATCCGTGAAGCTCCGATCTTGAGAATCTTCAATTCCTAACTCCGAGCGTCTTTCGGGATGGATTGACGGCGTCACGATCTCTCCGATAGCTCCGGAATACTCTCTCAACTCTCCTCAAGTCGTGGCTGATCTCTCTAGGTTGTATGTTAACAAATCTGGCTTCGAAAAGTCTATGAATACCCCCGAAAACCCTTTCCTTGTTGGAAAAGTTGAGAATTTCCCGTCTGGGGAGCTTACACGGCGTGTAAGCTCACAGTGTATTTAGCTTACACGGTGTGTAAGCTCCAAAACGCAGCGTTTTGAGCTGGGCAGACTTCCAACTTGTTTCGATCATTCCCGCTCCGTTTGAACTCCGATTTGGTCTCCGTTTGAAGCGCTGGACTCGTGAGAGAGTCCTCTATAATGTGGTAACCTGGGCTCAACACAAAAGCTCACAAAAAGGGTAAAAATAGCCATGAAATAGACAATGTACGCACTAGGAGCCGATAATCACAAAGTTACGACAAATGCACCAAATACTCATTAAAATGGCATCAAAGGGTATGAAATGTTGCTTAAATGGGGCTGATAATCACGTCAAATCGAGTGTCATCACACATTTATCCTAATCAGCATATACAGTTGATGTGTCATTGGATGCTAGTTGTACATTACCCTAAACTCTGCGTTTAGGCTAGTTACTGAATTAGAAAAACAAATAAGGGAGGGACTAAATTGTAAAATTTCTTTTTCCTTTATTGTTTGCCTCTTTCTCTTCCCACACAGTACAATACCTGTTTGTGTTGTGGAATATGTCAGTTTCTCCTTGGTTGATTAATAGCAAAAGGAGGTTAATCAATCCGATACCATTAATTAATCCAAGCAACTCGTCTATGCAAATCGTCAGCAAACCACTTCGATTGTATTACGATTCTCATATTTAAATTATCAAAACACTATTGTACTTTATGTTTAAATGTCAACAAACATAATCAACCATTTCTAGTGAATGTCATTGCATATTAGGTTTACATAATTCAAAAGATCAATTCTCTAGATGAACTTCACTTGAGCAATGATTTCGTTTTCCTCCTCTTGGTTGAAATGGTTTCGATCTTGTCGGTTGAGTGGTTTGTGCGCCCAAAATCCTCATCTGATAACTCATCACCTTCCTCATCAAATCCACTTTCACTGCTCGAGTCTGATTGTTCATCTACGATATGTTGTTCGACATCTCGATCTTTCTGCATGCTTTGCGCTGTTGGTATAGGTTTAAACGCAGCAAATCTTAATGAGTTAGCGTAACTCAACATCTTTTGTAACTCCACTTTCTTAATGAGAAAAACTTTGACCAATTTAGATTTCTTTGCAACAACCACAAACATGTTATGAACGTCCTTATCAGACTTCATCTCCAACAAATTATCTATCATAGAATCTCGACTTTGGCTCCAATAGTATGAACATTCGTTTGATACTCGATAAGCTTCAATGCTATTGACTCCAAGTTCATGTAGAT
Source organism: Linum lewisii (assembly GCA_034768395.1). NCBI lineage: Eukaryota > Viridiplantae > Streptophyta > Magnoliopsida > Malpighiales > Linaceae > Linum > Linum lewisii. Next base: position 57,088,187 of record CM068296.1, read on the forward strand.
AACCCGCACCAACCAAGAACTGTCTAGATCGAACAATGATATGAAATCTGAATGAACCCAATCCCAAAATTGCAGTTTCCTCCTTACATAATGAAGATCGTATTAACAAGTATGTTAATTGACCATCATAGTGCATCTCAATAGTGAATTTTGATTCATCTAATCCTATAAAACATGCTAATCACTAAAGTGCATTTACTAAAATAATTTGCAGCACAACAAAACACAATACGAAATCATACCATAATGAGGTAGAAAATTAGAAGATTTGTCTCTCATCAATAGAGTCATTTGATTCACTTATGGTCTGCCTATACAATTTAAATTAATTAGCCCATACATATTGCCATCTATAATCTGACTACATATTGACAGTACAATTGAATATACATGACAATAGCAGCAAAGACAATTCAAATAAGATTTCTCCAATTCCTTAGAATCTTATGATGACATCCTATCCAAGTCACATAAAAAAATTAATCCTATTGTACAAGAGATATTGAATCAACCCGAATTGATGTACATTGTACAAGGAATAGTGACTATGTTTGGCTTCCCACCGAACAATATAAGGAAGACGACTATGTCCAAGGAATCTTATAATTTTGTTGCTTTCTACATGTTCCCACCAAACAATATAAGGATTTCAACAATAAAGTAATAACCCAACTATGCTATAACTCATGCAAACCTTATAAATAACCATGCAGATGGAAGCCCAAAACCGTAGTTTGAATTACCTAATGCAGTGGCGTCCCAGGTGTAGGTTAAACGGTGAAGAATAAAAGATGAAACAATAGTTCAGTTGCTAATCAGGGATCTAGCTCGTTCTGTTCAAATTTCATTTGGAGAGATAAAAGGAGTAAAGTCCCTGCAGCTAGGGCTGGCTAATGGGTACCGCGATCCGACCCGTACCTATTCGGGTAGTGGGTACCCATTACCCAAACGAGTTCGGGCTACGGGATGTCTTATGGGTATCCACTACCCGAATGGGTAATACCCATGGGTACCCATTAACCCCGTTTAGCCCAATTATATAAATAATAATAAAATAAAATCCTAAACCTAATTAATTATCAATTTCATATTCTCAGTCATTCTCTCCTCCATTCACGACATCCACGAAGAACACTTTTATTTCCCCTTTCCAATTTCATTAAACCTAATTTCTAAACGGTTGATCTGCTACATACACGAACAAGAAATCTTCAATCAAATCATCGCAGCTTCAAATCGAAGGAGTAAGCTAAGGACGAACGAATCGTTCGGAACGATTAACTGACGAAGGAAGCTCCGTCGGAACAGCCGCTGGGTAATCCATCCACCTGCTCAGTCGATCGACGATGGTTATTTCTTTCACCCCTCTGCCACTGGATGGATAATGCTATTCTCATTAGCCTCTGCTATTCTCAGTAGCTGATAGTCCATCCGCTCCATTACCATCTGCTACATCATTAATTAGCCCCTGCTGTTTGATTATTTCATTACTATCATCCATTTATCGTTCTTGTTATGATTATTTCTGCACACATTAAGAATTGCTGGGAACAAATCTGCTATTTGAGTTACCGTGTGCATATTTCTCTTTCTTTTTTCTGCCCACTGATTCTCGGTATCACCTCTTTGAGTTACCATGTCCATGTACTAATTTTTCTGCTGAAATTGAATCCACAGACCACTGCTGACTTAGTGTGTTGGGAGATTGTATTCGAAAGATTTATATTTTTCTTAGAGTGTATGTTGTTGTTTTGTCTGGTTAATCTGAATCCACAGACCAATGGCCACTGCTATGTTGTTGTTTTGTTTTCAAAGCTCAAAAGATTGTATTTTGCTTGTTTCAGTTAGATGGCAAGTAATGATGCAGCTCCACAGCCTGCACCACCACAAGAAGATGCGCCAATAACAAATGAAGCGAGTAATGCAGTACTAGTTGATAGTGCACATGTTGAGGAAAGTGCTGCATCCGGCTCTGGGGGTATTCAACCAAAGAAAAGACAATTGAGGTCTCCGCATTGGGATGGTTTTACTACAATTTACTGTATGGAAGGTAATCCACCGAGAGAGGTCCGTTATGGGAAATGCAACCGGTGTGAGGCAATCATCAAAGCTAACTCAATCAATAGAGGCACTAATGGATTGAAGAATCACCATGAGTCATGTAAGAAGAAGTTCAAAGACTTATAGACACAACCAAAATTGAGTTATCAAGTGAGGAAAGATGGTGTTTTTTCAAAAGAGGATTGGGTATTCGATGCTGAAGAAGTTCGTCTCCCATTGGCTGAAATGATAATTTTGGATGAACTCCCATTTAGGTTTGTTGAGAGGCTAGGTTTCACACGATTTATGGCTCGTTGTTGCCCGATGTTTGAGATTCCAGGTAGGAAGGCCATTAGGGATGATTGCGCGAGGCTATTCTTGGAGAGAAAGGACAGCTTGAAGTCATTCTTCCACTCAAAGGAATAGGGAGGATCTCAATAACCACAGATTGTTGGACCAAATCTTCGAAACCAAAACTTCATATGTGTAACTATTCATTTCATTGGAAGGAATTGGCAGTTGCATAAGAAGATCATCGCATTCAGGATGATCATTAGTCACAAAGGAAAAGATGTGGCCGATTCAGTTATGGAGGTACTAAGTGAGTGGGATATTAGAAGTTAGATGTGTTGTACCGTTGACAATGCTTCTACAAATGACGTTGCAATTCGTCATATGCGGGAGCGTCTTCAGTTATGGGGGGAACACTCTCGGAGGGAGATATCTCCATATGTGGTGCGTAGCACACATCATTAATTTGATTGTGCAAGATGGGTTATAGGAGATTGGAATTTCAGTCAGAAGGGTACGAGAGGCGTGTAAGTGGATTAAAGGTTCATCAGCAAGAACTAAAACATTTAAGCGTCCTGCTGCGAATATGTTTTTTACTTGCAAGCAGGAGTTGCAGGTAGACATTCCTACAAGATGGAATGCAACGTACACTATGTTAGAGCATGCTGAGCCATATGAGAATGCATTTAGGTGTTACGAAGGCATGGTGCCCGCATTTGTCACTGATTTGAACAAGGTGCATGTTGGAGTTGTAGTTGGCCCGCCAAGACCAAATGATTGGATTAAGGTACGATGGATGATGGAGTATCTCAAGAAGTCTTATGACCTCACTTGCCTGGTCTCCGACACTTCGTACGACACATCACATCTATTCTTTAAGGAGATGTGTGATTTGTTTGATTTCATTACTGACATTGGGGAGAATAAGGATGAAGACATACAAGGAATTGTGGTGAGGATGAAGGCTAAGGTTGGTAAATATTGGTCGGAGGAGTTTGACACGAATGTGAGGATGAATAAGTTCTTGTACATCGCAGCCATTTTAGACCCTCGATAGAAAATGAAACATGTTGAGAAGTGTTTGAAACACATATATGGAGCACAAAGGGCATCTGAATTAGTTGGAGAGCTGAGGAGCATTCTTACAGAGATGGTTGATGCATACAAGCCTAGGGCGTATGCACCTCTACCTCCAAGAAGTGAAGGTGGTGCTTCTGAGGGTTCCTCTGCTACCGGAGCTAGAAAGAGGAAGGCTGCGAATGAGCCGAAGCGGCAATCTGGTTGAGGCTCATTGAGTTCGTTGAGATCAGAAAGTGATGAGGAAGAAAACCACTCGAATATTTTAGAGTTGTCTCTATACTTGGTTGAGCGTACATTGAAGGAGCATAGGTCTGCAATTGGAGGAGATGGTAATGAAATGGACATAGTTGACAAGTTTGATGTGTTGACGTCGTGGTCATCTTACGGTATTGCCTATCCAATGATTTTTTTTAATCGCCAAAGATGTACTTGCCATACCAATTTCTACAGTTGCTTCAGAGTCCTCTTTTAGTTTGGATGGGCGAATCATGAATGAGTTTAGGATCTCTTTGACTCCTTCCATGCTTGAGGCCCTAGTATGTGCGGCGGATTGGTTGCGGAGTGGAAAAAGTGCTCCCATTGATGAGGAGGATGTATCGGAAGAAGAACAAGAAAGGGAGTATCTAAAGGGTACGTCTTATAATTCCATGTTTGACGATGCTTTCAATTTAGTTGCATGATTGGACTAACTATAGTTTGTTTTATCTTTGTAGTGTTGAATAAAATTAGACTTATTAGCTTTAATGTCTTTTCAAACCTGGAACCATAACCTCATGGAAGTGGAAGTGCGAGTGGAGGTGGTGAACGTGGATTTGGAACTGGAAGTACAAACACTAAGGAGACTGATGACACTCGAATTGATGTGATTATCAGCCTCATTTAAGCGACATTTCATTGCTTAAGACACAGTTTTTAGGGTAGAATAGTGAATATTCACTCAACCGATCCATCTCATGCCTTTTGTGTTACCTTGGCCCATTTCGAGTCTATTTGATGGTTTTCTAGTGTTTTCGTGTTAGCACAGGTGTTCGCCATCAAATACGGTAGCCAAGGACGTGTCTAAGGCACTGGAACCCCGAAGAATCACTCCCGAATCAACCAAAAAAGTCATTCAACTCAAAAGGAATTCCTGCTCTATTTTACACATAGATTTTTGGCGAAAATACCCTTGCGTTTTCGCCGAAAATCCAAGAAGGAATCAACTGCCCCTCCCAAGAAGAAGTTTTCGGCGAAAACCTTGGGAAGTTTTCACCGAGAACCCTAAGCCATTTCAGCTGGAAGAGACAGACGGATCAAGCCAACTTTTCAACAGGTATTTTCGCCAAAAATCTCCTTGTATTTTCGGCGAAAATTCAAGTGAAAATCAGTAGTCGCTCGGTTAGGTTTAAATACAAAATCAGCGGCTAAACAAAAAAAACACAATTTACACTGGGACGAAAAATCCCAAGACGGAGGCTAGAGAGAGAACGAGTGGATAGAGTTCGAGGAGCCAGGAACGGATCGGGACGCCATCCATCCATCTCGGAGAGCCAGTGCTAGGAGTTGAAGATCCAGCAGATTGAAGCTGCAAGGAGTCGTCGAAATTAGGTTTTACAGTTCTTCTCTGTCTTCCCTACTTGAGATGTATTCTTTGTTTGTCTTCGATCCTTCTGTACTGAATATGAGTAGCTAAACTCGTATAGCTTAGATTAGATGAACCCTAAGTGACGCAGGGCTTTTAAGCGGTCACGGATCGGCGGTGATTAGATTCAAAATTCATTCAGTTTCTCCTTCATGTTTGATTTGTTCTTTGTTCTCTGTGTTTCTTGTCTGGTTTGGCCACCTAGATTAGATTCTTGTTAAGCTAAGGATAGAAGCGAACGCTCGCCTTACTTTAAAACACCAAATCGAACAATTAACCTAATCAGTGGAGTGTGCCTTTCGTAGGAACCAATTAGGGTTGATCCGTTGCAAGAGTAACTCATTAATCATTAGAATTTGCACCAGTTAGTTAAGTCGTTGCGAGAGGCGACCGTACTCGGGCGGCTAATTAATCGTGGTAGCTAGATCGGATAGAGCGAACGTTCTCCAGTCTTAAACCTAAGGGTCAGGAGTTATGATGGTGTCTGTGAACTGAATGAACTAGAATCGAAAATCGTTGGTCTGTTGATTGTCGTTGCTCTGGTGATCAAAGGGGGATTCGAAATCTAAGCTTGTCTGTCGTCTGACTTAGTCAATCACTCAATCTTTCTTCGCTTTAATTTCATTTCAATTTATCCTTGCATTTTAGTATAGAAATCGTGGAACTCACACCACGCACTAAGTGTTTAACCTTGAATTTAATTGCCAACATATTTGAGTAAGGAAGTAGAGGAGACCCGTGGAATACGATCTACCCTAGCTTCACAGCTTGGTAGTTATTTCATTGACCGCTATTCTGTAGTACATCAAATTGGCGCCGTTGCCGGGGACTCTTCTATTTCGTTGAAAGAAAAGTTGGCATTTTTATTCCTCTACCTTTCCATCTTTCATTTCCCATCACACATCGATTTTACACCGGTTGTGTTTGTTTTTGTCTCTTGTAAATCATAGCAGGTACAGAATCGGATCACTTTCGTTCCATCTTCCCCTTCCGCAATGGCTGCCTAAGAGTGTTGCGGACTACAGCAAGCCACGCGCATCTAACGTTCGGTCCCCCATCACCGTGCTTTCCAATGACAACGATCCTGACTATGAGATTAAGATTCCTCTCCTAGAACTGATCTCTAGGGATGTACAATTCGAAGGAAAGCCAGATGATAATCCCTGCACACATATAGCTGACTTCCTGGCTGTCTGTGAAACTTTCAAGTCTGGGAACCTCAACAAGAACGCTTCATGTCTCTGAGCTTTTCCATTTTCTCTCAAAGGTGCAGCTAAGCAGTGGCTTGGAAGCAAACCGCCAGGTCACTACACTAACTGGGAGACATTAGCTCAATATTTTGTTGAGGAATACTTCCCTCCAGCAAGGACAATTGCTTATAAGGACCGCATCTCCAGGTTTACTCAGAGAGAAGATGCAAGCTTGTACGACACTTGGAATGAATTCCAATCCCTTCTCTTCAACTGCCCCCACCATGGGTATGAACAAAGACAACTGGCTGAATTCTTTGCTCATGGTATGCGCGAAGAATCTTCAAAGTGGGTCAACTCCCTAGCTGGCGGAGACTGCACCGCCCTCACTCCTCAAGATGCTCTTCTGCATTTTGCTAGCTGTGCTTTGAAATCCAGAAACTGGGAGAGGCAAAGAGAAGGAACCAAGAGTCAGTTGAGCGTTGCAAAGCAGATCAAGGCAGAGGTACAAAAACATCTACAAGCAGCTGGTATCCCTCTTGATCCCCCGTCAGCTACCATCTTTTCGGCTGACTGTGGATGGTGTGGATCCTGTGCTCATAATGGTGGAAGCTGCCTCAACTTCGGTAAAACAGAAGTCTGGTCTGCAGAAGAGATAAACTTCGTTGATCGAGGCTTCGCCAACAATCAGAAAGGCTACGCCGGTTACAGAAAATACGTGCCACAGAGCCAGAGCAACCGTTTAGTAGATCCTTATTAGAGACCTTCGGGATTCATTGGAGGACAGCAACAGTTCCAAGCAAAGCCGTATTACCATAGAGACATAGATTATGAGAAGAAGTTCGATCAGATCATGAGCAGACTCGATGACCACGACATTTAGTTAAAAGCTCAAGCCGCACTCAATCAAGGATAGAGAGCTCAAAGCCAAAGGATAGAAGATGCAATAAGCAATATGACTAAACTTTTTACTAGCAATCCTCTCCTCAATCCAACAGCATTTCAAGCAGACTCCGGTGCAAAGAGCGAACGCGCTCAAGCTATTACCACCAGGAATGGCAAGCAAACAACTGATCCAAAGGCTCCAGAATCTAATGTGATACCAGATACCAGTGCTGCCATGGATATGCAAGAAATTGAAGATATAACAGAAGAAGAAGAAGCAGCACCAACCCCTCCTCCCAAGACAACTCCTGAGCCCGTCTTGGGCGCCATAAGTACCTCGGATTCCCTTCCCAAAAGCTCAATGAGCAAGGCTAAGGATCACGATACTCAGTACAAGAAGTGATACAATGTTCTTAAGACTGCAGAGATCAAAATACCAGTAACTGAAGCTGTGGAGATCATACCACCGCTTGGGAAGTTCTTTAAGGATCTCGTGAAGAAAGTGAAGAACGGAGAGGCGTATTCTATCACGCTCACTAACGAATGCGCTTCTCTCTTTGGTGACAGCCGCCACCACCTCCAGCTAAGTGTTCTGATCCCGGTCCTTTTACATTACTGTGCATCATTAATGGTATTAAAATTGATCATAGTCTGGCTGATTCTGGTGCTTCTATTAATGTTATGCCTGTTTATCTATATGAAAAGCTGAACCTAGGGCAATTAAAACCGATTATTTTGCATCTCGTGTTAGCCGATAGGTCTGTCAAACTACCTAGGGGTATAATAGAAGATGTAGCTGTCTGTTGTGGCCCCTTTACCATAATTGCAGATTTTGTTGTTCTAGATACCCATGAGTTAGACGGACTACTTATCCTAGGTCGACCTTTCTTAACTACTGCTGGTGCAAATATTAACTGCAAACAAGGCCTGTTAACTTTAAGTGTAGGACAGGAGAGTGTTGCATTCCACATTAAAGATAGCATGAGATATTTTGTTGCTCAAGATGATAAATGTTATATTGTTGATCCCCCAGAGTTGGCCTCGGCCAACTTCGTTACTAATGCTTTATCTAGTGATCCACTAGAGTTGTGTTTGATTTCAGGAATTGACAGTGCACTAGAAGACCCAGAGCAGCGCCTATGGCAAGATGAGTTAGACGAGCAGAAGGCGACATTCACACCCATTCATGCGCCTACACACATTGAGCCATCATCGAGTCGGATCACTACTTCATATGAGAATTCGCCAGAGCTAACCCTAAAGGAGCTGCCTGACCATCTGGAGTATGCATTCTTGGGTAAGGAATGCCAGCTGCCTGTCATCATCAATTCGAACTTATCTCCCGAGCAGAAAGAGCAACTGATCGGGCTACTCAAGAAGCATGTCCGAGCTATTGCCTGGCAGTTGGCCGACATCAGAGGCATCTCTGAAGCCTTCTGCAAACATCGGATAGTCGTTGATGAAGAATTCAAACTAGTCAGACAACCGCAACGCCGACTCAACCCTCTGATGTAGGAAGTTGTGAAGAAAGAAGTCCTTAAGCTTTTGGACGCCGGTATCATCTATCCTATTGCCGACTGTCCTTGGGTCAGTCCGACTCAAGTCGTCCTGAAGAAAGGAGGATTTGCAGTCATCCCTAATCCAAAGGGTGAGCTCATTCCCACTCGCACGGTTACCGGATGGAGAGTCTGTATCGATTATAGACGACTCAATGATGCCACCAAGAAGGATCACTTTCCACTGCCGTTCATTGATCAGATGCTTGAACGATTGGCTGGTCATGAATACTACTGCTTCTTAGACGGGATGTCTGATTACTTCCAGATCCCCATCGAGCTTGATGATAAAGAAAAGACAACCTTCGCCTGCCCGTTTGGTACGTTTGCTTATCGTCGAATTCCTTTTGGTTTATGTAACGCTCCCGCTACTTTTCAGAGATGCATGCTGGCTATATTTGGAGATCTAGTAGAGAATGTGGTGGAGGTATTCATGGACGACTTCTCCGTCTATGGAGATTCGTTTTCCAAGTGCCTGGCCAATCTGGCCAAAGTGCTAGCTCGTTGTGAGGAAACCAACCTGGCCCTTAGTTGGGAGAAGTGTCACTTCATGGTTACCGAAGGCATTGTTCTTGGCCATAGGATCTCTATGCTCGGTATAGAAGTCGATCGTGCCAAGCTTGAAACCATCGCCAGCTTGCCGCCGCCGACCTCAATTAAGACAGTTCGAAGTTTCCTCGGTCATGCTGGGTTCTACCGAAGATTCATCAGAGATTTCTCCAAGATCACTCTTCCAATGACGAAGCTTCTTGAGAAAGATTCTCCTTTCATTTTTGATAAAGCTTGTCTTGCAGCCTTTGAAACTTTGAAGACTCAACTCACCACTGCACCGATCCTTACAGCACCAGATTGGAATCTTCCATTTGAGATTATGTGCGATGCTAGCGACTTCGCCATTGGCGCGGTTCTTGGTCAGAGAAAGGAGAAGAGATTTCATCCAATCTACTTTGCTAGCAAGACGCTCAACAATGCTCAGAGGAACTACACCACTACAGAGAAAGAACTCCTGGCTATCGTTTTCTCCTTTGATAAATTCAGACAGTACCTGGTTCTTTCACATACCATTGTCTACACAGATCATGCTGCTCTACGCCATCTATTAGCCAAGCAGGACTCGAAGCCACGTCTCATTCGATGGATCCTTCTCCTCCAAGAGTTCGACATAGAAATTAAAGACATAGAACTTAGCAGCAGATCATCTTTCCCGACTGGAGGAATCACAAACAGGTAAATCTACTACCCCTATCAATGATTCTTTCCCTGACGAGCTGTTGCGTGTTGAAACGTATGAACAGGTTAACAGCATAGCTATCGAGCCCTGGGAAATCCCTCACTCTGAAGATCTGAGTGATGCAGCCGACTCGGAAGAACCATGGTACGCAACCCTGGCTAATTACCTCTCTCACGGCATTGTACCTCCTGAGTTGGATTACAATGCACGCAAGAAGCTCTTTAAAGAAGCCAAGTCATACTTCTGGGATGAGCCCTTCTTATACCGCATCGGCATTGACGGAATGATCCGGAGATGTGTTTCTTACATCGAAGCAGCTGACATCATGCGTAAATGCCATGAAGGACAGTTCGGAGGACACTTCGGAGGCAACCGCACTGCGAGAAAGGTACTCGAAACAGGTTTTTATTGGCCTTCAATCTTTAGTGATTGTGATGTCTTTGCTCGTCGTTGTGATGCGTGCCAGCGATCAGGTAACATCTCTAACTGTAATGAGATGCCCCAAATTGTTTCTTTAACCGTTGAGATCTTTGATGTTTGGGGAATTGATTTTATGGGTCCGTTCACACCCTCCAACGGAAACAAGTACGTCTTGTAGCCGTTGATTATGTCTCTAAGTGGGCTGAAGCTGAAGCTTTACCCACTAACGATTCAAGAGTGGTGGGTCGGTTCCTTACCCATGTTTTCACGCGTTTTGGTTCACCACGCTTTATCATAAGCGATAGGGGTTCCCATTTCCATGGACATTTTGACCGGGTGTGCAAACGCTTTGGCGTCACCCACCGTATGTCCACAGCTTACCATCCTCAAGCGAATGGTCAAGCGGAAGAGACGAACCGTGAGCTCAAGCAGATTCTTGATAGGACAGTTGGCCGGTCCCGCAAGGACTGGTCATCTAAGCTCAATGATGCCTTATGGGCTTATTGAACTGCCTACAAGACTCCCATCGGTACCTCGTCGTATCAGCTGGTCTATGGCAAGGCATGCCATTTGCCAGTTGAGCTTGAGCACAAGGCATTCTGGGCTAATAAAGAGTTGAATATGAGCTACAGCAGGTAATAACCGCCACGACCAGATCGTTGAGCTTGAGGAGCACCGTCTCCACGCATATGAGAGCACGAAGCTGTACAAGGAGCGCACGAAGAGAATTCATGACTCTCAATTAAATACGATCAAGCAGTTCTATCCCGGAGATGAAGTCCTCTTATATAACTCTTGATTGAAGCTCTTCCCAGGTAAACTGAAGTCCCGTTGGTCCGGCCCTTATACCGTGGTGCGGCAGACATCTTTAGGCAGTGTCCTAGTCAAATTGCATGATCAAGAGCCGTTATGGTCACCGGACATAGGCTCAAGAAGTATCTGCAGGGATTAGTTGTTTCTTTCATCGACGTGCACTACTTTACAACAGAGCCGTGACACGAATCCAAGTATCGTCTGGCTCACGGACGTTAAACAAGAGCGCTTTGTGGGAGGCAACCCACGGCTGGAGTCAGTTGTTTTCGTTTCGAGTCGTTTTGTTTTAAAACCTCCTTCAAAAAACAAAAACTACCGAGCCATTTTCAAACGAATTTTCGGCGAAAACCTCCCATATTTTCACCGAAAACTTGAGTTTAAATCAACCCCGATCCTCCTGTTTCTCGCCACCAAAACTTCTCGCCGCAAAATCCCACACTTTTCGCCGAAACAATTTTTGATTTTACAAGAAATTTTCACCGAAAATTTTGTGTTCTCCGCCAACTATTTAAGCAGGTTTCAACTCCTGATTTTCGCCCCCCCATCCGAAAACTTAAAACCTGATTTCACGTCATCTCTCTCCCTTTTTGAACGCCACCGTCACCAAAACCCTTGCCGCCGCCAACCATTGCCCGCCGACGCCTATCCCTAATCATCTTCAACCTAGAACCCTAGAATCAGAGCTCCACGGCCCCGGTTCCTCTTGAACAAGTTTTCAAGCTTTTCATCGATTTCTCGGATTTCCAATCATTTTCTTGAGTCATGTCTTCACGGTTAGTTGTTCAGCCCTTGATTGTGAATCTTTTGGCTTTTTTTTTTACTTTCGGTTTTCGGCATGGTTGACTTGGGTTGACTTTTTGTTTTTTCCCTCGAATTGCATGATTGCTGTTTCGGTGTCTTTTGGCTAGGCTTTGGAAATTCCTTTTGATCTTGTTGGCCTCGTAAATTGATGTATGTGCGATCGTGCCTATGGATTCTTTCATGATATGTGATTTTCGATCCGCGTTATTTCTCATGCCTGCTTAGTTGAATGCCGATACTTTGCTGCTCCGTTTCAACTCGGTTATCTCTTGGCTAACTTGCTTACCCCCACTTGTTAATCTAAGTGTGGGGTAGGATTTTGATCTTCTAATTAGGGTATTCCTTGAGTTATGTTTTACAGGGCTCCGAAGCGATTCAAGACCATCAGTGCAGATAGGGCGCATCGATCCTCGGCTCGTCAGACCAGGGCTCCACCTTCCAAGCCGGCCACACCACCAGCCCCGACACCGGCGGTTGTGGCCGTCATCCCACAGGCTATACCGACCCTCGTGATCCCTATTGCCAGTATTCCAGCTACCGCTACTGGAACCTTACGTCCTTTCATCGCTGCCCTTGAGCCACACCAACTGGAGATCTATCAGAAGATCAAAGACATTCCTCCGGCTAAGGTGGCAGTTCTTTCTTTAGACAGTCTCAATGACCACAACCCGGCTTGGCACTCCACCGTTGACACCGCCCTTCATAAAGCCGGTTTGCGAGTTCTGACCACTCATGGTTCCCACTACCCGCTTGTCGCCCTTCAAGAGTTCTGGAGTTCGTTCCGGTGCCTCACTCCGAAGCCCACACGTAATCAGATATTCGTATCCTTCCGCCTCGGTGGTGTTCTCCACGAGATGTCCCTCCACGAGTTCGGCCACCTGCTGGATCCGCACGCCAACCTCAATACTACATTCACTGGTTTCAAGGACACATACTCCATCACGAGTGCTCCCTACCCAGAAGTGTGGAAATGGGCCTCCTTCCAACCTGAGATCACATCTATCGTCAACCCCACGGTAGGTGACATCGCTAACCCTATTCTTAAATTCTTGCATTATGTTTGGGTGCAGTCTTTGTGTTATTGCAGCAAGACGAGCCATCACCATGTTTCTTTGGAGGAGCTCGTGCTATTCCGTGCTTTAGAGGAGGATGCAAACTTCCATCCCGGATGGTGGCTTGCACGATTTTTCCACAAGCGCACTACCACCAAGAAACTCCCTTTTGAGCTTCCGGGCGGACCTTTCATTTCTTGTCTGATCGACAACCTCCAGCTCAGTGACAAATGGGGCCCCGCTATTCCTCGTGTCCCGATTGAGCATATAGGTGTCGAACTCGCCGTAGCACGGGGCATCGACCTTTCTTTGGACTTTGAGACTTGCAAATCGCTTCCCCACCGCATCCCACAGCCGGTTGCACGCCCCCCATCGCGCCCGCAGACGGCCACTGAGATTACTGAGCGGCTGGCGCGTATTGAGCAGTGGCAGCTAGACTACTCAGCTGGTTCGCTTCAATGGCAGAAGGACCGAGTAGCACATGAGGAGACCCAGAACGAGCGATGGAACATTCTATAGCAGTTCATGGCCAACCAGGAAGCCAGAAAGAGGGATGAGCTCGCATGGCGACAGCAGATGGAGCAGCGGCTTAGCATTTCCCCTTTCCCGACCCCGCCTCCACCCCCACCGGTGGCACAGTGATCAGGTTGTTTCTATCCTTTCCATTTATTTTCTTTCTTCTTTTCGGGTTTCGACCCAATTTTATTCTGTGTGGATCCGGGGCACTTGTCCCGGTATCTTTTTGATCTTTTTGTTGTTTGTGTTTTGTAGGTTCTTGAGTAGCTACTTCACTCCGTTCTAGCCTCTCCGTGTTCATACACTACACCACCCATCACCCTCCAGGTTCTTCGTATCTCTCTACTTTAGTTTGGTCCTGTGAGGACACAGAACCGTCTAAGTGTGGGGTAGGATGTTAGAGAACCATGCATGATCTTGATTGCCTATATCTTTGTGTGCCTCGTGATTCCTCTTCCAGTCTCTCTAGCATTAGAATCGCTCAGTTCTTGATTTTTGATGTCAAGTTGTTGTTCAATCCTTCATAATGATGCTTAGACTGGTTAACCTAAAACTTGAGAACCAACGTGTTTACTTTGATGCTAAATTGCCTGGTCAGAACATAATTTTTAAAATCACACTTGTAGTTTGTAGCCTTGATTCCATGAAAATGACCGAATCCGACTAGCAAACCAACTGTGAGCTTTTGATCCATTGCACGTAACTTGCAATTCCAATTCTTTTCGAGTGGTTTTTTGTTTGCTTGAATGAGTTAGAATTTGCATGAGACCTACTCGAGACCACAGGATAACACGAGTTCCAGAATGATAGGGGCACCTAGATTCAGCTACTAAGCCAGATAGCCTACCAAACGATAAAATCCATTAGGTTTAAACCCTTGAGCTTGACCTGTTCTTTCGGTTCGATATACATTACAGTCATTTCCCATTCTTTCATTCCCCGTTGATCCCCTGTGGCTGTAGTTCTAGATTGACCTACCAGAAGTTGGTTTGTGGTAACCTGCCTAAAGCCATGAAACAGGTGGTCTTGGCTGTTATGTCCAGATGTGTAAACCCCTCTAGCAACTAAAAGAAAGAATCGGCACAAAAGAAAAAATAGAGAAAAGAAGAAAGAGAGGCAAATCTCAAAAAAAATGAAAGCAAAAAAAAAATTCAGAAAAGTTTCAAGTTTAGTTCAATAAAACGTTCTTCTCCCTACAAATGGAAGAACAAAGTCAGAAAAGAAAAAAGTGTGTAAGAGAAGAAATAAGTGTTAGGTTGCTTGAGGGTATCATAGGACGAGCGTTCACTATTCCACCCGTGTCTGGTTAGACGGTAGGAAGCCATAGGCTAGATTCGAGGAAAGTTAGTCGAAAAGCTACACCGGACCAAAGCCATCATCATACATTCCCATCATCCATCTCATTGTAAACCCTTGTAGTGTAGAATTTGTTACAGTCCTAGCAGGGAAGTCCTTCTTGACTGGTTACTCGTGTTGTCACAGTGGTGGAGATGTGGTCGAAATGCAAACTTATGACAAAATTCAGTAACAGAAAATGATTGAGAGCTTAAACACGTCCTTAAACACAGAGAGTGAGAGTTCCCATTGTGCTATATTTTCCCTGTGTGAGGAGTCTGGTCGGTCAGGTCAAATTTGTGCATAATTGGTTACGATTACTTGTCGTGTGCAATTTATTAGTGAGACCATGTCGTTTGGCCGATCTGTATGCATATTAGGTTTCTTGTTCTAGAAATAATCTGTCTAATAATTCATTGTATTTGATTGAGCTTCAATTTGATCGATCTTATCATTTGTGAACATGAGCGTTTCTATTCAGTTGTTTGAGGACAAGCAAAAGCTTAAGTGTGGGGTATTTTGATGACACTCGAATTGACGTGATTATCAGCCTCATTTAAGCGACATTTCATTGCTTAAGACACGGTTTTTAGGGTAAAATAGTGAATATTCACTCAACCGATCCATCTCATGCCTTTTGTGTTACCTTGGCCCATTTCGGGTCTATTTGATGGTTTTCTAGTGTTTTCGTGTTAGCACAGGTGTTCGCCATCAAATATGGTAGCCAAGGACGTGTCTAAGGCACTGGAACCCCGAAGAATCACACTCGAATCAACCAGAAAAGTCATTCAACTCAAAAGGAATTCCTGCTCTATTTTACACACAGATTTTTGACGAAAATACCCTTGCGTTTTCGCCGAAAATCCAAGAAGGAATCAACTGCCCCTCCCAAGAAGAAGTTTCCGGCGAAAACTTTGGGAAGTTTTCGCCGAGAACCCTAAGCCATTTCAGCTGGAAGAGACAGACGGATCAAGCCAACTTTTCAACAGGTATTTTCGCCGAAAATCTCCTTGTATTTTCGGTGAAAATTCAAGTGAAAATCAGCAGTCGCTCGGTTAGGTTTAAATACAAAATCAGCGGCTAAACAAAAAAAAAACACAATTTACACTGGGATGAAAAATCCCAAGAAGGAGGCTAGAAAGAGAACGAGTGGATAGAGTTCGAGGAGCCAGGAACGGATCGTGACGCCACCCATCCATCTCGGAGAGCCAGTGCTAGGAGTTGAAGATCCAGCAGATTGAAGCTACAAGGAGTCGTCGAAATTAGGTTTTACAGTTTTCTCTGTCTTCCCTACCTGAGATGTATTCTTTGTTTGTCTTCGATCCTTCTATACTGAATATGAGTAGCTAAACTCGTATAGCTTAGATTAGATGAACCCTAAGTGACCCAGGGCTTTTAAGCGGTCACGGATCGGCGGTGATTAGATTCAAAATTCATTCAGTTTCTCCTTCATGTTTGATTTGTTCTTTGTTCTCTGTGTTTCTTGTCTGGTTTGGCCACCTAGATTAGATTCTTGTTAAGCTAAGGATAGAAGGGAACGCTCGCCTTACTTTAAAACGCCAAATCGAACAATTAACCTAATCATTGGAGTGTGCCTTTCGTAGGAACCAATTAGGGTTGATCCGTTGCAAGAGTAACTCATTAATCATTAGAATTTGCACCAGTTAGTTAAGTCGTTGCGAGAGGTGATCGTACCCGGGCGGCTAATTAATCGTGGTAGCTAGATCGGATAGAGCGAACGTTCGCTAGTCTTAAACCTAAGGGTCAGGAGTTATGATGGTGTCTGTGAACTGAATGAACTAGAATCGAAAATCGTTGGTTTGTTGATTGTCATTGCTCTGGTGATCTAAGGGGGATTCGAAATCTAAGCTTGTATGTCGTTTGTCTTAGTCAATCACTCAATCTTTCTTCGCTTTAATTTGATTTCAATTTATCCTTGCATTTTAATATAGAAGTCGTGGAACTCACACCACGCACTAAGTGTTTAACCTTGAATTTAATTGCCAACATATTTGAGTAAGGAAGTAGAGGAGACCCGTGGAATACGATCTACCCTAGCTTCACAGCTTGGTAGTTATTTGATTAACCGCTATTCTGCAGTACATCAGAGACTATTTAGTGTCTGCTTGATGTTGCTATTTGATTTGTTACTTTAATCTCAGTGATCTGTGGTGGACTATTGACTGTGCAGTCTGTGAGTCTGTGATTGCTGTAATGTTGTTTTTGTACTGTTGTTGCTGCTGTTTGTAGTTTGAACTTTGGTATTTTGGAGGTTTCTGGACATTGAATTAGTGAGGTTGATTTTGAATTTGTCTGTCGTGAACTTTGTAATGATGTACTGTTGTTGCTGTTGTAATGAGTTTGAACTTCGCTATTTGATTTCATGAACATTTGTTTACAAATTGTGCAGCACTACAAACTTCTTTCTACTGTACATTTGTTTAGTCTCCACTGCACGAGACTATTTAATTCTATTCATATTTAGTGGAATCATATTTAATTACATTTAATAACAAAAAGAATGAGAGTGGAATCACATTCATATTTACTATTTATGTAATTAAATAAATTTTAATTATATATTATTATTGTTATTAGTGGGGTTTAGTGGGTACCCCAACCCGATCCCATTTTCATTAATGGGTACCACTACCCAAACGGGTTCGGGCTACGGGATTAGTTTCGAGGCTAATGGGTACCCACTACCCGTTTCTTAATGGGTACGGGTACCCAAGCCCATCCCATTAGCCAGTCCTACCTGCAGCAAGGCTCTGTTCAGAAGATGAATAGACATGGCTTAGCTTCATGAGAAACGAAATTTCCTGAATTATAAAACCTAATTCAGTCACTAGCCTAAACGCAGAGTTTTGGGTAATGTACAGCTGGCATCCAATGCCACATCAACTATATATGCTGATTAGGATAACTGTGGTTAAGTCCACATCATTTTTCCATCTGTGTTTTGGACAGAGTGGTATTATGTGAACAATAAATCGAGTTGAGTGGTATCGGATGAACGAAAAAATGTTTAATGGTGAGTGTGACTTATTTAAAAAAATTTAGTGGTATCCGGTCTATTTAAGTCTAACTAGTTATCTAAATCATGATGTTAACTAGCTACAAAATAAAATAACTAGTGAAGTATTTTGATAACTAGTCTGGTTATCAATTAAAAACACATGTTAACTAATTATCTAAATTATGATGTTAACTAGTTAAAAAATAAAATAACTAGTTAGATAACCTATTATAACATGAAATCATAAAAAAAAAATATGTTAACTAGTACAGACAACTAGCAGATAACTAGTTATCAATAAAACCCCAAGTTAACTAGTTAACTGGTTATCAATAAAATAATTAGGTTGACTAGTTAACTACGCATCATCGGAAAAGTCGTCGGAGTTTTTTCGGTCATTGGAAATGTCATCGGGGCTCCGCCGGAAAAGTCACTGGTGACGGTGGCCGGCCACCGGAGTGTCGCCGGCCGATCATCGGAAATTATTAAAATATTTAATTTAAATATAATAATTAAATTATGTGTGTAAAGTCCTAAATACCCCTAGCAAATCTAGATCATTAAATTAATCAAAGGGTCAAACTAGATCCAATGGTTGGAGGAGGGTTTGAAAAGTTTGGATCATGATTCGGGGGACCATGGTGGGTGAAAAAATGGAACTTTTGGCCCCTAGACAAAATTAAATATTGGCCATTAGATTAACTTTGCAGATCCTAGGGTAAAAAAAACTAGTATATTAATTGCAAATAATTCCAAGATTTAAATTACCCTTTTAATTCCAAGATTTAAATTACCTTTTTACATTTAATCCTAGGACCCCCTTCATCTCCCAAATCAGCCGGCTACGAGGAGGTATCCGACGATCTACGATAACCCTAAAATAACACTAGTACTCTATTTCAAATTTTTTGTTGTAATCGAGCTCGACTAATTTTTTTCTTTTAATTGCATACTAGTATTCCCTAAAATAAAAACTTTTCTTCACATCAATAAGAGAAGTTGGGGTTAAAAGAGGAAATTTGGGGCATTGTATGATGAATCTTATTTGTGGGGTTCAGTAGGGATATTGTTCAATTTTAATTCGAGGGTTTTGATTGGATTCCAGTGTTATTAAAATACTAGCATTTTGCAATGGTTGTTGTGTTGTTTGTAGATAATAGTATTTGAGCTCGCAGACCTTCAAAGTTGGTATGGAGATGACACTAAAAATAAATGAAGAAGATGTGTATAATGTGTATGAGCTGCCAAGGGGTGTCAAAAAGATAGAGTTAGAGAAAACAATGAGGCACACAATGGATTCCATGGTGGGAGCTTCGCACTCAAATATGCTAAAGCTACCAAGAAAGAGAGGGTCGAACTTAAAGATTTAAAGGATCGTTTGGACGATGAGAATGATCTAGAAAAATGGTGTCAAATGTATGTTATGCTAATACTCATCGTCAATTGCATATTGATGTAGTATTTTTCTTATTGATATATAACTATACAAGTGATATATTTAGAATGTCATAATTGTAATCTGCCTTAAATAATACTAGTATTCCAAACATACTAGTAATTCAATAAGCATATGGAAGAGAAGAAAAATTGAATGAAATATTACTAGTATTACAAGAATACTAGTTTTCTCTTTTAGAAAAACTTTGGTAAATGACAATAAATTCTGACCAGAAGTTGTAGAATCAATATCGTCAATCTAATCGTTCGAAGGGTTATTGAGATCAAAAGAAAATCCGTGTAATTCCATTCCTTTTAAAAAACAAACGGCGACGAGGGGAATTTTCAACAATGACCGGCGAGAAAATACTATGAAGAAGGAAGAAGAAGTCTGATTATATTGTATAAATAATTGTATAGGGTTTTTAGAATAATTAAATGAAATTTATGGGGATATTAATTGTGGAATAAAATATTAATGGACATAAAATCATGGATGCACTAAATAAGAAAAAAATAATTATTACACCAATTAATGAGATAAATAAAAATTAAAAAATGGAGATGGAGGACTAGGATTAAATTTTGTCATAATGAATTTCGCCAAAAACAAAAACAAATTTGTCAACAGATCAACCTTTACAAATAAAAAAATGGAGATGGAGGGCTATGTTTAATTTTTTTCGAAAAGGTTTGCCTACAAATTTATTTTTGGCCTTTAAGTTTTGTCACCGAAAAAAATTATAGGCTCCCCATAAATTTATTTTTGGCCTTTAGGTTTTGTCACCAAATAATAAAATAAAATGAATTTATTTTAAAAAACACTAATCTGGAAAATAACTTTAATTGATTAATTAAATTAATTCAAATATGATCATTAAAGAAAGAAAAAGCTATTCATAGGTTCTGCGAGCGGGAAGGTGCTTTACATTATATGTGTTCAAACATTGATCATTAATTTGACCAGAGTTTTTTAGTTAAAAAAAAAAGAGGAAGAAAAAAAGTTAATTAAAAGCTGGAATTTAAAATGAAGATTACTATTTATATCCATCTAATAATGACAAGTTTAGTGTCCGCATATGAGAGACCAATTAGATGTTATGATGGCCGATTTTCCCGGGTAGTTTGGATGACATAACATTATTAAACAAGCTCAATTTTCAAATCTACACCCCCCTCAACTTGTTGTAGGAAATTGTTAGATGCAAATAATATAATCGTAGCGGAAATACGATAACATCTAACAACCTAGATCATCTCGATTGCACATTAATCAATACTAGAAGTTATCGTAACTCACATTCTAGAAACGTGATATTAGCTCAAAAACGAATACCTCCTATAGCCTGTAGATCGATCTAGAGAGCTCCAAATGCAGCTCCTACTTAGTCCACGCTAGCTGGGATCCGGATCTTCCTCGCCAAAGCTTGCTAGAACTTCTAGTCGAAGAACGGCTTTTAGGGTTATGGCGGCTAGGGTTTTCTCCGAGAGAAAGTGTGTTTGGCTTAGACCTGACTGCTACCCTAGCAGTCTTATTTATAGGATGAGGGCAGAAACCCTAATCCCTTCCTAACCCTAATAAGCCGCCAGCCCAGTAGTCCCAATCCACCACAGATTGGGCCTATTAAATGATCTGGTCCATAATATAGGAGTGTGACCTTGTAGGACCCGGTCCGATTAGCCGTGGCACAAACCACTAATTAATATTGGTCTCTAGCAAGACATATTAATCCCTAACCGGCCCGAATTAATTCTATTAATCAGGTCCAATACTTAACTAGTTCCTATGCGAATTTGGACCGAAGGACATAAATCCTTCAGTCTCCCACTTGGTCGAGGGATAGTCCGCACGTTAAGATTTCCTGTGTCTCCTGGTCGACCATTTTGAGAACGTGATAACATGGAGCGATTACTCACTTATAGCTCAAAATTTTTCTACTTGTCACTGAGATTCTTGAACTGCTTTAAAAAACAAATGATTATAACAACAATCCATTTGAGCATGACCTTGCATTTCCACAGTTCTCACTCTACAAGGGGCCCGGGTCACCGTATCCTGCCTTGCAGCAGTAGAGACATCTCTAGTCTTGTATCAATAATGCTCCCACTCAAATCATGACTACCCCGAAAACAATGCCTTTATAACTCCCTTATTCAGGTGAGCGTTTAACAGAATCAAAGGTGAGTCACTCATTGAATGAGGTCATACCATACTCATGTCGGAGGAATCCACTAGAAGTGTATAACTTTTCAAAGTCTTGGGTTACTTTCCAAAGCAGGTAATGTCCAGTATGCAACACTTATACATACCCATGTATATGGCAGGACAACACTTTGTCTCTATAGTCCGTGAAACTCGCAACTATCACAAGCATTCTACAAACTAGTCCTTTATGGGAGTTCGTTTATGTTCAGTTTAACAACTCAAGTCTAAGGACAAAACATAGCTTGAGAGGTTCAATTCACTTATGGGGTTTCATGCATCAGCGACTTGTGGAGATGATCCCACTGAACTCTACTCAACTATTGAACATTTCATTCGATTCTAAGCCAAAATCAAATGAGAAGGAAACATATTTCCTTTTGAAACAATAACTCCAATGTCACACATCTCATGTGATAAACTCTATTACATAATGTATACATCAAATCTAATCAAGGTCTTCCAAGACAATCTCCAACAACTTGTCTGAGTCCTTTTGCCAAGTTGTGCTACTTATGCTTAGCATAGCTTAGAGGCTTAGTCAACAGATCAATCAACTTGTCATCTGTTGAAGCTTTGCACAATCTGATCAAGTGTTTCCCCACATAGTCTTGAAGTAGATATCACTTCGTATCAATGTGGCTTGACCTAGCCTTGGGGCTTGGTTCCTTCAACTAGGAAATGGCTCCATTGTTGTCACAATGAAGACCTACTTTCTTTTGGCGTGAAGGAACCACCTCAAGCTCTGTCAGAAACTTATTGATCCACATAGCTTATATTGTCACTTCTGCTGCAACAATGTGAAAAGATATAGATCAGTCTTTATAGTTAAAGATCGAAACTGTTGATTCAATAAGCACGAATTAATTGAACGAGAGAGAGAGAGTATAGAATTTTCACGATTTAGGGATTTAGGGATTTCAGCTATCAAAATTCGACCGTCAATGTGTGGAGTCTTTCTTGACTATATTCTGTCAAGTTCAAAACGCAGCACTTCGATTATATGGGCTTAATGAACGGAGCGGGCCCAAATAATTAATCCACACAGTGGAAGTTCTGGAAATATTTTCGACAGCTACAGTTGCAGTTCTTCTTCAACCTGCAGCCACACAATATCAGTTAAACAATTTAGCAGAGAGGTTGGGAGAGGGAATGCAAGCATGATTTTTAACGTGGTTCAACGCTAGCTAGAGCTAGGTCTACATCCACGTCTCGAGACAAGCTCGAGAGAGTCACTGGATTGATTTCAACGACAAAGCTCCAAGACCAAAGCTTTGAATTACACCGCCTGATGTACACAACACACTCAGAACTTTCACTCTTACAGAAACCTCACAGAACACTATCCTTCTATGAGTGACACCACTTTCAGCTATACTACCACTTGTATTAGCTTCACGAAAGTTGATTGTCTTCATTATCGGCTCCATTATTTAAAGGCTTTCAGCATCCAAATTACCGTTGCAGGCGGATTCTTCTTCATGATAAAATCCTTCCATGTTTGAGCAAAGTAGAATGACTTGCGTTGATTCTGCTGTCAATTCCTGCAAAGAAATACTCTTTCCTTTCTTGAAGAATGACATTAGCATATTTCATCATTATTGTTTTTTGCAATTGCAGAATGATCATTTGAGACTTCAAACGTTGCATTTTTAGACTAAAGATAAAGTTTACAATATCAATCTTTTAAAGTCTAACACAATGTACTCTTATTTGTAGAAGATTGAGCCACCAAAATCCATTTGGTACTCTTCCAGCATACTACTCCTTCATCATCATGAAGACATATTTGGATTATGACTATGTGTCAGTATGATTAGTCAAATGGTTGGCATCACCATGCCATTTAATTTTCAATTCCTTTTGACCTCAAATCACAAAAAAATAATTCTTGGTTCTTACTTAGATACCTAAGGATGATTTTTGGCAACAATCCAGTGAAGCTCACATGGATTTGATCGGAATATGTTGCTTATGACTGAATCATATGCAGCATCAGGTCGAGTACATGTCATGACATACCTGATGGTTCTATATCTGAAGCATATAGAACACTCATCATCTCTCCTTCTCAGTTTGTGTGCACGACACTATTTGTTGAGGTGTATGTCGTGGTTTATAGGAAGGTATCTTCTCTTAGATTCCCTTATATCGAACCTGTCAAGGACCTCATCAATATAAGTCTCTTAACATAGACCAGTGAGCTTTCTTGATCTATCTCTATAGATCTTGATAACCAATGTGTACTCTCATCTTACCCAGGTCTTTCATTGAAAATCATTTTCAATGAGAAGTATGTCATCTACATACAAGACCAAAGAACTATGTTGCTCCCACTGAATTTCTTGTAGACACAAGTTTCCTCTATACATAAGATGAAGTCAATTTCCTTGACAACTTCATCAAGTATGAGGTTTCGACTCCTTGATGCTTACTTAAGTCCATACGTGGATCTCTCAAGTTTGCATACCTTCCCAAGATTTTAGGATCTTCAAAACCTATTGGTTGTGTCATGTACACATCCTCTTCCTGAAAGCCATTCAGGAGGGTGGTTTTGTTATCCAACTGCCATATTCATAATCATGAAATGCAGCAATCGATGGGATAATCCGCATGGATCAAATCAAAGCCTCTTGCCAAGATCAGGAGTCTGAACTTGTCATTGCTCGATTGTAGGTTATTGGTTCTTGACTTTCAAGAAAGAAGATGTCTTAGAGTTCCAGTCATAACGAAGATTACAAATCTTCTTAGATGGAATTCTAGTCCATTTAGACTAACGAATTTGGGTGAACAACAACAACTTGAGTATATCGCCCATCCTTTGGCGTTTCTTCTACATCTTCACTGTCTTGAACAATTTCTTATTCAATCAGGTTCTCATATGTAATTGGATCAGTATTCATTTGTTGCTCATCATCTTGAGTTTCTTCAAGATGAATATTTCTCCCACTTGTTTTCTTGAAAATGAAGTCATTTTCCAAGAAGACACCAACACGAGCATCAAACACTTTGTTCTCTTGAGGGTTGTAGAAGTAATATCCCTTCGTCTCTTTAGGATAACCTACAAATAGGCACTTTGTCTGATTTTGGTGCTAGTTTACCGAAAAGCATACGCTTAACATAAAGTTCGCGACCCCAAACTTTTAGAAAAAAGATATCATTGGTACTTTACCAATCCATAAGGTATCTTTTCGACGAAGTTCTATTTCAGTGTGAGTTTGTAATAGAACGTTCCTTTCTGGGAAGTATTTGGAAGACTGCGAATTCACTATCAAATCTTTGAATATTTGGTTAAGTATGGTTTGATCTACATTAGATTTTCCATTTTACCATAATTCAAGTTTTGAGGGTGTCCATTAGCCATTGATGTTTGTAGAAAGTTATCCTAAAAGTCACTTGCTCGTGGAATTTAAAGAATGCACTATTTCTGAATTTGCGTGTTTTATTTTGTTATGCACGACAACAAGTTGAAAAAATATTCAACATCAACAATCATTTGGCAAAACACAAAGTCTTATTGTCTAATCAATAAATAATCCAAAATAAGAATTCAATATCAATCTAAATCCAAAACAGATCAATGATATTATGTATTCTGGTCTTTAAGTAGAACAAAATAACAATTATCAAGTTCTAAAATAAAACCACAAGAAAAGATAAACTGCAATCTCCCATCTTTAATGGTTGCCATGCCAACACCTTTGGTCATGCTTAAGACGCATCTTTTCCTATTGCCAATTCTCTACTTCTTCTTTGTCCCTACATAACTAGTATCTGTATACTACAGATATAGAGTTTGTTGATTTGTCGTTATATGACAAAATACATGTTGAAGTGGACGATCCATTCTTGAAGTCTTCTAGATATTTGAGGCAATTGCGCTTCCAGTGGCCTTTTTGCTTGCAATGAAAACACTCATCAGAATGTTCCACCTTCTTGCCAGCAGTGGTTGCCTTGCCTTTCGAAGCAACAATAGTTTTGTTCCTCGTTAGGTAATTTCCATGCTTGTTCCCCTTTTGCTTGAACGTTTGTACTTGATTTACTACTAGCACATCATTGGCCATGGGAGTTGACTGTTCAACCTTCATGTCCTTTTCTGCTGCTATAAGTAAATTAAGCATTTGGTCGAGGTCATGACCTCACCTCGCATGTTATAATTCATCCTAAAAGGAAGAAAACCATCATGCAGGCTATTGAGGATCATGTCATTAGCTATTTCGGGATCCATCTTGAAACCCATTAGCTGGATATGTTGCAATTTCTGAATTATTGCACAAATGAAAGGTTCAACAGGTTGTCCCTTTGCCAATTTGTCGTCCATGGTTGATTGCATCAGTGCAAATCTGTCCCCTCTCCTTTGCCCATCGAACATCTTTCGAAGGCTTAGAAGTATGGGGTAAGCTCTCTCATTTTCATAAGTGCTTTGTAGATTTGCAGACAAGCTCCCTAGCATAGTACAAGTGACGAATTCCTCGTCTCTTGTAGCAAACTTGTGAGCTTTGACCTTTTTTGTTGTTGCCCCATCTGGCAACGGTTCAAGCGGCCCCTCAATCACATTGAGTTTGCCCTCTAATCTGAGAGCAATTTTAAGGGATCTTTCCCATGCAAGAAAATTGGACTTTCCAATAAGTTTTTCCTTCTCAAGGAACGTTCTTAAATTTGGATAGTTGGGTTGACTAATCATTATTTTTACAAAATAAAGTGCAAAGGAAAATGTTATTATTTCAATAAAACACATAGCTCAACAATTTTCTCTAAAATTGAGAGTATATGTGTACTTCATTCACACATAAGTGTGTCCCCTTGAATGAAATAGTTCCCAAGATCCTAAATCCAAAAAAAATGTTAGCCATACTTTGGGACTGTCACTAAATTTTTGTAATTTAGGTAGACCATTCATTGGTCAATCACAACTCTTTTGTGACTCTTGGTTGATTATGTGACACTCACAAAATCATTTATGCTTCGAACCAAAGTATTGTCTTTTGTATTCGTTAAGTACGACAAAAAACGAACTTATGGACCCCTAAGATCCACCCTTGCTATCCAATGCAATAATAGGTCCATAGTCTACTTTGGCAGAAAAGGCCTAGTTCTTGTAAATGCATCAGAGGTCTCGTTATGGTAAAGCATTGCCTCAATTTTACTTTGGAACATTTTAGGTGATGTGTTTTTATCAGACAATAAACGCTTATAGGTGATCGGATCTTGGCCCTCTTTAATCTTGGAAAAGCGCTTCATGTTCATCATCGAAGGATCTCCTATCCTTGAGCCTTTGACTAGCGTTCATCCTTCCTTTGTTGTAATTACATAGTTTTGTAAACTAAATACAAGATTCCTAATCTATCTTATTAATTTACAAATAATAAAATTACAACAAAATAAATAGTAAGCTGACCGTATTTCCCAAAATAAAATAATAATAAAATTAAATTGGGGTGGGGCCTTTTATCCGATCACCAAGAACCTGCACGCTTTGCCACAAAATGCAAAATATACACAAGTATAAAAAACATTCATTCATTCACTACCGCATGAGTGAATGACCTTAAATCTAACATGTTTGATAGATTTAACCGTAATTAACCAATTTTAATTAAGGTGGTAATTAATTATGAATAAAATAATTTTATTCTAATTAAACTCTAATAATAAAATCCTTTATTATAATTGCTTCAACAATAAAATTCATTCAATTATAGGAATTATCGTTAATATTTAAGAGTTTCATGGATATATATTTCAAAACTTGCCCATAAATTTCATCAATTAAAACTCCCACTCAATTTAATAACTCATTATTAAAATTAGATAGTAAATTAATTATGAATTTAAAACTTTTCAATACTTAATCAAACCTATGATTAAAATCGAAAAACTGCCCATAAATCGAATAGAATTAAATTGAAAAAACTATTCACTACCGCATGACTCGAAACTGGTCGGATCGAAGTGGGTGAACTAGATGGTTCTACCCGGTCCGGACCTAACCAAACGGGCCGACCAGGGCAATTGGGTTGGGCTTGTAAAGGAGGAGAGATGGTGCTGGGTTCAAAACCCTAGCATCCGCCTTCGTCCTTCGTCCGCTACTTCGTCGCCTGTCGTCAGCGGCTGCCCTGCCGGTCAGCGACTGCAGAACAATAATTTTTTTTTAAATCAGTTTAATACATAAACTCAGAAAAATCCATGAACACTTTCGAAAACACGATTTTCAACGAAAATATTAACTCGAGATAATCTCATCCTTTAATTGAATAATTTTATTAAGAACAAAATTCATTTTGTTATGAAAAATATGCAAAACGAGGGGCTCTAATACCACTGTAGGAAATCGTTAGATGCAAACAATATAATCGTAGCGGAAATACGATAACATCTAACAACCTAGATCATCTCGATTGCATATTAATCAATAATAAAGGTTATCATAACTCACATTCTTGAAGCGTGATATTAGCTCGAAAACGAATACCTCACGTAGCTTTTAGATCGATCCAGAGAGCTCCAAATGCAGCTCCTCTACTTAGTCCACGCTAGCTGGGATCCGAATATTCCTTGCCAAAGCTTGCTAGAACTTCTGGTCGAAGAACGGCTTTTAGGGTTATGGCTGCTAGGGTTTTCTCCGAGAGAAAATGTGTTTGGCTTAGAATTGACTGCTACCCTATCAGTCTTATTTATAGGATTAGGGCAGAAACTCTAATCCCTTCCTAACCCTAATGAGCCGCCAGCCCAGTAGTCCCAATCCACCATGGATTGGGCCTATTAAATGATCTGGTCCATACTATAGGCGTGTGACCTTGTAGGATCCGGTCTGATTAGCCGTTGCCCAAACCACAAATTAATATTGGTCTCCAGCAAGACATATTAATCCCTAACTGGCCCGAATTAATTCTATTAATCAGGTCCAACACTTAACTAGTTTCTATGCGGATTTGGATCGAAAGATATAAAT
Source organism: Linum lewisii (assembly GCA_034768395.1). NCBI lineage: Eukaryota > Viridiplantae > Streptophyta > Magnoliopsida > Malpighiales > Linaceae > Linum > Linum lewisii. Next base: position 57,116,629 of record CM068296.1, read on the forward strand.
CCTTCACTTACAAGTTGAATTCATGAATTCATATAACTAGGGATGGCAATTGGGTCCTTATATTTGGATACCCACCCATTACAACTTAAATGAGATTGGGTTGGGCATGGGTAATTTTTATTATGAGTCAAACCCAAACCCATTATTTGGACCCAAATTTATTTTAGTCTCATTTCATTATTTATCTAATGGTTAGTGGGTCTTCTAATACCCAACTAAGTTTTTATAGTTAGGTTACAATTACCCATACACAAATTATTTTGTCCATATCCAATTTCATTAAAATTTAAATGGATCGGATATGCATCAACATTAAAAAAATCAGATTTTATTTGGATCGAATATGAATTTTTAAATTAATTGAAAGTCAAATTTTGAACGTATTTGGGTGATTCATTTCCACATGAAATTTTAACGACATATTATTCTCAAAATTTTTTTATCCACCGGCTTTTTGCCGGTAAAGTTTCAATAAAGTTTCAACCTGCGAAATTCTAGAGAATTCTGGCGACGTCAAAGACAGTTCGACGACGAAAGTTTAGCTATGTAGATGGAAATTCGGCGACATCGACGAAAATTCGAAGGCAAGTTCAATGATTTCGACGGAAATCCGGTGGCAAAAGTTCAACAATATCGAGAAAAATTCGGCAACAAAAGTTCAACGGTGGAAACGGAAATCCGACGACTAAAGTTCGCCAGTGGCAACAGAAATCTGACAGCGGAAGTCCATCCACGAAAATCTAGCACCAAAAGTTCAGGGACGTCGACATAAATCTAGCGGCAAAAGTCCGACATCGACATAAATTTGCCGATGGAAACCCAACAAAGTGGATGGAATTCCGAAGATAGAAGTTCGGCGAGTCGACGGAAAATTGGCAGTGGAAGTTTTTCGAATTCAATTCAAATTGGCGGCAAAAGTCTGACATCGACCGAAATTTGGCGGCGAAAGTCCAACGAGGTTGATGGAAACCCGGTGACGTAGATGGAAATCCAACGGCCAAAGTTCAGCGGCGTTTATGAAAATTTGGCAGTGGAAGTTTTTTTACGTCAATGGAAATTTGGCGTCGGAAGTCCGACGTCGAAGAAAATATGGCGGCAGAAGTTTGACATCAACGAAAATTGACGGCAAAAGTTAGACAACGTCAGAAATTTGACGGTGAAATTTCGACATTGACAAAAATTTCGCTGCAGAATTTTGACTACGTTGATAGAAACCCGACGGCATCATTGAAAATCCGACGATAAAAGTTTGGCGGCGTCGACAAAAATTTGGCTGTGAAATTTTTTTGATGTAAATGAAAATTTACTGGTGGAAGTCCGACGTTGATGAAAATTTGGCGGCGAAAGTCCAACATTGAAAATAGACCCATGCATGTATTTTGAATGGACCTCACATATATTACCATAATACGATTACAAGTTTATCGCCAATTATAAGCTAACTTTCGTAGAGTAAAAGATTCAATAACCTTGAAAACATGATCTTTCTTTTACTTGGATATCATATTTGTATTAAAGATGATAAATTTATTCATTAGTACATTATTATATATAGCCAGAAATGGTTATTAAACGAATAAATAACATAGTTGAATGTTATTAATTTCCGGCAGCTGAGAGAGAACACAAAGCTTTAAGCAGTATGGGAATAGCAGGGTACTGAGGGAAAAGAATCTCCCAGCAGAAGTTACTCAGACCATTAACGACTCTGCAACAAGAAGAATTTCCAATATTATTAGCATTGGTAGCGTTGGAAATGGCACGGTTGATTTGTTCCTTGCACCCTGGAACTGTTGCTATGTCGTTGGTGCAATCCATTGGATTCGGTACCTTTAAAGCGGCCGTTGATATCATCAATGTTAGGAAGATTATTAGACAAACCAACAGAGTTTGGAAGATTGAGTTACTGGATAATGTTGTTGTTGTTGATGATGATGATGCCATATTATATAATTGTTTTCGAATATAGAATGGAATTGGCGTCAAGCTTTCTTTTATACTAGTTTTTGGAGAATCGGATGGACGTATCAGATTTGTTGGGTAATTGTGTAAAGGTACATGTTTTTTAGGATTGGATCATAACTAATTTCTGGCTGGTTAAGATAAGGGAGACAACACAACACTATATTTTAATTTATGATCAGTTAAAGGAGTTCTTAACATTCCCAGCTTTAGTTCCATTCTGCCAAACTTCATGGTCTTGTCAACACTTGTTACTTTTTGACTCCGAAACTAACTAGTTGTAGATAATTAAACTAGTGTAGAGTTAACTTTTTCATTATATCAACTCCAATTCATATAGGGTTAATTTCTATGCTGACAATACTTTTTTTTTACCATAATTATAACACTAAAATTAACAAATTAAGTATTTACTACGGAAATCGGTATTTGTAAATTCAAATCATACCTAGTATGAAAAACTTGGTACCTAAAATGAACAAATTAAGTACCTATTATGAAAATTAAGTACTTGCAAATTCAAATCGGATACCTACTGTGTAAAAATCACTACTTAGAATTTAAAAATTAGTACCTAATAGTGTTGTTATAATGACAACAAAAAAGGTGTTATCACCATAGTAGATCCAATATAAGGGTATGTTTGGATCCGTTGATTTGGGTTTGCTATTTCAAATTCAAAATTTCCTTGTTTGGTTATAAACTATAACTAGATTTAACCCGCACGTTGTAGCGGGAAGCATTGATTAGAATAACACAACACTACAACAGTTATATTTCAAATGGAGAAAAAGTAATTTTTTCTAGGTAACTTATTATACCAATTAAGATGCATAGTAAAATAGAAGTTAATTCTTTGATAGAGTGAAAAAGGGGTTGAAGGTGGGTGAAGTTCGCTGATTTCATGGAGTCGTACAGTAAAAAGTAAGGAGATGGTAAGGAAATATTTTTAAAATGCAAAGGTACATTTTGAAACCATGTGAACTCATGTACAAAAGAATTTTCCCCCTTAATGAATAGTAGTTTCCCCTTAATGAATAGTAGCAAGCACACACGGTTTATATAATTTAATTTAACTTCATGTATTTGGATTAAAATGAAATTTATCCTTGTAGTTGTAGTTGTATTTCATATTCATTCTCAGAAAGTAGTGACTTCAAATTCACAAATTTCAAATACCAGATACTAAATCCAAAGCAACGTATCCAAACACACTCTTAAATATTGGATAATCTAAAAGGGGAAAATAAGGAAAAAAGAAAGAGAAAACGAGAGGAAATGGCCGGGAGGAGAGAGGGCGGGATGAAAAAAGATAAATTTGAAGTACCTTTAGAGTTTGATATAAGTAATTGCGAAAATATATTGTTGATTAAGATAATAGTTAGATTGATTACTTTTAGGAAGGCTAGAAAGAATGTCAACTTAGTATTGTGCAATTTGGTGTGCTATTTTGCTAATTGTATGAATTTTTTTTTTGCAGTGGAAAGAGGAGAGAAAATTACACTGTGTCTCTGATAAATGAGGACGTGATGACATTTCCTGATCAAAGGCACTCCTAGTAACAATCAGTGGGTCCTCAGTTTATAGTACATGAATGCCAAATAGCTTGGTATGGCCGTGAATGGCTAACAGATAAACCAAATAATTCCCCTCTATGTAGATATGAAGGATTTGAAGCTCCCAGCTTCTATTTTGTAGCCCTCAAATTAAGCCACAAGAGAAACATGTTGGTAATCAAATTTGTTAGGCATGTTAAGAAGTTTTACATCACACTTTGAAGTCAACATGCATCACGACTCTTTGGAACCCCTTGGTCCAAGAATGTTTAAGACCATCAATAACCCCTTGAATTTCAGTAGTTGTGATCGAACAAAACCCCGAGCTTGTTGCGAATGATGAAAGCACCTCACTAGAATTATTATGAAGCAATCCAATAGTTGCTGTACCAAGTCTCCTTTAACAAAGATACCTAGCTTTTGGCTACAATCGTATTCTCGAGGGGTTCCTTCGTTCGGCTTACTCACGAAGAGTGAGTTTTCCGGATTGGAGAGGGGGGGGGAGGTGTAGGTTCTTCAAGTAACACAGTCAACGTCTCAAACAAACAAGATGGCTTGGGTGCACTTCGGTCAACACTCAAGCGGTGGCTCAAAGAGCATGAAAAGAAGTGGTTTCAACCAAGACAACGCAAACGAAACAATTAAGATGAGGAGGATGAGAATGGAAGGGCGTAGATAAGTTCCCCCCTAAGGATCACGACAATTGACTAAGTTGGTGAATCTAGGATGAACGAAACTCGTATCCATGCATTGAAACGAATAGACACACCAAACAAGGGTCCTAATACTCCAATGAGACCTTAGGCTAGGCCAAACACCAACCAATAGGACTCTCGTCACTAATTGACCAAATGCAAGACGCACCCCAAGTGTTCGATAAAATGCCTCAATGGATTTTCACCCAAACGGACCTAATTCTCGCCCCTCTCTCGAGTGTAATGAACAATTGATATTCTGTAAAACAGTGATCAAATACTACTAAGCTAAAAGCTAAGCAGATCGTATTCCACGGGTCTCTACTAATCGTCTACTCAAATATGAAGGCAATTTACTCATGTTTAAAAAGTTGTGCGTGGTGTGAGTTCCACGACTTCTAGACTATAAAGCAGGAAATAAGAAAATGAAAACAGAAAATAGTTGAAAGATTGGTTGACTTAACAAGACGAAAGACAAAGCTTAGATTTCAAATCCCCCTAAGATCATAAGAACATTGGCAATCACAAGACCAGCGGTTTTCAATTCTCGTTCAATCAATTCCTAAACACCACCATAACTCCTAATCCTTAGGTTTAAGACTGGCAAACAATTGCTCTATCCGATCTACTCCCAAGATTAATTGACCGCCCGTACGTTCGCTTTTGAAATGGAAAACTAACTGGCGCGATTACTAGTGATTAATGAGTTACTTTCGCAGCAGATTAACCCTAACTAGTTCCTACAAAGAGAAATTGTTCCAATGAATAGGTTAACTATTGATTTGGTGTTTTGAAGTGAGGCGAACGTTCGCTACTATCCTCAGCTTAACAATAATCTAGTCTAGGTGATCAAGCTAGAAAAGAAACACAAACAACGAAGAACAAATCAAACATGCAAGAGAAACTGATTGAACTTTGAATCTAATTACCGCCGATCTGTGACCGCTTTAGAGCCCTGGGTCACTTAGGGTTCATCTAATCTAAGCTCTATGAGTTTAGCTACTCATGTTCATAGCAAAAGAAATAGAGTTCATCATGGAAAGGAAGATCTGATAGAAACTGCAAAACCTAATAACGACGACTCTGGCAAAGCTCCGCTCTTCAGTAATCTTCACTTCTAGCTCCGAGTCTCTGAGGTGGAAAAGATGGCGTCACGATCTCTCCATGTCTCCTCGAACTCTAAACTCTCTCTCGAACTTCTTAAGATTGGAAATTAATCCTTGGAAAAAAAGTGTATCTTTAATTGTGGTCGCCGACTTGTATTTATACTTAACCCACTATAAAAAAACACCATTTGGCGTCGGTCGGACACGCGTTTTAGCGTCGGTCACTGACCGATGCCAAAATATATAGCGTCGGTCGGCAAGACCGACGCCAGATTCGGTGACGCTAAAAGTTAGCGTCGGTCGTTTGGTTAACCGACGCGAAAATAAATAACGACCGATGCTAAAAAATGGGTTGACCGAATGGGTGGCTGACCAACCCAATTTTTTTGTTTTTTGTTTTCATTTTTATTTTTCATTTTTTTTTCGTTTTTATTTTTATTTTTTCTAGTCTGGGTTTTTTTCCAGATTTGGGTTTTTTCCCAGATCTCGTTTCTCTTCTCCACCGCCGTGAAGGCGGACTACGGCGGAACAGCTGACGATGGCGGATTTGTGGTGGCGGCGGAACGGCGGACGTCGGATGTGGGAGGAGAGTTGAAGAGGAGGAGAAGGAGGAGGAGGGTGGTGGTTGGGAGGGGAGAGGAGAGTTTGAAGAGGAGGAGGAGGAGGAGGAGGGTGGTGGTTGGGAGAGTTTCAGGAGAGAGAGGTGAGAATTTGAGATTAGGGTTAGGATGAGAGTTTAAATACTTACGTGTTTTAGTGTCGGTCGATGACCGACGCTAAAACGCGTGTCAACCGACGCTATATACACGCGTTTTAGCGTCGGTCATCAACCGCGCTAATCCGTTTCTTCTGACCGACACGGATCTACCCGTCCGGTCAACCGAAAATCGAACCAGGAACGGGTAATAGCATCGGCTATTAGGCCCATTTTAGCGTCGGTCGTCAATCAACCGACGCTAAAACGCGAAGTCAAGTTTTTAGCTTCGGTTGTTGACCGACCGACGCTAAAGTCCTACGTTTCAACCGACGCTAAAAAGAGTTTTTTTTGTAGTGACCTATTCCCAGCTGGATTAGGTTTTTAATTTTCGCTGAAATCTTAGGAAGTTTTCGCCAAAAATCTCCTAGAAAAGCTGCATCCGGTCGGCTGTTTCTCCTGTGTGGGTTTTGCTGAGAGTTTTCAGCAAAGAGTAGAAGTTCTCGCCGAAAAATTCACCTTTAAGCTCTGACGGTTTCTTCTGTAATTTTCGTCGAAATCTTTATGGATTTTCGCTGAAAATTCCTTTGCAAAGCTGGGTAGAAAATGTGTTGACTTGATTGACTTCTTGGATTGATTCCGGTGCAATTCCTCGAGGTTCCAATGCTTTAGACACGTCCTTGGTTACATCATTTGACGGCAAAAACCTGTGCTATCACAAAAACACTAGAAAACCATCAAATAGACCCGAAACGGGCCAAGTAACTGAAATGGAACGAGATAGAGCAGTTGAGTGAATATTCGTTATTTTGCCCTAAAAACCGTGTCTCAAGCAAAGAAATGTCGCTTAGATGAGGCTGAAAATAACGTCAAATCGAGTGTCATCAACAATCAAGCGGATAATCTTAATTACTGTGACATAACCACCCTCTCGGGACAAATCAAGTCAAACATGAAAGCCAAAATCAAGCATGAACTCAAGAATGGCTAAAACACCTGAAGAACGAGCAAATCCTACTCAATTGCATTAACAAAAATAGTTCATCATCATCCAACACACCGCAGAGAGTCAATACCCTTAGGGTTCTAAAAATTTAACCCATGAGGGTTCTGTTACACATGAGAGAAAAAAGAAGAACAATACCTAAAATGAAGAACAAGGTCATGAATCTTCAATTAGAAGCGTCTTCTTCTTTGATCTGTGTTTCCAAGGTGTAGATGATGATTGGGGATGACTAGAAATGAATGGAGGGTGTCTAGGGATGATGGGGAGGTTTTTGAGAGGTTCCCCCTTCGTCAAAATAGGTATGGAGGCAAGCCAAGGTCGAATTCTTTTTAAGAATCTCAAAAACATCATTTATAGGGCTGCAGGCTGCCGCCCAGCACTGGGCGCATTGCTGGTGTCTGAGAGGCGCATGCACCACCTGTGTGCCAGATTTCCCTAACACAACGCAACCTTTTATTCCACCTTTCATTACGTTGAAATCCCGCAGCTCCTTCAAACTTTAATATCTTGAGCGTCTAGACTCAGATTTGATCACCGTCCGAACCTGTGGCTTCTTATTTTTGTGCTTTATCATGGAATGACTTGAAAAATAATCAAAAACCACCTCAATAAACGTGAAAATGGACTGCAAGGGTCCTAAGAGGCTAATTAAGACTATTTATCAAAACCAATCAAAAGGCAATATCAACACTCAAATACCACGCAAATATGTATCAATTATGGGGAATTTAACATGAAATAATTTGATTCATCAGGGTTCCATGGAAAGAATAGCCCGTAAATTCTGAATGTGACGGGCCTCTAGGAGATTTGATTGAATTAAATGAACACATAGATCCTTGTGTCGAATAGCTGCATCAACCGTAAGATGGGAACCAAAAAACATCTATTTGTTTTTGTTCTTACAAATTATCCAACCCGTCGTAATCGCTCTGCTCCAATGGGCGCCGCCAAGCAAGCTTGTGATTTGGCAATGGTGAAAGTGGAAAGCCACCTCTCTTTGAACTCCCTCCCCATCCGATCCCGTTCTGCACCTGCCTTCTGGCGTACGCTCTGTTCTCCTTCCTTCATGTTTGCTTTGCCGTTCCGATCTCTCTCTTTGGTTTTTTGTTCTTTTCCTTCCGCCACGATGGCCTTTAGGGTCAAGCGGAAGAGACCCCACGTCAGCCACGTCTCTGCTGTGGGATGTACTACAGGCTCTTTTGAGGCCTGACGCCACCCTAGGGGTGTTTTTTTGCTAACTGATCCGCTGACTTGGTTGGATTGTGGTCGAAGGATTTTCAATCTCTCCATTCTTCACAGATTTCACTCGTTTCCCCTTTTTCTTGAGGTGCATTGGAGTCTTGTTTTCAGGTTTCGATTGGGACCTGCAGATTATGGTTCGACGGCCTTCGGGAGGGACCAGTTGCTCAGTCGGGATAGGTTGTCGTCGCCGACCCGATTTCCTGGTTTCCGCTCAAGTTCTATGAGGAAGATCGTGGGTCAGAATCCGTTTTGGTTTGGTCCGGTTTGAATTTTTACCTTCTGGTTGGGGTCTGTCTAGTTCGTTCGAGCTGGTTCTCTGGTTGTTTTTATTTGGCGGTTATAAAGATTTATGGTGGAGATTTGTAAGGGATGATGGGATGATGGTTGGTTACGGGAGTGTTTGTTGGGAGTTGTGTTTCAGTCAGACTCCTTTCAGTTCAGGTTTTTAATGAGTCATGCTCTTTCTCAACTCTCTCACAAAACCAATTTTTCTTTCCAACCCCCAACCCCCACCACCCCTCTCTCCCCCCCCCCCCCTTTCTGTTTAGTCTAGGTGTTCTTGGCCCTCCCTTCCATGGGAGTGCTCGACCAAAAAAAAATATTATCCAACTCGTCACACCAAAAGTGATTTGGAAATCAATACTCTTCAAATTCCCTTCCCACCATTGATGAAACTTAATGTTCAAGAAGCCAGTCCCACTTTGTTGGTGGAAGAATTTACCTCCAAACTTCATGTGTTGCACATAAATCCCTCAGAACATGATTAATTGACTCGTTTGCATAATTGATTTGTTCTTCGTGTTGTGTTTCTTTTCGAACTTGATCACCTAGAGTAGATTCTTGTTCAAATAAGGATAGTTCATGAACATTCGCCTTATTTTAGAACCTCAAATCAATCAATTAACCTGTTCAATGGAGTGTGCCTTTCATAGGAACCATTTAGGGTTAATCCGCTTCTAGAGTAACTCACTAAAATCAATCAATTGCACCAGTTAGTTTTCCGTTGTAGAAGTGAACACACGGACGGTTAATTAACCTTGGTAGTTAGATCCAATAGAGCGAACTTTGGCGGACTTACACCTAAGGGTAAGGAGTAATGGTGGTGTCTGAGAACTGAATGAATTAAGATCGAAAGTCGCTGGTTTTGTGATCGCCAATGTCTTGGTAATCTTAGGGGGATTCAAGTCAAAGCTTTGTCTATCAAATCGTTAGTCAACCTTAATCAATCAATCTTTCTTTTATTTCAATTCCATTTCCTCGCTTAATATATTAAAAGTCGTGGAACTCACACCACGCGTAACTTATTTAAGCCCAAATAATTTGTCAATTCCTTTGAGTAAACAATTGGAAGAAAACCCGTGGAATATATCTATTCTACTTTTGTAGGTTAGTATTTCTTACCCTATTTACATTGTTATCCATTATGCAAGAGAAAATATTTCAATTAAAATCTAATTACTGCCGATTCGTGACCGCTTTAAAGTCTAGGGTGACTTAGGGTTCATCTAATCTAAGCTACAAAAGTTTAGCTACTCGTGTTTAAATCAAGAGAATCGAAAACAACAAAGGAATTCATCATACAAAGGAAGAACATAAGGAATCTAAAAAACCTAATTCTGACGATTTCGTGAAGCTTTAATCTTGGGAAATTTTCACTCCTAGCTCCGAGCACTCCGGGATGGAAAGATGGTGTCAGGATTCTCTCCGGGAACTCCAAGAATCGCTCTAAGTTCTAAAAATCGGGTCCTTTGAATTGGGGGTCGAAGGCTACTTAAATAGGCTATTTACCCAACCTGGCCCGAAAAAGGGCGAAGTTCTCGGCCAGAACATTGAAGTTCTCGTCGAGAACTTTGTCATAAATTAATTCTTGTTGGCGACGCAGTTTTTTCTTTTATTTATTCACAAGTTCTCGGCGAGAACTTGGAAGTTGTCGCGCGAGAACTTCTTTGTAAACTAATTAGAAATTCCGACGCAAATTTTATGTAGTTTCTTAACAAGTTCTCGCGAGAACATTAGCGAGAACTTCTTTATAAACTCTGAATAATGATTTTTGCTCCGTTTAAACTCCGATTTGGTCCCCATTTGAAGCACTGGAACTCATGAGAGAGTCCTCTACTATATGGTAACTTGGAGGCTCACCAACAAAACACACAACCAAGGTAAAAAAGGCAAAATATGGACAATGTACGCACTTGGAGCCGAGAATCACATAATTAACACATTTACACCAAATACTCATCAAAATTGCATCAAAGAGTATGAAATGTCGCTTAATTGGGGTCTATAATCACGATAATTCTAGTGTCATCAGTCTAAAACACCCTCCTTATACATTTGGTCCATTTTCACGGTTTTCAAGGTTTTATGTACTTTTAGGTTACACAACTATAGAGGGATTGATTACAAAACCACCATTTCAAATGGTGACTGAATCAGAGTCTGGATGCTCAAGATATGCTCAAAAGATCGAAGGGACCAGGCGACTGCCGATTAAAAGACCGCGATCGCGGATTTCCCATGGCAACTATGATCAGTTTGGGAGAAATTCTGCAACCAGACCAGGATTGTTGTCATCAACTTGATCGCGACCGGTCACGGGCACACAAACTATAAAAACTGCAACTTGTGGAAAACAACATATCTCAATTTTGGCTTTTCTTTGACGGATTTTCGACAACCAACCTCTCTCCCAACACGAGAAATATTACTCCAACTTCATCCAATCATCATCCATCTTTCCCATCACCAAGGAACATCAAGATTGAAGTTCGAAATCAACTTAGCTAGAAGAATGACATCTTTTCCATCTTTTCTAGGTTGTATTTCTTCCATTATGTTGTTATGTAACTAATCCCCTAGGATTTGCTCAGTGGAACTGATGTTGCAGTTTTAGCGGTATCAAATAACTAATCTACCAACGTAGACTAGATCGTATTCTACTCGAGGTCTCTTCTTCTTGTCTACTCAAATATGTTGGCAAATTATTCGGATTTTAAACACGTTGTGCGTGGTGTGAGTTCCACGACTTCTAATCTAATGAAAAAAAGGAAAATAAAATGCAGAAAGATTAAAAAGGTTGACTAACGAGATGATAGACAAACTTAGATTTTGAATCCCCCTCAGATCACCAAGGCAATAGCAATCACAAGACCAGCAGTTTTCAATTCTCATTCAATCGGTTTCTATACACCATCATAACTCCTGACCCTTAGGTTTAAGACTGGCGAACGTTTGCTCTATCCGATCTAACTACCAAGATTAATTAGTCGCCCAAGTACGGTCGGTTCTTGCGACGACTAAACTAACTGGTGGAATTATGAACGATTTATGAGTTACTCTTGCAGCGGATTAACCCTAACTGGTTCCTACGAAAGGCACACTCTAATGAATAGGTTAATTGGTTGAATTGATGTTTTAAAGAGAGGCGAGTGTTCGCTTCTATCCTCAGCTTAACAAGAATCTAAACTAGGTGATCAAGGAAGACAAGTTTATGCGCCAAAGTAGGGAAGCTGTCTGGCGACTAACCCTAACTTGCATAAACCTAATCTAGGAGACCAACCAGAAGAGAAACATAAACAATGAAGAACAAAACAACCATGCAAAGAGAAACTAATTGAACTTCGAATCTAATTACCGTCGATCCGTGACCGCTTTAAAGCCCTGGGTCACTTAGGGTTCATCTAATCTAAACTCTACGAGTTTAGCTACTCATATTAGATACAAGAGAATCGAAAACAATCAAGGAATACATCTCAGGTAGGAAGAATAGAGAAGAACTGTAAAACCTAATTCTGACGACTCCGGCGAAGCTTCAATCTCCTGGATCTTCAACTCTCAGCTCCGAGCTCTCCGAGGTGGAAGGATGGCGTCACGATCTCTCCATGATTCTTCGAACTCTCTAAACTCTATCTATCGACCCTAGAGTCGGCTGACTCTCAAAAGTCTGATTTGATTGTGTGAAAATACGAATAATGAATCTTCCCCTTCCTTGTAGCAGCTGCTTCTTTAAATAGGGTTGATTAGGGTTTGCCAATTCTGCCGCGGAAAAGGAAGGAGTTTTCGGTGAAAACTTAAGAAGGTTTCGCCGAAAACTTCAGTTAAAGTCCCTTGTGTGTATCTCTTCAATAGTTTTCGGCGAAGAATTTAACTTTTCACTGAAAACTTCTTCACGATCAACTGTGGGTTTCTAAAGGTATTTTCGCTGAAAACTATGTAGTATTTTCGGCGAAAACATTGTGCTGGGCAGTTGGATCTTCGATTCTGACTCTGGTTTGATTTCTGGTTCAATTCTGGTTCACTCCTTGAGGTCTTGAACACGTTCGTGGTTACGTATTTGACGGCAAAAACCTGCGCTCTCACAAAAACACTAGAAAACCATCAAATAGACCCAAAAAGGGCCAAAGTAACCAAATCGGTAGGAAATAGGGTAGTTGAGTGAATATTCACTATTTTACCCCTAAAACCACGTTTCAAGCAAGGAAATGTCGCTTAAATGAGGCTGAAAATCACGTCAAATCGAGTGTCATCAGGAACCATAGGGTGATTAATGATACACTAGAGTAACTTGAGTTCCTTGGATGATTGATTCTTCGTATTTATGCAAAGATTGTAATGAGTTTCCATATTCTTGAAATTCATTATGTAATGCTTGAGTTCTATTGAATTAGATGCTTGGTTTGGTTATTTCTTGATAGGAATTGTCTCGGGACTGTGTTTCTATCTTAGAGTATCATGGATTCCCCCTTAATATTTCATTTTAGGAGAGATGGATGCATGTTAGGTCTTTTAGGTCAAAATCCCTTTTGTTAATTTTATTGAAAACTTGGTGTGTATCTTACATTTGGTTAATTAGTGACGAGAGTTCGACTGGTGTTTGTTGTAACACCTACCTCGAATCATCATATGGTTGAACCCATGGTTAGACCGAGAACCAGAGCTTCGGTGGCTCAAAACATAAATCATAATTAAAATACAACTTAACTTATGCAACCAATATCACTGCCCGCCTGGAGAAAGAAGACATCGGGGAGAACTCCAGAGTTCTCGACCAAAAACTAAGGAACAAACTGGTCAGTCGAAGACAGAGATCCAGCCGGGGTTTCACTTGAAGTTTTCAACGAAAACTCCCAAGCTTTTCGCCGAAAACTATTTCCTTTTTCGGCTGGGATTTGAAAACTCTATAAATACATAATCGGCAGCCACAATGTAAAAGGACTTTTTTCGAGGATTAATTTCCTAGACTTCAGGAAGCAGGTAGAGTAAAGAGAGTTCGAGGAGCCCGGAAGAGATCGTGACGCCATCCTTCCATCTCAGAGAGCTCGGTGCTAGGAGTTGAAGATCCAGGAGATTGAAGCTTCATAGATTCATATGAAATTAGGTTTTACAGTTCTTCTCCTTTCTCCCTGTTTGAAGATGTATTCTTTGTTTATCTTCGTTTCTCTTGTTTCGAATATGAGTGGCTAAAACTTGTAGAGCTTAGATTAGATGACCCCTAAGTGACCGAGGGCTTTAAAGCGGTCACGAATCAGCGGTAATTAGATTCAGATTCAGATAGTTCTTCTTGCCTGTTTGGTTTGTTCCTCGTTGGTGTGTTTCTTCTCTGGTTTGGCCACCTAGATTGGATTCTTGTTAAGCTGATGATAGTAGCGAACGTTCGCCTCAATTCAAAACATCAAATCAATAGTTAACCTATTCATTGGAACAATTTCTCTTTGTAGGAACCAGTTAGGGTTAATCCGCTACTAGAATAACTCATTAATTATAAGTAATCGCACCAGTTACTTTGTTGCAGAAGTGAATGCACGGGCGGTTAATTAACCTTGGTAGTTAGATCGGATAGAGCGAACGTTCGCCAGTCTTAAACCTAAGGGTCAGAAGTTATGGTGGTGTTTGAGAATTGAATGGATCGGGATTGAAAACCGCTGGTCTTGTGATCGCCAATGTCCGGTAATCTTAGGGGGATTCAAAATCTAAGCTTGTCTGTCATCCTGTTAGTCAGCCAACCAATCGTTCTTTCTTTAGTTTTCATTTGACTTTTCTTGCATTTTAGTCTAGAAGTCGTGGAACTCACACCACGCGCAACTTGTGAAACCTTGAGTAATTTGCCAGCATATTTGAGTAGACGATTAGAGGAAACCTGTGGAATATGATCTACCTTGCTTTGTGCTCGGTAGTATTTGACGACAGCGTGAAAACGCGTTCATCAAATTGGCGTCGTTGTCGGGGACTCTTCTAATTGTTTGAAAGAAGAGTTGGCATTTTATTCTTTTACTTTCCATCTTTCGTTTTCATCGCACTTCAATTTTACACCGGTTGTGCTTGTTTTTGTCTACTACAGGTTAAGCAAGTTCAGAAACAAGCCACTTCCGATCCATCTTTCCCTACCGCAATGACTACTCAAAAGAGTCTTGCGGACTACAACAAGCCGAGCGCTGCTAGTGGTAGATCATCCATCTCGGTACCGCTCAATGACAACGATCCTGGCTATGAGATTAAAATTCCCTTCATGGGAATGATCTCTAAGGATCTACAATTTGAAGGAAAGCCGTTTGACAAACCTTGCACCCACTTGGCTGATTTCATTGCTCTTTGCGAGACCTTCAAGAACGGGAATCTTGACAAGAACACTTTGTGCTTGCGAGCTTTCCCATTCTCTCTTAAAGGTGCTACCAAGAGATGGTTGAATAGTAAGCCTCCCGGGTACTACACAAGCTAAGATAGGCTGGCTCAAGACATTGTCGAGGAGTATTTTCCTCCTTCTAGAACAACCGCTTACAAAGATAGCATCTCCAGGTTCAGGCAAAAGGAAGGAACAAGCTTATACGACACTTGGAATGAATTTCAAGAGCTCCTCTACAGTTGCCCTCATCATGGTTTCGAGCAGAGACAGCTAGCTGAGATTTTTGCTCAAGGATTGAGGGAGGAATCGTCAAAATGGGTCAACTCTTTAGTTGGTGGAGATTGTACCACTCTCACACCCGAAGCTTCCCTCCTCCATTTTGAAAGATGCGCATCTAAATCCAGGAATTGGGAGAGACAAACTGAAGCAACAAAAAGCCGTTGGAACATTGAAGAACAGATTGAAGCAGAAGTCCAGAAATGATTGAATAAAGCCGGTTCACTTACTAACCCTCCGTCAGTTTCGGTCTTCGCAGTTGACTGTGAATGGTGTGGAACCTGTACACATAACAGGTTGTTGTCAGAACTTTGGTAGAGCAGACACCTGGACTGTGGATGAGGTAAACTTCATTGGTAAAGGCATCGCCAACAATCAAAGAAGTTATTCCGACAACCGTAATTACAGGCAACCCCGAGGTCATAATTAAAATGATCAACCATCTGGGGTGTATCAAGGTTTTCCTAGATCTACTGGAAGACACCAGCCTCATCGATCGACACCGTACTATAACAGAGAACATGATTTCGAGAGGAAGTTCAATCAGATCATGACCAGACTTGACGACCATGATAATCAGTTCAAAGCTCAAGCCGCTCTTAACCAAGGACAAATCGCTCAGAGTCAGATAGTAGAGAGTACGGTGAACAGTATTGCTACCCTGTTAGCCAGCCCCTTCTTCAGTCAAGCACCGTCTCAAAGCAATTCCTCCATGAAGAGTGAACATGCCAAAGCCATCACAACTAGGAGCAGAAAGCAGACGGCTGACCCAAAATCCCCAGAGCCAAATATGATACCTGATGCTATTGCTGTAGACATGCTAGAAGTTGAGGACATCACGGCAGAGGAAGAGAATAAGGAAGAGGGAGAGGATGAAGCAGCTCAACAACCCCCTCCAACATCAGCCCCTGCGCCAGTCTTAGCGCCTTACCAACCAAGGATCCCTTATCAGAAGGCCATGAAGCTGAAGGCGTTGAACACTCAATACAAAAGGTGGTACTAGTTCTGAAGAATACAGAAAGCAAGATACCAATCACTAAAGCTGTGCAGATCATACCGCCACTTGGTAAATTCTTCAAGGATCTAGTAAAGAACGTGAAGAACGGGGATGTGTTCTCCGTCACCCTCACCAACGAGTACGCTGACATCCTTAATAAACCTTCTCTCTTGCACCAGCTGCCACCCCCTCCAACTAAGTGTCCTGATCCTGGTCCTTTTACATTACCATGCATGATTAACGGTATAAAAATCGAGCGTAGTCTAGATGATTCTGGTGCTTCTATTAACGTTATGCCGACTCATCTTTACGAGAAATTGAACTTAGGAAAATTAAAACCAATTAGCTTACACCTCGTGCTAGCAGATAGAACCGTCAAATTTCCTAGGGGAATTATAGAGGATGTAGCTGTTCGTTGTGGTCCTTTTACCATTCTTGCAGATTTTGTCGTTCTAGATACCAGAGAGGTGGATGCCACACTTATCCTAGGCCGACCATTTATAAAAACGGATGGAGCAAATATCAATTGCAAACAGGGCTTGTTGACTTTGATGGTCGGAGATGATAGTGTAACATTCCGCCTCAAGGACAGTATGAAGTATTCCTCTGTGCAAGATGATAACTGTTTTTCAATTGATGCTATGGAGTTGGCTTCGACCAACTTTGTTACTAATGCTTTGACTAGCGACCCGCTAGAGTTGTGTTTGATTTCAGGAATAGAAGACGCATTGGATGATCCAGAACAACTCCAATGGCAAGAGGAGCTCGCGGACCAGAAATCGGCATCCGCAACTACTCCTGCACTGTCACCTCTCGAGCGTTCACCTAACCGGATCACTACCTCATATGAGCAGCCACCAGAGCTCACATTAAAGGAACTCCCAGATCATCTCGAGTACGCATTCTTAGAGAGGGAGTGTCAGCTACCGGTTATCATTAGCTCTGCTCTGTCATTCGGGCAGAAAAAGCAATTAGTCAAGCTTTTGCAAAAACCACGTTCAGGCTATAGCCTGGCAACTGTCCGACATCTAGGGAATCTTCGAGACGTTCTACAAACATCAGATAGTGGTAGATGAGGAGTTCAAACTGGTGAGACAACCATAGCGTTGAGTGAACCCTATGATGCAAGATGTCATGAAGAAGAAAGTCCTGAAGCTCCTTAACGCCGAGATTATCTACCCCATCACTGATAGCCCTTGGGTCAGCCCAACTCAAGTCGTCCCAAAGAAGGGAGGGATCACGGTGATCCCTAACCAGAAGGGCGAGCTTATTCTTACCCATACTGTCACAGGATGGAGAGTCTGCATTGATTATAAACGCCTCAGTGATGCCACCAAGAAGGATCACTTCCCTTTACCATTCATTGATCAGATGCTCAAAAGGTTAGCTGGCCATGAATACTACTGTTTCTTGGATGGGATGCCCGGATACTTCCAGATTCCGATAGAGCTCGACGACCAAGAGAAGACGGCCTTCACTTGCCCGGTTGGTACCTTGCTTATCATCGTATTCCCTTTGGATTGTGCAATGCTCCAATCACTTTTCATAGATGCATGCTTGCTATCTTCGGGATTTGGTAGAGAACGTTGTGGAGGTGTTCATGGATGACTTCTCTGTTTATGGTGATTCATTCTCTCAATGCCTGACTAACTTGGATAAGGTGCTAGCTCGATGCGAAGAGATAAATCTTGCGCTAAGTTGGGAGAAGTGTCATTTCATGGTAACCGAAGGTATTGTTCTCGGCCATAACATATCTAAACTTGGGATAGAAGTTGACTGCGCGAAGCTTGAAACAATTGTTAGCCTCCCGGCACCTTCCTCTGTCAAGAAAGTTCGAAGCTTCCTTGGTCACGCAGGATTCTACCGGAGATTCATCAAGGAGTTCTCCAAAATAACTCTCCCTATGACTAAACTTTTGGAGAAGGATGTACCATTCATTTTCGACAAGGCGTGCCTTGAAGCTTTTGAGATCATGAAAACCAGGCTCACCACCGCACCTATCCTCATAGCACCGGACTGGGGCCTTCCCTTTGAACTCATGTACGATGCTAGTGACTTTGCGGTTGGGGCCGTTCTGGGACAGAGAAAAGAGAAAAGATTCCATCCAATTACTTCTCTAGCAAGACTTTTAACGATGCTCAACGAAACTACACCACGACAGAAAAAGAGCTCCTCGCTATTGTATTCTCGTTCGACAAGTTCAGACAATATCCAGTGCTCTCGCATACCATAGTCTACACTGATCATGCTGCTCTGCGACACCTTCTAGCAAAGCAAGACTCGAAGCGTAGACTGATTCGTTGGGTGCTTTTACTTCAAGAATTTGACATAGAAATCAAGGACAAGAAGGGAGCTAAAAACGTAGCAGCCGATCACCTATCTCGACTCGAGGAATCCCAACCAGGTAAGTCCCCTAACACTCCCATCGATGATTCTTTCCCTGATGAGTTGTTACGTCTTGAATACCAAGAACAGGTGAATAGCATAGCCATTAAACCATGGGCAATTCATCACGCTCAGACCCTGAGCAAGGCGACCGCATCACATGAGTCGTGGTACGCAGCCACCGCCAACTACCTTGCCTCCGGTACCATTCCAAAAGGGTTCGACCACAATATGAGAAGGAGGCTGATCAAGATGTCCAAATTATACTTCTGGGATGACCCTTTTCTATTCCGAATCGGAATTGACGGAATGATCAGAAGATGTGTTTCACTTGACGAGGCAGCCGACATCATGTGACAATGCCATGAAGGCCAGTTCGGAGGACATTTTGGAGGGAATCAAACCGCACGAAAGGTGCTAGAATCCGAATTCTTTTGGCAGACTATATTCCGTGACTGTGATGAATTTTCCCGCCATTGCGACGCGTGCCAGAGGTCACGTAACATTTCAAACTGCAATGAGATGCCTCAAAATATTTCCTTAACCGTTGAAGTTTTTGATGTTTGGGGATCGATTTCATGGTACCTTTCACACCCTCCAACGGAAACAAGTATATCCTTGTAGCCGTCGATTATGTTTCTAAGTGGGTAGAGGCGGAAGCCTTACCCACTAACGATTCAAGAGTGGTAGGGAAGTTCCTTCAACGTCTTTTCACGCGTTTTGGCTCCCCACGCTTCATTATAAGCGATAGGGGCACCCACTTCCATGGGCACTTCGATCGAGTTTGCAAGCGTTTCGGTGTCACCCATTGAATGTCCACCGCTTATCACCCTCAAGCTAACGGTCAAGCAGAAGTGGCAAACTGTGAGCTCAAGCGGATTCTTGATAAAACAGTTGGCCGGTCTAGAAAGGACTGGTCATCTAAGCTTGATGAGGCCTTATGGGTGTACCGAACTGCCTTCAAGACTCTTATCGATACTTCACCGTATCGACTCGTTTATGGCAAGGCATGCCATTTACTGGTCGAGCTTGAGCACAAGGCGTTCTGGGCTATTAAAGATCTGAACTTGCGTCCCGAGTTTGTAGGAGATAATAGGTTTATGTAGATAGATGAACTTGAGGAACACCACCTCAACGCCTATGAGGGCACAAGGCTTTATAAGGAACGAACCAAGCGGATTCACGATTCTCATTTGATAGAACATAAGACGTTCTACGCCGGAGGCCAGGTCCTTCTGTATAACTCACGCCTGAATCTCTTTCCTGGAAAGTTGAAGTTCCGATGGTCTGGTCCCTACACGTTCATTAAGCAAACACTGATGGGAGCTGTCGAAATAAAAGGACCCGATCAAGAACCATTTGTGGTAAATGGCCATAGGCTCAAGAGGTATCTCCAAGGCCTAGTTGCTGCCCCGATTGACGTTCACCACTTCAATTCGACCCCCTGACCACCATCCAGGTATCGTCCAGCTCAAGGACGTTAAGCAAGAGTGCTTCGTGGGAGGCAACCCACGGCTGGAGTTAGTTTTTGAATTCTTGAGTCAGTCTCATTTTTAGAATCGGTTCGGGGGAGCCAAAATGTCCTTTGTGTGGTCTTTTATTTTCTCTGTGTGTGCTTTGTGTCCTCGTTCATTTCCAATTCATTTGGGATTGTTTCGACCTCTGTTGATTTTGTTTTCATTTTCAAAGTCTGTCAGAATTTCAGAAAATATTTTAAAACTGCAGGTCTTAGTTTTCGCCGAAAATTGCACTACTTCTTGGCAAAAATTTCTTCTTGAAACCTCCTGTAAATTTCTGACCAGTTTTCGAATTCTTTCCGATGAAAAGTCTGCACTTTCCGGCGAAAACATTTCTCAAAACCGGCAGACAGTTTTTCAAACTTTTCTTCGGTGAAAACATTCATTCTTTTCGCCGAAAATTTCCAGAAAAATCCAAAAACTTTTCCCCTATCTTTTAAGTCTGTTTTTCCGGACCTTCACCCCTCTCCTCCGAAAAAAATCACACCCGCATCAGCCCTTTTTCATTCTTTTCCCTCTTCGCCGCCGCCGTCTTTAGAGCTCTGTCACTGCCATTTTCCGCCGCCATCTTCATCGCCGCACCCTTCCCCTCGTTCCACTGAACGTTTTGACACCTAGATCATCCGAATCGGAGCTCTCTAGCTTCGGTTCCACCCGAAACGCCGTTTTCAAGTTTTTCACTGATTCCTACTCGTACGTTCTTTTTCAGCCATCATGTCTTCAAGGTTAGCTGTAGGGTTTTTTCATTGCGAATCTTTTGCCGTGTATATTACTGAATTTCGTTGAGTTTGACTTCGATTGACTTTTCGGTCTACCTCGATTTGCATGCCCGTTGTTTGGTATGATTTTTGTTGAATTGTTCGAACCTAGGTGATCTAGTATGCTCAATGAATGTTGTGCCATGAATTGATGATAATTAAACGTGATTTACTTTGCCTATTAGATGATTCTAGTGCAGTATTGACTAGGGCTGGCAGTCGGGCCGGTTTGGTCAAAACTTAACCGAATTACCGGTTGACCAAAACCAATTATGGGGAAAACTAGAACCAGAGACCGAACCAACTTGGGTTGGTTTTTTGACCAAGCCGAACCGGTCAGTTCAGTTTAGAACCGAACTGCCACTGGAAACCGAAGTGTGCATCATCATATTTGTAGATAATGTGCCCCTGCTCATCATCACATATGCATTATCATTATAATTATAGAGGCCTTGACTGACGTGCCATTTGTAAGTTAATTATACATTGTATATAGTTAATCCAAATCATAAAACAAAGCTTTAAAACCTCTACCCATGTTTACAGCTATGAGTTGGTATTGAACAACATTAAAGAAGGGGAAGAAAAGGAAGAAAAAGAACAGGAGAAGCTTTTGCCATTTTGTTTCTTCCTCAACTTCTACATTGGAGCCCTCCGGATGAATCTTCTTGAACAATTCGCTAACTATCTCTGCAAACATAAGCCTCTTGTAAGTCTTTGACATAAGGATCAAGGAATACTCCACAAAACTGCTTGTAATGTATACAAGCAGAATTTCAACATTAAAGTAAAAATTCGTGAATATGCAACAACCTGAGGAATCAACCATTTGTTCTCCGTCAACAGTGAGTATTGGCACCTTCTTGTAGTCAGGCCACTTAATCTTCTTCTTACTCATCAGGTTAACTTCTACAACTTTGTATGGAATCCTGTAGTAGTCCAAGAATGCTGAGAAAACGCAATTGTAGTGGCAGGGTGAGAATTCGCAGCTAATTTAAGTTTGACATGGCCAATAGAACAAGAACGATAGAGGAACTCTGTCGAATGTCAAAGTTATAATTGAAATAATTCTACAAGAAAAACCATCTCACTTCTTCTACGATGATCCCTACAATATCCCCCACTAATCATAATTCCAACGTATCTCAATTTCTATAACACAATCGAGCATCTGTAGCCCCTAGCACCTCATAAACAAGAACAATGAAATTCAAGTCTGGATCACAACTTCAGATAGCAATAAGCAGCTAGCTTTCCCCATTCACCAAATCAACCAAGTAAAGGAGTTAATTACCTTTAACCTTGTTACAGAAAGGACAAACTTCATATTGATACAGGACAAGATCCTTGGGATGAATTTGGTCGAAACATACTGCATTTAATTAAACTCATGACAAATGGATATCGCCAACACTATGTTAAGGTGAGGGAGGGTAACTGCTAAATAGAACCACACAAGAAAGCCTTACATTTCGAGGCACACAAGAATCAAGATAGCAAAGGTATGAACTCTAACATAACTGAAAATGGAAGTAACGACTGGCTACCTATGCCCAACTCCAAACATCCCATTTCCAAAACTTACATTCCAATCCCAGATTTGGTCTTGACTCATAGGAGAAGTTCTTGGAGGGAGGGAGGTATCCGACTTGTCGTCGTCTCATCGACGGAGGTCGATGTGAACTGGAGCGGAGGTGATTTGGTCTCGAGGACGGTCATTAGAGTCTGGCATGACGATGATTTGTTCTTCGATCTCGAGGATGGTAACTGGAGCAGAGTAGGTGCACGATTGAGGAAGGAAAAAGGGGAGAAGATTTGCTAACGAGTTACGTTGGAGGGAGAGCGTCAGCTTCGAGTTGACGGCCGACGGCTGTGGGAGTGAATGAGGTGTTGAATTTGGGAAGATGACCTAATTTCATTCCACGGGTGGGACTTGAGTGGGGGGAGAAAAGGGAGGCAGTCGGTTTGTAATCGGTTCCCACCTCGGTTTCGGTTTAAACTGGAAACCGAGCAAAACCTTTTAAACCAAAAAACAGGCAACCGACTGCCAGCCCTAGTATTGACTGTTGCGAACTTGCGATTTGACCTTACAATTTTGGAGCCCGTATGACTGTCGATTCATTCTTTCCCATGCCTAGTGATTGTTAAATTTCGTTGAGCCTTGGATTATACTTCGGGATGCCTCCTCTCGTGGCTAGCTATGCTTACCTTACCGTATTTTACAAGTTATTGACTTTTCCATGCTTATCGGTTTAACTTTATTTGAGTGATTTGCGTTAACTGCCTTTTGCGCTTGCATCATGATGAGTTTTAGTTATCGATTGTTGGATTGGCTTATCCCCACTGGTTGTCTTCGTTTCCTTGTGAAACTGAGGTTTTCGACTAAGTGTGGGGTGAGGCTACTTTGTTCTCATCGGGTTTGTTTTGAATTTCTCTTTTCAGAAACCCTAGTAGATTTAAGACTACTGGTGCCGACAGAGAGCGACGAACAAAGGCCAGATTTGACAGAGCTCTGACCTCATCCTCTTCTGCCCCGAGAGTCGTGACCCTGGAGGTTCCCCCTCAATCACTCCAGCTCACATCCCCACCGAGGGCTGCCATATGTTCATCACCTCCCTCCCTCTAGCACACCGGGTGACCTACGACAAGATCAAGGACATCCCCCTTGCAAAGGTGGCTGTCCTCTCTCTAGACACCATCAAGAGTCACAACCAGGGATGGCACGCTAGCATCACCCACGCCCTTGAGCTATCCAGATTGCGAGCTCTAACCGCCTCCGGCTCCACCTGCCCTCTAGTAGCCCTCCAGGAATTCTGGAGCTAGTTTGAATGAACCACGCAGAAACCTCATCGGATCCTGAAGTGCATCCGCTTCCGTCTCGGTGGAGTCCAGTACGAAAAGACCATCGATGAGGTCGCCCTCCTCTTCGACCCCAATGCCACCCTCACGGATACTTCCCTCGTTTTTTAGGAGATGAACTCGGTGACACATTACCCATATCCGGATGTATGGCACTTCATCTCTAGTGATCCCGAGTCCGATCCCAACCGCGCCACAGTCGGTAACATCGCTCACCCCCTCTTCAAATTGCTTCATTATGTTTGGACTCATTCTCTGTGTTACTGCAGCAAGGAGGCACGCCACCACATATCCCTGGAGGAGTTCATTCTCTTCCGGGCCATCAAGGAGTTCGCACGCCTTCACCCAGGGTGGTGGCTAGCTCGTTTCTTTCATAACACTACAAAAAAATGCGTTTTGGCGTTGGTCATTTTCGCATTTTGGCGTCGGTCACTGACCGACGCTAATTTGAATGGCGTCGGTCGACAAAACCGACACCAGAACTGGTGACGTTAATCTTTGGCATCGGTTTATGGTCGACTGACGCTAAGACACGGACCGACCGACGCTAAAGTTTCTTGAAAATCACAAAAAAAAGTAGCTGCAGCAGCAGCTACTTTTTTGGATCTTCTTCCGATCTTCCTTCTTCTTCCGATCTTCCTTATTCTCCTTCTTCTTCTTCTTCGTCTTTCTTCTTCTTTCTTCTTCCTCTTCCTTATTCTTTTTTCTTTTTCTTCTCCTCTATTCTTTTTCTTCTTTCTTCTTCCTTATTCTCCTTTTTCTTCTTCTCCTGTGTTCTTGTTCGTCCTTCTTCTTCTTTCTTCATTCTTCTTCTTCTCTTCTGTTCTTCTTCATCCTTCTTCTTCTTTTTTCTTCTTCTTTCTTCATTCTCCTTCTTCTTCTTCTCCTCTATTCTTTTTCGTTCTTCTTCTTCTTTCTTTAGTGCCTGCATAGGGTAGGGTTTGGAAGGAAGTAGAGAGGTTTGGGAGTGGAAGAAGAAGAAGAGAGGTTTGGGAGATTGGAGAGGAAGATGAAGAAGAAGAAGAAGAGAGGTTTGGGAGTGGAAGATGAAGAAGAAGAGAGGTTTGGGAGATTGGAGAGGAAGAAGAAGAAGAAGAAGAGAGGTTTGGGAGATTGGAGAGGAGGCGGCTGGAAGAAGAAGATGGGGAAAAAAAGAGAATGGAGGCGGCTGCATAGGGTTTCAGCGTATTTGGGGTTAGTATTTAGCGTCGGTCGACCAAACGACCGATGCCAAAACGCGAGATTCTATTTAGCGTCGGTCGACCGGTCGACCGACGCTAAATACTTTCATTTCAACCGAAGCCAAAATGCTCTTTTTTTGTAGTGTAAGCGCACAACTACTAAGAAACTACCAACTGCCCTTCCTGGCGGCCCTTTCATCTCTTGTCTGATTGACACACTCCGGATTCGTGACAAGTGGGACCCCAGCCTTCCCAGCATCGAGGTTGATCAAATTGAAGTGGAACTCCCGTCGCACGTGGCCTTGACATTTCGGTGAGTCTTGACGTCTACACACCATTCTCGGGATCAAATTTTTCCACACCGGTGCCTGCTCCCCCACCACCGCAGCCCTCGGACCCACATGGTGAGCGACTAGTTCGCATGGATCAATGGCAACGGGATTATTCCTCCGATTCCCATCAATGGTAAAAGGACCCGGTGGAGCACGAGAGGACACAGGATGCGAGATGGCTCCTCCTGCAACAATTCATGACCGAACAAAATGCTCGACACCAAGCAGAGCTGGCCTGGCGGCAGCAGGTGAATGAGCGCCTAGGCATTGCTCCACCACCACCCCCACCTGAGGGACAGTGATCAGGTCTTATCCTTTCCTTTTCTTTCCTTTTCTTCATTTCGGATCTCGGTCCAACTTTTTCTGTGTGGATCTGGGACACTCGTTCCGGTATTCTTTTGATCTTTCTTTCCTTTTGGATGTTTTTGTCTTTGTCGGGACTCGATTAGCTGCTACTCTGCTCCACTCTCATTCTTTGAGCTCACCCACCACACCAACCATCTGCTTCCAGGTTCTCCATTTCTCTTTATCCTAATTTAGTCCTGTGAAGACATAGTTCCATCTAAGTGTGGGGTAGGTTGCTAGAAAACCTTGCATGATCTTGATTGCCTCTCAGTGTGATTTTCATGGTGCATTCCAATCCCTCTAGCATAGAACTGCTCGATTCTTGATTTTTTATGATAAGTTGTTTTTCAATCTTTCATAATGACGCTTAGACTGCTTAACCTAGAACCTGTAACAAACTTGCTTGCATCGATGTTGAATCGCCTGGTCAGAACAGAAAAAAATTGATATCACTCTTGTAGTATTTCACTTTGATTGCATGAAAATGATTAAATTCGACTAGCAAACCAACTGTGAGCTTTTGATCCATTGCACATAAACTTGCAATTTTAATTCTTTTTTAGTGGCTTTCTCGTACCTTGAATGAGTTAGAATTCGCATTAGACCAATTCGAGACCACATGATGACACGAGTTCTGGGAGGATAGAGGCACTTAGTTGAAGCTACTTAAGCCAGATAGCCAACATAACGATAAATTCCTTAGGTGTAAACCCTTGAGCTTGGCCCTTCTTTCGGTTCGTTATACATTACAGCCATTTTCCATGTTTTTCATCACCCCGTTGATCCCTTGTAGTTGTAGTTCTAGATTAGCCTACCGGAAGTCAGTTTGTGATAACTTGTCTATAGCCATTAAACAGGTGGTCTTAGCTATTATGTCCAAACGTGCAAACCCCTCTAGCAACTAAAAAAAATGGCACAAGAAAAAGAAAACGAAAAAGAAGAAAATTCGAAAATAGTTCAAAGTTTCAAAGTCGAAATAATATAGTTCAAATAACGTTCTTCTCCCTACATATGGAAGAACGAAGTAAAAAAAAAATTAGAAAAATTCAGAAAAAGAAAAAATTTGCAAAATAAAGTGCTAGGTTGCTTCAGGGTATCATAAAACTATCGTACACTATTCCACTCGTGTCTGGTTAGACGGTAGGAAGTCACAGGCTAGATTCGAGGGAAGTTAGTCGAAAGCTGCACCGCACCAAGGCCAATTCCATCATTCATCCTTTCATCCATCTCATTATCAATCCTTGTAGTGTAGGAATCGTTACAGTCCCTTGCACAAGCCCTTTTGACTAGTTACTCGTGTTGTCAAAGTGGTGGAGATTGTGGTCGAATTGCAAACTTATGACATACTTTGGTCGAGAAAGTAATTGAGAGCAGAAACACGTCCCTAACCACAGAGTGTGAGAAGTCTGGTCAGTTAGGTCAGATTCGTGCATGATTTGTGTTTACTACTTGTTGTGTGCAGATAATTAGTGAGACCTGGTTGTTTCGTTGATGTGTAAGCATGTAGGTCACTCGTTCTAGAGGTAACGGTTTAATAATTCATTGTGATTGCTTGAACCTTAACTTGATCGATCTCATCATTTGTGAATCTGAGTGTGTTCTAGTTTAGTTTTCTTGAGGACAAGAGGCTTAAGTGTGGGGTATTTGATGACACTTGATTTTACGTGATTATCAACCTCATTTAAGCTACATTTTCTTGCTTGAATCTGGGGTTTTAGGGTAGTTTAGGTTGTTTTTACCTAATTGCTCTAATTCTTGCCATTTTGGTTACTTGCCATTATGGGTCTATTTGATGGTTTTCGAGTGCTTTTGAGATTGTACAGGTCTTTTCCGTCAGATACGTAGCCACAGACGAGCTCGGGAAGCAAAGGAGTCTCAAGGAATTAACCCGAAATCAACCTAAGGAGCTTTCGAGTTAAGACAAATCAACCCCTGCTTTGCACAGAAGTTTTCGGCGAAAACTCCCAAGTCTTCGCCGAAAAGTATGCAGACGATATTACTGCCCGCCGGGAGAAAGAAGTCTTCGGGGAGAACTCCAGAGTTCTCGGCCGAAAACTAAGGAACAAACTGGCCAGTCGAAGACAGGAGATCCAGCCGAGGTTTCACTTGAAGTTTTCGGCGAAAACTCCCTAACTTTTCGCTGAAAACTATTTCCTTTTTCGGCTGGGATTTGAAAACCCTATAAATACAGAATCGGCGGCCACAATGAAAAGAGGACTTTTTCCGAGGATTAATTTCCTAGACTTCAGGAAGCAGGTAGAGTAAAGAGAGTTCAAAGAGCTGGGAAGAGATCGTTACGCCATCCTTCCATCTCAGAGAGCTCGGTGCTAGGAGTTGAAGATCCAGAAGATTGAAGCTTCATAGATCATTTGAAATTAGGTTTTACAGTTCTTCCCTGTTCTCCCTTTTGAAGATGTATTCTTTGTTTATCTCCGTTTCTCTTCTTTCGAATATAAGTAGCTAAAACTTGTAGAGTTTAGATTATATGAACCCTAAGTGACCAATGACTTTAAAGCGTTCACGTATCGGCGGTAATTAGATTCAGATTCAGACAGTTCTTCTTGCATGTTTGGTTTGTTCCTCGTCGTTGTGTTTCTTCTCTAGTTTGGCCACCTAGATTGGATTCTTGTTAAGATGAGGATAGTAGCGAACGTTCGCCTCACTTCAAAACATCAAATCAACAGTTAACCTATTCATTGGAACAATTTCTCTTTGTAGGAACCAGTTAGGGTTAATCCGCTGTTAGAATAACTCAATATTAATTAGTAATCGCACCAGTTAGTTTTCCATTGCAGAAGTGAACGCACGGGCGGTTAATTAACCTTGGTAGTTAGATCGGATAGAGCGAACGTTCGCCAGTCTTAAACCTAAGGGTTAGGAGTTATGGTGGTGTCTGAGAATTGAATGGATCGGGATTGAAAACCGCTAGTCTTGTGATCGCCAATGTCCGGTAATCTTAGGGGGATTCAAAATCTAAGCTTGTCAGTCATCCTGTTAGTCAACCAACCAATCATTCTTTCTTTAGTTTTCATTTTACTTTTCTTGCATTTTAGTCTAGATTTCGTGGAACTCACACCAAGCGCAACTTGTGAAACCTTGAGTAATTTGCCAGCATATTTGAGTAGACGATTAGAGGAAACCTGTGGAATACGATCTACCTTGCTTTGTGCTCGGTAGTATTTGATGACAGCGTGAAAACGCGTTCATCAATTATCATGATACATATACATATACATATATAATAGCATAAGTCACATCACACACATCACCACAATAGTCATTATCATAAATCACCAAGGCACAACAATATCCAGAACATTCATCTGACTCATCAAGTAACATTCACCATCACAACAACCCAGTCATTCAATGATACACTCACAATCATAATGTCATAAACAATAATTCAACGTGTGTTTAATTTGACACCAAGAAGTTGTTCCACACCACCATCAGTCGGTCGACGCACCTTCCTACCGCATAGGAGGTCCACGCACTCCCCTACCACATGGGAAACACGTCATCATCATCATCATCAATCATCATCATACTACATCACCTTCTCTCAACGAGAAGTACACCACCACCCTTGACTCTCATGTCGAGGGGATCTACCCCAGTGAACAAGACTCAGTCACATTTCCAATATTTCGGGTGGGGTAGTGTGGACTACTCCTGGTTCTACTTGATTCATCAACAAATGCACACAATTCACAATCAAATATCACAACCATTCTAATCAATCAAGTTCATCATAATTCCCTTATCCAGATCTCACCACAGTCCATTTCAACGTTCCATACCCAATTCACAGACTCATCAATTATACTCATATCCCCAAAAAAATTCATTACCACATGACACAACATCAATCATTCAACATGATTCCACACACATTTTCATCATCTCAAGTCTATGTAAATACAACACATCAGTCCAAGGTAAACAAACTAGCCTCACCAACCACCCCACCTATAGAAATAGTGGGATATAGGGGTAATCTTGTGATGAGGTCTTGGGCTACCCACCTGTTCGTCATTCACATGATGATCCTTCAATGGGATCATCCTCCTACAACCATAATTCACAATTTATAATAAAATATGCACATAAACATCATCATCATTCATCTCTCTCATTCTATTATTAACCTATTTGGTTCACAACATACACATAAACACCACATTACACCCAATCACATCAATTCAGTCAAATAATCAATCATGTAATCAAATCCATTTGCATCTCTCTCGATTTCATACATTCCTAATTCATTCTACGTCAAATTGTAATTTCTCACGCCGTTCTACCTATTGGCGCTATACCATCACGTTAGCCTGATTGTAGACTCTGAATTCAGTCTAAGAAGACCCGTCTCGTCGTCTCAGTTCCACAAGTTCTAACGGTGCATCGTTTGGACTTCAAATGAGCGTGATATCCCCCAGTTACTTATGTGCAACTCCAATAATCTTTCAGTAAACAAACTGCCATCTCCACAAATTTCAGCACCAACCTTCTAACTTCCTCGGTTCTGCAAATCAGTACATCAACTTAATCGGTTGACAAAATCAGCCCACGTCCTCATCTTTCAGAAGCCAACAGTTAGGGACTAATTCTGCAATTAAACAAATAATTACTAAACAACACTCATAGTTCCAACAATACACAATGGCCACTTAACATTTCATTAGAGCATTTAAGCCCCTGAACTTCCAATCGTGACTGAATGGCCACTCTTCCTCTTCGATTGGCGGCACACTCTCTAACTCTTGGAATCGTGTCTTATGACTGCCGTCGCCTCGGACTAACATCGGCGGGCTCCCCCTTCTTTTTCTAATTACCTAAGGCCAAAGCCACCACCCGAACTCCCTTATCTTTCGGCTGTCGAAGCTCCGTCGAACCACGCCTATTCATCTCTCTCTCGATCACGCTGGCAAACCTCGGGGTTCTTCCTCCTCTCATCGATCTGACGCCACAACGAGAAATCAAAGCCCCTCTCCTTCCCTCTCATGCCACACGAAGTCTGGATATCCCCTTTCCTCGTTTCTCGTACATCACGTTGTCACTTCCTCCCTTCTTGATTTGCATGTGAGGCTGCTGAACTGAAGCAGTTCCCCTCCAAACAAACAAATCCTCTCTACCTCTTAATTCCCACTAAGTCTTCTAAGGCCTTAAGCTTGCCTCACCTCCTTCCTAAGTGTACTGAGTGACCCAAAATATTCAAGGCCCGAGGCCTGGCCTCATTCTCTTCTCCCAAATAGAATGGGCTTAAGCCCCAGACCCGTTCCATCTCTTCTCTCTCTCAGGCTGAGTAATTCCAAGCCCAACTGCCCCCCCACCATTCTCTTCTTCCTTACACGATGTTATTGCTTACCACGTCGGGCCTCACAACCCACTCCTCTTTGTCTTCAAAAGTGAATGAGCTAAACCCTTCTTCAACTTATTCTTTTCTTCAACAGCACAAAATCAAGCCCTTCCTCTCTTGCTTCTTCAAATGGCTGGTCAGAAACAATTTAATTGAAACATGGGTCAGATCAATTGATTCACTCCAATTAATTTAGCACCTCTACCCAATGGTTAACTCAAAATTAATTTACCTAGAACACCAACTTCCAACACTCTAGAAATAAATTAAATTGGTGAATTGATAATTTAATTCGAATTAACTTCAAAAAAGTTTATATAGACGAGGTATGATTAGAATAAATTAAATTTCAACTGGTTAACCAGGTTTGGGTCATTACAACTCTCCAAAACTTCAAAGGATTTCATCCCCGAAATCACAAACCAGAATTGGGTCCTTATAACTCCACACCGCTACAAAATGGTTTCGTCCCCAAACCACAAATTTCCACCAGTGAGACTGTCACAAGTTGAACTGGCATCGCATTTTTTCCTTTGAAATGCCAAAATCCATCCAATGAATTAAGAACTTATGCATTTTTCTTACTGCACACCTAAACTTCACTAACACTCCTTGATCAATCAACCACCTCAGTTTCTTGGTTCAGAACAATTCATTAACCGATTAAACACCTCCTTTCTTGTGCAACTCATTAATTACTCATCCTATTCCATGACCTCAGAACTCAATCAACTATCTTGCAAAACACTGCTAACCAAGATTTCACATTCCTTTAAGACTCTACTCATCTGCTGCTAATTAATCCATTAATCGGATCATTCGCCCTTTTACTTTAAGCTCTCCATTTCTGAAATCAATTTAAAGTCTCGTCCTTTCTGTAACCATTTCTTGTGATAAACTTTTAACATATTTGATGATCTAGTTCATCGATGTCTTATCACGTTTTTTACCCATTAATACAGTTCATT
The DNA here is from genome assembly GCA_034768395.1 of Linum lewisii. Lineage (NCBI taxonomy): Eukaryota > Viridiplantae > Streptophyta > Magnoliopsida > Malpighiales > Linaceae > Linum > Linum lewisii. The sequence goes on from CM068296.1 coordinate 57,148,495, forward strand.
GACTTTACACTTCATACTTCACCACTTTGATTAATCATCCAACTTTGTCGCCACAACAATTTCTCTTAATCCGGTTTTCAAAATCCAAAGAATATCTACTAAAAGATGAGACCAATTGCAAGTTCATTTCAAACCAACCAAGAAACCAAAACATTAAATTCTCCTCTCAAAACCCAAAATTAATAAAATCAACCTTACCTTGTTTAAAATATCGAATAGTTCATAAAAAAAATTATCAAATAGTTCTCAAACTCTTTAACACAAGTTTTTTTCACGGAAAACTAGTACCAAGCTCAAACTAAATAAAAACATTAATCTCTCCTTTAAAATTAAAAATTGATCAACAAAATCAAACTCATCTTGGTTAAAATACCAAATCACGAAATGCTTTTCAAATTCTCAACACGGTTTACTCAAAGAAATCTAACAGCAAAGCTCAACACCAAAATACATCAACAGTTCGAAATCATAAAATTCTCATTTCCTCAAAATTGAAATTCTAATCTTTCCTCGTCAAAACAATTAAAAATCTCAAGTACGAAAAACAAGGGTTCCAAACTCTCTCGTTAGATTAAAATATCGTTTAAAACGCACATTTGAGATCCACAACTAGTGAAAACTCAACCTTTATTCTTTCAGACCAACTAACTTAGAAGAATTTCATAACAATATTCATATCAAGATTCCAAAATCTTTCAAATTATTCAAACCACTTTTCTCCAAAATTAAAACCTCTTTAACTTTCAAGACTCAGAACTCGACTTAAAAATCCTAACCACAATGTCGAGATAGATTTCTGCAACTCTGCTCAACTTATCGTTTTAACAAGTTTCAAATTCACCAACTAAAGGTCCATTCAAAACTTAACCATATGATACAATTCTATCTTCCGTTTCCAGTTCATTAACTTCACTCCACAACTTCAAAGCCTTGCGTACATCGTCTGGCCTTCGCACCATATTTTTAAAACCACTTTAGCAACTTCCATTCCATTGTACCCACCCAACAACTATAGGAACAACTCGTTAAATTCTAGCTGCACTCATGAAACGCCCATTGGGAACCACAACGACTGTTGTCTCAACTGACTAGACGACCGTTACCCTCCTCAGAACGGTCGTTGCGTAAAACAAGCATTGTTTCCTTTTTCCACTCCTCACCTGAACCGTAGCTTCCTTTTAATCCAGAAGATTGCGGACCAAGATTCTCTTTCTTCCATTAATTAATACTTTATCCCAACGTCCTCCTCACCTCCTTAGGATTCTTCTTGTCTCATCACCCACATCCAATTAGCCATTTCCCATAGCTATCTCCCGAATCCATTTACCCGTCTCGTTCCCTTTCTTCCTATAGGGGACTTGCAGCTCATTTCCTTGAATACTCGTTTGGTAATTAACGTCTTGAGTAACTACCACTTCCAATTCTACCATCCATTCACTTCTCCATACTCGACACTCCATTCCAGATTTACAACTTTGTCAATGCTTTGACCCTTCATTTCTTGACTTACTTCGTGACTTAGGAGGGCCGAGAACCAAAATATTTTTAGTTGACACTTATTATCTTTATTAAAAACTCACTTTCGTTCAAATCCCCAACCCAGTTAAAACCATTAAAAAATTTGGAATGCCAAGACTACATTGATGTCCCGTCCTCTCCATTAAGAGGGTAGCTAATCCCCTAAGAGAGGAAAATTTACCTATGTAGCATAGACAACCAGACTCTGATACCACTTGAAAAACCTGCCCCGAATAGTCATGGTTGAACCCATGCTTAGACCGGGAACCAGAGCTATGGTTTGGCTAAAAACATAAATTAGAATAAAAATACAACTTAACTAATAATAAATAACATAATTCGACCAAAGGGAGCTCCATTAATAAAATCAAAACCAACATTTAATCACAATTACAAACCAAACATTCTCATCATAAATAATTATCAAATTCTCAAAAGTCAACTATGTATAAAATAATGATACAGTATTTGTAACATCCCCGTCCGACCGGATGGTTTGAGACTCGAGTTTGGGAGATCGTGACATTGAAATTGATGTCACTGAGGTCCCATCAATGCAATTGTTGTTTCTGCTGAACTAAGGAGCATAACGGACAATATGCAATTCTGTAACGGTCGTTGTCTGGGTTGTGTAACGGGCGTTATGCATTACTGTAAAAGCTGTTGTCTATTTCAGATAACGGTATGTCGGTTCAGTATTAAAACAGATCGGTCGCAGTCAGTTGAATCATTCTGGAAACTTTCTCTTTCTTTCGCTCTCTGAAAACCCCTTTGATGAACGAAATTACTGTAAACTTCAAACCTTGATTCTGAGAGCTACAGAAGTCGGATTAAGTCACTGTTTCTTCTTATTGATTTGTGGTGATGAGGAGAAGAGATTGTATTCTTTTGTTTGGGATGTTATGCTTCTAAGCGTCGTGGGTAAGAATGGAAGAGCTACGATTTATTTACAGATCGGGAAGATGATTAGAGCCTCGTCTTCTATTCCAGGTGAGGGATTAGCGTCGATAGGAAATGATAGGTAATGTGAGGAGTTGAAATTCGACATAGGTTAAAAGTTAGGTTTTGTATGAAACTGAAAGAGAGTAAAAGTGAGAAACTGTTTTGTGATTCTTATTTGGCTGAATGTGTTGTTGGGTTGTGTGTATGAGAATTATAAATGGTTAATGCTATTATGAATTGGGATGGAAATGTGTGTTAGGATGTAAAGGGGTTTTCTGTAATGTTATGGAATTATGTTGTTGTCAATTGTGGATGTAGGAGGATGGGTTTGCCAATGTAGAATCATCCTATAAAGGACGAACAGGAGGGTGGCCCTAGACCTTGCGATATGATCACCCCTTTGTTTTTACTATTACAGGTGGGACGGTCGGTAAGGCTTGTAGTTTGTCCGAAATAAGTGTTGGAATGGGAAATGAGTATTATGGAATTGCGATGTGGAGTTGTGATGTGGAATGGTGATGCAGACTTGTGATGTGGAATTGTAGGGTAGAATTGGTTAATGGGATTGTCTGGTTGATCTGTGGTAATTGTTGTGATTGTGAAAATAGAAATTGAAACGATAGAATAGGAAGGATTCAATGTTACTCCAAAGAAATACGATGTGATTGAGTCCGGTCTATATGGGGTTGATCACCTTGGTCAGATACGAAATATTTGTTGCTTTCCTCCCGAGGGAGAAGATCCTACATTTGAGGATATTGTGTATTGCTTCCATGGGAAGGTATCCGTTGAGGATGCGTATAGATATTATGAATTGGGATGGAAATGAGTGTTAGTATGGAAAGGGATTTTCTGTTCTGTTATGGAATTTTGCTGTTGTTAGTTGTGGATACAGGAGGATGGTTTTGTGAATGTAGAACCATAATATGAAGGACGAACATGAGGGTGGCTCTAGACCTTGCGACATGATCACCCCTTTGTTTTTACTATTACATGTGGGGTGGTCGGTGAGGCTTGCAGTCCGCCCATAATAAGTGTTGGAATGGGAAATGAGTATTATACAATTGCGATGTGGAATTCTGATATGGAGTGGTGATGTGGAATTGTAATGTGGAATGGTGATGTGGAATCGTAGTGTGGAATTGGTTAATGGAATTGTATGGTTGATGTGTGGTAATTGTTGTGATTGTGTAAATGGAAATTGAAACGATAGAATCGGAAGGAGCCAACATTACCCCAAAGAAATATGATGTGATTGAGTCTGGTCTACATGGGGTTAATCACCTTCGTCGGATACCAAAGATTTGTTGCTTTCCTCATGAGGGAGGAGATCCTGCATTAAGGATATTGTGTATTGACTCCATGGGAAAGGATGTGTGTAGATGTGGTGGCCGGCGGGGTAGCGGGGGAACAACTCCTCGTGACGCCTAATTCAATCACCTAGACATGAACTTGAACTTGATTGTGTGGATGTGGTATAAATTATCTAATGTACTTACTGACTTGAATGGTGGAATTGATTATGATGAAATGCGATTATGATGATGTTATGAATTATGAATGTTAGTATAGAGAATTGCACTTGGGTGATAACTTAGACTTTCTAGGAATGATTATGTGAACCGCTGAATACCTGAATGTTGATGTTGAGATGATGAGCATGCTAAGTAGTGACTTGTGTTTGATCGCCTAGCATTACTGTTAAGGATTAAAATTGTTTAGCCGCAGGATGAGTCCCATTGCTAGTCATGATTGTGGTGTGTTCGAACAACTCTTTCAGATTTAGTTCGAGGCATAGTTAACTCTAGTGGGTTCACTCATTTTCATTAAAAAGCTGATCCCCTCCCAGTTCTTTGTGGTTAGGTGTTGAATGTTAGAGTTGCAGTTGGCATTTAGTTGCTGGAGTTGCAATTAGTCCAGGTTGAGGTGGTCGTAGGAAGCATGGAGAGGATCCTCGAAGGCTTGGACCAAGAGTTGACCATTCTTTTATTTTAAGTTGACTATTTTGAGATTGGGATGTTTTGTATCGATTGTATTATGAACTTTGGGATTGTATTGTGATTCTTGGATATAGATTGTTCCTTTGTAATCCGATTTTGAATTTTGATTAATGGAAGCGCTTCTTATTTACTTTTTTGTTTATGTTATTTATATTGATTTAAAGTTTTTATTATTCGTTTTATGTTTTAAGTCAAACCGTAGCACTGGTTCCTGGTCTAATCATGAGTTCAGTCTTCGATCCTCATTCACAGCCTTATGTCTTCCAACTCAACTCCTCTGTCAACAACTGCTGCTCCAAGCTCAGCTCACCAACTACTTATAACTGAAAAAGAGAAAACTAGGGGGAGGGGATCAGTTTCCTAATGAAATTGAGTGAGTACACGGTGCCCAACTATGCACCGAACTAACCTTAGGGGTCTCCCAACCCCTCAACAACTCAATTACGATGAGAGATCATTCCTTATTTCTAACCAATTATTATCCATAGTAATATTGCTAGGTGATCAACCACAAGATTCTAGCACCCTATCAGCTCATCATCTCCTCATCAACCACATTAGTAATTCTTGAGAACATTACACCAATTCATCTTTACCATCCCTAAAGTAGTCTAGGTTATCAAACAGGTGCAGTTATCTACACTAGCATTCTCATGATACACATACATAATAGCATAAGTCATATTACACATATCACAATAATAGTCATTATCACAAATCCCCAAGTCAGAACAATATCCAAACAGTTCGACTAACTCATCAAGTAACATTCACCATACAAGAACTCAGTCATACAATGATACACTTACAATCACAATGTCACAAACAATAATTTTATGTGTGTTTAATTAGGCGCCAATGAGTTGTTCTACACCACCACCAGCTGGCCTACGCACCTCCCTACTGCATGGGAGTTCCACGCACTCCCCTACCGCATGGGGAACACGTCATCATCATCATACTAAATCATCTTCCCTCAACGATAAGTACAACACCACCTTTGACTCCCATGTCAAGGGGATCCACCCCATTCCAATATTTCGGATGGGGTAGTGTGGACTCCTTCTGATTCTACTTGATTCATCAACAAATGCACACAATTCACAATCAAATATCACAACCATTCTAATCAATGAAGTTCATCATAATTCCCTTATCCAGATCGCACCACAATCCATTTCATCATTCCCTGATTTCCATACCCAATTCACAGACTCATCAATAATACTCATATCCCCAACAATTTCCATTACCATATGACACCACACCAATCATTCAACACGATTCCACACACATTTTCACCATCTCATGTCTATGTAAATACAACACATCAGTCCAGGGTAAACGCCTAGCCTAACCAACCACCCCACCTACATAAACAATGGGATATAGAGGGTAGTCTTATCATAAGGTTTAGGGCTACTCACCTATTCGTCCTTCACGGGATGATCCTTCACTGGGATCATTCTCCTACAACCACAATTCACAATTTATAACAAAATATGCACATAAACATCATCATCAATTAATCTCTCTCATTCTATTATTAACCTATTAAACTCAAAACATACACATAAACACCACATTACACCAAATCACATTAACTAAGTCAAACAATCAACCATGTAATCAAATCCATTTGCATCTCTCTCAATTTCATTCATTCTACGTCAAATTGTAATTTCTCACGTCGTTCTACCTATCGGTGCTAGACTGTCACCATAGCCTAATTGAAGACTCTGAATTCTATCTGAGAAGATTCGTCTCGTCGTTTAGGTTCCGCATGTTCTGGTGGTGCACTATGTCGTTTCGACTTCAAACAAGCGAGATATCCCCCAACGGATTTGTTTTTGAGTGTTGATGAGATTCGAACTCATGACCTCCCACTGTCAAGATCAAACCCCTACCACTACACCCCAAAACGCGTCATGTTAGTTAAGGTTGTATTATTCCCCTTGGCCCATGGATCTCTCTCGTGCTTTGTCGACATGAGATTTTTCTAGGATGTCACAAAAATGCCATCTCCATGAATTTCAGCACCAACCTTCTAACTTCCTCGGTTATGAAAATCAGTCCAACAACTTAATCGGTTGTCAAAATCAGCCCATGTCCTAATCTGTTAGAAGCCAACAGTTAGGGACTAATATTTCAATTAAACAAATAATTACTGAACAACACTCATAGTTCCAACAATACACTATGGCCACTTAACTTTTCATTAGAGCATTTAAGCCCTTGAACTTCCAATCGTGACTGAATGGCCACTCTTCCACTTCGACTGGCGGCGAACTCTCGGACTCTTGGAATCGTGTCTTCTGACCACTGCCGCCTTGGACTAACATCGGCGGCTTCCCCTTCTTATTCTGATTACCTAAGGCCTGAGCCACCACCCGAACTCCCTTATCTTTCGGTCGTCGAAGCTCTGTCGAACCACACCTATTCATCTCTCTCTCGATCACGCTGGTAAGCCTTGAGGTTCTTCTTCCTCTCGTCGATCCGACGCCACCACGAGGAATTGGAGCCCCTCTCCTTCCCTCTCATGCTGCACGAAGTCTGGAGCTCCCCTTTCCTCGTTTCTTGTGCAACACACCGTCACTTCCCTTCTCGATTTGCATGTGAGGCTGCTAAACTGAAGCAGTTCCCCTCCAAACAAACAAATTCTCTCTACCTCCTAATTCCCACTAAGGCTTCTAGGGCCTTAAGCGTTCCTCACCTCCTTTCTAAGTGTACTGAGTGTCCCAAAATATTCAAGGCCCAAGGCCTCTTCTCCCAAACTGAATGGGCTTAAGCCCCAACCCCCTTCCATCTCTTCTCTCTTTCGGGCTGAGTAATACCAAGCCCAAGCCCAACTGCCCCCCACCTTCTATTCTCCCTTACACACTGTTGCTGCTTAGTAAGTCGGGCCTTACGACCCACTCTTCTTATTCTTCAAAAGTGAACAGGCTAATCCCTTCTTCCTCTTATTCTTTTCTTCAGCGGCCCAAAACCGAGCTCTTGCTCTCTTTCTTCTTCAAACGGCTTGGCCGAAACAATTTAATTAAAACATGGGTCAGATTAATTGATTCGGTCTAATTAATTTAGCACCTCTACCCAATGGTTAAATCGAAATTAATTAACCGGAAACTCCAACTTCCAACACTCTAGAAATAAATTAAATCGGTGAATTAATAACTTAATTCGAATTAACTTCAACCAAGTTTAAACCAATGAGGTATGATTCAAATAAATTAAATTTAAATCGGTTAACCAGGTTTGGGTCGTTACATTTGGTATTGATTCTAAAATCTCGAGAGAGTCTAAAGATACGTGTTTGGTAATTTTTTCAAAGATCATATCTTGCATAAGTTGATTTGATCATCCTTGGTTCGATTTCTAGTTTTGATTCATGATCCTTAGGGGGAAGCTTACCTTCACTGCCCCCCTCCTTCTCGTTCATGTCCTCTTAATTCATTGTTTTTTATTTGTTCTGCCTTGATTTTTGCCAAGATTGATACCCCATTCCGAGTTCAAAACAAATCGAATTAAAGGTTGTCAAATCCTTACTTAAACACAATTACAAAATCCAACAAAACCACCAACATTTGTCAACTAGAATACGAAAACAAGTCCACCTTCAATCTTCGATCATCGGCCTTGACTCACCTGCCGCCAAAAAAGTTCAATCGACTCGCTTTAAAGCAACCGGCTTTGCTATGCAAGTGAAGAACTAGTACTGGTTCAGTTTACTATTGAAACTACGTGAACCAACTAGGCTTAACTATGAGTCGAGCTATCTAAGGAGCATCCTAGACTACCACAATATAATACAACAATTGGACTCATATATACGTTGTGACATCCTATGAAAATCCCACATTCAACAAAGCACGAGAGAGATCTATGGTCTATGAGGAATTGTTCAACCTTAACTGACATGACTCATTTTGGGGTGTAGTGGTGGGGGGTTTGAACTTGAGAGGAAGAGGTCATGGGTTCGAATCTCATCAACACCCCAAAACAAATCTGTGAGGAGTGGACAATATCTTGGCAGAAAAAGTTGGGAAGTTACTCTAGGAAGTCCATGACGCATCCCGTAGGATCCTTCTCCGTGGGGAGATATCTACCCGTCAGTAGACTAGCCAACTAAATCGACATTCACATCACAGAGGTAACGTTGGCTCCTTTCCATACACCATTTCCCAAATAATCATCGCTTCATATTCTATCACTTAATGTATGCCACATTTCATTCCTAAGAGCGAACGACCATCCTCACTGACCACCACACTTGCACAAACAAGGGATAAGGGTAATCCTGTCGTGAGGTCCTAGGTCACTCACATGTCTGTCCTTTTCAAGATGATCATAGATCATCCTCCTGCAATCACCATACAAGAGTACAACATTTACGGCATGATGCATACGCATAATTGCAGAAATTAATCCCTCGATCTATCCACCTAGTCAACCATACATTCAATTGAACAGAGATTTTACTCAAACAGAAGAAAGGGGAAATCAAATCCTAACGGAAAACCAAAGAGGAAAACTCTTACCGATCCGAGGAGGCTCAACACTTAGCATCCATTGCCTTAAACCAATGGAACCAACAAAAACACTTGGAAAAAAATAATGAACCATGAAGATCCAATAACGATACTTAAGACAAAAACTCACGATGAAGCACAATGCGATTGAAAGAGTTGCTAACAAGGTAGAGCTTATTCCATAACTGCATTACATGCAAATATCCGACAACATAATTGTTACAAATTACTTGCTACAAAAGGTTGTTTGTCTTGTCTTCTTTCTTTGTCTTAAATTAGTCTAGTAGCTGCTACAATGCACACCTAAGCTGTATTTATAACACACACAATGTCTGAATGACCAACAATCGGAGAGCTGATTCTTACTCCTTGCAACATTAACAGCTACAGTCTCAGTTCAAGATACTCACAATCCTAAAGCGGTTAGGGTGGAGGAACACAACAAAACACTCACAACACCGTATGAAACTCCTTATACAAGGAATTTCGTGATTAGCTTTTAGAGTACCTGCTGCACTCAGGTAGCAGTGGCAGAAAGGATGCCATTCTCCTTGGACAAACCTCCCTCGACTTTCTCGGTTTGCTGACCATCAGGCTTCTCACTGCTGCTCCCATTAGCTGCGTCTTTCTCCTTGCTATCTGCTTCCGGTGCTGCTATGCTCTCACTTTGATCTTTCTCCCCTCCTTCAGCCTCGGTCTCCGTCTTTTTCTCCTCCTCTACTGCTGCTTCGACCTGTGGGGGCTTCTCTTTTTCCTGCAATTTCTCAGTCTCAACCGTCTCATTTATAACCTGCTGCACTTCAACTTCAGCAGATTCCTTCTGAGATGGAGCTCCATCTTGCTCATCTTTGATCTTTTCAGTACAATCAGTAGGATATGGTGCTTCATCTTTACACACATCCTGGCTTTCTTTCATAACTTTCTCTTCTTTGTCAACTGCAGAACCATCCTTATCAGTATTTTCCAATTCCTTCATATTGATATTTTTGCCATCAGTTCCATCATCACCAGTCTCTTTAGCCTCATTCTTCGTGGTCGATGACTTCTTGCCCTTCTTCTTTGGAGGCTCAGTTTGTGGAGGCGGAGTTGCCTTCACCTTCTCACTGATCCTGGAGGAACGCCTCGGTGTCTCACCCGTGCTCCAATCGAACTCAGCTGCTGGTGGACCGCCAGGATGTGCTTTGAGGTACTGCTCCAACTGCCTCTTACCAGTGATTTCCTCACCAGTTGGGGCGATGAATGCGATCTCACCTTTCTTCTTCTTGGGTGAAAACTAAAATCAAAGAATGGAACAAAAATTAAACTGCAGTGACAGAGTTATTGTTAACACTAGATGAATATTATGTTATATCAACCTAGCAGTCATGAACAACAGAAACTGCAGTCATAAAACACGATAATAAGTGCATGTCAACCATAAGGACCATAGTTGTGTTGGTATGAGATAATATTTTAAACTGCCTGAATGCAATAAAAATTTGTAACAACATAGACAAGAGGAACATGGAATAACCATTAAAAATTTGCAATAACTGTTCATAATGCATTTGGAACAGAGTACCCTTTGTAACAAATTCCAGCCGAACCTATTAAATAGACAAGATCTAACAGGAGAAAAAAGAATGAAAGATACATTTTTACCAAAGTACAGAAACTGATGTATTCAAGCCCATACAAATAAAGAAAATTACGTATTACCGTCCACACTTGATTATATATACTGTTTGACACAAAGCAATTGTGAGATCCATTCTAGGAACAAGATAGTTGAACAAAATAGCCGTTGCAGTGCTGCTATAAGCTATAACCCCGCATGGCCACATCATGAAGAACTCTAGATTGCAGAGCTCTGGTATCCTAGTCTCCAATTTGTCAACAAAAGAAACAATATACATTCCACCACTGTTCTTAATATCTAGGCCACAGGTGGTTTTAAAAGACAAATACTATTGCGATGGTTAAAGAGCCAAATAAGTTCAATTTTCAGAATGGACAGCGAGAACAAGGCCGAAGTGCAGACTTCGGTTCTGATAACAGTCAATTAACACATCTGAGGTTGATACTTCAAAGTCAAGTCTGCTGACAGAGCCACCTATCCTCCCGGGACAAAATCCAGATACCACATAAGTTGATTGGAAGATCTTTACACCTTCGACTATCCAATAGACCCTGACTACAGAACTACAACATTTTACTTGTCTGCATCTCGCTGTCAGAAGAACATCCATGGCATGACATGAACTTGTAATCATAACACCATTGGGTAGTTTGGATTAGTGGATTGGAATGAGAATTAGGGTGGAGACGGGAATTGAACTCCATTTTTCAAGTCCAATTTCCATCCCATACAATTCCCATGACGAATTCCTTAACCCAAACTACCTTTATTTCTTACACTTATTCCAATTATATCAGATTAACTTTGTAACACTATAGCATGAGAGCAACTTCCACCACAAGCATTTCGTAGGAAACAGACAAACAAATAAAGTTTACATTATCTATTCACGTCGCCACAAATGTTTTATATTCGTCAGAACCACCCCCTAACCAGGAGTGCTTAAATTCTCTTCCCTTTTCCTCCTTATTTCATCTGTAGCCAGAAGCTACCATGTAAGAATAAAAACCACCCTCCTGTCTGTTCCAAACCTTTGTCTACGACCTATTCTCTTTAAGCAAAGTAGGAAAATTAAAGAACTAAAGGAAAGAATGTATCATATCCTATCTGTCGTAAACTGAATCCTCACTCTTTAAGCCTCCATTTCAGTGAAAGCAACGAAGCATCACCTTATCGTAATGAGAAGCTACAGAAACAGCACTCAGTAACCATCCCAACTTGACGACACTTGCCAGAAATTCTATTCATCCAACTTCCATTAATTCTCAGCTAAAAGAACAGTTTCCGTAGTGACACCTAAATGGGATTTTTGGACAAAAATTACTGAGTATCTTTAACGAGATACCAATGAATAAACAAACCAGTCTTCCCATGGAGGAAAGAGAAGACAGAAAGTTGACTAAAATTTTAGCTGACTGCAAAAAATGCCAAATCACTGCAATGGTCTTAGCAGGACAAAGAAGTAAGGTACTCTAACCCCCAAAGCACTCCGAACAAAACCCTAACCGCCTAATTCCCACCTAGCAAGCAAAATTAGAACGAACACGAAACAATTTCAAGAAAAAGACACCCTAAGAGCAATATTTTAGCAACGATCTGCAGCTAAGTGAAGTTCAGGTACAAGAATTGAAGCAGCAGAGTAAAGAGAGAGAGAAGGAAGTGAACCATCTTCTTCCATCCAGGAGGAGCAGTGAGCTCGAGGGAGAAGCCTTCGTCCTTCATTGGAGTGGTGTTGGTAGTCAATTCTTTGTCAACCGAGTTCGCCATGTCCGAATTCTTTGTTCCAACTGCGTTTTTACCTAATTCGAAATCACCAGAACCAAGGCCCCCTTGTAAGAATTTCCAAAGTTTGAAAAGAGAAGCAGAGCGAGAGAGAGAGAGAGAGAGTTTATTTTACCCACGAAAATCCTGCACGCAAAGAAAGAAACACACACCTCAAAAGTATATTCCTGAGAATTTAACACACCTCACTCAAGGCTGAGCCAAATTAGGAAACCTGTAAACCCAAATATTACACAATTTGCGTGTATTTAATATTTTTACGATATAATGCTTCAAATTATTTTTACGATTTAAACCTTGCCTAAATATCCATTTTTATCATTACCGTTTAGGTTGTAATATAGTTATCGTTAATTTTTAATAGTTTTCATTAACCTATTGGATTTCTAGCAATATAGTCATTCCATCAAATCTTTATCCAAATTCTTCGTTAAGTGCTTATATCACCAAACCAACTCAACCACTTTTTTCACGTCTCTCATCAGCTCCCGACAGAGTCTCTCAAAGATAAACCTAGCTTTGGACTAGAGTCATATTCTTGCGAGGTCTTCGAGTATGTTACTCAACTAGGGTGTGAAAACAAGTCAATGGTGGTCAACTCAAAGTCAACTATGAGACTAGAAGTCAACTGGGGCTCAATGAGCGAGGAAATATATGAAAATGATTAGAGACACTATAAACAACGCAATAATGACGAAGGAGAAAGACCAAATGAAGGAAATCACAAGGAAATGAGTTATGTCAGTTGGATAGAGACATGCCTTGGCTTAAGCTCACCTAAATCAGAGGAATTGGATAATGCATCAATGAATCGGATTGAAAGACCATGCATCCCACTCAAATGCAACCATAGGACAACCCTAAACAACTCTATTAGGATATTAGACCAAAGTTAAGTAGTTCTAGGATGCACATCATGTGTTTGATGAAATGCCAAGTTGAGATACACACTTCTACAACTCAAGAAACACCTAATTAGACTCACAACATATGCATAATGATCATCCAATACCTTAAATTAACCCAATATAGTCCACAAAGATAAATCACCCAATATGGTTATGGAAATAATGCCCACTCTCTTGAAACATGCTTCCATACTCTCCTAGGCATGTTCTATACATGATTTACACACAAGCATGCAATAAATCCAAGCCAAACCGAAATATTATGCATCAAACAACACAATACCAAAGGAGAACACAAGCCATACTGAATACATTCAATCTTACACACCAACTATTGTCCAACCCTCTCATTTTAGGGAACTATCCTTGCTTGGGCATTGACCCCAATCCAAATGACATAAACAAACTAGCCAAGCATGGAAATCAAATAGGGGAACAAAGAAATCTAACTATGTTGTTGATACCCATTGTAAGATCTTCAAGAGCTCCAATCCTCTTCAATATCTCTTTGGTTCATTGTGATGCTCCAATGATGGTGGAGTTTAATGAGAGGGATGGAATTATGTTACATGGGTGGATGATTGATAATGCTAGAAATACCGTGTCTATCCACTCATTCTAAGCAACATTTCTTGCATTTTTATGTCCCTTGCTTTACTTTCGGGATAGTTTTTTGGTCTATTTGATGCCTTTTTAAAGTGGTTATGATGATATACAAGTATGAGGCTTTAAAATATAACATGGATGTTATTAAGAAGTTCTTGGAGGCTCGAAAACGGACCAAGGAAGGACAAAATAGCAAGCTGGAATCGAAGGGATGAAACAACCCAGAAGTGTGACGCACTTTCCAAGATGCTTCAGCGCACTTCTAGGCACTTCCATACAGTTTCGAATTTGGAAATTTTTTATCGTTTTCCTAATAGTTTGGACACCGATTTTAACCTTGTAAAGGAATTTCTCCCTATATAAAGAGCCTTAGACCCCCAATAGAAATGAGGTCGTAATAGACACAACTAAAGGAGAGAGGAGAGAGCACAGGAAGGATTTGGTAGAGACTCTGGAGCCTTGGAGTGAAGGAAGAGTTCCCATCCACCCAAGATATCACAAGGACTTGCAAGGACTCAACAGAATTGGGTTTTTCTATCCTTATCAAAAACTATAATTCCATGGATTCCTGTATTACTTTTTTATTCTTCCATTCTAGATATGACTAGCTAAACTTTTTTTCCTTAGATGAGATGAACCTTAGGTGTTTTAGGGTATTTGAATGATGACTTGATATTTGCTTTGTTAATGTGATTAAGATTTATGTCATAGTTGCAATTTCATTCTTCATGTTTCTATTCTTGATTGATCACTTAGAATAGGAGTCTATGAGGCGAGAATTGACTTGACCAATGAACTTCCCCCCCTTAGAATATTGAAACTTGCATGCTAGGATTTCTAGTGACACTCGAGAGAGGGCCGATTAGTCTAGTTCGTCGTTATGAGAAATTCTTAGTTTGAATTCTTCGCATCAGCATGACTTTAGGTACATGACGCTACGACACAGTCTAGGGTTTAGTTTGGTAGTGAGGTTAGAAGTCGCGAGAGTGCCGAATCTTAGACCTACAGGTTAGAGAGTTGCAATGGCTATTGATATCTATCTTGAATTTCATGAAACTTGTTTTATCTGACATATGTTAGAATATTTTAGTAACTAGGGGGATTCAAGTATAAGAATCTTCATTATATGTTTTTATCACGCTTTTCAAGCTTCGGTCCAAATTGTTGCAACCATTCCTTGTTTTCTTTGTTTCCTTGTTTGATTTGGATTACTTGGTCGAACATGATCAGCCACATTCTTGTTTATTTGATTTTTCTTTGCACGAATTGAGTAGTTATATTCTGGAATCCCTATGAAATATGATCTAGTATGCTTAGGTAGATTAGTATTTTTGAACCCGTATCTAGGACAGATTAAATTTTTCCACCATTGTCGGGAACTTTCTAGTCTATAACATCTGTGCTTCACGGGTTTGTTTGTTTTTTTCTTTACAGGTTTACAGGTTTATGATCGCTCCTCTCACATGATACCAACTTCATCTATAAAAGAATAGAGAAGAATGAGATAGATCTGAAGACTTTCTCAATTCTGAAGAAGAAGAATTCAAAGACTCAGTTACGGATCCTCACATCATCGGGCACAAGCGGTTGATAGGGGAACTGACTCCATTGGTTTCAATCTACTCAAAATCTGAATTTACTTCATCACCACCATCTACACCAATGGTGAATCTACACACTTTGGCAGACTAGGCCAAACTGAAGACCAACGCAACAACATCATGTATTCGCACACCAGAACTAGCAGCGGAGGAGTTTGAGCTAAGGACCAATCTCATCAATTTGGTCCATGGAAACTTACACTTCGAAGGGAAACAGATGAGAATATGTGCATTCATCTCATCGACTACCTCTCCTATTGTGACACAACCAAACACAAAGGTGTGGATCCGGATTTTATTAGGATGGGGATTTTCATTCTCTCTTCAAGGAGCAGCAAATAGATGGCTAACTGGAAAGACAGCAAGCACATTCACGACTTGGGATTCTCTTGCCGAAGCCTCCTTAGAATAGTACTTCCCTCCCACGAGGACTTCTCAAATCATAGACCAGATTAGCAGGATGCACAAGAAGGAAGGAGAATCTCTCTATAGCACTTGGAATTGATTCTAAGAGATCATAGATTCTTTCCCACACCATGGATTTTCTAATTCTAAACTAGTACTCATCTTCGGACGAGGCTTAGATCAATCTATACAATGGTGGTGAATCACCTAGCATCAGATGACATCAACATCTCACGTGTGAAGCCGTTATAGCTCATTATGAAGATATTTCTGCCAAGACAATGAACTGGTGATGACACTAGAATTATCATGATTATCGGCCCTGTTTAAGCGACATTTCATTGCGTGTAACACGACTTTTGGGGTAGTTTAGTGGGTTTTCGTTCATTAGCGCTATTTCCTACCGATTTGGTTACTTTGGCCCGTTTCAGGTCTATTTGATGTGTTTTCTAGTGTCTCTTAGAGTACACAGGTTTTTTCCACCGAATATGTTAGCCGTCGGACATGTTCAGGATACAATGGAGCCTTAAGAAATGACCCGGGATCAATCCAGGAATCAAGCCTATCACGGAAAGTTGACAAAACTGGGGCAAGCAAGTTCTCGCCGAAAATGTATTCAAAAATTAATTACAATTCTCGTCGTCGATGTGAAGCTTGATTGTGAAGAAGTTCTCGCCGAGAACCTTGTGAAGAAGTTGGAAATTCTCACGTCGCTGCTCCAAATAATATACACATATATTTTCGGCGAGAACTTTGAGTGATCTCGCCAAAAATGTCCCTCTATTCCGGGTCAGCAGTTGAAAAGCTTCTATTTAAGGAGTTATTCAGCTCAAAATCAAGGGGATGGATTTTCAGACCTTCGACACCCATATGAGAGAGTTGAGAGCATTTCTTGGAGTTCCCGAAGAGATCCTGACACCATCTTTCCATCCCGGAGTGCTTGGAGCTAGAAGTGAAGATTTATCGAGATTGAAGCTTCGTGGAATCGTCAGAATTATGTTTTACATTTCTTCTATGTTCTTCCTCTGTGTGATGAATTCTATGATTGTCTTTGATTCTATTATTTCAAACATGAGTAGCTAAATTCTTTTAGCTTAGATAAGATGAACCCTAAGTGACCCGAGGCTTTAAAGCGGTCACGGATTGGCGGTAATTAGATCTTAATTCAAACAGTTTCTTATTCATATTTGGTTTGTTCTTAATTCTTGTTTCTTTTCTCGCTTGATCACCTAGATTAGATTCTTGTTAAAATAAGGATAGTTGGCCAACGTCCACCTTGTTTTAGAACCTAAATCAATTAATTAACCTATTCAATGGAGTGTGCCTTTCATAGGAACCGTTTAGGGTTAATCCGCTTCTAGAATAACTCACTAAAATCAATCAGGTGCACTAGTTAGTTATCCGTTGCAGAAGTGAACGCACAGACGGTTAATTAATCTTGGTAGTTAGATCCGATAGAAAGAACGTTCGCGGACTTAGACCTAAGTGTAAGGAGTTATGGCGATGTCTAAGAACTGAATGAATTAGGATTGAATAGTTTAGAAGTCGTGGAACTCACACCACGCAACTTGTTTAATAACCAGAATAATTTACCAACTTCTTTGAGTAAACGATTTGAAGAAAACCCATGGAATACGATCTACCTTACTCTTGTTTAGTAGTATTTGATACCCTGTTTTGCACGTTATCAAATTGGCGCCATTGCTGGAGACTCTTCTAAATTGTTTGAAACGAGAGTTGGCATTTATTCTTCTAATTTCCATCTTTTCACTTTCCATCACACTTCGATTTTACACTGGTTGTTCTTGTTTTTGTTAATTGCAGGTTGAATGCAAGTATATGAAACATCCACTCACACTACAAGAAAACGCGACTCTAACAGCGGTTTTATATTCATTTTAGGGTTAATACACCTTTTTGCCCCCATACTATGCAAAGTTAACAAACATGCCCCTCTATAATTTTTTAATTGAATTAAACCCCTCTACTTTAACATTTTTAACAAATGTGCCCTTCCGTTAACTTTTTCGTCTATTTTTTGTCTATTATGCTGATTTTGTATGCTACATTGGACTATTTGTTCATGTGGCCTCTGGAGTAAACTTTAAGCTAAAATAAACTAAAAATCTAAGATTTTAGAGATAAAAGATTTATACACATTTTTACCCTCATTTCCCTTATCTTCTTTTTGTACTCACCACCTCTACAAATTTCTTAATCTTTTAGCATCCATGCGTACAGAATAACTTATTGGCTATGTCCAGTGAACAAATTTAATGGAAAATGGATGGAAAAGTTAACAGAATTGCACATTTGTTAAAAGTAGGGTTAATACACCTTTTTGCCCCTCTACTATGCAAAGTTAACAAACATACTCTTTTACTATTTTCTAACCGATTTAACACCCTCTACTTTGAAAAGTTTAACAAATATGTCCTTCCATTTATCTTTACATCTATTTTTCGTCTAATGAGTTGATTATACGTGCTCCTTCATATTATTTGTACACCTAGTCATTGATTGGAATGTTCACAATCCAAAATTATTTAATTAGAAAGAAAAAGAAAAAGGAATACCACAAAAACACCTCTGTACATAATGGCGGTGATTATAATACTTTTCTTTTTCTTTTATTTTTAATTTAAATATTTTCTCCTTGTGGACATCCTGATTAGTGATGTTGTGGACAAATAAAATATGACGTAACACGTATAATCAACTCATTAGACGAAAAATATATGAAAAGATAAATGGAGGGACATATTTGCTAAACTTTTCAAAGTAGAGGGTGTTAACTCGGTTAGAAAATAGTAAAAGGGTATGTTTGTTAACTTTGCATAGTAGAGGGGCAAAAAGGTGTATTAACCCTTCATTTTAACAGCGGATAAGCCGCTGTTAATATATCTAATGGCGGTTGAGTATCCGCTATTAGGTTAAGTAATGTAAGCTCAGCTAACAGCGGATATGCAACCGCCGTTAAACCTAATAGCGGGGTGCGTAGCTTTAACAGCGGATTATATCCGCTGTTAGAAGTCCGATCTGATTAAAAAAAATTGCAAAAACCAGCTCGCCGGAGCAGGTTCTGTATCAGGTCTTCTTCTTTTTCTTCTTCTTTCTTCTTCCTCTTCTACTTTCTTCTTCTTCTTCTTCTCTTCATCTTCTTCTTTCTTCTTCTTCTTTTTCTATTTGATTCTTCTTCTCTTCTTCTACTTCTTCTTCTTCTTCTTTCTTCTTCTTTTTTTTCTTCTTCTGCTTAATTCTTCTTCTCTATTTTCTTCTTCTTCTTCTTCTTCTTCTTCTGCTTATTCTTATACTTTTTTCTTCTTCTTCTTCTTCTTTGGCCAGATGCAAGGTCGTTGGAGTCCAGCGGTGGAGGAGTGGTGAAAAAGAGGAGGATTTATGGTTTAGAAGAAGGAAGAAGAGGGGATTTTAGAAGAGGAAGAAGAGGGGAAGAAGAAGGAAAATAAGGAAAGAAAGGATTGATTGGTGGTGGGCACACGTATGACCACATCAGCAATACTTAACATCGGATAACCTAACAGCGGTTTTAATCCGCTGTTAGATTTTCCCTCGAAATTTCGACTTCCCGCTAAGGCGGGATATTTTGGCGCGTCCGTGAATTCAACGCTAACAGCGGAAATATGTCCGCTGTTAGCTAACAGCGAGTGTTTAAATATCCTGTCCGCTGTTAGTAATTTGATGTTAGAATGTATTTTTCTCGTAGTGTCACTGATGAACGCTTTTTCACGCGCGTGTAGTCAAATAACTATCAAGCACAAAGCAAGATAGATCATATTTCACGAGTCTTCTAATAATTGTCTACTCAAATATAAAGGCAGAATATTCAAGTTTAAACACGTTGTGCGTGGTGTGAGTTCCACGACTTCTATACTAGGATGCAAGGAAACTGAAATGAAATTAAAATGCAGAATGATTGGTTGATTGACTTAACAAAGATGACAGACACGCTTAGACTCCGAATCCCCCTTAGATCGCCAGAGCATTGGCAATCAACAGACCAGCGATTTTCAATTCTCATTCAATCAATTCTTAGACACCACCATAACTCCTTACCGTTAGGTTTAAGACTGGCGAACGTTCGCTCTATCCGATCTAACTACCAAGATTAATTAACTGCCCGAGCTTTCACTTCTTGCGACGGAAGAACTAAGTGGTGTAATTACTAGTGATTAATGAGTTACTCTTGAAGCGGATTAACCCTAACTGGTTCCTAGGAAAGGCACACTCCAATGAATAGGTTAATTGTTGATTTGGTGTTTTAAAGTGAGGCGAACGTTCGCTACTATCCTCAGCTTAACAAGAATCAAATCTAGGTGATCAAGCTAGAAAAGAAACACAAACAACGAAGAACAAACCAAACAAGCAAGAGAAGCTGATTTAACTTTGAATCTAATCACTGCCGATCCGTGACCGCTTTAAAGCCCTAGGTCACTTAGGGTTCATCTAGTCTAAGATCTACGAGTTTAGCTACTCATGTTCATAACAGCAGAAACAAAGACAGAAACAGAGTTCATCATGAAAAGGAAGAACAGATGGAAACTATAAAACCTAATTGAGACGACTCTGGCAAAGCTCCGTTCTCCGGTAATCTTCACTCCTAGCTCCGAGTCTCCAAGGTGGAAAGATGGCGTCACGATCTCTTCCTAGCTCTTCGAACTCTTAAAACTCTGTTCTCTCGAACTTCTTAGGTCTCAAAAATTATTTAATATGATATATATTTTCTAATGAGCCGCCGGTTTATATTTATACTTAACCCTTTTCCCAGCCGGAGCAAATGAGTAGCCATTGGACGTGTTTGGGAAGCGATGGAACCTCGAGGAGTGACCCAAAATCGAACCTAGAGATCAAACCATGTTAATTCTGCCCAGCACCCACATTCTCAGCGGGAACATTTATATTCTCGCCGAGAATTCATTTAGAAAGTCAGAGCAAATTCTCGTCGAGATCCATCAGAAAGTTTACAAAGAAGTTCTTGGCGAGAACTTCCAAGTTCTCGCCGAGAACCTATGAAGGAATCAATGGATTTTCGCAGTGCTTTTTAGAGTTACATTTACAAAGAAGTTCTCGGCGAGAACTTTCAATATTCTCGCCGAGAACTTGCCCCTTTTCCATCTGAGACGAGGAAAGGGAGTATTTAAGCAGCCGCTACTCACATCATTCAAAAGAGACTTTACATAATATGAAATTCCAGACTTCAGAGCTGACAGAGAGAGTTTAGAGAGCATCTTGGAGTTCCCGGAGATATCCTGACACCGTCTTTCCACCTCGGAGTGCTCAGAGCTAGGAGTGAAGATTGCTAGAGATCGAAGCTTCGCAGAGTTGTCAGAATTAGGTTTTACAGTTCTTCTATGTTTTTCCTTTGAATGACGAACTCCCTTGTAGTCTTTTATTCTTTTTTTTTTGGTGGAACCCGGGTGCTAATGCACCCTATCTTTCATTCATAATCAAACGTACTTCAGAAACACCGAGCTGGTTATAATGTATCCAGTAACAAAAATTAGGATCGGACTACTCTATAGAATGGAAACCTAGTGGGCAAGAATGCCCAACATTAGCAAGATAATCTGCTACATGATTACTCTCTCAGTAAACGTGTAAAATCTGCACCTCCCAATTACGCCGAAGGAGCTCTCTCGCCATAATAATCGTAGCTGCATGGGCATGGTCCTCGAGGTCATCTCCCTGTAGTAACTAAACTGCACACTGAGAGTCGAGCTGGAGCTGAATCTTACGATAGTCCCGCTACCAAGCCAACTGTAAACCTGACACTGCACCCCTCAACTCGGCCCTGGTAATAGAGCACTTACCAAGGTTCATAGTGAACGCCGCCAAGCAGTGCCCCTGATGGTCTTGGATTAAGCCTCCTGCTGCTGCTTGTCCAGTCTCAGAAAGGACGGAGCCGTCGGAGTTGAGGGTTACCCACTCGGGAGGAGCCCCATGAGAAATACTCCCGTTCTGGTGGGCGGGCCGGTATGTGAAATGAACCGGTCCCTCTCCAGGGTGTCTCCTACTAGCTCCACCCAAACTTGGATGTGTCGTGTCAAGCTATCAGTAGTGGTGAGCTTGTTGTTGAACACACGATCATTCCGGGCGCGCCAAAGCCACCAACACGTGACCCCGAACAACAAACAAAGCTCAGGTTTCCGAATACATCTCTCGATCCAAGGCAAGAGCGGTGTCTGAAAGAATGTCTGATCGCCAGAAGATAGGGCCAAAAGCTCCCAGGTGGCAGAGGGCAGTCTCGCAACACATGCAAGACGGATTCCTCTTGCCCCGGGCAAACTTGGCAGGAGCCAATCTCTGCCAAGTGCCGCCGGCGGCGCTAGTAGCTAAACTTGTTAAGCTTAGATTAGATGAACCCTAAGTGACCCGGGGCTTTAAAGCGGTCACGGATCAATGGTAATTAGATTCAAATTCAGACAGTTTCTCTTGCATGATTGGTTTGTTCTTTGTGTGTGTTTCTTTTCTAGCTTGATCACTTAGATTAGACTTGTTCAAATAAGGATAGTGGCGAACGTCCGCCTTGTTTTAGAACATCAAATCAATCAATTAACCTATTCAATGGAGTGTGCCTTTCGTAGGAACCATTTATGGTTAATCCGCTTCTACAGTAACTCATTAATCTTAATTAATTGCACCAGTTAGTTCTTCTGTGCAGAAGTGAACGCACGGACGGTTAATTAATCTTGGTAGTTAGATCTGATAGAGCAAATTTTCTCGGAACTTAGACCTAAGGGTAAGGAGTTATGGTGGTGTCTGAGAACTGAATGAATTAGGATCGAAAGTCGCCGGTTTTGTGATCGCCAATGTCCTGGTAATCCTAGTGGGATTCGAGTCTAGCCTTTGTCTGTCAAATTGTTAGTCAACCTCAATCAATCAATCTGTCTTTTAATTCCATTTCAATTTCCTTGCTTATTAGATTATAAGTCATGGAACTCACACCACGCACAACCTGTTTAAACCCGAGTAATTTGCCAGCTTCTTTTACGTAAACGATTTGAAGAAACCCATGGAATACGATCTATCTTTCTTTTAGCTTGGTAGTATTTGATACCCCATTTTTATAGCTATCAAATTGGCGCCATTGTCGGAGACTCTTCTAAATTGTTTGAAAGAAGAGTTGGCATTTGTTCTTCTACCTTCCATTTTATCATTTGTTTCCCCTCCATCTTTTTCATGATTTACCTAGGTAGTACTCTTGAGTTTTGAGATTCAGGATAACAGGTTGGATGGCCAATACCAAGGGTGGTGCATATCAGAACAACCACTTATGACAAGTTGGTATGAGGAACCTTCACCGTTGCTATCCTGACAAGAACCAGAAGCTACACACCACCACCAAGGTCACAAAGAGATATATCTACAGGTCCATCAGTATCAACAATAGATGTCGAATATAGAAGTCCTCTTGGAGAAGATCCTTTCAATGTTACAAGCTCCTGATGTTGTGGACGTTGAGTTCGAGCAATCAAATCAACTGATGGAAGAAGATGCTCAAGAGTTGCTAGAAGACGGACATGATAATCTAGCCCATGACTGTTGTGAGCTAGAGGTGTCTGATGAAGAATTGCTAGTAGAGGTGGTTGACGAAGACGTAGAGCTTATCCATGGTGTAGTTAAAGCTGAAGAGGAGCATGTGGAGATTAAGGAGTTCTCTTCATTTAAACTTCTGTCGAGCCAGCCTGTAGTTCAAGCTAGAGATGAGCATATGGATATGGAGGAGTCAGCCTCATTTATGGTTCAGACAACCAAAATTGAAGAGGTAATGGCTTTGGAGGCATATGTGCTCAGCACTAGAAGCAACCTAGATGACCCTTGGTTGGAGAAGACCGAGCTCATTGATTGTGGCACACCATACTATATCTTTCTGCCTCAAGTAGGAAAATTCGAGAGAAAAAGTTCAGTCAAACAGAGCCACGATTTACTTGGACATCATCGACTGCATCTTCATCCTTCTGGAGTATCCAAATATATGTCTTACTCTTTTCAATAATCCATATTTATAGCAATGAAATACTATTTTTCCTCCCCCAAGCGCAACGAGTCATTCCAAATATCTCTTGATGTGAACCGCTGCAACCATGGGAAGACGACCCTTGAACACCTCAAGTTGATTATCGTGCAACGAGGTAGAACCGTCGGGAACCGGGGATGGAAGGACTTTGACCCGCTAGCTATATATCAGCTAGGAACCAGAAGTATCAAGTCGTAGACGTGATGACACTCGAATTGACGTGATTATCAGCCTCATTTAAGCGACATTTCCTTTCCTTAAGACATGGTTTTTAGGGTAGAATAACGAATATTCAATCAATTGCTCTATCTCGTGTCATTTGTTTTACTTTGGCCCGTTTCGGGTCTATTTGATGGTTTTCTAGTGTTTCTATGTTAGCACAGGTTTTTGCCGTCAAATAAGTAGCCAAGGACGTGTCTAAGGCGTTGGAACCTCGAGGAATCACACCAGAATTGATCCAAGGAGCCGATCAAGTCAAACCGAAAATCTGCCCATTCACACTTGCATCTTCGGCGAAAATGAGCTTATGTCTTCGGCGAAAATAATAGTGCAAACCAGCTGATGTCGAGTCAAAGAATATTTTCGGCGAAATCGATTAACTCTTCGGACCGAAAATACAAGCCAGAGAGATCACGACCATTTACACAAGGATTTTCGCCGAAAATATCCCTATGTTTTCGGCGAAAATATCAGGCTAATCCGGATCAGTTAGGGTTAAGTATAAATACTTAACCCGGCGGCCCAAAGAAAAAGACGGATCATAATAGACAAATCATAATTTACAAAACACAACTTTTTGAGATCAGAATTCTCTGAAGTCTGGAGCGAAGAGTTGGAGTTCGAAGAGCCGGATAGAGATCGTGACGCCATCCCTTCCATCTCGGAGAATCGGAGCTAGGAGTGTTATCTACCGAAGATCGGAGTCTGTCAGAGTCGTCTGAATTAGGTTTTTCAGATTCTTTTCTGTTCTTCCTTTGAATGATGAACTCTTTCTTTATCTTTGTTTCTTTTGTAATGATCATGAGTAGCTAAACTCATTAGAGCTTAGACTAGATGAACCCTAAGTGACCCAGGGCTTTAAAGCGATCACGGATCGGCGGTGATTAGATTCGAAATTCAATCAGTTCTTTTTCATGTTTGATTCGTTCTTCATTGTTCATGTTTCTTGTCTGGATTGATCACCTAGATTAGATTCTGGTTAAGCTAAGGATAGAAGCGAACGCTCGCCTTACTTTAGAACATCGAATTGAACAATTAACCTTATAATTGGAGTGTGCCTGTCGTAGGAACCGGTTAGGGTTAATTCACTGCAAGAGTAACTCATTAATCACTAGTAATCACACCAATTAATTAAGTCGTTGCGAGAGGCGACCGTACCCGGGCGGCTAGTTAATCTTGGTAGTTAGAACGGATAGAGCGAACGTTCGCCGGTCTTAAACCTAAGGGTAAGGAGTTATGGTGGTGTCTTAGTAATTGATTGAATGAGAATCGAAATCCGCTGATCTGTTGATTGCCAATGCTCTGGGGAACGAAGGGATCCTTGTTTTCAAACCCTAATTCCCAACCTGCTTTAGTTTAATTTGTTTTAATTTTTCTGCATTTCTTAGAAATAGAAGTCGTGGAACTCACACCACGCACAACGTGTTTTCCTTCGAGTATTTTGCTAGTTCTGAAGTAACCAATCATAGAAAGCCCTTGGAATACGATCTGCTATATGCTTTTTCTTAGCATTAGTAGTTTTTATTTGGTTGAACCCTCAACGACAGGTTCACCAGACTGGGAGCTAGGACTGCAGTTGACCGGAAGATCGAAGTTCTTCCAGAGTCATCTTCATTAGGTTTTTCAGATCCTTTTCTGTTTTTCCTCTATTTGATGAACTCTATCTTTGTCTTTGATTCTTTTGTGAAAAACATGAGTAGCTAAACTCTTAGATTTTAGACTAGATGAACCCTAAGTGACCCAGGGATTTAAAGCAGTCACGGATCGGCGGTGATTAGATTCAAAGTTCAATCAGTTTCTCTTTCATGTTTGATTTGTTCTTCATTGTTCATGTTTCTTGTCTGGATTGATCACCTAGATTAGATTCTGGTTAAGCTAAGGATAGAAGCGAACGCTCACCTTACTTTAAAACATCAAATCAAACAATTAACCTAATCATTGGAGTGTGCCTTTCGTAGGAACCAATTAGGGTTAATCCACTATAAGAGTAACTCATAAATCATTAGTAATTGCACCAGTTAGGTTAAGTCGTTGCGAGAGGTGATCGTACCCGGGCGGCTAATTAATCTTGGTAGCTAGATCGGATACAGCGAACGTTCGCCAGTCTTAAACCTAAGGTAAGGAGTTATGGTGGTGTCTTAGAATTGATTGAACGAGAATCAAAATCCGCTGATCTGTTGATTGCCAATGCTCTGGTGAACGAAGGGGGATTCAAAGTCTAAGCTTGTTTGTCATCTTCATCTTAATCAACCAATCTTTCAATCTGTTTTCAGTTTTAATTTTTAATTTCCGTGCATTTCTTAGAATTAGAAGTCGTGGAACTCACACCACGCACGAAGTGTTTAAACTTGAATAACTTGCCTTTATATTTGAGTAAACGATCATTAGAAGACCCGTGGAATACGACTACCCTAGCTTTCTAAGCTTGGTAGTTATTTGCTAAACCTGCTCTGCAACGTTCATCAAGACGCCACGCCAAGAGATGGATGCTCTTGATGATAAGTCGATCCTTCAATATCGCAACATGCAGATACAATAAGGGTTTCAAGAATAAAGTTCTATCAAAGGGGGGTTGTTTATTTCATAAAAGTTGTGTTTACAAAGGGTGGCCGGCGGCCTCTATATATAGGTGAGGGAACAAGCTCTCCTCCCTAAACACTACTTCTTAAATAAGAATAAAATAAAGAGTACTATTCCTAAAAAGAATCCTAAAACCCCTAAATAATCATACTAAAAAGGAATAAAACATAAAATAATAGCTGTAGTCTTTAAAGCAGAATAAAAGACCTAAATTAGGTCAAAAACCGTAATCTGGCCGAATTCGGCTGCTCGGGCCAGTTGGGCGCGTGTGGCGGCCCGGTGGGCTTGACCGGCAGGGCACTAGGCTTGATTCGGGTGGCAATCGCAGGCCTGGTGCTCCGGGCTGGTTCAGTGGCAAGGGCCTTGTCCAAAAGGCCCGATCTTCGTGGCCGGCTTCGTGGAATTCCTCTGATCGGCCTGGCTGCCGGTCTAGGGCTCGAAGCTGTTCTTTCCTTGGGCCTTCTCTGTTTTCGCTCGGGCCTTCTTATTTAAGCTTTAGGTAGGCCTCCAAGTAGCTCTTGATGTAGCTCTCCGGGGGCTGGGTCGGTCTAAGTGTCACGCCTCGAGGCGAAGGACTCCAATTCTTCTCATGGCTCGGCTCAGGGTCATTCCTTGGAAGCTCTCCTCTCCAGGCCAAGTATTCTTGGGCTCTTTTCCTCCTATACTCCAGAAATGCTTCCAGAGGGTCACTCGAGGGGCCGACTTCTTTTTCAAGGCTTTGGGAGGTCAGGCTAGGAGCAGGTTGAGGTTTTTCTTCCTTGCTAGGGCTTATATCCTTGGCCAGCAGCATGGCCTGGAATAGCATTCCATCTCGTGGAGCCTTTCTACCTGCAAGGGAAGGACTTAGTCGATATTTCAGGGCGTACCTTGGT
The DNA here is from genome assembly GCA_034768395.1 of Linum lewisii. Lineage (NCBI taxonomy): Eukaryota > Viridiplantae > Streptophyta > Magnoliopsida > Malpighiales > Linaceae > Linum > Linum lewisii. The sequence goes on from CM068296.1 coordinate 57,176,107, forward strand.
TTTAGGGCTTGTAGATGGCCTGCCCTATGTTCTATATGCCTCTTGTGAGGTCCTAGGGGCTTATCTCGGCCAGGTGACCCTGGTGGGGTGTAGGAGTGCCAATTGGTATTAGGGCAGCATTGTTGGATCATATCATCTCTGATCTATATTCTCTATAAAGGACAAGAAATACCTTGCTTACGTATCATTGGGATGACCTTGAAGAAGTTGATTGACCTCAAGGAGCTCTTGAGTTGGGGTCCATAACCAGGTATCATCTGGCTCACAGACGTTAAACGAGAGCGCTTCATTGGAGGCAACCCACGGCTGGAGTCCGTTTTGAATTATTGAGTCAGTTTTCATCATTCGACTTTGTTTCATGTGGATCAGGGACACTTGCCCCGGATTCCTTTTGATATTTTTGCTATTTTTGTTTTTGTAGGACCCTTGTAGCTGCTTCACTTCGCTTCAGGTATTCCGTTCCATCCTCGACATCGACCATCAACTTCCAGGTTCTTTATATCTCTACTTTAGTCCTGTGAGGACACAGACCAGTCTAAGTGTGGGGTGGGATGCTAGAGAACTATGCATAATCTTGTTTGCTTTTTTATGATTTCATGGTGCATTCCAATTCCTCTAGCATAGAATTACTCGGTTCTTGACTTTTGATGTTAAGTTGACTTCAATCTTTAATAATGATGCTTAGATTTCTTAGCTTAAAACTTGTGACCAACTGTATGCATTGATGTTAAATAACCTGCTCAGAACAGAAACTAGAATCATGCTTGTAGTGTCACCTTGAAATGCATGAAAATGATCGAATCCGACTAGCAACCAATTGTGAGCTTTTGAACCATTGCACATAACTTGCAATCTTTAATTCTTTTTGAGTGGCTTTCTCGTACCTTGAATGAGTTAGAATTTTCATGAGACCTATTCGAGACCACACGATAACACGAGTACTAGGAGCATAGAGGCACCTAGAAAATTGCTACTTAAACCAGAAGCCATCCCAACGTTAAATCCTCTAGGTGTAAGCCCTTGTGCTTGGCCTTCACTACAAGAAAACAAGTCATTTCTCACGATAACCGTGACAAAAAAATTTAGTCACGGTTTATTGGTAAGCCGTGACTAATTTGATGACCAAAGTGTAAGTTAAAAATTTCTAGTGACTGAATTTTAATTTCATCGAATTATTGTATCAAACCCTCAACTCCTTCAGTTACACAAACTAGTCCATAAACTCATAAGGTTAACAAAAATGTCCCAATTTTATTCCTTCCGTTTAACAAATAAGTCACTCCAGTTTTCTAGTTATGCAACATGGTCCAGAAACTTCATTAGTTAACATATAGGTCCTTCGTTAACGTTTATTGTCTTCTCCGATGACTACGTCATCGCCGACGGGTCTCCTTCTCTGTTTCTCCAGTTTTCGGTGAGCTTCATTCCTTCTCCCTTTGTTTCTTTCCTCTTCTCCCTCTTCTCCATTGATCTCCACTCCTCCTCTATTTCAGATCTGTCGATCTCCACTCCTCCTCTTCTCCGTCGATCTCCATTTTCAGGTGAGTGTGGATCTGTCCTCCTCTGTTTCTCCAATCGCTAGCAAACTCCTCTTCTCCCTCTTTTTCTTTCCTCTTCTCCCTCTTCTCCATTGATCTCCAGTCGAGGGTGGATCTGTGGATTGGTTTTGGATGGCGACGGTGAGTCTATGGATTGGGCAGCGACGACGGTGAGAGGAGAAGGAAGGAAAAGAAGGAAGAAGAATAAGAAGAAGAAGAAGAGAAGGAGGAAGGAAGAGAAGGAAGAAGAGAAGAAGAAGGAAGGAAGAGAAGGAAGAAAAAGAAGAAAGAAGGAGGAAGGAAGCCCGGATTGCCAGCGTGGCATGACAATTAAATCACGATTTCTATAAAATCGTGGACTAATTTTGTCACGGTTTTAAAAAACCATGCCCAATGGGTCATAGTTTAAAAAACTGTGACTAAAAATCCGTGACTAACCTATATTTTCTTGTAGTGCTTTCTTTCGGTTCGTTAATACATTACTGATGAGCCCAACAAACCTAGACCCGACCTGAGCCTTCCATTTACTCGAAGCCAGACCAAGGCCTACCGAGAGAAACTTAACGCCTACATAGAGTCCTGGAGTAAAGAAGGGCATGAAGGGATGCTGATCGATTCATCAAGGAAGGCTACACCCTCTTGGGAGATTCAAGAAGACATCAGACACCACCGGAGCAGGGCCCGAGCAGGACACTAAAACCGTGGGCCAAGGCCAAGACAGCCGGAGCCCGACCGAGCAAACCCACCAGCCGCCGCCGAAGCCCAACCGGCCCACGCCACGAAGCCCAACCGCCCAAAACCGCGATCACCACCGGATTAGGGTTTTTTACCTAATTAGGTCTTTCATTCAACATTAAAGACTTCAGTTATTATTTTATGTTTTATTCCTCTTTAGTCGGATTGTTTAGACGTGATAGGACCCTAATTAGGATTAGGAGTCTTTATTTTATTATTATTTAGGAAGTAGTCTTTAGGGAGGAGAGCTTGTTCCCTCACCTATATAAGGAGGCCGCCGGCCACCCTTGTAAGACAGACCCCTTTTGAAATCAATAAACTTTTGTTAGAACATATGTTCTCTTCCCTTCAAGCCTTTGCTCGTTATTGCATTGCTTAAGGTTCGACTTATCATCAAGAGCATCCATCTCTTGGCGTGGCGTCTACGATTTGATACTTCTGGTTCCTAGCTGTTATATAGCTAGCGGGTCAAAGTCCTCTCCATCCCGGTTCCCGACGGTTTCTACCTCGTTGCACGATCATCAACTTGCGGTGTTTAAGGGTCGTCAGCCCACAGTTGCAGCGGTTCACATCAGTTGGTATCAGAGCACCGTTCAAACACAAGGACCACAATCTATCCCAGTTTTCAGGTTAACCCCTGGATCCATATCCTTTATTGCTTTCATAGAAATAGCTTCGAAAAATCCCTATTGTTTTAATTCCTGTATTCAGATCTTTCAAGTGTAAGGCAAAGAAAAATCGGAGGCCATCATACCATCGACGAAAACCTAAGTCGAGATCAAGAAAAAGAAAAGAAAAAGAGGTCAACAGAAAATATAAAGTCCCAACAAAAAAGAGGCCACCCTTGTCGAGATAGTAAGATCAACCCTAAGAAGAGGGGATAGAAGATAGGCTTTCGTTGCCCGACCCCAACACCAAGATCACCCACTGCCGAGGAGGAACCCCAAGGACAAGACGGAGAGCTCACCAAGCCCTAGCTACAAGGGAAACCCTAGAAGTGCAAGTCCCGGCACCCACACGCTGGTAAGTCCATCCTCAAAGCTTTGAAGAAACTTGCAACTGCTTGAAGCTGAATTGTTTATGTTCTACTTTTATTTGAGTGCATCCGTTATATTTTAAACACGAGAGGAAAAATCAAGAGTGAGTGAGGAGAAATTTTGAGAGATTTGTGAGGCCAAATACTTGTTCCGACTAACCATGACAGATTGGAGGCTTGCCAAGTTGAAAGCTGCGTTGGGGGATGCTTCCCGAGTCCTGCAACAGGTGCAACCCACCTTAGCTCGATTGGAGGAAGAAGCCGGCACAACCCCGCGCCCAGCCCCGGTGCCCGAGCACCCAACCCCGTTGCCAAAGCGCCCAGCCCCGGCGTCCCAACACCCGACGCCCGAGCACCCCAGCAGCCGACGCCCGACGGCTCCAGCCACCCTGACACATCACTGCCCACCGCCGCGTCCCCACTGGCCGCCGCCGCCTCCCCACTGGCCGCCTCCGCCGCCTCCCCACTGCCCGATGCCGCCATCCTGCCCGACTCCATCCCGACGCCACCCAACTCCGGCGCACCCGACGAGCCTCGTTACCCCGGCGCCGCTCAGTCCACCCTCGACCCGACGCCACCTGACCCTGGAGCACCTCGAGTACCTGCCCAGACCGGAGTTCTCACCCGGTCCATGACCCAAGCCGCCACTCAAGCCCCGAACCCCGGACGGCTTAGGCCTCGGCCCCCACCCGTGAACAACCCCAGTGCACCCCGACCCCCAAAGTCAGCCCATCGGCTCTCTGTCGTTTCCCGACGAATTCTTAATGCACAAATTGTGGAGGAAGGATGGGAGCAACGAGATAACCTCTTTCATACCAGGTGCGTGATTCAAAATAAGATTTGTAGTATGGTGATTGATGGAGGAAGCTGTACTAATGCTGTAAGTCACGAGTTGGTTGAGGGACTTGGTCTCCCAACCCAAAAACACTCGAAACCCTACAAACTTCATTGGCTTAGTAACTGTGGGGAATTGAGAGTCACCCGACAAGCTCATGTTCCCTTCTACATTGGAAGGTACAAAGATAACATTTTATGTGATGTGGTTCCTATGGAAGCTGCCCACATCTTGTTAGGAAGACCTTGGCAATTCGACAGGTACTCCACATATGATGGGAGAACCAACAGATACAGCCTCATTCATGGGGATACTAAGTACACTCTAAGGCCAATGTCGCCTACTGAGATTCTCCAAGACCAAATAGATCGAAAGGCCATCAAAGAAAAGAAAGAGAGAGAGCTCAAGAACAGAGAGAAGAGACAACAAACGAGAGATCCTATGAGTGTAAAAACAGAATTACAAGACCTTAAGGGTTCCAGAGCTCAAAAAAGTGAGGTTGATAGGAGAGAAAACCTGTTAGCCACCCCGAGTGAGGTCAAACAATCTCTAGTTTCTAGGAAACCTCTTGTGATCACCCGCTATAAGGAGTGTTTGATTTCTAACCCCAATACTTCTCTGCCTAGTATTGTTACTTCACTTTTACAGGAGTTTAAAGATGTCTTCCCCGAGGAAATTCCTAGTGGGCTGCCCCCACTCAGGGGCATTGAGCATCAGATCGACTTGGTGCCCGGAGCTGCCTTGCCAAACAAGCCAGCCTATCGTACCAATCCAGAAGAAACCAAGGAGATCCAAGCACAAGTGGAGGAATTAATGGACAAGGGATATGTCCGATAAAGCATGAGCCCTTGTGCTGTCCCAGTCATCCTAGTCCCAAAAAGGAAGGCACATGGAGAATGTGTGTTGACTGCCGAGCTACCAACAACATAATAGTTAAGTATCGCCATCCTATTCCTAGATTAGATGACATGCTGGATGAACTACATGGTGCCACCATCTTCTCTAAAATTGATCTTAAATCTGGCTACCATCAAATCCGAATGAAGGAAGGTGATGAGTGGAAAACTGCCTTCAAAACTAAACTAGGATTGTATGAGTGGATGGTCATGCCATTCGGCCTAACTAATGCACCTAGTACCTTCATGAGATTAATGAACCAAGTCCTTCGAGCTTGCATAGGGAAATTTGTAGTGGTCTACTTTGATGATATTCTTATTTACTCCAAAAACTTAGGAGATCATTTAGAGCATCTCAAGGCTGTCTTAGAAACCCTGAGAAAGGAGCACCTCTATGCCAATATGAGCAAGTGCACCTTTTGCACAGATCACCTTGTTTTTCTTGGCTTTGTTGCTAGCTCTGCAGGTATAAGGATGAAGACAAGATAGAAGCCATCAAATCCTGGCCCACGGCTCAAAACATCACTGATGTTAGGAGCTTCCATGGGTTGGCTAGCTTCTATCGAAGATTTGTAAGGGACTTCAGTACCGTTGCTGCCCCTCTCACGATAGTGCTAAAGAAGGATGTCCCCTTCCATTGGGAAGGCCCACAGCAAGAGGCATTTGAAGCCCTCAAAAGGAGGCTTACCGAGGCCCCTTTGCTCATGTTGCCTGACTTCACCAAACCATTTGAGATCGAGTGTGATGCATCTGGAGTAGGAATAGGAGCTGTCCTAATGCAGGAGAAGAGGCCTATCGCCTACTTCAGTGAAAAGCTCAGTGGTGCCATTCTCAACTACCCGACCTATGACAAAGAACTGTATGCCCTTGTAAGAGCTTTGAAGACTTGGCAACACTACCTATGGCCTAAAGTGTTCATCATCCACACGGATCATGAATCACTCAAGTACCTCAAGGCTCAGCACAAGCTCAATAAGCGACATGCTTGGTGGGTAGAATTCATAGAATCATTTCCTTACATCATTCAATACAAGCAAGGTAAGGAGAACATCGTGGCTGATGCCCTTTCCCGAAGGTACACTTTAATCTCAGTCCTCTCTACTAAATTTATTGGCTTTGAATACATCAAAGACTTATATGCCACTGACCCTAATTTTAAGAGTGTCTTTGAAGCTTGCCAACAAGGACGATTTGGTAAGTTCTACCAACAAGATGGTTACTTATTTAAAGGATCAAAACTGTGTCTCCCTAACCACTCTTGAAGGACTGTCATAACCCTAGAGGCCCACGGTGGAGGTCTCATGGGACACTTTGGTGTAGCTAAAACAGTGGCCACCCTCAAAGAGCACTTTTACTGGCCCAAGATGAGACACGATGCCGAGAAGATCATATCACAATGCTCCAAGTGCCAAAGAGCTAAATCTAAACTCAGGCCCCATGGATTGTACACCCCCTTGCCCATACCGGAGCATCCTTGGGTAAACTTGTCTATGGACTTTGTCCTAGGATTACCCAGAACCCAAAAGGGAAAAGACTCCATATTTGTGGTTGTTGACAGGTTCTCCAAAATGGCTCACTTCATTGCTTGCCATAAAACTGATGACGCCTCTCAAATTGCTGACCTATTCTTTAGGGAGGTAGTTAGGATGCATAGAGTTCCGAAGACTATAGTCTCTGATAGGGATTTGAAGTTCCTAAGCTACTTTTGGAAGACTTTATGGGCTAAGCTTGGCACCCGACTAATGTTCTCCACCACATGCCACCCCCAAACTGATGGGCAGACTGAAGTCGTAAACCGATCCTTTGCTCAAATGCTGAGAGCAGTCATTAAGAGTAACATCCGGACTTGTGAGGAATGTCTACCACATGTAGAATTCGCTTACAATCGAGTTGTGCATTCAGCTACCCAATACTCCCTGTTTGAACTTGTTTATGGTTTTAATCCACTAACCCCGCTGGATTTATCTCCACTTCCTGTCCATGAATTTTTAGATGCAGGTGGCCAAGAGAAGGCAGCTTATGTCAAGCAGCTCCATGAGAAGGCCAAGGCCAATATTGAACGAAAGACTGCTCAGTACCTCCCCAATGCCAACCGAGGAAGAAAGGAGAAAATTTTTGAAGCCGGAGACCAGGTGTGGGTACACTTCAGGAAGGATAGGTTTCCAGAGCAGAGGAAGTCCAAACTACTACCCAGGGGAGACAGGCCTTACACAGTCATCCGGAGGATTAACAACAACGCCTACGTCCTTGACCTACCAAACTCCTACGGGGTAAGTGAAACCTTTAATGTGGCTGACCTAACCCCTTATTACGATGATGAATATGTGGGACAGGATTCGAGGACGAATCCTCCTCAAGAAGAGGGGGATGATGAGCCCAAAAAACCCTAGACATGACCTGAGCCACCATTTACCCGAAGCCAGACCAAGGCCTTCCGAGAGAAACTTAACGCCTACATAGTGTCCTGGAGTAAAGAAGGGCATGAAGAGGATGTTGATCGATTCATCAAGGAAGGCTACACCCTCTTGGAGATTCAATAAGACATCAGGACACCATCGGAGCAGGGCCCAAGCAGGGACACTAAAACCGCGGGCCAAGGCCAAGACCAGCCGGAGCCCGACCGAGCAAACCCGCCAGGCCGCCGCCGAAGCCCAACCGGCCCACGCAACCAAAGCCCAACCAGTCCAAAACCGCCGATCACCGCCGGATTAGGGTTTTTTTTACCTAATTAGGTCTTTCATTCAACATTAAAGACTTCAGTTATTATTTTATGTTTTATTCCTTTTTAGTCAGATTGTTTAGGCGTGATAGGACCCTAATTAGGATTAGGAGTCTTTATTTTATTATTATTTAGGAAGTAGTCTTTAGGGAGGAGAGCTTGTTCCCTCACCTATATAAGGAGGCCGCCGGCCACCCTTGTAAGACAGACCCCTTTTGAAATCAATAAACTTTTGTTAGAACATATGTTCTCTTCCCTTCAAGCCTTTGCTCGTTGTTGCATTGCTTAAGGTTCGACTTATCATCAAGAGCATCCATCTCTTGGCGTGGCGTCTATGACTTGATACTTCTGGTTCCTAGCTGTTATATAGCTAGCGGGTCAAAGTCCTCTCCATCCCGGTTCCCGGCGGTTTCTACCTCGTTGCACGATCATCAACTTGCGGTGTTTAAGGGTCGTCTACCCATGGTTGCAGCGGTTCACATCAATTACAGCCAGTTCTCATGTTTTTCATCACCTTGTTGATCCCATGTAGTAGTAGTTTGAGATTAGCTAACCGGAAGTCGGTTTGTGGTGACTTTCCTATAGCCAGTAAACCGGTGGTCTTAGCTATTATGTCCAGACGTGTAAAACCCCTCTATCAACTCTCTCCCTCTGTGGAGCATTCATGGCTACTGATCCCACCACCAAGGTAGGTGGCTTTAAACCAACCACCCGACAGTTAATGAAGAAGATATCTACCACTACAAAAGGCAACCAAAAAGCCCTTTCATTTAGTCATACGGATTCTACTGAGTTATACTCTCAGAAACCCAAAAAAATCCAACATCAAAAGCTTCCTCTGTTATCCTGGTCTGTATCGTTGGCCCATTGTGGAAGATGGAAAAAGAAGATGAAATCAACTCCCTCTCATCGCAAGCGGTGCTGATGTCTTGTGATGAACCGGTCATCCAGCTAGCCAGGAAACCGGAAAAAAAATGGAAGTGGCGTCGAAGTCCCTAGTAGGCAGATTCATCAACCACCGACCATGTTCGGTCTCTTTAGTAAAGAATAATGCCCAACGAGTGTGGAAACTAAATGGAGATGTTAGAGTAAAGGACTCTCAATGAACATGTTCCTCTTCACGTTCTTCGACGAGGAAGACAAGCAGAGGGTGGCAATGGAAAGCCCATGGCACATTATTCAGTCACATTTGGTTATGAGGTGTTGGGACGATCATCGGAGCCTGGAGCAAGTAAAGATCGACACGACCTATGCCTGGGTAAGAGTCCATGGCCTCCCCCTGAAGATGCAGTGCAGAGAAAACATAGACCATATTGCTGGTCTATTCAAGTATTTTGATGAGATCGACCCGGCCACGGAAAGAGCAGACGGTTGGCATAATTTTATCAGGGTCAGCATGGCAGTTTATATCGACAGACCACTATTGACAGGGTTCAACTGTCCCGGAGATGGAGATGGGTCAATTCGAATCCATTTCGTCTACGAGAACATCCTAGATTTCTGTTATCACTGTGGGATAATGGGACATACAATATCATACTGTGAGGAAAGGCAGCAAGGAAGAGTGGAGGATTACGGCCATCTCAATAAATTTGGGAGTTGGATGAGGATTGAGACCGGAAGAAGAAGTTAAGGGAAACCACCAAGTAGAAGAAAGGAAGGAAGCACCACGGCGGGGCAAAGCCAGAAGACGTCGGAATCCCCCCCGGGCGAGCTTTCAGGTGAAAGGTATGACTTCGTTGACCCAGGCCCCAATGTCCATCTCAAATGATGATACCTCGTCGCAGCTTTTTCCGTACGGATCAGACAAAACAGCTGTCACTTGGACATGGGAACAGAACCCCATGGGTGGTCTTACCAAGACAGGGCAAACGCCAAGAAATCAAAACCCTATACACCTCCCTCCAACTTACAATGACCCCTTCTTAAACCTAAGCCCACCAGCCCTACACAAGCCCAACAATGTCCAGATCCTACAAAGTATGGCCCTGTTTCACTCAAACCTTGACCCAGAACAGATAATTACCATGCCGGTAATGTATTTGGCCCAGAACCTCCTAAGCCTAAAAAATGACAAAATAACTGATACCCTGAATTAAATGCTCACCCGTCAGACTCCAAACGAACCCAACCAGCCAAGCACTAACACTCAAACAAACCAATTGATGGCCTATGCACCTGCATCAATTGACTCGCCGCTCCCCAGGCCGAAACCCAGTGAAAACTGCTGGGAAAATCTATGTGTGAAAAGGAAAGCACAAGCAAGGCAGGACCTCCTAGATCTAGAGAGTGCACTGAAAAGAAGGGCTGAACCAAAATCAGACCACCTGAAGATGATAATGGAAGATTTTCATATGGGAGAGGGTAACACAATACAGGAAAAGAGAAGGAACATAATAGTTAAGAAAAGCCAAAAAAGGAGGGGAACCAATATTGGAGGGACATCAGGAAACGCTGAGACAAAAGGAGCCTTGGTGGCAGGCAATAAGCCACCAACCCAACCATGATCCTAAGCTGGAACTGTAGGGGTTTGGGAAAACCCTCTACAATTATGTACCTGCAAGAGCTTCTTGGAAGAAATTATCCCGAGATTGTCTTCCTATGGAGACAAAACAGAGCAGGAATTACTTGGAAGGTATTCGGTACAAAATGAAAATCACAAACAGTTTCTATGTGGAACTAGAAGGATTATCAGGAGGGCTAGCAGTGTGGTGGGGTGAAGAAATTCGAGTGCAAATACTGAGAGCGACAAAAAACTACATACACACAAAGGTTAATAGTGAGAAGAGCTACTACCTGACGTTTGTCTACGGAGCACCAGATTAAATTGAGATAGAGAGGAGGTGTGGCAAAATATACTTGCTATAGAAAGAGACTTGGGATTCCCGTGGTGCCTAATTGGCGATTTCAACGCCATTCGGAACCCAGAGGAAAAGGAAGGAAACCGACCTCCAAATGTGAGGTCCATGCGGGAGTTTAACAACTTCCTGGATGAGGCAAGACTAGTAGATATAGGATATGAAGGTGCGAGATATACATGGAGCAATAACCAGGAGGGGGCAGCTGAGGTAAAACAAAGAATCGAGAGAGGCTTCTGCAACACTGAGTAGATGACCCTCTATCCGAATTGCTACGTTATACATAAAGCAAGGGCTGAATCTGACCATTGTCCAATACTCCTGCAATTCGAATCGAATGGGGGTACGAAGGGCAATCATCATTTTTACTATGAAAAAGGCTGGAAGGAAGCAGAGGGATACTAGCCATGCATTGCTCAGTCATGGAGAAGAGGAGTGGGGACAAATGAGAACTTGAGAAAGTTGAGTAAATCACTTACCTCCTGGAAAAAGGAAGCTATTGGGGTAAACAAAGATCACATCACAAGGTTATTGGCACAGCTGCAACACCTAAACGAGCAAATAGCCACAGCTCAAGTTCAAGAAGAGGAGAGAACGATGAGGAAAGCCCTAAGGAGATGTTGGCAGATTGAAGAGTGTTACTGGGCATAGAGGGCCAGAGTGAAATGGCTGGAATTAGGGGACAAAAATACAAGTTTATTCCACGCTTCCACGGTGCAAAGACGGAGACGAAACATGATTCGTAGACTTATGAATGAGGACGGAAGCTGGCTGGATGAGCAGGATGAGATGATGTAGCATTTGACTGATTTCTACAAAACTTTGTTTACGGAGGAAAGAAGAGTTGTTGACTATTCAGTCCTACAAGGCTTCCCGAAGACAGTTGGAGACACAAGGAGAGCATCTCTCGATAGACCGATAAGTGAATGGGAGATACAGAACACGGTCTTTCAACTGGGACCAACGAAATCCCCGGGGCCAGATGGCTTCCCGGGATGTTTCTTTCGAGAACATTGGCTGCTAGTCAAGGATGAGCTAATTGAGGAGATTCAGACATTCTCGACTACATACAAGTTCCCAGAGGATTGGAACAGGACTAACATTGCGTTGATTCCAAAGGTTCAAAATCAATTCAGGTCGATCAGCGTTGCTAACTTCCGAGCTAAGGTAATCTCGAAGGTCCTCTCCAATCGATTAAAGCCAATTCTGCCCTCGATAGTGTCTGAGCTACAGTTGGCATTCTCTGGGGAGCTATACAAGATACAAGGGGAGCAATACAAGATAGTGTCATAATCGTTCATGAAGCTATACACAAGCTCAAAAACAGGAAGAAAGGAAAAAAATGTGACTTCCTCTTGAAGCTCGATATCCAAAAAGCATATGACCGAGTCGACTGGCATTTTCTTCTGACCATACTAGAGCTGATGGGGTTTGGGCAAACGTGGATAAGGTGGGTTAAGGAATTAGTCAGCTCGGTTAGGTTTCACGTGATGTTCAATGGCAGTACAGGCAGATCATTCCGACCAATGAGGGGGCTACGACAAGGAGATCGCCTTTCCCCATTCCTTTTCATCTTGGCTTCCAATTCACTATCATTTATGTTTGAAAAGGGAGTTACAGAGAGAAGGATTGTTGGCCTAAGACTGAACTACAGAGCCCCGATACTGACGCACGTCCTTTTTGCCGATGACACCATAATTTTCGGTAAAGCAGAGGTTAGTGAAGCTGAAGCTATAGGACAACTACTGGAAAGTTACTACTGCATTTCAGGACAGGCGATAAACAGACAAAAGTCAATGATTATGTTCTCAGGCAACACGCCAGAGAACCTAAAGGAGGACATTGCCACGAGATTTGCTGTTGATCGGTCGGTGCCCATGGGAAGTATTTAGGCCTCCCGGCTGAGTGGGGACGATCGAAGGGGGAAACTTTCAAATTCATGATCGAGAGGCTGACCACAAGAGCTGCGGGATGGAAAAGCGAACTCCTCTCAGCTGGGGGAAGGGAGGTTATGATCAAAGCGATCCTACAAGTGATCCCAAGCTACTTATTCTCAGTCTTCTTGCTACCAAACACGATGCTGAAGAAGATGGATGCGGTAATTGCTCGATTTTGGTGGGCAGGGGACGCGAGAAAGAGGACAATTCACTGGTGTCCAATTGAGAATCTTTCGACACCAAAGGAAGAAGGGGATTAGGGTTCCGAAGCTTCAAGGAGTTTAACGTGGCGTTCCTAGCGAAGCTAGCTTGGAGGATTATCAAGTCACCAAATGCGATGTGTGTTTGTCTCTTAAAGTCCCTATATTTCAACAATGAGGAGTTTACAAGAGTTCGACCAAAGAACAGCTCTTCTTGGAAATGGTCGAGTATCTTAAAGGGGAGAGACGCCCTGATTAAAGGTATTCGGAAAAACATCAGAAATGGAGAATCAACGTGGCTGGATGAAGCATGGTTCCCGGGTAGTGATGATTTCAGATGTTACCCTAACCAAAGTTTGAACTACAGAGTTACAGATTGCATAAATCAGGGCTTACGAAGCTGGAATCTTGAGAAGCTCAGGTTGATATTCCCGGAGGAGACTGTGAAGGAGATTAGAATGATCCCCATAGGCCCTCCAACTATGGAGGACAAATGGTTATGGCACAAGGACAGAAAAGGTAGATTCTCGGTAAAGTCTTGCTATCGACTCATGAAGGAAGGTAATCAACGACCAAGTAGCCCGGAGGAATTAAGCAGGGAGAGGGATTGGCATTGGCTGTGGTTGCTCCCCATACCTTCAAAGGTAAAATTATTTCTATGGAGAGGATGTTGCAACCTTCTTCCGACAAGGAAGAACTTACATCGAAGAAGGTGTTGTGATTTAAGTGTGTGCCCGGGATGTGAGAATGAAGACAAGACGACGGAGCATATGCTCCTAAATTGCAGGCGGGAGAGACCGTTCTGGAATGATGTTAATCAAAGTGTGTGGGGTATACAGGAGGAGGAGACGTTTCGCAGCTGGCTAATGGGACTGAAAGAGTATCTGCAGCTGCCAGAAATCATCAAAGCTATTGGGAGCTGCTGGACAATATGGAAACAGCGAAACGACCTTGTCTTCAAGAACGAACGACTGGAATTTAATGGTATGGAGCGACGAATGATGGCTGAGATTTCTCTTTGGATCTCAGTACAAACAGCAGATACCACTATAAGTCCCGACTCAGATATGAACAATGTGAATAGTGTTCCACTGCCAACGAACGTCCCTTGGACGATTCAATGTGACGGCTCTTATCAAGCTGACAGTCACAAGGCAGGAATCAGAGTGATTGCTTTCAACTCCGGAGGGCACGCAACTGACGGACGAGCGGGAGCTATCTTTTGCCAAAATCCTTGTGTTGCAGAGGCCTACGCTGTTCTGACAGCAGCCCGTTTGGCAAGTGATCTAGGGGGTCAGGTGGTGATAAAATCTGACTGCCTAGAGGTGGTCGAGGCGATTAGAGATCTCCCGAAGAACGCACGTGGGAAGTAGGAGCGATAATTGCTGAAGTTGATGTAATACTACAAAGGACTGAAGTTGCAAAGGCTCACAACATGGCCAACAAAGCTCGAAGAGGGACCCTGCTCCCGAATTGGCTTGCCAATCTGTAGTGTAGTTTCCATTTCATTGTCTTTTCTTTGTAAAAGATGGAAAACTGTTGTATCTTTTGAACTTTGGCTTGATTGGCTGGAGACTGGTTTTTATAATATGAAATTCAGATAACCTTATCCAAAAAAAAATTAATTAGAACTAAAAGAAAAAAGATAGAAAAACAGAAAATACAAAGAAAAAAGTTCAAGTCAAAGTAGTAGTTCAATAGTTCAAAACGTTCTTTTCCCTGCATATGGAAGAAAAAAAGTTTCAAATAAATGTACAAAGAAAAAGAAAAATCAGAAAAAATAAACAAAACTGCTAGGTTACTTGAGGGTATCATAGGACGAGCGTACATCATTCCATTCCATGTTTGGTTAGACGGTAGGGATCCATAGCTTCTGATTCGCGGGAAGTTAGTCGATTGCTACACTGCACCAAAGCCATCGTCATCATACATCCCTTCATCCATTCATCATAAGCCCTTGTAGTGTAGGATCGTTACAGTCCCTTCCAAAGTCCTTTTGACTAGTTTCTCGTGTTGTCACAGTGGTAGAGATGTGGTCGAAATGCAAAATTATGACATAATTCGGTCGAGAAAGACATTGAGAGCATAAACACGTCCTTAAACACAGAGTGCGAGAGTTTCCTCTTATGTACTAAATATTTTCTGTGTGAGAAAGTCTGGTCGGTTAGGTCGGATTTGTGCATGATTGGTGATTGCTCTTTGTTTGTGTGCAGAGAATTAGTGAGACCGGGTTGTTTGGCTAATATGTATGCATGTTAGGTTAATTGTTCTAAGTGTAGCTATTTAATATTCATTGCGAAGGCTTGAATCTCAATTTAATTGATCTTGTCATTTGTGAACTTGAGTGCATTCTAATTCAGTTTGCTTGAGGACAATCAAAAGCTTAAGTGTGGGGTATTTTGATGACACTAGAATTAACGTGATTATCAACCCCGTTTAAGTGACATTTCATCGCTTGTAACATGGTTTTAGGTGTAGTTTAGGGTGTTTTCACTCTTTAGCCCTATTTCCTACTGATTTGGTTACTTTGGCCTGTTTAGGGTCTATTTGATGTGTTTTCTAGTGTCTCGTTGAGTACACAGGCTTATGCTGTCAAATGAGTAGCCATTGGACGTGTTCGGGAATTGATGGAGCCTCAAGGAGTGACCCGAAATCAAACCCAGAGATCAAACCAAGTGAATTCTGTCCAGCACCCACATTCACGGCGAGAA
This sequence comes from Linum lewisii, assembly GCA_034768395.1. Lineage (NCBI taxonomy): Eukaryota > Viridiplantae > Streptophyta > Magnoliopsida > Malpighiales > Linaceae > Linum > Linum lewisii. The sequence goes on from CM068296.1 coordinate 57,191,572, forward strand.
CATTTATATTCTCGCCGAGAATTCATTAAGAAAGTCAGAGCAAATTCTCGTCGAGATCCGTCAGAAAATTTACAAAGAAGTTCTAGGCGAGAACTTCCAAGTTCTCGCCGAGAACCTATGAAGGAATCAATGGATTTTCGTGACGCTTTTCAGAGTTACATTTACAAAGAAGTTCTCGGCAAGAACTTCCAATATTCTCGTCGAGAACTTGCCCCTTTTTCAGCTGATACGACGAAAGGGCGTATTTAAGCAGCCGCTACTCATATAATTCAAAAGAGACTTTACATAATATGAAATTCCAGACTTCAGAGCTGAAAAAGAGAGTTTAGAGAGCAAATTGGAGTTCCCGGAAAGATCCTGACACCGTCTTTCCACCTCAGAGTGCTCGGAGCTAGGAGTGAAGATTGCCAGAGATCAAAGCTTCGCCGGAGTCGTCAGAATTAGGTTTTACAGTTCTTCTTTGTTCTTCCTTTGAATGATGAACTCCCTTGTAGTCTTTGATTCTTTTGTTCTCAACATGAGTAGCTAAACTTTTTAAGATTATATTAGATGAACCCTAAGTGACCCGGGGCTTTAAAGCGGTCATGGATTGGCGGTAATTAGATTCAAATTCAGACAATTTCTCTTGCATGGTTGGTTTGTTCTTTGTGTGTGTTTCTTTTCTAGCTTGATCACCTAGATTAGAATCTTGTTAAAATAAGGATAGTGGCGAACGTCCGCCTTGTTTTAGAACATGAAATCAATCAATTAACCTATTCAATGGAGTGTGCCTTTCGTATGAACCATTTAGGGTTAATCCGCTTCTAGAGTAACTCATTAATCTTAATTAATTCCACCAGTTAGTTCTCCGTTGCAAAAGTGAATGAACAGACGGTGAATTAATCTTGGTAGTTAGATCCGATATAGCGAACGTTCGCGGAACTTAGACCTATGGTGGTGTTTGAGAACTGAATGAATTAGGATCGAAAGTCGCCGGTTTTCTGATCGCCAATGTCCAGGTAATCTTAGGGGGATTCGAGTCTAAGCTCTGTCTGTCAAATTGTTAGTCAACCTCAATCAATCAATCTGTCTTTTAATTCCTTTTCAATTTCCTCTCTTATTAGATTAGAAGGTGGAACTCAAACCACGCACAACCTGTTTAAACCCGAGTAATTTGCCAGCTTCTTTGAGTAAACGATTTGAAGAAACCCATGGAATACGATCTATCTTGCTTTTAGCTTGGTAGTATTTGATACCCTGTTTTTACAGCTATCAGCCGGTTACCCATCCGCGAAATGAGCCTTGGGTGCAGGAGATAATGAAAAAGGAAGAACTGAAGGCACCCACTGTTGGATCGCCACGAGCTAAAGATCATGGCGAAGTAAAGAAGGAGTGCAAGGCGAAAATGAAAGTGGCTTGGAAGCCAATTACCCCGCCATCATCTGCCAAGCCACCGGACGAAAGCATGCATCTGAAGAATATTTTCGGGCCATTCGAAGTCACTAGCAACCTCCCCAATGGTAGGACTCAATTAACCCACACCAATGGGAGATGATTCTTCTTGATCGGAGGTACATCAAATCTGTACTTCATGGATTCTGATGCGAGCGTAAAGGAATTCCTAAGTTGGGACGCCTCTTGATCGTCATCCAGGTATCGTCCAGCTCAAGGACGTTAAACGAGAGCACTTTGTGGAAGATGACCCACGACTGGTGTCAGTTTTGGGGGAGCCAAAAGTGTAAATTCATAGTTTTTTATTTTTCTTGTGTGTGTCGTGTGTTCTCGGTTCAATTCCAATTTATTTGGGATTTTTTCAATTTTTTTTTAATTTGTTTCAAATTTTTGAAGATTCAGTGAGTCGGTGTTTTTTAAAATAATTTTTGACCACCCAGGTCCCATATTCTCGCCGAAAACTTGATATTTCTCGGCGACAACTTGGTGTTTTAGTTGTGAAACATCCAGCGTCAAAATTGTGAAACAGTTTGTAAAGGAGTTTTCACGAGAACTTGGGCTTGAATGTGAAAATTTCAGCATCACTTTTTGTTAGGAGTTTTCAAAGGAATTCTCAGCAAGAACTTTCCAAGTTCTCACCGAGAACTTAGTCAAAAGAATTTCAAAATATCCCCCCTTATCCTCAGTCCGTACCAGCCTTTCTCTCAAGTTTTCTCGCCAAAAACAACATAGCCACCCCTCTGCTTTCATTTTTTGCCGCCGACGCCCCCACACCAGCCACTGCTGCCTTCTCCGATCGCCGCCACCCACTTCCCCTATCCAAGTCGAGTCTATCGCATCCTAGATCGTCCAAATCAGAGCTCTATAGCTCCGGTTTCACCCGAAATTGCATTTTTGAGTTTTTTTCCAATTTCTTCTACTTCCGTTGATTTTTCATAGTCATATCTTCAAGGAACCCAGGTAAGAGACTGAGGCGCAGTGGTCCAGGTTCCACATACGCCGCCCCGGACTCCATGGACACTGGAGAGGGTGTCGTCGCACCCGCTGCCCCGAACCCTTGGGACATAGACAATCTCTACACATTCCTTGCAGACTCCCTCACTACTGCTTTGAGCGGTATTGGAGGATCAGAGATGTCCCTCCAGCCGACATCACTTCTCTTTCCATGGAGTACATCTAGGAGTTCGACACCGAGTGGTTCGATAATTTCAACCACTCCCTCACTGAGGTAGGGTTGCTTGACCTCATGACGATCGACTCCTCTTATCCGTTCATCGCCCTCCAGGAGTTCTGGAGCTCCTTCAACCTCAACTCCCGATGCTCCAAGAGGAATGGGAATTGCATCTCATTCCATCTTGCCGGCAAATTCACCAAGCTGACCTACGACGAGTTCGCCGCCTACCTCGACATTCACCCCAACCGCTACGCGGATGATAACTTTGGATGGCCGGACAACTCGAACTTGAAAGGACCACCATATAAGGAGCTCTGGCACCACATCATGGGCCGAACCAACTTCGTGCTCAGTGACAAGATATACATCAGTCAGATCTCTCACCTTTTCTTTCGTTTTATCTATTATTTGTGGCATCATTCTTTATGTTATGCAGTTGAGCGTGGATGCCACCACATAGCCTCTGAGGAGTTGCTATTATTTGGGCTGTCCATGCGGGCTACCACCTTCATCCTGGATGGGTGCTCGCCCGGTTCTTCGACAAGAGGACCAGGTCTACTAAGATACCTGGTGCACTTCCTGACGGCACATTCATTGGACGTCTCCTTGCCGGCCTCCAACTCACACATCTTTGGGGACCCGAGATCCCACAACTTCATGTCGCCATCATTGGTATAGAGCTCGCCAAGGAGTTCAACTTACACTTGGCCATCGAGACAGCCACATACATCGTGGCCCCCACACTAGCCACTCTAGAGGATTCTGATGATCCAGAGCACTAGGAACCAGAGCCTCAGCTGCCGCCCGAGTTCGTTTACCAGGAGCAGTAGATACCACCACCTCCACCGCCATAATATGCTGACCAGTACGGTGAGATGCTCCCTAGATGCAGTAGTGGCAGACAGATTTCTCTTCTGGTTCCCACCAGTGGCTGAGAGATCGAGTGGAATATGAGGAGGACCTTACTACGTGGAGAGCGGACCAGGACGCCAGATGGGTTATCACTCAGCACCACCAAGAGCAGAACGAGCTGGGCATGACAAGGAGCTCGCATGGCACAAGGTGCTGAGGACTCACCTCCACATTCCACCACCACCTGAGGACTGATGATCAGGTTGTACCCTTTTCCTTGCTTTTATTTCTTCTCTTCGGATCTCGGTCCAATTTTATTATGTGTGGATTTTTCACTTGTCCCGGTTTCCTTTTGATCTTTCTGTTGTTTTTCTTTTGTAGGACTTTTGTAGTTGTTTCCCTCCACTCTGGGTTCTCCACCTTATCCTCGACATCAACCATCACTTTCCAAGTTTTCTGGATAACTCTATTCTCTTTTAGTCCTGTGAGGACACAGTCCAATTCAAGTGTGGGGTACGATGCTAGAATAATTATACCTAAACTTGTTCGCTTATCTGTGATTCTGTGGTTCATTTAAATCCTCTAGCTAGAATTACTCGGTTCTTGACTTTTGATGTTAAGTGGACTTCAATTTTTCAAAATGATGCTTAGAATAAAACCCTATTCGTCATTCTAGGTTGAGGGTTTGTTGCCGTCGTCGATTTTGATGAAGGACTCTAGTGGTTCTGTTCTTGGAGTTGGTCGCCAGTGGAACAAGATACAGCTACCCTCTAGGTCGACGACGAGGAGTCGTGGAAGCCATGGCTGGTGAGAAGAAGAAGCCGAAGTCGATGTTACGGTTGGCGGCGGTGGGGCTAGTTTTGAATCGGCTACGGAATCTTCTCGTTGTCGCCGCAGAACGTGATATTTTACGGCTGAGGAGTCTACGCGGGATGGAGCTTTCCAAGTTTGTTACATCTCAAAAAACCCTTGGTTCCATATTTCTTTTAGTGTTACGGGTTCTTGTTCTGGAAATTTAAGATTTGGTACAGAGTCTTGCTTTCATTATTATGGTCAATTTTCATTTTCAGACAAATTCATTGTTGCTATGAATAATATTGTAGTGAATGTCCATGATTCGCATAGGATGCTACCTAGGATGCTACCTTAACATTGATCATAAGAATCAATGTCTTTCATGACCCATTCTTCTCCCAATCCATATGTAATTATATGAGTCCATTCATGACTCATTATTCTCTCTATTCTTGTGTAATTACATTAGCATATAAGAGTTATGTATTATGTGCGTATAAATAGAGCACATCATTGTATCTATTGGGATGAATAAGAAGAAGCAATTCTCTCCTCTTTATCTCTTGTGTTTCTCTATACTTTCTCTACTCTCGTTCTTTGTATTGTTCTCCAGCATTTTCATAAAACGTTATCAGCATGAAGCTCTACCCACTCAGAGATTTACGAAGCTTTACTCCTTGGAGAACAAGATCATCATCTTAAGGTATATGTTTTATTTTATTGTATCTATTCTCAAGTACGATTATATCAAAGACATGATTCAGATTGGCAAAAACCATTCGTTGATATGATTTTGGAAACAATGAAGGTTGAATGTTGGAATGTATTTGAATATCAATAGTCTAGAAGACTATTTGTCATTTCTCAAAGAGAATGCATCCAACACATATGCTACAACATTTCTTCAATTCAAAGTAGCAAAACATGATTAAGATTCATGTGAGAAAGATTGGTATTTGGACCAATACTTTGGAATATACAATTCCATTCCATGAGAATAAGTGTACCAAGATACACATGTTATCCAAAGGAAAAAAATTGTGTTATATGTCTCAAATGTTAATGATCCATGAGACATGATATCATTCCTTGATATAAATGATTATAATGATGTCCATAAAGTGACAATATCTATGTTCCCACAAGTGAACACAAGAAGACATTCATCTATGATTTTGATGGTTATAAGAAAGAAATTTCAAGTGTTTTTCACAAAAGTTGAAAGAGAAAATGAATATGATCACATAAATTGAGGTACAACCACCAAATTTGTGAAGGAAACAATGACCACCTAATTTAAGATATTGATAATTGAAAACAAGAGAATTGTGATATTCTGTTTCTCATTCTAAATGAGATCTTTACAAGCGCTACCATAAATAAAAGATGTAAAATACTACTGTTAATCATATGGTAAAGAAAGGAGCCAAAAACTAATATTATAAAGAGCTCATGTATTATTTCAATGGATGAAATTTTTTCATATTAATGAAATTTATAATCTATTATATCCTCAAAAGTTGTTACATTGAGGGAAGAGATTCCATATTGATGGTGCATTATATTCTACAAAATTTTGTATGAATATATTAAGTTATAAAGATATCACATTAATGGATATCATATTGTGAAAACAAAGACAAGAATAATCGATATATGTTCATCACATTCACATATATAGATTATGATGACAAAACATTGAAAGTATTATAATTTGTCATCTCACTGAAGCTCTTACAAATGTAAACTAAAAGTTTACTTCTCCTAGCAAAATTATTTGGCATAACCGTTTAGACCATCCCGGTTCTACAATTATGCGAATTGAGAATATATGTGGCTAATTTTGAAACATTCCACACACATCAATCTAAGTTGATTATTGGATAATTATTGACAAAAATAAGCGAATCGCTTACATAAAGAATAAGGGTGATATTTGGATCCACACGATACACCCAACACATGATCCATTTAGAAGTTTTCTAATTTTAATCGATGCATCAACTAGACATTCACATGTATCTAGATTATATACTCGCAACCTACAATTCGCGAGATTATTAGCTCAATAATTTTGAATATGAGCATATTTTCATGATTATCCAATATGTGAAATAAGGCATTGAGAATATTATCCTATATGTTGTATCTTTAGATGAAGAACATGAATTTGCATCATGCCAATGAGTTATAATGAGTTCCCCATTTATAATTGATTTTGGGTCAAAACCTCATATTTCCTATATAAGTGATGGGACCGAGTCAGATCCGCCCTAAGGACTCACACATCGGTCCGCCCTTCAGGGTCGACCATCTGACTGCCCTCTCCTGAAGGATCCGCCCTCCTCGTGACGTGACAGGAAAGCGGCTACCGCCGTTTACTATTGATGGTGACCCGTTGCGGCCCACTTCAAACACGACACATGGATCCTGCCATACCAATGGGACCCTATAAATGAAGGGATCCCCCATTCAGAAGAGGACAACACAGATATACACTTGAGACCATACGCTCGATACTGCTAGCTACTACACTGCACGCTAAGGGTTATCGGTTCCACCCTCACTAGAGGGCTCTTGCCCGGTACTTCTCTGTAACCCACTTCCATGTACTCACATCACCCATGCCATCATACAATCACTGACCTTCTTGTATATCCGCCCTGCAAGGTACTACCCCTCTGGGTCCGAGGCACATCGAGGGCAGATTCACCACCTACAACCTCCAGAGAACCACGGTATTGATCCACTGGTCCAACGAGGCAGATCAATTGGCGCGCCAGATAGGGGGATAGCTAAGCATCTAATTCCTAAACAAGACAAATATCATGCATAATCTGGAGGATAATCCCCCAAGCAGTAACCCCGCAGGAACACTCATCACCCCGGCCAAACAAGTCGTCCCGGCGGGTGTCCCCCGAGACCCACGTCTTTATGAGACTGCACCCTTGGGAATGGGTACGAACACAGGACCCACAAATCGCCCCCTTAGGCTAAGGGTGGCGGAAAAGCAGCCTCACGTTCCTCCACCATCAAGAGACGCAATCAATGGAGCAGGGGCCCCAAGCTCCGACTTTCCCCTTACTATAGAAGACCTGCGGCGCAGGTGCTTGAACTACAAAAACAAAACGCCAAAATGGCGGCAATGATGAAGTTGTTGGTTGCCCAAGCGGCACTAGGCAATCACACAGAAGGATCATCGGGCGGATTGGCTCCCGGTATTGGCGAACTCGAACGAAATGTATCGACTGTTCCTCCCATGCCACCAGTTCGGCCCCAAACAACTCGCCATGAGACAACCCCTCGACAAAACACTCATCAGCGTGCCGCCCCCACAGGGATTTGTGCCACCCGCCATCAAAGCGTACGATGCACAGCGGTGATCCCGACCAACATCTACTGACATTTACCATCGCCATGCAAATGTTCACAGCCCCAGACGCCACATACTGCCGCACGTTCCCAGGTACCTTGACCGAGCCACGTTAACCTGGTATGGGGGGCTGATGGAAGGAATCATCAAAAGCTGGGAAGACTTTTGCTAGCTCTTTCTAGACAAATTCTCAAACCAAAACGAGGCAGGGCTTAACTTGTCCACCTTCTGGAGTCTGAAGCAGAACCGAACGGAGACCCTCAGACAGTATTATGAGAAGTGGGCTAAGGCGGTCGCGGTAGTGCCCAACCTCGCATTGGACATCGTACTCCATCACATTCAAGCCACCACGCTCAATACTGAGCTAGTCAAGGAATTGGTTCAAAAAAAACCAAAAACCCATACTAAATTGGAATCGTGCTTCCTCCAATGCGCTGAGGTGGAGGAGAATGTCACCATGATACAAGGGGGCAGGGGCGGACAAATGATCAAAGCCGAGATAGAGGGTATCAAGGTCGAAGAGAGAAGCGCCCTCACGACAGAAGAGACAACCGCCCTCATGGTGAAGGAAGATCGGAGGAAAAATATACGCCATTGTCGAAGTCTAGGCGGAGGCTCATGTATGTTCTCCAATAAAAGAAGGGCGGACTGCATTGGTCGGGCCCCTTACCCAACGCAGCAGTAAAAAGAGGGAACCCCAATGAGTATTGTGAATTTCACGGCCAATGAGGGCATGACACGGTGGATTGTTGTGAGCTTCGCAATGAGATCAAGCGGGCCCTAAGAAACGGAGACCTCAGAGAATTCATCCTGAGTAGCCGGAGGAGGAAAGAGCGGGAGCGCTCGGAGTCACCTAGGCGGAGAGAGAATGAAAGGGAGAGATCAGATTCGCCCCAACGCAAGGTGGATAGACACTCGCCCCCCAAAAAAGCGAGCGTGTTTGACAGGATCACCGATAAGAAAGAAGAAGAAAACATGGAAGTCCAAAAAGAAGATAGGCGGCAACGGTACAAGAAAACATCCAGCATGATCTTGGGCGGAGAGGAGGACACACCCAAGAACATGAGAGTGGTCGGTGAATGTTCTATAGTTAGGCGATCGGAAGGCGAACCGCCTATCACATTCACTTCAGCATACTTACGCGGGGAAGCCCCAGTACCCAAGCCATGGTGATTCGAGTCATCATCGAAGAAACTTTGGTGGAGAGAGTGCTGGTGGATGAAGGCAGCTCGGCAGATATACTCTCGGTCGATGCTTTCAGTAGAATGGGATTAGACCCCACTCAGCTCAAGCGTTCCAAGATCATGTTGAGTGGCTTTGCGGGGAACGACGTGCCTGTACTGGGCGTGATCACCTTGCCCATCACACTGGGGGACGACGATCACCAGGAGATAAAACACATCAAATTCTACGTCACCAATTGTAGTATGACGTATAATATGATAACAGGACGGTCTAGTTTAGCCGCGTTCGAAGCGGTCTCCTCCACAGTTCACCAAGTAATGAAGTTTCCTACGGCAAGAGGAATAGGGGTGGCTTGGGAGACACTCCCTTAGCACGGAAGTGCTACAGAACCACTCTCAAGAAGAAGGAGGCGTGCTTCTCAGTAGATACTAGGGAAGACACATTCGTCTGCCCTGAACCGGCGGAGGCAGACTTGGAAGTGCCCCTACACCCCAGTGATCCCGGGGAGGTGGTGCGCCTGTCTGCCCACATGTCTGTCCCAGACAGAGAGCTCACAATGGCAATTCTGAGGGAGTATGCTAATTTGTTCACGTGGAAACCCCAAGATATGCCTGGGCTGGACCCCGTGATCATGCAACACCAGTTAGCTGTCAGGGCAGACGCCCGTCCCATATCACAAAAGAAATGAATAGTAAATTGGACAAGGAAACAGGCGGTCCAGGAGGAGATCACCAAGCTGTTGGAGGCAGGATTCATAAAGGAAGTACAATACCCGGTGTGGCTATCCAACGTGGTGATGGTGGGGAAGGCGGATGGTAGTTGGCGGATGTGTATAGACTTCACAAATCTTAATGACGCATGCCCCAAAGACCCATACCCCCTAGCGAACATCGACCAGCTAGTTGACGCCACGACGAACCACGAGACATTGTCTTTTTTGGACATGTCCTCCGGGTATCATCAGATTCCCTTGGCAAAGGTGGATCAAGAAAAAAAGTCATTCTCCACTCCCTTCGGCAATTACTGCTACAATGTAATGTCGTTTGGTATAAAGAACGCCGGAGCAACATACCAAAGGATGATTTATCGGGTTTTCCAGTATCACCTAGGTCATTACATGGAGGTGTATGTGGATGATTTACTAGTAAAAACTAAGGCGGGTGGTGACCACCTGGGGGACCTCCGGAAGACCTTCGACACCTTAAAAGCATTTCAGCTTCGCCTAAACCCAAAGAAGAGCGTCTTTGGCGCCTCTTCGAGAAAACTCCTAGGATTCATAATCACCTGGAGGGGGATCGAGGCAAACCCTAAGAAGAGAGAAGCTATCATAAATACACCACCTCCCAAGACGGTTAGTGATGACACTCGATTTGACGTGATTATCAGCCTCATTTAAGCGACATTTCCTTGCTTGAAACATGGTTTTAGGGGTAAAATAGCGAATTGGTGAGCGTGTCGTTGTGATGCGTTCAACCAAATAACTACTAATGCTAATAAAAGGCTATAACAGATCGTATTCCAGGGGTTTCCTCTACTTCCTTACTCCAAGGAGTTGACAGTTTTAATTCAAGTTCAAACACAAGTTGTGCGTGGTGTGAGTTCCACGACTTCTATACTAAGAATGCAAAAATAAGAAGAAATGAAAATTAAACCGAAGAAAGATTGAAGATTGATTAATTGACTAGAAAGATGACAAACAAGCTTAGATTTTGAATTCCCCTTAGATCACCAAGGCAACAACAGTCACAGACCAGCAATTTTCGATTCTAGTTCATTCAGTTCACAGACACCATCATAACTCCTGACCCTTAGGTTTAAGACTGGCGAACATTCGCTCTATCCGATCTAGCTACCACGATTAATTAGCCGCCCGGGTACGGCCGCCTCTCGCAACGACTTAACTTAACTGGTGCAAATTCTAGTGATTAATGAGTTACTCTAGCAATGGATCAACCCTAATCGGTTCCTACGAAAGGCGCGCTCCAATTATAAGGTTGACTGTTCGATTTGGTGTTTTAAAGTAAGGCGAGCGTTCGCTTCTATCCTTAGCTTAACAAGAATCTAATCTAGGTGGCCAAACCAGACAAGAAACACAGAAAATGAAGAACAAAACAAACATGCAAGATGAAACTGAATGAACTTCGAATCTAATCACCGCCGATCCGTGACCGCTTTAAGCCCTGGGTCACTTAGGGTTCATCTAATCTAAGCTACACAAGTTCAGCTACTCATATCCAATCCAGAAGAGTCGAAGGCAGACAACGAATACATCTCAGGTAGGAAGACAGAGAAGAACTGTAAAACCTAATTTCGATGCTTCCTGACAGCTTCAATCTGCTGAATCTTCAACTCCTACCCTGGCTCTCCGAGATGGATGGATGGCGTCACGATCCGTTCCTGCTCCTCGAACTCTAGTTACTCGTCCTGTCTCTCTCTCTCTCGTCGTTTATGTGTGTGTGTTGTAAAAAGTGATGTGTGTTAAGTGATGGTTCGTCCCCCCGATAATAGCCCCGAGTTCTCTATTTATACCAACCCGATATTCTCCTGAATTCAACTGGGATTTTCGGCGAAAATTTCTTCATACTCGGGACAGTGAATTCTTCCTTTTGTTTTCGGCGAAATCTCCATGGTATCTTCGCCGAAATCTTCCTCTCAATCGTCCAGTGGTTTCTTCTTCCATTTTCGGCGAAAACCAAAGGGTAGTTTCGCCGAAAATATGTGTATAAACTGGGCAGAATTTGTTCAAACTTGAATGGCTTCTTTGACCGATTCCGGTTCAATTCCTCGAGGTTCCAATGCTTCAGACACATCCATGGTTACTTTATTTGACGGCAAAAACCTGTGCTTACGTAAAAACACTAGAAAACCATCAAATAGACCCGAAACGGGCCAAGGTAACACAAGTGGCATGAGATAGGGCAATCGATTGAATATTCGTCATTCTACCCTAAAAACAATGTCTTAAGCAAAGAAATGTCGCTTAAATGAGGCTGATAATCACGTCAATTCGAGTGTCATCAAATACCCCACACTTAAGCTTTTGCTTGTCCTCAAGCAAACTGAATAGAAACACGCTCAAATTCACAAATGACACGAGTTTAACTGAGATTCAATTCTAACGATTTGGTTTAGACTGTTCCACGTAGAAAGAGTGACCTACACATGCGAGAATATCAACCAAACAAGTTTCCGATCATACTGATTTCTGCACACTTCCAGTAGTGGTTTCAACACAGATTGTCTCTCAGCAAAACAATTAATCATGATTAACCGACTACGATAACACCAATTCTAATCAAAATGACTTTAAGCTCTGGCCATGATATGGACGCGGAGGCAGGAAAAGTGACGTGGCTATCGACTTGACTTCATCCGCCTCTAGATCTGTACGTTACACGTTCTAGCTAGGACCGATTTAAACAACAATTTCTTTCAAGATTCAAACTTTCTTTAATTTATTTACTGCATACTAGTGCTCGATACCAAACACTTCACTTAGGTGTTGGACCTGCCTAGCTCACAGTATTTGTGCCTTTTCTAGTGCTCAACCCGAACACTTCACTTAGGTGTCGGGCTTGCCTAGCTTTATTTTCAGCACTTTAAAGAACTTAGCATTGATTAGCACAACTTGATTACTTGATTTAACCATTTAGCCACTTAATCTTAGCTAGTTATAACTTTTTACACAAGATTTTGGATTGGATTTCCGTCTAATCTCAAGCCACAATCACAGGTGATCAAATATGGACTGAAAAACATGGAAGAAGCTAGCATTTATCATCTTAGAACGGTGTTATCGAGCTTTGTTGTTACAAGTTGGTTGATTCAATTAATTACAGTTCCAACTACAGAAGTGATTTATGATCTGTTCTGACCTAGACTCATTTAATATCAGTTCTGACACGTTGGTTACAGGTTCTAAGTGGAACAGTCTAGACGTCATTGTTCAAAATTGAAGTCAATTTAACATCCAAAGTCAAGAATTGAGCAATTCGATGCTAGAGAACTGGACAGGAATCACGAGGCACACACAAAGATATAGGCAATCAAGATCATGCATGGTTATCTAACACCCTACCCCACACTTAAACTGTTCTGTGTCCTCACAGGACTAATCTAGAGTAGAGAGTTACGAAGAACCTGGAAGGTGATGGGTGGTGTAGCGGATGAGCACGGAGAGTCCGGCGCGGAGCAGAGTTACTCAAAATCCTACAAAACACAAACAACAAAAAGAACAAAAGGACACCGGGACAAGTGTCTCGAATCCACACAGAAGAAAATTGGGTCGAGACCCGAAAAGAAGAAAGAAAAGCAAGGAAAAAGATAGAAGCAACCTGATCACTGTTCCGCATGAGGAGGTGGAGGTGCAGTGGGAATGGAGGATATGGCGAACCGCTGCTCCATCTGCTGTCGCCAGGCGAGCTCGTCCATGTGTCTGGCTGATTGGTCAGCGATGAATTGCTGTAGAGTGGACCAATGCTCATTCTGAGTCTCCTCATGTGCTACTCGGTCCTTCTGCCATTGCAACGAACCAGCCGAGTAGTCTAGCTGCCACTTCTCAATACGCACCAGCCTTTCATTCATTTCCGCGGTGATTTGCGCTCGCGACGGTGGGCGGTCAACTGGTTGGGTCGTGCGATGAGGGAGCGATGTGCAATGCTCAATAGTCTCTGAAAGGTCGATGTGCCGTGCTAATGCAAGTTCAGCGCCTATAGGCTCAATCGGGATGCGAGGAATATCTGGGCCCCATTTATCACCGAGCTGGAGGTTGTCGATCAGAATAGAAATGAAGGGGCCTCCTGGAAGCTCAGTAGGAAGCTTCTTGGCGATAGTGCGCTTGTGAAAGAATCGTGCAAGCCTCCGGCCGGGGTGCAGGTTGGCATCTTCCTCTAAAGCACGGAACAATACGAGCTCCTCCAGAGAAACGTGGTGGCGGCTCGTCTTGCTGCAAAAACACAGAGACTGTACACAAACATAATGCAAGAATTTAAGAACAGGGTGAAAGATGTCACCGACCGTGGGGTGGACGATAGGTGAGCTCTCATCCTCGCAGCAGGCCCATTTCCACACATCCGGGTAAGGAGCACTGGTGATGGAGTATGTGTCCTCAAAGCCAGCTAATGCAGTATCGAAATTGACGTGCGGATCCAGCAAGCGGCCGAACTCGCGAAGGGACTTCTCATGAAGAAGACCACCGAGGCGAAAGGAAACGAATTTCTGCTCACGAAAGGGCTTCGGGGTGAGGCGCCGAAATGAACTCCAGAACTCCTGGAGGGCGACAAGCGGGTACGAGGATCCATGAGTGGTAAGCACTCGCAATCCGGCTTTACTAAGAGCGGTGTCAATTGTCGAGTGCCAAGCCGGATTGTGCGCTTTGAGACTGTCAAGAGAAAGAACTGCCACCTTAGCCGGAGGGATGTCTTTGATCTTCAGAAAGACCTCGAGCTGGTGCGGCTCCAGGGCGGCGATGAAAGGATGTATGACCCCATTGGCAGGCGTAGGAATAGAAGAAATAGGGGACGCAGGAGTCGGTGCATCCTCTGGAATGGTGGCCACAGCCGTCGATGTCTGTGCAGCTGGTGCGGGACGTTGAGAAGGTGGTGTTTTGCTTTGGCGAGCTGATGATCGCTGCGCTCTATCTGCACTGGTAGTCTTAAAACGCTTTGGAGCCCTGTAAAATACAACTCAGAGACGACCAGCATTAGATTACAAGACTCTTACCCCACACTTAGTGTGAGATCACAGAATTAAGATATATCATTGAAGAACCGTCAATTCATTTGGCAAGCATAAATAATGGAATGAGTCAAGAACACGATCGCACAGACAACAAGTCACGCTTCCTAAAAGGCCACAAAAACAACACCAGAACCTAGCCAATTGACACCGACAAAGCATTCAAGAAGAATGAGGGAGAACCGAAAAGTCAACCATGGTCAACCATGCGAAAACCGGAAGTTAACAAGCCAAAAGATGCACAATCAATGGTGGAACAATTAACCGTGAAGACATGATTCGAGAAAACGATTGGAACTCCACGAAAACAGGAAAAAAACTTGAAAACTAGGTCGGCCGGAACCAGAGCTGAAAGACTCCGATTCTAGGGTTGGGAACCAGGGCAGGCCCAGGAGATGGGCGGCGGCTACTGCTCAGTGGGGCGGCGGCTACTGCTCAGTGGGGCGGCGGCGGTCGGGCGGATTGAAGGCGGCAGCGGCAAGGCGATCGGGATGTTGAAAGTAGGGGAGGGGTTTGTTATGTTTTCGATTTCGGGGGGGGGGGGGCGAAAATATGGTGGTGGATCCGCTTATATAGTCGAAGGAAAGCATGGTGATTTCGGCGAAAATGGAGCCTAAGTTTCGGCGAAAATGATAGACAGGTGGAACAGGGGTAATTGAACCAAAATTTTCGGGGAAAAGAAAGTAGGATGTTCGGCGAAAATGGCAGTTAGAATGGAAGAAATTGTTTCGGCGAAGGAAGTGGGTTTTCGGTTCGAAAAGTATGGACAGGAGGATCAGGTCGAATTAGAACAATGGTTTCGGCGAAAAGAATGGTTCAGTTTCGGCGAAAATGGTTTGAAAAACCGGCGGCAGTTTTGTTTTTTTTTTGTTTTTTTTAACATGCAAGATTTCAAAACAAAACAAGTCGAGATGAAAAATAACTGACTCCATCCGTGGGTTTCCTCCCACGAAGCACTCTTGTTTAACGTCCGTGAGCCAGACGATACCTGGATTCGTGTCAGGATTCCAAAATGAGGTAGTGCACGTCTATGGATGATACGGCTAACCCTTGCAGATACTGCTTAAGCTGATGTCCGTTGACCGCGAACGGCTCCTGATCGTGCATTTGAATGTAGACGCTGCCTAAGGGTGTCTGGCGGACCACGGTATAAGGGCCAGACCACCGGGATTTTAATTTACCCGGGAACAGTTTCAAGCGAGAGTTATATAAAAGCACTTGTTCTCCGGGATAGAACTGCTTGATCGTCTTCAATTTAGAGTCATGAATTTTCTTCGTGCGCTCTTTATATAACCTCGTGCTTTCATATGCGTGGAGTCGGTGATCCTCAAGCTCCGCGATCTGGTCGTGGCGGTTACTACCTGCTACTGCATAGCTCATGTTCAACTCTTTGTTAGCCCAGAATGCCTTGTGCTCAAGCTCAACTGGTAAATGGCATGCCTTGCCATAGACCAGCTGATACGGTGAGGTACCGATGGGAGTCTTGTAGGCAGTTCGATATGCCCATAGGGCATCATTGAGCTTAGATGACCAGTCCTTGCGAGACCGGCTAACCGTCCTATCAAGAATCCTCTTGAGCTCACGG
Source organism: Linum lewisii (assembly GCA_034768395.1). Taxonomy (NCBI): domain Eukaryota; kingdom Viridiplantae; phylum Streptophyta; class Magnoliopsida; order Malpighiales; family Linaceae; genus Linum; species Linum lewisii. The sequence goes on from CM068296.1 coordinate 57,207,703, forward strand.
TTTGTCACTTCCGCTTGGCCGTTCGCTTGAGGATGGTAAGCATTGGACATACGGTGGGTGACGCCGAAACGTTTGCACACCCGGTCGAGTTGTCCATGAAAGTGGGTACCCCTGTCGCGTATGATGAAGCGCGGTGAACCAAAACGCGTGAAAAGACGGGTAAGGAATCGACCCACCACTCTAGAATCATTAGTGGGTAAAGCCTCAGCTTCAGCCCACTTAGAAACATAATCAACGGCGACAAGAATGTACTTGTTTCCGTTGGAGGGCGTGAACGGACCCATAAAATCAATTCCCCAGACATCAAAGATTTCAACAGTTAAAGAAACAATTTGGGGCATCTCATTACGGTTAGAGATGTTACCTGATCGCTGGCATGCATCACAACGTCTAGCAAAAACATCGCAATCACTAAAGATTGAGGGCCAGTAGAAACCTGTTTTGAGTACTTTCCTCGCAGTGCGGTTGCCTCCGAAATGTCCTCCGAACGGTCCTTCATGGCATTTGCGAATGATGTCCGCTGCTTCAATGTAAGAGACACATCTCCGAATCATTCCGTCAAGGCTGATGCGGTATAAGAATGGCTCATCCCAGAAGTATGACTTGGATTCCTTGAGCAATTTCTTACGTGCATTGTAATCCAGCTCAGGAGGTATAATGCGTGAGAAAGATAATTGGCCAGGGTAGCATACCATGGCTCTTCCGAATCGGTAGCATTACTCAAATCTTGAGCGTGAGGGATTTCCCAGGGCTCAATAGCTATGCTATTAACCTGTTCATACGTTTCAACACGCAACAGCTCGTCAGGGAAAGAATCATTGATAGGGGTAGTAGACTTACCTGTTTGTGATTCCTCGAGTCGAGAAAGATGATATGCTGCTAAGTTCTCTGCTCCTTTCTTGTCTTTAATTTCTATGTCGAATTCTTGGAGGAGAAGGATCCACCGGATGAGACGTGGCTTCGAATCTTGCTTAGCTAAAAGATGGCGCAGAGCAGCATGATCTGTGTAGACAATGGTATGCGAAAGAACCAGATACTGTCTAAACTTATCAAAGGAGAAAACGATAGCTAGGAGCTCTTTCTCCGTGGTAGTGTAGTTTCTCTGAGCATCATTGAGTGTCTTGCTCGCAAAGTAGATAGGATGAAATCTCTTCTCCTTTCTCTGACCAAGAACCGCGCCAACGGCGAAATCACTAGCATCGCACATGATCTCAAATGGGAGATTCCAATCTGGTGCTGTAAGAATTAGTGCGGTGGTCAGTTGAGTCTTCAGAGTATCAAAGGCTTCGAGACAAGCTTTATCAAAAACAAAAGGAACATCTTTCTCGAGTAGCTTGGTCATGGGGAGAGCGATCTTGGAGAAGTCTTGGATGAATCTCCGGTAGAATCCAGCATGACCGAGGAAGCTTCGAACTGTCTTGACTGAGGTCGGCGGTGGTAAGCTGGCAATGGTCTCAAGCTTGGCACGATCGACTTCTATACCTGTCTTAGATATTCTATGGCCAAGAACAATACCTTCTGTAACCATGAAGTGACATTTCTCCCAGCTAAGAGCTAGGTTAGTCTCCTCACAACGAGCTAACACCTTATCCAGATTAGCCAAACACTTTGAAAATGAATCTCCAAAGACAGAGAAGTCATCCATGAACACCTCTACCACATTCTCTACCAGATCGCCAAATATTGCAAGCATGCATCTCTGAAAAGTAGCGGGAGCATTACATAGACCAAAAGGAATATGACGATAAGCAAACTTACCGAACGGGCATGTGAAGGTTGTCTTCTCTTGATCAGCAAGCTCAATGGGGATCTGAAAGTAACCGGACATCCCGTCTAAGAAGCAGTAGTATTCATGACCAGCCAATCGTTCAAGCATCTGATCAATGAACGGCAGTGGAAAGTGATCCTTCTTGGTGGCATCATTTAGTCGTCGATAATTGATGCAGACTCTCCATCATGTAACTGTTCGTGTGGGAATGAGTTCACCCTTTGGATTAGGGATGACTGTGATTCCTCCTTTCTTTGGGACGACTTGAGTCGGGCTGACCCAAGGACTGTCGGCGATAGGATAGATAATACCGGCATCTAGAAGCTTGAGTACTTCTTTCTTTACGACTTCCTGCATCTGAGGGTTAAGTCGGCGTTGCGGTTGTCTGACTGGTTTGAATTCTTCATCAACAACTATCCGATGTTTGCAGAAGGTTTCAGAGATGCCTCTGATGTCTGCCAACTGCCAGGCAATAGCTCGGACATGCTTCTTGAGTAGCCCAATCAGTTGCTCTTTCTGCTCAGGAGTCAGATTGGAGCTGATGATGACTGGTAGCTGGCGGTCCTTCCCAGAAATGCATATTCCAGGTGGTCAGGCAGCTCCTTCAGAGTAAGTTCTGGTGGATTCTCATATGAAGTAGTAATCCGACTCGAAGCTGGTTCGATGTGTGGAGGCGCATGTAAGGGTGTGAATGTTGCCTTTTGTTCATCTAGCTCATCTTGCCATAAGCGCTGCTCTGGGTCGTCTAATGCATTATCAATCCCTGAAATCAAACACAACTCTAGCGGATCACTAGATAAAGCATTAGTAACGGAGTCGGCCGAGGCCGTCTCTAAGGGATCAACAGCATAGCATTTATCATCTTGAGCAATAGAATATCTCATGCTATCTTTAATGCGGAATGCAACACTCTCTTGTCCTACACTTAAAGTTAATAAGCCTTGTTTGCAATTTATATTCACACCAGCAGTTGCTAAGAAAGGTCGACCTAGGATAAGTGTTCCGTCTATCTCACGAGTATCTAAAACAACAAAATCTGCCAGTATAGTAAACGGACCACAGCAAACAGTTACATCTTCTACTATACCTCTAGGCCGTTTGACAGACCTATCGGCTAAAATGAGATGCAGAGTAATCAGTTTTAATTGCCCTAGATTCAGCTTTTCATATAGATAGACAGGCATAACATTAATAGAAGCACCAAAATCAACCAGGCTGCGATCAATTTGAATGCCATTAATAATGCACGGTAATGTAAAAGAACCGGGATCAGGACACTTAGCTGGGGGTGGTGGCGGCTGTCGAATGGGAGATGGCGCACCTAGAATAGATGCGCATTCATTAGTGAGCGTGATAGAGTACACCTCGCCACTCTTCACTTTCTTCACGAGGTCTTTAAAGAACTTCCCAAGTGGTGGTATAATCTCTACAGCGTCTGTCACTGGTATCTTGATTTCTGCAGTCTTAAGAACATTGTACCATTTCTTATACTGAGTGTCGTGATCCTTGGCTTTGCTCCTCGCAGCTTTTGGAAAGGAATCCTAGGTACATATGGCGCCAAGACAGGTTCAGGGGCTGTCTTGGGCGGCGGAGGAGGAGCAGGTGCTTCTTCTTCCTCTTCTGTGATATCTTCTATTTTTGGCATATCCATGGCAGCACTAGTATCTGGTATCATGTCAGGTTCCAGAGCTTTTGGATCAGTTGTTTGCTTGCTGCTCCTAGTGGTAATAGCTTGAGCGTGTTCACTCCTTATATCAGAGTCTGCTTGAAATGCTTCTGGATTAAGGAGAGGATTGCTAGTAAAAAGTTTCGCCATATTGAGTACTACATCTTCTATCCTCTGGGTTTGAGCCTTTGTTCCTTGATTAAGTGCGGCTTGGGCTTTTAACTGAATGTCATGGTCGTCAAGTCGGCTCATGATCTGATCAAACTTCCTCTCATAGTCCATATCTCTATTGTAGCACGGCTTCGCCTGAAACTGGTGTTGCCCTCCAATGAATCCCGGAGGTCTATAATAAGGATCTACCAACCGGTTGCTTTGCTTCCGTGGCACGTAGTTTCTGTAACCGGCATAGCCTTTCTGATTGTTGGCAAAACCTTGATCAATGAAGTTTACCTCCTCAGTAGACAAGACTTCTGCTGCACCGAAGTTGAGGCAACTTCCGCCGCTATGAGCACATGATCCACACCATCCACAGTCAACCGAAAAGATGGTAGCTGACGGAGAGTCGAGAGGGACACCAGCTGCTTGCAGATGCTTCTGAACTTCTGCCTTGATCTGCTCTACAACATTTATCTGACTCTGGCTCTGACTCTTGGTTCCTTCTATGTGCCTCTCCCAGTTTCTAGATTTCGAAGCACAGTCAGCAAAATATCGTATTCCAGGGGTTTCCTCTACTTCCTTACTCCAAGGAGTTGACAGTTTTAATTCAAGTTCAAACACAAGTTGTGCGTGGTGTGAGTTCCATGACTTCTATACTAAGAATGCAAAAATAAGAAGAAATGAAAATTAAACCGAAGAAAGATTGAAGATTGATTAATTGACTAGAAAGATGACAAACAAGCTTAGATTTCGAATTCCCCTTAGATCACCAAGGCAACAACAGTCACAGACCAGCAATTTTCGATTCTAGTTCATTCAGTTCACAGACACCATCATAACTCCTGACCCTTAGGTTTAAGACTGGCGAACGTTCGCTCTATCCGATCTAGCTACCACAATTAATTAGCCGCCCGGTACGGTCGCCTCTCGCAATGACTTAACTTAACAGGTGCAAATTCTAGTGATTAATGAGTTACTCTAGCAATGGATCAACCCTAATCGGTTCCTATGAAAGGCACGCTCCAATTATAAGGTTGACTGTTCGATTTGGTGTTTTAAAGTAAGGCGAGCGTTCGCTTCTATCCTTAGCTTAACAAGAATCTAATCTAGGTGGCCAAACCAGACAAGAGACACAGAAAACGAAGAACAAAACAAACATGCAAGATGAAACTGAATGAACTTCGAATCTAATCACCGCCGATCCGTGACCGCTTTAAGCCCTGGGTCACTTAGGGTTCATCTAATCTAAGCTACACAAGTTCAGCTACTCATATCCAATCCAGAAGAGTCGAAGGCAGACAAAGAATACATCTCAGGTAGGAAGACAGAGAAGAACTGTAAAACCTAATTTCGATGCTTCCTGACAGCTTCAATCTGCTGAATCTTCAACTTCTAACCCTGGCTCTCCGAGATGGATGGATGGTGTCACGATCCGTTCCTGCTCCTCGAACTCCAGTTACTCGTCCTGTCTCTCTCTCTCTCGTCGTTTATGTGTGTGTGTTGAAAACAGTGATGTGTGTTAAGTGATGGTTCGTCCTCCCCGATAATAGACCCGAGTTCTCTATTTATACCAACCCGATATTCTCCTAAATTCAACTGGGATTTTCGCCAAAAATAGTGAAGGGATTTCGGCGAAAATTTCTTCATACTCAGGACAGTGAATTCTTCCTTTTGTTTTCGGTGAAATCTCCATGGTATCTTCGCCGAAATCTTCCTCTCAATCGGCCAGTGGTTTCTTTTTCCATTTTTGGCGAAAACCAAAGGGTAGTTTCGCCGAAAATATGTGTATAAACTGGGCAGAATTTGTTCGAACTTGAATGGCTTATTTGACTGATTCCGGTTCAATTCCTCGAGGTTCCAATGCTTCAGACACATCCATGGTTACTTTATTTGACAACAAAAACCTGTGCTTACGTAAAAACACTAGAAAACCATCAAATAGACCCGAAACGGGCCAAGGTAACACAAGTGGCATGAGATAGGGCAATCGATTGAATACTCGTCATTCTACCCTAAAAACAATGTCTTAAGCAAAGAAATGTCGCTTAAATGAGGCTGATAATCACGTCAAACCAGAAATCAAACCAGAGTCAGAACCGAAGATCCAACTGCCCAGCACAATGTTTTCGCCGAAAAGACTATGAGGATTTCGGCGAAAATACCTTCAGAACTCACAGGCTGATTTGCCCTGAAGTCTTCGGCGAAAACTTCCTTATGTTTTTGCCGAAAATCCTAGAAGAAATAACACAGGGGATTTTAACTAAAGTTTTCGTCGAAAATCATTTGATATTTTCGGTGAAAATATCTTCCTTTTCCGCGGCAAAATCAGAAAACCCTAATCAACCCTATTTAAAGCAGGAGTCGGCAGCCATTCATTCAACAATTGACACCACACAAATCATTATTCATATTTTCACAAATCAGACTTTGAGAGTCAGCCGACTCTAGGGTCGATAGATAGAGTTTAGAGAGTTCAAAGATCCGTGGAGAGATCGTGACGCCATCCTTCACCTCGGAGAACTCGGAGCTTAAATTGAAGATCCAGGAGACTGAAGCTTCGCGGGAGTCGTCAGAATTAGGTTTTTCAGTTCTTATCTGTTCTTCCTCTATATGATGATCTTCATTGTTGCCTTTGATTCTCTTGTTTCCGATATGAGTAACTGAACTTGTAGAGCTTAGATTAGATGAACCCTAAGTGACCCAGGGCATTAAAGCGGTCAAGGATTGGCGGTAATTAGATTCGAAGTTCAATCAGTTTCTCTTTGCATGTTTGATTCGTTCTTTATTGTTCATGTTTCTTGTCTGGATTGATCCCCTAGATTAGATTCTTGTTAAGCTAAGGATAGAAGCGAACGCTCGCCTTACTTTAGAACATCGAATTGAACAATTAACCTTATAATTGGAGCGTGCCTTTTGTAGGAACCGGTTAGGGTTAATCCACTGCAAGAGTAACTCATTAATCATTAGTAATTGCACCAGTTAATTAAGTCGTTGCGAGAGGCGACCGTACCCGGGCGGCTAGTTAATCTTGGTAGTTAGAACGGATAGAGCGAACGTTCGCCAGTCTTAAACCTAAGGGTAAGGAGTTATGGTGGTGTATAGAAACCGATTGAATTAGAATTGAAAACCGCTGATCTGTCGATTGCCAATGCTTTGGGGAACGAAGGGGGATTCAAAGTCTAAGCTCGTCTATCTTCTCGTTAGTCAACCTTTTAATCTTTCTGTCTTTTATTTTCATGCTTTATTAGATTAGAAGTCGTGGAACTCACACCACGCACAACGTGTTTAAACCTGAATAAATTGCCAGCTTCTTCAAAGTAGTCGATTAGAAGAAACCCTGTGGAATACGATCTACCCTAGCTTTCCAGCTTGGTAGTTATTTGATACCGCTAAAACTGCAGCTATAAAATTGGCGCCGTTGCTGGGGACTCTTCTAATTGTTTGAAAGAAGAGTTGGCAAATTATTCTTCTACCTTTCCGCCTTACCATTTATTTTCCCTCCATATTTCCATGATTTACCTGGGTAGTGCTTTTGAGTTTTGATTATGCAGGATTACAGGTGGGATGACCAGTACCAAGAGTGGTACATCAATGAAACACCATATCCCGAAGATTGTCGAGAAATGCTACATCAACAAAAACAACAGACGGCGAGATTTGACTCCCTCTTTGATAAGATCTCTTCAATGCTACGAGGTTACCAAGAGATACACCAACAAGAGCATCAAAGTGGCGCTAGAGAAAACCAACAGATCCTTCTACAAGTTCATGAACATCAACAATGCTCGTCGAGAACCCAATCCGCCTTGGATAATATCTCTGCAATACTACAAGCTCGTCTCACGACGGACATCAAGCTCGAGCAACCAAATCAATTAATTGAAGAACACGCTCAGGAGATGTTCGAAGAAGAAGATGAGCCCGTCCATGAATATTATGAGCTAGAAGCATCTGATGAAGAATCCTTGGCGGTGGCGGTTGATGAAGACGAAGAGCCAATCCATCTTGAAGTTGAAGCCGAAGAGGAGCACGAAGAAATCGAGGAGATATCCTCAATCGAGCTTCCGCCGAGCCAACCTATAGATCAAGCCAGAGATGAGCACGTGGGAATCAAAGACATCAAGGATTTGGAAGTATACACACTCGATCCCGAGAGACCTCTTGATGAGCATCAGGTGGAGAAGATGGAGCTCATTGATCATGCCGCGCCGTACTACCTCTTTCCTCTTCCAGAAGGAGAATTCAAGAAGAACTGGTCATCCAACCAGAACCACTATCTACTGGAACACTACCGGTTACATCACCCTGCTGGAGTGCTACATGGCACTCAACCGCTATCATTGAAGAAGACGATTGACTTCAAGGAACTTCTGAGTTGGGGTCCCTAACAGGTACCGTCCGGCTCAAGGACGTTAAAAGAGAGTGCTTCGTGGGAGGCAACCCACGGCTGGAGTCCGTTTTTCAATTATTGAGTCAGTCTTTTTCGTCGTTCGATTCGGTTTCGGGAAGCCAAAAGTATCAGTTTGTTTGATTTCATATTTTTCGTGAGTTGTTAGCATGTCATAGAGTCAGTAGCAAGTTGATTGAGGTCGTTCCGATTTTTGTGGATTTAACTGTGATTTTTTGAAGTTGGCCGGATTTGCGAAAATATTTTAAACCCGAACAGTTCAAAATTTTCGGCGAAATCACCCTACCATTTTCGGCGAAATCACCTTTTGGATTTTCAACTGAGTCTCCCTGTTTCATATTTACAGTCCGAAGTGTATAATGTTTTCGCCGAAATTGATTTTGAAAACCAAGCAGTGATTTGAACTAAAGTTTTCGGCGAAACCATATGGTTATTTTCGGCAAAAACGTCTTCGAAAATCCGGCAGTGCATTTGAACTAAAATTTTCGGCGAAAACACCCTCTTATTTTCGCCGAAAACTATTTTGAAAATCACCCAAAATATTCACTTTAAAATCCGGATTCACACTCTCTCTCTTCCTTCTTTCAGTTTCTCATTCAATCGTCAAAATATTTTTAAAATTTCCCTTAACCTTCTTTGTTCGACTTTTATTCTGTGTGGATCCGGGACACTTGTCCCGGTATCCTTTTGATCTTTTTGTTGTTTTTGTTTTGTAGGATCCTGAGTAGATACTCCACTCCGCTCCGGGCTATCCGTGTTCATCCACTACACCGACCATCTCGTCACAGGTTCTTCGTATCTCTTTACTCTAGTTTAGTCCTGTGAGGACACAGAACCGTTTAAGTGTGGGGTAGGAGTCTAGGATTATGCATGATCTTGCTTGCTATCTATGATTCTGTGGTTCAAATTTGAAAATTTCTCTTGCATAGAATTGCTCAATTCTTGACTTTTGATGTTAAATTGACTTCAATTTTGAACAATGACGTCTAGACTGTTCCACTTAGAACCTGTAGCCAACGTGTTGGAACTGATATTAAATGAGTCTAGGTCAGAACATATCATAAATCACTCTTGTAGTTGAAACTTGAATTAATTGAATTAATTGGTTTGTTAATAACAAAGCTCGATAACACCGTTCTAAGATGATAGATGCTAGCTTCTCCCATGTTTTTCACTCCATATTTGTTCACCTGTGATTGTGGCTAGAGATTAGACGGAAATCCAATTCGAAATCTTGTGTAAAAAGTTATAACTAGCTAGGATCAAGTGGCAAAATTGGTTAAATCAAGTGATTAAGTGTTGCAAATCAATGCTAAGTTTTTGAAGTGCTGAAAATAAAGCTAGGCAAGCCCGACACCTAAGTGAAGTGTTCGGGTTGAGCACTAGCAAAGGCACAAATACTGTGAGCTAGGCAGGTCCAACACCTAAGTGAAGTGTTTGGTATCGAGCACTAGTATGCAGTAAATAAATTGAAGGAATAAGTTGAAGCTTGAACGAAATTGTTGTTAAAAAGCGGTCCTAGCTAGAACATGTAACGTACAGATCTAGAAACGGATGAAGTCGAGTCGATAGCCACGTCACTTTTCCTACCTCCGCGTCCACATCATGGCTAGAGCTTAAAGTCTTTTCTCATTAGAATTGGTGTTATCGTAGTCGGTTAATTATGATTAATTATTTTGCCAAGAGACGAGCTTTGTTAAAACTACTACTTGAAGTGTGCAGAAATTAGTGAGATCGAAAACTTGTTTGGTTGATGTTCTTGCATGTGTAGGTCACTCTTTCTACGTGGAACAGTCTAAACCAAACTGTTAGAATTGAATCTCGGTTTAATCTCGTGTCATTTGTGAATTTGAGTGTGTTCTAGTTCAGTTTGCTTGAGGACAAGCAAAAGCTTAAGTGTGGGGTATTGATAACACTCGATTTGACGTGATTATCAGCCTCATTTAAGCGACATTTCCTTGCTTGAAACGTGGTTTTAGGGGTAAAATAGCAAATATTCACTCAACTACCATATTTCCTACCGATTTGGTTACTTTGGCCCTTTTTGGGTCAATTTGATGGTTTTCTAGCATTTTTGTGATAGCACAGATTTTTGCCATCATTTACGTAGCCATGGACGTATTCAAGACCTCAAGGAGTGAACCGGAATCGAACCAGAAATCAAACCAGAGTCAGAACCGAAGATCCAACTGCCCAGCACAATGTTTTCGCCGAAAAGACTATGAGGATTTCGGCGAAAATACCTTCAGAACTCACAGGCTGATTTGCACTGAAGTCTTCGGCGAAAACTTCCTTATGTTTTTGCCGAAAATCCTAGAAGAAATAACACAGGGGATTTTAACTAAAGTTTTCGCCGAAAATCATTTGATATTTTCGGTGAAAATTTCTTCCTTTTCCGCGGCAGAATCAGAAAACCCTAATCAACCCTATTTAAAGCAGGAGTCGGCAGCCATTCATTCAACAATTGACACCACACAAATCATTATTCATATTTTCACAAATTAGACTTTTGAGAGTCAGCCGACTCTAGGGTCGATAGATAGAGTTTAGAGAGTTCGAAGATCCGTGGAGGGATCGTGACGCCATCCTTCACCTCGGAGAACTCAGAGCTTAAAGTTGAAGATCCAGGAGATTGAAGCTTCGGGGGAGTCGTCAGAATTAGGTTTTTCAGTTCTTATATGTTCTTCCTCTGTATGATGATCTTCATTGTTGCCTTTGATTCTCTTGTTTCTGATATGAGTAGTTGAACTTGTAGAGCTTAGATTAGATGAACCCTAAGTGACCCAGGGCTTTAAAGCGGTCACGGATCGGCAGTGATTAGATTCGAAATTCAATCAGTTCTTTTTCATGTTTGATTTGTTCTTCCTTGTTCATGTTTCTTGTCTGGATTGATCACCTAGATTAGATTCTTGTTAAGCTAAGGATAGAAGCAAACGCTCATTTTACTTTAGAACATCGAATTGAACAATTAACCTTATAATTGGAGCGTGCCTTTCGTAGGAACCGGTTAGGGTTAATCCACTGCAAGAGTAACTCATTAATCATTAGTAATTGCACCAGTTAATTAAGTCGTTGCGAGAGGTGACCGTACCCGGGCGGCTAGTTAATCTTGGTAGTTAGAACGGATAGAGCGAACGTTCGCCGGTCTTAAACCTAAGGGTAAGGAGTTATGGTGGTGTATAGAAACCGATTGAATTAGAATTGAAAACCGCTGATCTTGTGATTTCCGTTGCTCTAGTGATCTAAGGGGGATTCGAAATCTAAATTTGTCTATCTTCTCGTTAGTCAACCCTTTACTTTTCAGTCTTTTATTTTCCTTTGTTCATTAGATTAGGAGCCTAGGATTATGCATGATCTTGCTTGCTATCTATGATTCTGTGGTTCAAATTTGAAAATTTCTCTTGCATAGAATTGCTCAATTCTTGACTTTTGATATTAAATTGACTTCAATTTTGAACAATGACGTCTAGACTGTTCCACTTAGAACCTCTTGCCAACGTGTTGGAACTGATATTAAATGAGTCTAGGTCAGAACATATCATAAATCACTCTTGTAGTTGAAACTTGAATTAATTGAATTAATTGGTTTGTTAATAACAAAGCTCGATAACACCGTTCTAAGATGATAAATGCTAGCTTCTCCCATGTTTTTCACTCCATATTTGTTCACCTGTGATTGTGGCTAGAGATTAGACGGAAATCCAATTCGAAATCTTGTGTAAAAAGTTATAACTAGCTAGGATCAAGTGGCAAAATTGGTTAAATCAAGTAATTAAGTGTTGCAAATCAATGCTAAGTTTTTGAAGTGCTGAAAATAAAGCTAGGCAAGCCCGACACCTAAGTGAAGTGTTCGGGTTGAGCACTAGCAAAGGCACAAATATTGTGAGCTAGGCAGGTCCAACACCTAAGTGAAGTGTTTGGTATCGAGCACTAGTATGCAGTAAATAAATTGAAGGAATAAGTTGAAGCTTGAACGAAATTGTTGTTAAAAAGCGGTCCTAGCTAGAACATGTAACGTACAGATCTAGAAACGGATGAAGTCGAGTCGATAGCCACGTCACTTTTCCTACCTCCGCGTCCACATCATGGCTAGAGCTTAAAGTCTTTTCTCATTAGAATTGGTGTTATCGTAGTCGGTTAATTATGATTAATTGTTTTGCCAAGAGACGAGCTTTGTTAAAACTACTACTTGAAGTGTGCAGAAATTAGTGAGATCGAAAACTTGTTTGGTTGATGTTCTTGCATGTGTAGGTCACTCTTTCTACGTGGAACAGTCTAAACCAAATTGTTAGAATTGAATCTCGGTTTAATCTCGTGTCATTTGTGAATTTGAGTGTGTTCTAGTTCAGTTTGCTTGAGGACAAGCAAAAGCTTAAGTGTGGGGTATTGATGACACTCGATTTGACGTGATTATCAGCCTCATTTAAGCGACATTTCCATGCTTGAAACGTGGTTTTAGGGGTAAAATAGCGAATATTCACTCAACTACCCTCTTTCCTACCGATTTGGTTACTTTGGCCCTTTTTGGGTCAATTTGATGGTTTTCTAGCGTTTTTGTGATAGCACAGATTTTTGCCGTCATTTACGTAGCCATGGACGTATTCAAGACCTCAAGGAGTGAACTGGAATCGAACCAGAGTCAGAACCAAAGATCCAACTGCCCAGCACAATGTTTTCGTCGAAAAGACTATGAGGATTTCGGCGAAAATACCTTCAGAACTCACAGGCTGATTTGCACTGAAGTTTTCGGCGAAAACTTTCTTATGTTTTCGCTGAAAATCCTAGAAGAAATAACACAGGGGATTTTAACTAAAGTTTTCGCCGAAAATCAGTTGATATTTTCGGCGAAAATATCTTCCTTTTCCGCGGCAGAATCAGAAAACCCTAATCAACCCTATTTAAAGCAGGAGTCGGCAGCCATTCATTCAACAATTGACACCACACAAATCATTATTCATATTTTCACAAATCAGACTTTTCAGAGTCAGCCGACTCTAGGGTCGATAGATAGAGTTTAGAGAGTTCGAAGATCCGTGGAGAGATCGTGACGCCATCCTTCACCTCGGAGAACTCGGAGCTTAAAGTTGAAGATCCAGGAGATTGAAGCTTCGGGGGAGTCGTCAGAATTAGGTTTTTCAGTTCTTATCTGTTCTTCCTCTGTATGATGATCTTCATTGTTGCCTTTGATTCTCTTATTTCTGATATGAGTAACTGAACTTGTAGAGCTTAGATTAGATGAACCCTAAGTGACCCAGGGCTTTAAAGCGGTCACGGATCGGCGGTGATTAGATTCGAAATTCAATCAGTTCTTTGTCATGTTTGATTTGTTCTTCCTTGTTCATGTTTCTTGTCTGGATTGATCACCTAGATTAGATTCTTGTTAAGCTAAGGATAGAAGCGAACGCTCGCCTTACTTTAGAACATCGAATTGAACAATTAACCTTAAAAATTTGATAAGCTGCAGAATAGCGGTCAATAAAATACTACCAAGCTGTGAAGCTAGGGTAGATCGTATTCCAGGGGTTTCTACTAATTGACTACTTTGAAGAAGTTGGCAATTTATTCAGGTTTGAACACGTAGTGCGTGGTGTGAGTTCCACGACTTCTAATCTAATGAACAAACGAAAATAAAAGACATAAAAGTAAAAGGTTGACTAATGAGAAGATAGACGAACTTAGATTTCGAATCCCCCTTAGATCACCAGAGCAACGGCAATCACAAGACCAGCGGTTTTCAATTCTAATTCAATCAATTACTAAGACACCACCATAACTCCTTACCCTTAGGTTTAAGACCGGCGAATGTTCGCTCTATCCGTTCTAACTACCAAGATTAACTAGCCGCCCGGCTACGGTCGCCTCTCGCAACGACTTAATTAACTGGTGCAATTACTAATGATTAATGAGCTACTCTTGCAGTGGATTAACCCTAACCGTTTCCTACGAAAGGCACACTCCAATTATAAGGTTAATTGTTCAATTCGATGTTCTAAAGTAAGGCGAGCGTTCGCTTCTATCCTTAGCTTAACAAGAATCAAATCTAGGTGATCAATCCAGACAAGAAACATGTACAAGGAAGAACAAATCAAACATGAAAAAGAACTGATTGAATTTCGAATCTAATCACCGCCGATCCGTGACCGCTTTAAAGCCCTAGGTCACTTAGGGTTCATCTAATCTAAGCTCTACAAGTTCAGTTACTCATATCAGAAACAAGAGAATCAAAGGCAACAATGAAGATCATCATACAGAGGAAGAACAGATAAGAACTGAAAAACCTAATTCTGACGACTCCCGCGAAGCTTCAATCTCCTGGATCTTCAACTTTAAGCTCCGAGTTCTCCGAGGTGGAAGGATGGCGTCACGATCTCTCCACGATTCTTTGAACTCTCTAAACTCTATCTATCGACCCTAGAGTCGGCTGACTCTCAAAAGTCTGATTCGTGAAAATATGAATAATGATTTGTGTGGTGTCAATTGTTGAATGAATGGCTGCCGACTCCTGCTTTAAATAGGGTTGATTAGGGTTTTTTGATTCTGCCTCGGAAAAGGAAGATATTTTCGCCAAAAATATCAAATGATTTTCGGCGAAAACTTTAGTTAAAATCCCCTGTGTTATTTCTTCTAGGATTTTCGGTGAAAACATAAGGAAGTTTTCGCCGAAGACTTCAGTGCAAATCAGCCTGTGAGTTCTGAAGGTATTTTCGCCGAAATCCTCATAGTCTTTTCGGCGAAAACATTGTGCTGGGCAGTTGGATCTTCGGTTCTGACTCTGGTTTGATTTCTGGTTCGATTCCGGTTCACTCCTTGAGGTCTTGAATACGTCCATGGCTACGTAAATGATTGCAAAAATCTGTGCTATCACAAAAACGCTAGAAAACCATCAAATTGACCCAAAAGGGCCAAAGTAACCAAATCGGTAGGAAATAGGGTAGTTGAGTGAATATTCGCTATTTTACCCCTAAAACCACGTTTCAAGCAAGGAAATGTCGCTTAAATGAGGCTGATAATCACGTCAAATCGAGTGTCATCAATACCCCACACTTAAGCTTTTGCTTGTCCTCAAGCAAACTGAACTAGAACACACTCAAATTCACAAATGACACGAGATTAAACCGAGATTCAATTCTAACAATTTGGTTTAGACTGTTCCACGTAGAAAGAGTGACCTACACATGCAAGAACATCAACCAAACAAGTTTTCGATCTCACTAATTTCTGCACACTTCAAGTAGTAGTTTTAACAAAGCTCGTCTCTTGGCAAAACAATTAATCATAATTAACCGACTACGATAACACCAATTCTAATGAGAAAAGACTTTAAGCTCTAGCCATGATGTGGACGCGGAGGTAGGAAAAGTGACGTGGCTATCGACTCGACTTCATCCATTTCTAGATCTGTACGTTACATGTTCTAGCTAGGACCGCTTTTTAACAACAATTTCGTTCAAGCTTCAACTTATTCCTTCAATTTATTTACTGCATACTAGTGCTCGATACCAAACACTTCACTTAGGTGTTGGACCTGCCTAGCTCACAGTATTTGTGCCTTTGCTAGTGCTCAACCCGAACACTTCACTTAGGTGTCGGGCTTGCCTAGCTTTATTTTCAGCACTTCAAAAACTTAGCATTGATTTGCAACACTTAATTACTTGATTTAACCAATTTAGCCACTTGATCCTAGGTAGTTATAACTTTTTACACAAGATTTCGAATTGGATTTCCGTCTAATCTCTAGCCACAATCACAGGTGAACAAATATGGAGTGAAAAACATGGGAGAAGCTAGCATCTATCATCTTGAGAACGGTGTTATCGAGCTTTGTTATTAACAAACCAATTAATTCAATTAATTCAAGTTTCAACTACAAGAGTGATTTATGATCTGTTCTGACCTAGACTCATTTAATATCAGTTTTGACACGTTGGTTACAGGTTCTAAGTGGAACAGTCTAGACGTCATTGTTCAAAATTGAAGTCAATTTAACATCAAAAGTCAAGAATTGAGCAATTCTATGCAAGAGAAATTTTAAAATTGAACCACGAAATCACAGAAAATCAAACAAGATCATGCATAATCCTAGAATCCTCAATTTGGTGACCCCGCCCGGTCGTTGTTATGCGGACGTTTCAACCAAATAAAAACTCCTAATGCTAAAAAGCGTATAGATGATCGTATTCCGAGGGCTTTCTATGATTGGTTACTTCAGAACTAGCAAAATACTCAAAGGTAAACACGTTGTGCGTGGTGTGAGTTCCACGACTTCTACTTCTAAGGAATGCAGAAAAATTAAAAAGGATTAAACTAAAGCAGATTGGGAATTAGGGTTTGAAAACAAGAATGACAGACGAACTTAGACTTTGAATCCCCCTTCGTTCCCCAGAGCATTGCAATCAACATATCAGCGGATTTCGATTCTCATTCAATCAATTACTAAGACACCACCATAACTCCTTACCCTTAGGTTTAAGACCGGCGAACGTTCGCTCTATCCGTTCTAACTACCAAGATTAACTAGCCCCCGGGTACGGTCGCCTCTCACAGCGACTTAATTAATTGGTGTGATTACTAGTGATTAATGAGTTACTCTTGCAGTGAATTAACCCTAACCGGTTCCTACGAAAGGCACACTCCAATTATAAGGTTAATTGTTCAATTCGATGTTCTAAAGTAAGGCGAGCGTTCGCTTCTATCCTTAGCTTAACAAGAATCTAAACTAGGTGATCAATCCAGACAAGAAACATGAACAATGAAGAACGAATCAAACATGAAAAAGAACTGATTGAATTTCGAATCTAATCACCGCCGATCCGTGACCGCTTTAAATCCCTAGGTCACTTAGGGTTCATCTAGTCTAAGCTCTAAAGGGTTCATGATTATTACAAAAGAAACAAAGACAAGGAAAGAGTTCATCATTCAGAGGAAGAACATAAAAGAATCTGAAAAACCTAATTTAGACGACTCTGGCAGACTTCGATCTTCGGTAAGTTACACTCCTAGCTCCGGTTCGTCGAGGTGGAAGGGATGGCGTCACGATCTCTATCCGGCTCTTCGAACTCCAACTCTTCGCTCCAGAACTCAGAGAATTCTGATCTCAAAAAGTTGTATTATGATTAATTATGATTCCCCTCTGTTGGGCCGCCGGGTTAAGTATAAATACTTAACCCTAAATTAGCCGAGTCAGCCTAATATTTTCGCCGAATATTCCTTAAGAATTTCGGCGAAAATTCCTTTGAGTTCAGGGGCTGATTTCTCTGGTCTTGAATTTCGGTCCAAAGAGTTGATTGATTTCGCCATGCTTTGACTCGGCACCAGTTGATTTGCACTATTGATTTCGCCGAAGATGCAAGCCTGTTTTCGCCGAAAATGCAAGTGTGAATGGGCAGATTTCAGCTTGAACTTGATCGACTCCTTTGATCGATTCCGGTTTGATTCCTCGAGGTTCCTACGCCTTAGACACGTCCATGGCTACGTTATTTGATGGCAAAAACCTGTGCTAACACAAAAACACTAGAAAACCATCAAATAGACCCGAAACGGGCCAAGGTAACACAAATGGCACGAGATAGGGCAATCGATTGAATATTCGTTATTCTACCCTAAAAACCATGTCTTAAGAAAAGAAATGTCGCTTAAATGAAGCTGATAATCACGTCAAATCGAGTGTCATCAAATACCCCACACTTAAGCTTTTGCTTGTCCTCAAGCAAACTGAATAGAAATGCTCATGTTCATAAATGATAAGATCGATTAAATTGGAGTTCAACCAAACACAATGAATTATTAGATAGATCGATCCTAGAACAAGAAACCTAACATGCATACAGATCAGCCAAACTACCTGGTCTCACTAATAAACTGCACACGACAAGTAATTAGCAACCAATTATGCACGAATTTGACCTGACCGACCAGACTCCTCACACAGGATGTATATAGTACAATGGGAACTCTCACTCTCTGTGTTTAGGGACGTGTTTCTGCTCTCGATCATTTTCTGTTACCGAGTTCTGTCATAGGTTTGTATTTCGACCACATCTCCACCACTGTGACAACACGAGTATCTAGTCAAGAAGGACTTCCCTGCTAGGACCGTAATGAATTCTACACTACTCGGGTTTATAATGAGATGGATGATGGGAATGAATGATGATGGCTTTGTGCGGTGTAGCTTTCGACTAACTTCCCTCGAATCTAATCTATGGCTTCCTACCGTCTAACCAAATAGAATAATGAACGCTCGTCCTATGATACCCTCAAGCAACCTAGCACTTATTCTTTTTCTTTACACGATTTTTCTCTCTTTTGCTTTCTTTTGAAGTTTTCTTTTGACTTCGTTCTTCCATTTGTAGGGAGAAGAACGTTTTATTGAACAATACTTTGAAACTTTTCTTATTTTCTGATTTTTCTGCTTCTCTTTTTTTTTTCTTTTTCTGAAGCTTGCTTCTTTTCTTTCTTCCTATTTTTTTTCTTTTGTGCCGATTTTCTTTTAGTTGCTAGAGGGGTTTACACGTCTGGACATATTAGCTAAGACCACCTATTTAATGGCTATAGGCAGGTTACCACAAACCGACTTCCGGTAGGTCAATCTAGAACTACAACCACAGGGGATCAACGGGGAATGAAAGAAATGGGAAATGGCTGTAATGTATTATCGAACCGAAAGAACAGGCCAAGCTCAAGGGTCTAAACCTAGTGGATTTTATCGTTTGGTAGGCTATCTGGCTTAGTAGCTGAATCTAGGTGCCCCTATCCTTCTAGAACTCGTGTCATCGTGTGGTCTCGAGTAGGTCTCATGCAAATTCTAACTCATTCAAGTAAACAGAAAGAATTAAAATTGCAAGTTACGTGCAATGGATCAAAAGCTCACAGTTGGTTTGCTAGTCGGATTCGGTCATTTTCATGCAATCAAGGCTACAAACTACAAGTGTGATTTTTAAAATTCTGTTCTGACCAGGAAATTTAGCATCAAAGCATGGTTCTCAAGTTCTAGGTTAAGCAGTCTAAGCATCATTATGAAAGTTTGAACAACAACTTAGCATCAAAAATCAAGAACTGAGCCATTCTAATGCTAGAGAGACTAGAATGGAATCACGAGGCACACATAAAACATAATCAAGGGCAATCAAGTTCATGCAAGGTTCTCTAGCATCCTACCCCACACTTAAATCGGATTGTGTCCTCACATGACTAATTCTAGAGTTTAGAGTGGAATGGAAGAACCTGGAAGAGGACGGTTGATTTCAGAGGGTAAGCACGGATCCTCGGAGCGGAGGGAGGTGTAACAGAACCTGAAGCAAAGGGAGTCCACCGATTGCCTACAAAACAAAAACAATTGAAACATAAAAAGGAAACCGGGGCAAGTGTCCCGGATCCACACAAAAAAAAAGTTGGACCGAAATCCGAAAATAATAAATAAAAAGAAGGCACCAGAAAAGGAATACAACCCGATCACTGCTGGTCTGGTGAGCCGGGAGGTGGAAAGTGGAGAAATTCGCCGAGCTGGCGTTGCCACACCATCTGTGCCTCATATCGCCGGTCGGTGCGGCGCATATGTTGCTGCATAATAGTCCATCGCGCCTCTTGAGTGGCGTTGTTGGTGATGCGCCACTCCTGCAGTCGCTCGTATAACTCACCCACGTCCGCTGGGTGCGGTTGGTGATGTTGAGTATGTGCCGGATATGGCTCGGGGATGTGCGGCGGTGACTGGTGGATGTACCCTGCCTGATGGTGTGGCGAGGGTATATAATCATGAAACTCAGGCGGCGGCTGCGGCTGCTGCTCCTCAGCAACATCTTCTTCCTCTGACTCGACCACAGGCTGGAGTGGAGGATCAGCTGCTACATGGGGACTGAGGTCGAGTTCTAAGTCGTACTCAACCCCCAAGTCTCCACCAACAGTCCTAACTTGGTGGCGTGGAATGTGTGGGCCATACTCATGGCTGATGCCGAAGGAGATGATGAGCTGTCCTATGAAGTTGCCCCCCAAGAGTTTGCGAGGTGGCGTCTTCCTCTTAGTCTTCTGGCTGAAGATGCGAGCTAGCACCCAGCCGGGGTGGAGGGGGTAGCTCTCTCGGATGGCTCGGTCAAGCATGAGCTCCTCCTTGAGGATATGGTGGCGATCCTTGTCTCGAACATATAAAAGCGACCTCCGCCAAACCATATGAATAAATTTATAGAGCGGGTGAGAGAGAGACTTAACTGAGTTGCTCGTCCCGAGGCGATCGCCAGGTACGCCTGTCATGTGGCTCCAGAGCACGTGGTACTCCTCGTCATCATCATCCTCGCCCCAGCCCAGGTGATGATCATGATAGTGCTCGTAGGGGATGCCCAGATGAGCGGCAAACTCATCGTAGGTGAGCTGTCGGTACACCCCACCAAGAAAGAAGGTGACAACCTTCTGGCGCTGCTTCCTCTTGTGCTCCTCCAGGTCAAAGGTCGCCCAGAACTCCTGGAGGGCAATGTCTGGGTAATCAGCATCTATGGTGGTCAACTCCAGGAGACCAGCCGGTGCTAAGGCGTCATGCACGTTCTGGTAATAATCCTCGTCATGCTCCTGGAGTGACTCCATGGATAGAGGGCGCACGTCAGCTCCACGGATGTGCTGAATCTTCTGGAAGCACTCAAAGTAGTAATCCGGTAGACGGGCGATGGTGGGATGGTATCCAGCCCAGTGAGGGAATGCAGGTGGTGGACCCAGAATAGCAGGTGTGACGGGTGCGGCAGCTCCTGAGCTCGAGGCGCTATCAAGTCGCGCCTTAGTCCTGCGCTCAAAGGTGTTCCTAACCCAAGAACGAAACCAGATTAGTCAACCAAAACCTTACCCCACACTTAGTAGAAAAACTCGATTTCACAAAGAAATGAGGGAAACTAAGTGGGGTAAGCAAAGCGGAGTAGCCGGCAATCATAGACAGTAAAACACACACCTAGGAACAGCCAGAATCGGATAAGCACAATCAGAGTTCCAAAACCGACATTTAGAAAGTCAACATTTAGGCAAATTGAACCCGAATCATGGCAAGACTATCATAACTTGGAGAATGACGGTAAAATATGATTTCAAATGGCAGCACGATAATATGATCAAGACTGAACACTTATGACAGCCACACGATCAACAACAGTTCAAAGTCAACCCGACATTTCTCACAAAAGTCAACATAACAAGAAATTAATCGTATGCATAGCAACACATGACCAACTGATATGAAAATTAAGCACGGGACTCCCTAAGCATCCAAGAACAGTTCTATAAGTTCAGTTAATCCTAGTTCATAAGAAACAGTCGGCACGCAAAACGAGGCAAACCGAAAAGTCAACCGAAAGTCAACCCCGACAAAATTCAGCAATCCATATGTCAAAAGATTCGTATTGAAAAGCTCTACAACTTACCTTGAAGTCATGACTGCTAAAAATGAACGAGTTGAGAGGAATCAGTGAAAAACGTTGAAAACTAGGTTTCGGAGAACTGGAGCTGCAAAGCTCCGATTCGAACGTTCTAGGGCTTGAATCGATCAAAAAATGGAGGGAAAGGGAGCGACGGTGGTCGGCGATGGCGGCGGTGATGGGAAACGGCGGCGACGGCGGGTTGAAAGAAGTGGTGGTCGGCGGCGATTTTAAATAGATAGGGGGTGTTTTCGTTGGTTTTGAACGAAAATGAAAGAAGGGAAAGAAGGAGAGAGAGGGAGACCGGATTTTTAAAGTGGGAATTTTCTGATTTTTGAAATTATTTTCGGCGAAAAGAAAAGGGTGTTTTCACCGAAAATTTCAGTTAAAATGGACTGCCGGATTTTCGAAGGCGGTTTCGCCGAAAATGATAGTACGGTTTCGCCGAAAATTTTAGTTAAAATGGTTTCGCCGAAAACAAAAACTTTTCAAACCGAAAACAATGAACAGGAAGAACGGGTTCAAAATTCAAAAATCAGTTTCGCCGAAAACAGGGGTGGTTTCGCCAAAAATTTTGAACTGTTCGGGTTTTAAATATTTTCGTAAATCGGCTAACTTCAAAAAATCACAGTTAAATCCACAAAAATCGGAACGACCTCAATCAAATTGCGACTGACTCTATGACACACAGAATCTACATGAAAAATAATAAATTAAACAAGCTGACACTTTTGGCTCTCCCGAACCGACTCTAAAATACCAAGTTCAACAAGAATTAAAACAGACTCCAGCCGTGGGTTGCCTCCCACGAAGCGCTCTTTTATTAACGTCCTTGAGCTGGACGATACCTGGACGGTATTAGGAGACATCCCAACTCAGATTCTCCTTCACGCTCGCGTCGGAGTTCATGAAGTACAGCTTCGGGACTTCTCCGGTAAGCGTGAATCTCTTCCCGTTCGCATGTAGTAGCTCGGTACGTCCGTCGGGAAGATGATCAACGAACTTGAATGGTCCGAACAGCTCTCTAGAGAGATCATCCTTCTTTAGTGTGACGATGGAAGGAATGAGGACTGTCGGTTTCTCTTTTTCTTTCTTCTTCGGCTTGTTATCACCAGGATCGGTGATCGTTAGTACTTCCTTAGGAGACGCTCTTGGCTTCTCCTTCCATACTTGTTCCGGCGCCGGTTTCTCGGAACGAAATGGTGGTGCAGCTGGCTCGGTGGAAGATGGTGGAATTTTTGGTCTCCAGACCATTTGGGTCATCGTCTTCTTGTTCTTTCCTCGAGGTCTGCTCGGTGGTTTAGAAGAGGCTCGTAGTTCCTTCTTCTTCTTCTTAAGCGGCTTCTGAACCGAAATTTCTGGCTTCTTCGTAATGACCTGTTTAATATCTGCAGCAACAGCTGATCTAGAGACACTGGGAGAAGCATTAGTAACGGAGTTGACCGGAGTCAACCCCACCGTTTCAACAGCTAGGCAGTGAGATTCTTCATTCCTAGAGTCATATTTCATGCCATCTTTAAGACGGAACGTTTTCGTTTCTTTACCGACTCTTAAAGTTAATGAACCATTTGGAACGTTGATATTCATTCCCGTAGTAGCCATGAAAGGTTGACCTATGAGAATAGTAGCATCATCTGTACTAGTATCCATAATTACATAATCAGCTAAGAACGTGAACGGACCACATTTAGTGACAACGTCTTTAATCTCTCCCTTAGGGGTTTTAAGCGATCTATCAGCAAAGACGAGTTGCATACTAGGCGGTTAAAGTTCCCCTAGGTTTAACTTTTCATAAAGACTCACAGGCATAACATTAACCGATGCTCCTAGATCAACTAAGCAACGTTCAATTTCAACATCATTAATGACCAAAGGCAAAGTGAATGAACCAGGATCAGATAACTTAGCTGGATATGGAGAAACAGGTTTCTTAACACGAATGTCAGGGTATCCTTCCTTCTTCCCCTTCATGCCAATCTCGATCCTTGCGTTTGGCAGCAATGCTCTAGGAAAAGGAGGCTTTACGACGTATGGTGCAAGAGGAGGATCCTCCTTAGGCGCCGGTTTCTGTTCCTCTTCTTCCTCTTCTTCCGGAGTTTCAGCGATCCTACATAAAACAGAATAAGCATTGATGTGACTTTAATTAATGCATTTTAAGCTTATGAATGACCTATGATATGCCCGTGTTTATTCGTGAAATGACATGACTTTTATGCGTTTATTTGAGATTTTGTGCTAAGTGTCATTTTGTTGTCCGGTTGCCACTTTGGAGCCAAAATTCGTGGGCTATTGGAGCTGCTTTGTGCATTTTCAGGTTCTGGCTTCAAAGTACGGATAACAAGGAGTGCATAGGAGCAAACGGGAGGTCATTTGGAGGCCGGACGAGGGAGATGTGAGCCTTGCAAGATCGGGTCTTCTGCAGAGTGCAGGGGGTGCACGCCGTGCAGATGTGCACGCCGTGCAGGGGTGCACGCCGTGCACTATGCACGCCGTGCAGGGGTGCACGCCGTGCACTGTCCCCTGCACTATAAATACTCTTGTTTTGGCCATTTTGAAAGAGATCATCATATCTCTTGAACCCAAAACACATTTCCACGAACCCTCCAACCCTAGAGCACGTTTTTGGAGCATTTTGAAGCCATTGGAGCTAAGATTGAAGCCAACAAACCTTGGGAGAAGCGCTTACAAGTGGAGAAGTGAATATCATCTCAAGGATTCATCCATGGTGTTCTTGGTGACCATTCTTCCTTCTTTTCTCTTTACTCCCTTGGCCATGTGTGGCTGATTTTCTAGGGTTCATCTTGGATGGGTATAATAGTTGTGCTATGATAGAGGGATGATTGTATAGAACTTGCCATGATTGATCTTGGTTGTATGAGGATGATTCCTAGACTTGTTCTTAATGCCATTTTATGCCATGTTTACTTAATTTGGTCCATTCATTGTAATTTGATGCATGAGAGTGCTTGGATTGCGTAGATTGTAGGTCTAGGGATTGAAGTGAGTGTGTTCTAAGAGATTAGATCGTCTTATTTCAACCATTTTCACTTGATTTCTCTCTTGGGCATTTTATCGAACACTTGGTGTGCATGTGGATTTTCATTCAATTGAGTTTAAAAAGGCTTTTTGGTGAATCTCTTAGTGTTAGGGCATTGATATGAGAGTGTTGTGCCTAGCCTTGTGGTCATAGAGTCTTAAGAGAGGGTCTTGTGTCTTGGCATTTCATCAAACACTTAGAATGCATCCTTTTGTTCACTTAGCTTGAGAGCGAGAGCCTAAGTTGAGTGGTATTAGGATAGGGATTAGGTGCTACGAGAGTGCATCGAGTCTATTAAAGTGAAATGCATGGTCATCCGAATGCAAACTCGATCTTAATTGGCTTGTTTGTTCAATTAGTCATCTTGAGCATGATGAAACTACCCACCAAGAGAACCTCTTTGTCTTTGATTTGCACCACTTTATTTGTCTTTCTTCCTTTTAGTCTCCTTTAAGTTTTTAATATCTTTTTCAAATCAAAACTCCTTTCAAATGAATAGACCGTCTACGAGGAATGTGAGTAGAGGCCATTGAGAGAACCCTGAGGAATACGACCTTGGTAAACCCGTTTTATCAAGTTTTTGGCGCCGTTGCCGGGGACCTTTCTCAATCCTTTGAAAGCACTTAGTAGTGGACCGATCTATTCACTTCCTTCCAATTTAGTTTTTGCTTCCTTTTACTTGTTGTTCGGTTTTGTTATCCCGCATCGTTGTATTACTCGGGTGTGTTTGTTGTGCTTGTTTGAAGGAGATTTTGGGTTAGTGCATGAGGCGTTCAGCTCGTCTTCAAGCACGAATCCAAGGACTAGAACAAGTGCTCAAGTCACCTACCACTTCCTCACCTCCTATAGTTGAAGAAGAAGAAGTTGATCGCATCTCACACCACACTATGTCTCAACATGGGGATGACGATGACCAATCGGTTCATTCACACCACACTAATGATGATGATCGCTCACAAAGGGGTGCAAGACGTACCTTGGCGGATTATGCTCGTCCTACTCTTGAAGGGGCAGCCTCTAGTATTGTTCGAAGACCCGTCAATGCTAGGAACTTTGAGCTCAAGCCTAATATGATCCAAATGGTTCAAAATGGAGTGGTGTTCAATGGCATTGATGGTGAATGTCCATCTAGGCATCTCAAGGACTTCTTGGAGATATGTGACACGGTTAAGAATGACAAAGTTCACCCGGATTGCATACGACTCCGACTCTTCCCCTTCTCACTCAAAGGTCGAGCCAAGTCTTGGTTGGAGAACCAACCAAGTAGAACATTCACTACATGGGAGGGCCTAGCCGAAGCTTTCCTTGAAGAATTCTTTCCTCCCTATATGACGGATGCAATCCGAGACCGCATCAACCACTTCATACAACACAAGGGAGAGCTCTTCCATGAGACTTGGAATAGGTTCCAAGCCATTCTTCGGTCTTGTCCTCATCATAACTTCGCCGAATGGAGCTTGGCGGACATCTTTGCTAGGTCCCTTGATTTTGAGAATACAAGGATGATCAACCAAGCCGCCGGAGGTGACTTAAGGATGCTCACTCCCGAAGATGCTCTAGAACTCTTCGCGGAGATGGCCAACAAGACAAGGAGTTGGTCTCGACAACAACCTCCTAAGTCTAAGTATGGAAGTGACACGCACTATGACTCTCGGTCCGTAAGTGTTGATGCACCAAAGGATTCGTCTATCTATGGTAAGAAGCCTAAGCTACCGGGGCATCGTGATGAAGATGATCCCATGATTGCTCTCCTCATGTCCAAGATTGATGCCATGGCCTCTCAAGTGAGTAATCTTAGTATGCCTAAGCCTCCTTCTAAGCCATCTAAAGTGGGTAATCCACCGGTTGCTACGGTGTTGTGTTGTGAGTGTTGTGGAGGCCAAGGCCACGATGTTAGTGCTTGTCCTTCCGCCACTCCTGAACTTGGCCAAGGCGACCTTGAGGAGGTAAGCTTCGCACAAGGTCAAGGTTTCCATGGTAATTTCAGCCCCCAAGGGAACTATCAAGGTGGTAACTACAACCGTCCTTGGAACCAAGGAGGTAATTACAACAAGCCTAATCAAGGTGGATTCCAAGGATACAAGGGGTACAATCAAGGCTCCACATGGAATCAAGGTGGAAATCAAAGTCAAGGCCACCAAGGAGGAAACCAATGGAACCAAGGTGCTAACCAAAATCAAGGTAACCAAGGTGGTGAGCGAGGTTCTAATCCACCGGGGATGTATAACCATAAGGGTAGTGGACCACCCGGTTTCAACAAACCCCCTCCAAACAAAGAAGGTGGATCTTCAATCTCCCAAGAAGACACCAATGCGGCAATGCTTCAACTTATCATGAATCAACAAGCGTCAATTACCAATTTGAATACTCAATTGGGCCAAATTTCTAAGGCACTCTCGGAGACCAAAGGGTAGCCTACCCTCCAACACCGAAGTCAACCCCAAGGCTCCCGAGGAGCTTATGATGGTAACTTTGAGGAGTGGTAAGCAAGTCCAAGACCCAACGCCTAAAGCGGTAAGAACTCAAGATGATGACTATGTTTTGGTTGAAGACGTTGTTTCTGATGATGACACGGATAAGATTGAGGTTAAAGATAGAAGAGCCAAGGCTAAAGAAGCTTCTAAGATGACCAATACGGTTGGTTCTCAAGAGGCTACGACGAGTGCCACTCCGGTCTCTCCTCCCGCACCGGTTGTGCCTCCGTACAAGCCTAAACCACCTTATCCTTCTCGCTTGAAGCCGGATTCCATGGAAAAAGATTTCAAGAGGTTTGTTGAGATTCTTGACAAGGTGCAATTCACAATGCCTTTTGGGAAGCAATTACAAAGATGCCTCAATATGCAAAGTTCATGAAAGAGATCTTCACCAACAAACGCAAGCTTACGGATGTGACTTCGGCAAAGCTCAACGAACAATGCTCCGCCATTCTCTCTAAGAGGCCACCGGAAAAGCTTAAGGATCCAGGTAGCTTTACTATTCCTTGCACTATTGGTGAACATGCAATAAGTAGAGGCTTAGCCGATTTGGGTGCTAGTATCAATGTTATGCCATATTGCATGTTTAAGAAGCTAGGCCTAGGGAAACTAAAACCAACCCTCATGAATGTTCAATTAGCGGATAAATCTGTGACATCCCCTCGTGGTATTGTCGAAGATGTGTTGGTTAAGGTTGGTGCTTTTGAATTCCTTGTGGATTTTGTTATTCTAGATGCTATGGGTGGTACCGATGTGCCTTTGATTTTAGGACGACCTTTCTTAGCAACCTCTCATGCTTTGATTGATGTCTACGGTGGTAAACTTACACTTAGGGTTGATAATGAATACATGATCTTTGACCGTTCAAATGGCATGGAGTTTACTTTGTCTTATGCTAGTCATCATGATCCTAAGAATCCGCATGAGCTTACTTCGGCTACTAATAGCACTAACCTTGTCCGTCATAGTCTTGCGGAGTTGTTTGCTCTTAGTGATGTGCAGGAGAAAAAGGATGAAGTAAAGGAGGCTCCACCTTTCGTGCTTCAAAAGACTCCACCTAAGGCTAAGAAGAAAGGTGTGGAGAAGCCACCCGAGAAGGGCAAGGAAGCCGCACCAATGGGTGAGACTATCAAGACTAAGAAGCCACCCGATGAGAGAATTCACTCCAAGTGGTTTGGCCCCTTCTCCATTGCTCACACTTCATCATCCGGGAAATCCGAGCTCACACCTCCCGAAGTCGGTAAGGTTCAATTCAAGTTCCGTGTGCCATGCGAAGGTAATGACTTCGATTTCAAAGAGGTAATGAGTTGGGATGGTTTTACTTAGTTGGTCCGTGTGCTTCGTCGAGCTTAAGACGTTAAACAAGCGCTTCTCGGGAGGCAACACGAGTGTTTTTCATGTCTTTTCTCCTTGATTTGATTGCATGATTGTGTGTTTTTGTGGTGTTCAAGGTCCTTGAGTTGTTGTGGTGTCCTTTGTGGTCTCGTAGGCGTTGAAATTCTGAAGTTCGGGGTCCGTTTTGGGTTGATTTGGCGGTGTTTTGGTCGTTTTTTGTCAAAGTGAAAATTTGATTTTGAGCTGAGGGAGTGCACGCCGTGCACCACTGCACGCCGTGCATGATGCACGCCGTGCACCGTGCACGGTTGGTGCACGGGCTGTCCAGGAGGATCGAAAAAATTTTCAGCTCCGGGGTGCACGCCGTGCACCATGCACGCCGTGCACCCTGCACGCCGTGCACCCTTGCACGCCGTGCACCCTGATTTTTCACCCTTCCTTTTTTTGGTTTGGTTAGTGGTTGGCTCGGTTGATACTTGATTTTCTGGTTTGAGTCATTGGCTCGGTTTGGTTTTGGTTCACCCAACCCCCCCTTATCCCTTTCCTCGACCCCCTCACCCCCGACCCTCTCACTCTCTCCTTCACCGCCGCCGACCACACCCACCCAGCCACCTGCCCAGCCCTGTCCGCCGCCGCCACTCCTCTTAACCCGACCGCCCGCCCGCCGCCACTCTTACCCAGCCGCCGCCGCCAACTCATCTGCCCAACTCCTGCCCAGCTCACCCACCCGACCAACACCCCGCCAGCCAGCTCCGGCCTTCCTCCAGCCGCCGACCGCACCCACCCAGCCCTGCCCCCGCCGAGCTTCCCACAGCCGCCGCCGACTGCCCAGCCGCCATTCTCTTCCATTCGCCGACCGCCCGCCCGACCACAGCCGCCGCCGCCACCGCCGTCCCTCCTATCCGCCGCCACTGCCCAGCCTCTTCAGTTGATTTCGAACCAGGTTTTTCATTATTAAGTGTGGCTGGCATGGTTATTTGTTTATTTGGCCGATTGGTGACTTCTTCAATCGCGTTCATGTGTTGTTTGCCTATTGTGGTTAATTGGGGCTTGGCTTGAATGCTTGCTTGGTTCCTTGTGTAATTGGGTGAGGTGTGTGTTTGCTGAATGAGCAGATTTGGTCGGGGGTTTTGTTGATTTGCTTGTGCATTATTGGTTGGTTTGCTTGCTCATGAGGGTGCTGCCGTTTTGTTGCTTGGACATTAGTGGTGTGGGTGTTGCTTGATGGACTAAATGGTGGCAGTTGGTGATATGTTGGTAGGCTTGGCATGTGACTTGATGAGCTTTTGGTGTTGTTGTTTTGTTTGGTGGGAGTGTGTGTTCATGTGCAGGTGTTTGAGTGTTGGCGTGTTTGAGCTATGGAGTTCTGTGGGGTTGATCATGTTGGCTTTTGTCTATGCCTTTTGTCTTGCTCTGTTTCAGTATGGTCTATGGTTTGATTTGCAAGTTCTGAATTCAGGGACTGAATTCCATTCTTTGTGTGCGGAGGGGTGTGGTTAATCACCACTCGTTGGTTTAAATTTTGTGCATTCCTCTTTACATTGCGTGGACTTAGGCTTATATGTTCTTGATTCGTGTTTTTGATCTGTGGATTTCAATGATTTGATTTTTGCTAGCATAGGTTGTTGCACTTGAACGTGTTGATCTTGAATCGTGCTCGATATTGTGCTCAATGTTTTGATCATGTGTTCTGATTCGGCGCCTCGATAGGATTTGTGTCAGGAGTGTGCCCTTCTTGTTGAATCTTTGTTTGCACTTCTTTTGCAGGATGCCTCCCAAGGGTAAATCAGCTTCTTCATCCTCCGCCCCTAAGCGATCCAAGGCACCAGCTCCCAAGAAGCGGAAGGGACAGACTGGGGAGTCTTCTGCTCCTCCACCACGGTCACCTTCGTCGCCTCCAGCTCCTCGTGGCGTCGACCCTCCTGAATCAGTGGTTCAGAGGATCTTCGACTTTGACCCCAGGGATCGGGCTTACAGTCGTTATCAGGTTATGGCGAGATGGCCCGTGGCGAGGCAGGGTAGATTTGATTTTGAGGGGTTGCAGAGTCGTGATGGATGGTTGGATGCTTTGAAGACTTTTGCTGATGGAGCCGGTGTTTGGCCGCTCTTGGAGGTTGACGAGAGGGCGTATGAGTGGCCTACAAAGAAGTTCCTAAGCACTCTCACCGTGGAGTGTCACGAGACCACTAGTGAGGTGTGTGTACGCTTTAGGCTCGGCGGGATGGCGCGTGTGTGCTCCATTGACGAGTTTGGATACCGTCTTGGGTTCTATGAGTGGGCGGAGGTTCAAAGTGGCGAGCTCTCTGGGTTGGCTCTCATATCTTCTCTTACGGGGGACGCCAGGTGTGCATTCTTCAAGGAAATTGCACCGAGGGCTAGGGGTTATTCAGCTCGCTCATCCAAGGTCACAGAAGTGAATCGGCCTATGCTGAAGCTCCTTCATCACTTCTTCCGGCACTCCATCACCCACAGGAAGTCATCCTCCTCTCCAGGTGTAGTCTCAGTCAGAGATTTGTTTCTCTTTTATTGTTTGGAGAGGGGCATCAAGCTGCATCTAGGTGATTTAGTGCTAGGAGCCCTCCTTCAGATCCAAGCTAATGACACTGCTGGTGTTCTGCTGGGAGGAGGATTTGTGACCAGGTTGGTGCGGGGATATGAGTGCCTTGATGCTTTTGGTCCTGCTCCAGCATTTGTCGAGCCTCGACCAGTTCTCTTGCGGATTGTCCTACCTACAGCTCAGATCACAGACCTTCTGGTTCCGACTTGTCGGATCTCAGATGATGACAGTGATGAGGAGGATGAGGAGATCGACCCTACTACACTTCATGAGCTTATCTCGGGGATGGGTCGCCTCACGACCGTAGTGGAGGATATGCGTGAGGGACAGAGGAGAGACAGTGCGGCAATACAGGACCTTAGCAGGAGAGTTCAGAACCTTGAGGCGTACAACGCTAGGGACTTTGAGAGTCAGCAGTTCTATGGACAGCAGCTTGCTCAGGTGCATGAGGTTCAGCAGTTTCAGGGTATCCAGCTTACTCAGATTCAGCATTCTCAGTACTGGCAGCAGCATCAGTCCTACTACTACCAGGAGAGCTTCCACTCTGAGTCCGGCCCCTCCAGCACTTGGACAGTCTTTCCACCCCCTCCCCCGTTCGACGGCTACCATCCTTGGTCACAGTGGCCTGGGCACCCACGACCACCACCTCACTGAGAGCTGCAGGATCACTCACCACTTCTCAGGACTTTGGATTTTTCCTTTCTTTTATTTCTATTTATGACTGCATGCTTTATTGTGTTTGACTTCTGATTTTCTCTTTTCATTTCTGGCATTGAACTTGTCGTGATGGATCACACATCTCATCCGTACTTTCATCTTGTCGACTATGGGTTGTGTTTGAGTGGTGTGCCCTCCCTTATTTTCTACAGGTACCCCTGATTCAGGTCCTCGTCCTGACCAGGTTACTTGACCCGGGATTCCATCTCCGGCTTCTCTTCTTCACCGCGCGGTACATTCGTTCCACCTTATCCTCTCTCTCTCTTGATCATTGAGGACAATGCTCATGTTAGTCGTAGGGGAGTTTGAGTTTTGGTGTGATTATTTGTCGGTAGAAGTCTAAGGCTATGCTTTGATGTGTTGCATGATCTTAATTGAATATCGAATTCCTCTATTGTAGAATCATTCGGTTCTTGACTTTCGGTGTGTAATTGACTTCGAGCCTTCACAATGATGTTTAGATTGTTCCACTTAGAACCTATAACCGGCATGTTAGCACTAATATCAAATGAGTCTGGGCCAGAACTGAGATTTTATCACTCTAGTATGTTGGTTGATTGGTTGGATACGTGTTTTTATACCACTCGATAACACCGGTCTAGGATGATGAAGGCAATCAGAATTTCTTCCCCTCCTCCATGTTTTTCATTCTCTTTTTGATCTTTCGTGATTGTGGCTTGAGACTAGACGGAATCCAATTCGAAATCTTGTACGGAAGTTGTTGAGGGGCTAAGGATCAAGTGGCTAAATTGTGAAAAAAAAAAATGCTCAAAAGAAAAGCTAGGCAAGCTCGGCACCTAAGTGAAGTGTCGGGTTGAGCACTAAGCAAAAGGGCAAAGGCTGTGAGCTAGGCAGGTTCAACACCTAAGTGAAGTGTTGAATCGAGCACTAGTATGCAGTAAGAAAAAAAAAAGAAAAAGAAAAGAAAGAAAAAGAGTTCTCAACTGTAGCCCTTGATCCTAGCCAGAGTTGTAAAGTGCGGATCTAGAAGCGGATGAAGTCGAGTCGATAGCCACATTCACGACTCACTATCCATGTTCCGATTTCAAGTCCTTTTGATTAGAGTTGGTGTTGTCGTGGTCGGTTTTGCTGTGTCCCAGTCAACCACTACTTGAAGTGTGCAGAAATTGGTGAGGTTTAGACTTGTTTGGTTGATGTTCTTGCATGTGTAGGTTTAGTTTGTTCGTGGAACAGTTTAAGCTAAATTGTGATTGCTTGAATCTCAATGGACCGAACTTGTCATTTGTGAACTTGAATGTTTTCTGATTCATTTGCTTGAGGACAAGCAAAGCTTAGTCGTAGGGGAATTTGATGTGACTTTAATTAATGCATTTTAAGCTTATGAATGACCTATGATATGCCCGTGTTTATTCGTGAAATGACATGACTTTTATGCGTTTATTTGAGATTTTGTGCTAAGTGTCATTTTGTTGTCCGGTTGCCACTTTGGAGCCAAAATTCGTGGGCTATTGGAGCTGCTTTGTGCATTTTCAGGTTCTGGCTTCAAAGTACGGATAACAAGGACCGCATAGGAGCAAACGGAAGGTAATTTGGAGGCCGGACGAAGGAGATGTGAGCCTTGCAAGATCGGGTCTTCTGCAGAGTGCAGGGGGTGCACGCTGTGCAGATGTGCACGCCGTGCAGGGGTGCACGCCGTGCACTATGCACGTCGTGCAGGGGTGCACGCCGTGCACTGTCCCCTGCACTATAAATACTCTTGTTTTGGCCATTTTGAAAGAGATCATCATATCTCTTGAACCCAAAACACATTTCCACGAACCCTCCAACCCTAGAGCACGTTTTTGGAGCATTTTGAAGCCATTGGAGCTAAGATTGAAGCCAACAAACCTTGGGAGAAGTGCTTACAAGTGGAGAAGTGAAGATCATCTCAAGGATTCATCCATGGTGTTCTTGGTGACCATTCTTCCTTCTTTTCTCTTTACTCCCTTGGCCATGTGTGGCTGATTTTCTAGGGTTCATCTTGGATGGGTAGAATAGTTGTGCTATGATAGAGGGATGATTGTATAGAACTTGCCATGATTGATCTTGGTTGTATGAGGATGATTCCTAGACTTGTTCTTAATGCCATTTTATGCCATGTTTACTTAATTTGGTCCATTCATTTTAATTTGATGCATGAGAGTGCTTGGAGTGCATAGATTGTAGGTCTAGGGATTGAAGTGAGTGTGTTCTAAGAGATTAGATCGTCTTATTTCAACCATTTTCACTTGATTTCTCTCTTGGGCATTTTATCGAACACTTGGTGTGCATGTGGATTTTCATTCAATTGAGTTTAAAAAGGCTTTTTGGTGAATCTCTTAGTGTTAGGGCATTGATATGAGAGTGTTGTGCCTAGCCTTGTGGTCATAGAGTCTTAAGAGAGGGTCTTGTGTCTTGGCATTTCATCAAACACTTAGAATGCATCCTTTTGTTCACTTAGCTTGAGAGCGAGAGCCTAAGTTGAGTGGTATTAGGATAGGGATTAGGTGCTACGAGAGTGCATCGAGTCTATTAAAGTGAAATGCATGGTCATCCGAATGCAAACTCGATCTTAATTGGCTTGTTTGTTCAATTAGTCATCTTGAGCATGATGAAACTACCCACCAAGAGAACCTCTTTGTCTTTGATTTGCACCGCTTTATTTGTCTTTCTTCCTTTTAGTCTCCTTTAAGTTTTTAATATCTTTTTCAAATCAAAACTCCTTTCAAATGAATAGACCATCTACGAGGAATGTGAGTAGAGGCCATTGAGAGAACCCCGAGGAATACGACCTTGGTAAACCCGTTTTATCAAGCATCATCAATTAAGTTCGGGAGTTTTCGAGCAGTTACCATTTTAGCCTGTTCTTTTCTCGGGTTTGGCTCTGTCTGGCTTGGAAGCTGGCCAAATGGTCGACCAGATGCTAGCATGCTCGAGATGTTGTTCACGACTTGCTCAATTCTTTGTCCAGATGCTATCTGTTCTTGATTGAGAAGAGCTTGAGCCTTCAACTGACTGTCATGATCGTCGAGTCTTGTGATGATCTGGCTGAGCTTCTTATCCAGGTCACTACATTATTATCTCTTTGATGTTGTTGACCTGGATAGGTATTGTTAAGATATTGGTTCTGGCGATTGCCAGGAGCAGTTCCATAGTTACCCGGATTGCGATTCGGCGGCTGGTAGACACCTGCCGGCGGATGGTTAGGCTTCTGATCCTCAGCTGGACCAGCCGGGCAGTTATTCTGGTTCTAGATATGATTGGCGCCAGCATTGTAGGGGGGTCTGTCTTGATAGTTCCCTTGCTGTCTGAAGTTACGGTAACCAGCATACCCATTCTGATTATTGACGAAGCCTTGTTGGATGAAATTTACCTCTTCGGCAGACCAGACTTCTGCCTTACCAAAGTTCTGACAACGGCCTCCATTATGTGAGCAAGCTCCACACCACTCGCAATCAGCAACATAGATAGAAGCTGCCGGTGGCTTGATCGGTGTGGTAGACTTCTTCAAATGCTTCTCTACCTCTGCCTTGATTGTAGCTTCAAGATCTAGCTTGCTCTTTGATCCTTCAGATTGTCACTCCCAGTTCCTTGACTTGGAGGCGCAGTTTGCGAAGTGAAGAAGAGCAGCTTCAGGAGTGAGTGTAGTGCAATCCCCTTCAGCTAGAGAATTGACCCACTTGGCAGATTCTTCTCGAAGTCCACGAGCGAAGATTTCAGCTAACTGCCTCTACTCGAATCCATGATGAGGGCAGGTGTAGAGAAGTTCTTGGAATCGATTCCAAGTATCATATAAGCTTTCTCCTTCTTTCTGGGAGAATCTGGCGATGCTGTCCTTGATGGTAGTTGTTCTGGCCGGAGGGAAGTATTCTTCAACAAAGTCCTGAGCTAGAGTATCCCAGTTAGTGTAGTAGCCAGGTGGTTTGCCAGTAAGCCACCTCTTAGCAGCGCCTTTTAGAGAGAACGGGAAAGCTCTTAGACAAAGGGTGTTTTTGTCGAGGTTCCCGCTCTTAAAAGTACTGCAGAGATCAAGGAAGTCTGCAAGATGAGTGCACGGATTGTCTAGGGGTCTGCCTTCAAACTGTAAATCCCTAGAGATCATGGTTAAGAATGGAATCTTGATCTCATAGTCAGGATCTCCTTCAATGCGCGGAACGGCAATGGCAGATCGAACGCTAGTCGCGCTCGGCTTGTTATAGTCTGCTAGACTCTTCTGTGCAGGTGGTGGTGGCGGCGGTTGATCGCCGTTTGGTGGTAATCTATCGGTCATGGTAGGAGATGGAGGAGGTGAAAGTGACTCGGTGTATGAAGCGGATGAAGATGACGACACAGGTGAAGATGGAGACGAGGAACTCTCCTTCGGTTCCTCGATCTTGATCGGAGTGATGAATGGATTGGATCTGCCTTTCTTCAGAATCTGTGATCGTAGAGGTGTAGCAGAGCTGCCTGGATTTCCTGCAATCTTAGCCTGTTCGGTTTGAGAGCGAGTCCAAGGACGGTGAGGCATACACCTGTAAACCTACAGATAACAAAGACAAACAAAACCAGTGTAAAATCGAAGTGGGTGGAAAAATGAGAGATGGAAAGTAGAAGAATAAATTACCAGTTCTTCTTTCGAACAATCAAAAGAAGTCCCCGGCAATGGCGCTAATTTGATAAGCTGCAGAATAGCGGTCAATCAAATACTACCAAGCTGGAAAGCTAGGGTAGATCGTATTCCACAGGGTTTCTTCTAATCGACTACTTTGAAGAAGCTGGCAATTTATTCAGGTTTAAACACGTTCTGCGTGGTGTGAGTTCCACGACTTCTAATCTAATGAACAAAGGAAAATAAAAGACAGAAAAGTAAAAGGTTGACTAACGAGAAGATAGACGAACTTAGATTTTGAATCCCCCTTCGTTCACCAGAGCATTGGCAATCAACAGATCAGCGGTTTTCAATTCTAATTCAATCAATTTCTATACACCACCATAACTCCTTACCCTTAGGTTTAAGACCGGCGAACGTTCGCTCTATCCGTTCTAACTACCAAGATTAACTAGCCGCCCGGGTACGGTCGCCTCTCACAACGACTTAATTAACTGGTGTAATTACTAATGATTTATGAGTTACTCTTGCAGTGGATTAACCCTAACCGGTTCCTACGAAAGGCACCCTCCAATTATAAGGTTAATTGTTCAATTCGATGTTCTAAAGTAAGGCGAGCGTTCGCTTCTATCCTTAGCTTAACAAGAATCTAATCTAGGGGATCAATCCAGACAAGAAACATGAACAATAAAGAACGAATCAAACATGCAAAGAGAAACTGATTGAACTTCGAATCTAATTACCGCCAATCAGTGACCGCTTTAAAGCCCTGGGTCACTTAGGGTTCATCTAGTCTAAGCTCTAACGAGTTCAGTTACTCATATCAGAAACAAGAGAATCAAAGGCAACAATGAAGATCATCATACAGAGGAAGAACAGATAAGAACTGAAAAACCTAATTCTGACGACTCCCGCGAAGCTTCAATCTCCTGGATCTTCAACTTTAAGCTCCGAGTTCTCCGAGGTGGAAGGATGGCGTCACGATCTCTCCACGGATCTTCGAACTCTCTAAACTCTATGTATCGACCCTAGAGTTGGCTGACTCTCAAAAGTCTGATTTGCGAAAATATGAATAATGATTTGTGTGGTGTCAATTGTTGAATGAATGGCTGCCGACTCCTGCTTTAAATAGGGTTGATTAGTGTTTTCTGATTCTGCGCAGAAAAGGAAGATATTTTCGCCAAAAATATCAAATGATTTTCGACGAAAACTTTAGTTAAAATCCCCTGTGTTATTTCTTCTAGGATTTTCGGCGAAAACATAAGGAAGTTTTCGCCGAAGACTTCAGTGCAAATCAGCCTGTGAGTTCTGAAGGTATTTTCGCCGAAATCCTCATAGTCTTTTCGGCGAAACATTGTGCTGGGCAGTTGGATCTTCGGTTCTGACTCTGGTTCGATTTTTGGTTCGATTCCGGTTCACTCCTTGAGGTCTTGAATACGTCCATGGCTACGTAAATGATGGCAAAAATCTGTGCTATCACAAAAACGCTAGAAAACCATCAAATTGACCCAAAAAGGGCCAAAGTAACCAAATCGGTAGGAAATAGGGTAGTTGAGTGAATATT
Organism: Linum lewisii; assembly: GCA_034768395.1. NCBI lineage: Eukaryota > Viridiplantae > Streptophyta > Magnoliopsida > Malpighiales > Linaceae > Linum > Linum lewisii. The sequence goes on from CM068296.1 coordinate 57,245,337, forward strand.
CGCTATTTTACCCCTAAAACCACGTTTCAAGCAAGGAAATGTCGCTTAAATGAGGCTGATAATCACGTCAAATCGAGTGTCATCAATACCCCACACTTAAGCTTTTGCTTGTCCTCAAGCAAACTGAACTAGAACACACTCAAATTCACAAATGACACGAGATTAAACCGAGATTCAATTCTAACAATTTGGTTTAGACTGTTCCACGTAGAAAGAGTGACCTACACATGCAAGAACATCAACCAAACAAGTTTTCGATCTCACTAATTTCTGCACACTTCAAGTAGTAGTTTTAACAAAGCTCGTCTCTTGGCAAAACAATTGACTCCGGTCAACTTGAGTGTCATCATTGACTCCGGTCAACTCCGTTGCTGATGTCTCTTCTAGTGTCTCTAGATCAATTGTTGTTGCAGGTGTTGAGCAGATCACCAAGCAGAAACCAGAATCTTCTGCTCAGAAGCCGCCAAAGAAGAAGGAACTGAAAGCCTCTTCTTCACCGCCAAGCAAGGAACCTGGCAGGTCGCGGAGAAAGAATCAGAAGAAGAAGACTCAAATGGTCTGGAGACCAGTTGCTCCGCCACCCTCTTCCGAGCCAGCTACACCACCAGTTCCTTCTGAGCTACTGGCGCTGGAGCAAGTAAAGAAGGAGAAGCCAAAAGCATCTCCCAAGGAAACACCGACGATCACCGATCCTGGTGATATGAAGCCGGAGGTTAAAGAGAATACGAAGCAAATCGTTCTCATTCGTTCCACCATCTTACTGGTAGAGGATGATCTCTCAAAAGAACTCTTTAGCCCATTCAAGATCGCCGATCACCTTCCCGATGGACGTACCAAGCTCATACACGCTAACGGGAAGAAATTTATGCTTGACGGAGATACCCTGAAGCTCTACTTCATGAACTCCGACGCTAGCATTAAGGAGATGTCTCCTATTACCATTCAGGTATCGTCCAGCTCAAGGACGTTAATCAAAGAGCGCTTCGTGGGAGGCAACCCACGGCTGGAGTCAGCTTTTCATTTGTGTCAAACTCAGTGTTTTAGAGTCGGTTCGGGGGAGCCAAAAGTGTTAGTTTGCATGATTTCTTATTTTTCGTGTGTAGTATGTGTGTCATCGTTTCAATCGCAAGTCGTTTGAGGTTGTTCCAATTTTTGTCGATTTAATTGTGATTTTCTGAAGTTTGCCAGGATTGCAAAAATATTTTCAATCGTACAGGTCAAAATTTTTGGCGAAAAGTGTCCCATTTTTCGGTGAAAAATGCCCTTTAAATCCCACTATGTTTTCTAATCGATTTTAGTAAAACTTTTCGGTGAAAACTCTATGAGTTTTCGGTGAAAACTCATTTGAAAACCGGCAGACAATTTTAACTTGAGTTTTCGGCGAAAAATTGCACATATTTTTGCCGAAAACCTGAGACAGAATCCAAAATTTTCCCCTTTCCTTTTCTATTTTTTCCCGATCACTCTCTCTCTCTTCCCTCACTTTACATTTTCGAACGAAAACAAAAACCCCTGTTTTTCAAACTCGAACGCCGTCGCCGACCACCGCCACCTCATTACGCTGCCGCCACCCGTTTTCCAGCCGCCGCCCTGTTCCTGTCACTTCTCCGATCGTTTCGAGCCATAGATAATTCGAATCAGAGCTCTAGAGCTCCCGTTCTGCCAAACCCTAGTTTTCTCGATTTTTCACCGATTCCTCTCTTCTCGTTCATTTTCAGCACTCATGGCTTCAAGGTAAGTTGTAGAACTTTTCATTCCAAATCTTTTGACATGTTGAATGCTGAATTTTGTTGGGGTTGACTTTTCGGTCTACCTCGATTTGCGTGCCGACTGTTTCGTGTGAACTAGGTTAGCTGATTGCTTTGGACTAATCTAGCATGCTTAGGGATAATTGTGCTGAATTTTAATACCATCTGATCGTGTGTTGCTATGCTTAAAGATTGATTATTTGTAGTTTTGACTTTTGTGAATTGTTGGTTTGACCATGATTTGTCTTTGTTCATTTGGCTGTCATGTGTGTTCATTCACGTTCTTATTACTGTGTTTGCCATCTGAGTTTATAATTATGCTATCATTTCCCGCTTTGAGTTAGTATTTGCCATGATTAGGGTTCAATGTACTGTGATGTTGACTTTTTAAATGTCAGTTTGACTTCCGATCTCTAATCATGATATGAACGTTCCGGCTAGACATATGTATGCTTTGCGATTTATTGTGATTACCGGTTACTTACTTTGCTTACCCCCACTCGGTTTTCCTCATTTCTTTGTGAAATTGAGTTTTTTCTACTAAGTGTGGGGTGGGTTATTAGTTAACTAATCTGGTTTCGTTTCTGGCTATAGGAATGTCACTCATGAGCGCAGGACTAAGGCGAGACTTGACACCGCCTCCAGCTCCCGAGCTCCAGCCCCTGTCACACCCGCCATCCACAGTCCTCCACCAGCTTCCCCTGGTTGCGTCGGATACCACTCCACTGTCGCCCGCCTACCTGTGCACTACTTCGAGCGCTACCAGAGGCTCGAGCATGTTCTTGGAGCTGACGTTCGTCCATTATCCATGGACTCACTCTTCGAGCACGATGAGGATTGGCACCAGAATGTGCTCACCTAACTGGCACCTTCAGGACTGCTGGAGCTGACCACCCTAGCTGCCGATTTTCCAGACGTTGCACTCCAGGAGTTCTGGGCGACATTCGATCTGGATGAGCACAAGAAGAGGCAGCACAAGAAGGTCGTCTCTTTCTATCTTGGCGGGGTGTACAAGGAGTTCACCTACGATGAGTTTGTCGCTCAACTTGGCATCCCTCGGGAGCATTACGAGGGACAACACCTCGGCTGGGAGAATAACTCTGGCAGCAGAGAGGAGTACGATGAGCTATAAGGCAACATGACTGGAGTGTCAGATGATCGGACCACGGCCGATAACTCAGTTAAGTCCCTCTCTCACCCTCTCTATCGCTTTATCCATATGGTGTGGCGTAGATCTCTTTTGTTTGCTCCAGAGAAGAGCCGCCACCACATCAGTAGAGAGGAGCTCATTCTTCTTCGCGCCATCTGGGAAGGTTATCCTCTTCATCTCGGATGGGTGCTTGCACGCTGATGACACTCAATTTGACGTGATTTTCATCCCCATTTAAGCGACATTTCATGCCCCTTTGATGCCATTTTGATGAGTATTTGGCGTATTTGTCGTAACTTCGTGATTATAGGCTCCTAGTGCATACATGTCCATTTATTGGCTATTTTTAACCTTTTTGTGAGCTTTTATGTTGAGCCTCCAGGTTACCACATTATAGAGGACTCTCTCACGAGTCCAGCGCTTCAAACGAGGACCAAATCGGAGTTCAAACGGAGCGGGAATCATCGAAACAAGTTGGAGCTGGTTTTTAACAAACATTTCCGGCGAAAATCTGGTGATGTTTTCGGCGAAAATTCCTTTGAAAATCCTGGTAGAAACCCTAATTTTCAACCTTTTCCAACTTTTAAAGGGTTTATGGGGTTATATGTAGACTTTTTGAAGCCAGATTAGATACACACGAATTTTGGCTGATTAGCCACGACCTTAGGGTCGATAGATAGAGTTTAGAGAGTTCGAAGATCCATGGAGAGATCGTGACGCCATCCTTCCACCTCGGAGAGCTCGGAGCTTAAAGTTGAAGATCCAGGAGATCGAAGCTTCGCCGGAGTCGTCAGAATTAGGTTTTTCAGTTCTTATCTGTTCTTCCTCTGTATGATGATTTCCTTTGTTGCCTTTGATTCTTCTGTTATCGTTATGAGTAGCTGAACTTGTAGAGCTTAGGTTAGATGAACCCTAAGTGACCCAGGGCTTTAAAGCGGTCACGGATCGGCGATGATTAGATTCGAAGTTCAATCAGTTTCTCTTTGCATGGTTCTTTTGTTCTTGATTGTTTATGTTTCTTCTCTGGTTGATCGCCTAGATTAGGTTTTTGCAAGCTAGGGTTAGTCGCCAGACATGTTCCCTGCTTTGGTGCATAAACTTGTCTTCCTTGATCACCTAGTTTAGATTCTTGTTAAGCTGATGATAGAAGTGAACGCTCGCCTCTCTTTAAAATATCAATTCAACCAGTTAACCTAATCATTGGAGTGTTCCTTTCGTAGGAACCAGTTAGGGTTAATCCACTGCAAGAGTAACTCATAAATCGTTAGTAATTGCACCAGTTAATTAAGTCGTTGCGAGAGGCGACCGTACCCGGACGGCTAGTTAATCTTGGTAGTTAGATCGGATAGAGCGAACGTTCGCCAGTCTTAAACCTAAGGGTAAGGAATTATGGTGGTGTATAGAAACCGATTGAATTAGAATTGAAAACCGCTGGTCTTGTGATTGTCGTTGCCTTGGTGATCTAAGGGGGATTCGAAATCTAAGCTCGTCTATCTTCTCGTTAGTCAACCTTTTAATCTTTCTGTCTTTTATTTTCCTGCTTTATTAGATTAGAAGTCGTGGAACTCACACCACGCACAACCTGTTTAAACCTGAGTAATTTGCCAACATATTTGAGTAGACAAGAAGAAGAGACCTCGAGTAGAATACGATCTAGTCTGCCTTGGTAGATTAGTTATTTGACTGCACGCATTACAACGTTCACCAAATTGGCGCCGTTGCCGGGGATTCTTCTAATTGTTTGAAAGAAGAGTTGGCAAATTATTCTTCTACCTTTCCGCCTTACCATTTAATTTCCCTCCATATTTCCATGATTTACCTGGGTAGTGCTTCTTAGTTTTGATTATGCAGGATAACAGGTGGGATGACCGGTACCAAGAGTGGTACATCAATGAAGCACCATATCTCGATGATTATCGAGAAATGCTACATCAACAACAACAACAGACGGCGAGATTTGACTCCCTCTTTGATAAGATCTCTTCAATGCTATAAGGTTACCAAGAGATACACCAACAAGAGCATCAAAGTGGCGCTAGAGATAACCAAGAGATCCTTCTACAAGCTCATGAACATCAACAATGCTTGTCGAGAACCCAATCTGCCTTGGATAATATCTCGTCAATGCTACAAGCTCATCTCGCGACGGACATCAAGCTCGAGCAACCGAAGCAGTTAATGACAGAAGACGCTCAAGAGCTGTTCGAAGAAGAAGATGATGATCCTATCCATGACTATTGTGAGCTAGAAGCATCTGATGAAGAATCCTTGGCGGTGGTGGTTGATGAAGACATAGAGCCAATCCATCCTGAAGTTGAAGCCGAAGAGGAGCACATAGAGATTGAGGAGATACCCTCACCTACACTTCCGCTGAGTCAACCTGTAGAGGACATGGAGCTCATTGATCATGCTGCCCCGTACTACCTCTTTCCTCATCCGGTAGGAGAATTCGAGAAGAACTGGTCATCCAAACAAGACTGTGATCTACTGGAGCACTACCGGCTGCATCACCCTTCTGGAGTGCTATCTGGCACTCAACCGCTGGCCTTGAAGAAGAAGATTGACTTCAAGGAACTCCTAAGTTGGGGTCCTTAACAGGTACCGTTCGGCTCAAGGACGTTAAAAGAGAGCGCTTCGTGGGAGGCAACCCACGACTGGAGTCCGTTTTGAATTTTTGAGTCAGTCTTTTTTTTTCGTCATTCGAATTAGGTTCGGGGGAGCCAAAGTGTCAGTTTAATTTCCTTTTCTTTTGATTCATTTCGGTTGGGTTTTAAAAACAAAAGGTTTTAAATTAGGTTTTCGGCGAGAATTATAATTTCTCGCCGAAAACTATCTCATAAAAACAAACAGTGGCGTCCTCTTTATATTTTGCCCATTTTCGAAGAAGTTTTCGGCAAAAACTTCCTAGTTTTCACCGAAAACTTGTGTCTGTTTTGAAAATCAGTCTTTTTTCGGTCCGATTCTAACGCATACTTGATCGTCCAAATCGGAGCTCTGTAGCTCCGGTTATCCCCGAAACAAGCTTTTCACATTTTTGGCCAACTTCGTAGCTTTCTGTCCATTTTCTTGAGTCATGTCTTAAAGGTTAGTTGTTGGGTTTTTAATTTCAAATCTTTTGACATGTTGATTGTTGAATTTCGATGAGTTTAAATTCGGTCTACCTCGTTTTGCGTGCTTGCTGTTTCGGTGTAATTTTTTCTGAACTGATTGAGCTTAGATGATCTAGATTGCTCTAGGAGTGTCGTGCCGTGAATTTGAAAAAAAAAGAGTCAAAATATTTTCAAAAAATTCCCCTAAACCTTCTTCGTTTCGACTTTTATTTTGTGTGGATCCGGGACACTTGTCCCGGTATCCTTTTGATCTTTTTGTTGTTTTTGTTTTGCAGGAACTCGAGTAGCTGCTTCGCTCTACTCCGGACGCTCGTGTTCATCCACTACACCGACCATCTCGTTCCAGGTTCTTCATATCTCTCTACTCTAGTTTAGTCCTGTGAGGACACAGAACCGTTTAAGTGTGGGGTAGGACTCTAGGATTATGCATGATCTTGCTTGATTTTCTGTGATTCTATGGTTCATTTTTGAAATTTCTCTAGCATAGAATTGCTTAATTCTTGACTTTTGATGTTAAATTGACTTCAATTTTGAACAATGATGTCTAGACTGTTCCACTTAGAACCTGTAACCAATGTGTCGGAACTGATATCAAATGAGTCTAGGTCAGAACAGATCATAAATCACTCTTGTAGTTGAACTTGAATTAATTGAATTAATTGACTTGTTAATAACAAAGCTCGATAACACCGTTCTAAGATGATAAATGCTAGCTTCTCCCATGTTTTTCACTCCATATTTGATCACCTGTGATTGTGGCTAGATATTAGACGGAAATGCAATTCAAAATCTTGTGTAAAAAGTTATAACTAGCTAGGATCAAATGGCTAAATTGTTAAATCAAGTAATAAAGTTGTGCAAATTAATGCTAAGTTCTTTAAAGTGCTGAAAATAAAGCTAGGCAAGCCCGACACCTAAGTGAAGTGTTCGGGTTGAGCACTAGCATAGGCACAAATACTGTGAGCTAGGCAGGTCCAACACCTAAGTGAAGTGTTTGGTATCGAGCACTAGTATGTAGTAAATCAATGGAAGAAGTTTGAAACTTGAAATAAATTGTTGTTTAAATCGGTCCTAGCTAGAACATGTAACATACAGATCTAGAGGCCGATGAAGTCGAGTCGATAGCCACATCACTTTTCCTACCTCCGCGTCCACATCATGGCTAGAGCTTAAAGTCTTTTTGATTAGAATTGGTGTTATCGTAGTTGGTTAATCATGATTAATTGTTTTCCCAAGAAATGTGCTTTGTTAAAACTACTACTTGAAGTGTGCAGAAAACAGTGAGATCGAAACTTGTTTGGTTGATGTTCTTACATGTGTATGTCACCTTTTCTACGTGGAACAGTTTAAACCAAATCGTTAGAATTGAATCTCAGTTTAATCTCGTGTCATTTGTGAATTTGAGTGTGTTCTAGTTCAGTTTGCTTGAGGACAAGGAAAAGCTTAAGTGTGGGGTATTGATGACACTCGATTTGACGTGATTTTCATCCCCATTTAAGCGACATTTCATGCCCCTTTGATGCCATTTTGATGAGTATTTGGTGTATTTGTCGTAACTTCGTGATTATAGGCTCCTAGTGCATACATGTCCATTTATTGGCTATTTTTACCCTTTTTTGAGCTTTTATTTTGAGCCTCCAGGTTACCACATTATAGAGGACTCTCTCACGAGTCCAGCGCTTGAAACGGGGACCAAATCGGAGTTCAAACGAAGCGGGAATCATCGAAACAAGTTGGAGCTGGTTTTTAACTAACATTTTCGGCGAAAATCTAGTGATGTTTTCGGCGAAAATTCCTTTGAAAATCCGGGTAGAAACCCTAATTTTCAGCCTTTTCCAACTTGTAAAGGGTTTCTGGGTTATATATAGACTTTTTGAAGCCAGATTAGATACACACGAATTTTGGCTGATTAGCCACGACCTTAGGGTCGATAGATAGAGTTTAGAGAGTTCGAAGATCCGTGGAGAGATCGTGACGCCATCCTTCCACCTCGGAGAGCTCGGAGCTTAAAGTTGAAGATCCAGGAGATCGAAGCTTCGCCGGAGTCGTCAGAATTAGGTTTTTCAGTTCTTATTTGTTCTTCCTCTGTATGATGATTTCCTTTGTTGCCTTTGATTCCTCTGTTATCGTTATGAGTAGCTGAACTTGTAGAGCTTAGGTTAGATGAACCCTAAGTGACCCAGGGCTTTAAAGCGGTCACGGATCGGCGGTGATTAGATTCAAAGTTCAATCAGTTTCTCTTTGCATGGTTCTTTTGTTCTTGATTGTTTATGTTTCTTCTCTGGTTGATCGCCTAGATTAGGTTTTTGCAAGCTAGGGTTAGTCGCCAGACAGCTTCCCTGCTTTGGCGCATAAACTTGTCTTTCTTGATCACCTAGTTTAGATTCTTGTTAAGCTGAGGATAGAAGCGAACGCTCGCCTCTCTTTAAAACATCAATTGAACCAGTTAACCTAATCATTGGAGTGTGCCTTTCATAGGAACCAGTTAGGGTTAATCCACTTCAAGAGTAACTCATAAATCGTTAGTAATTGCACTAGTTAATTAAGTCATTGCGAGAGGCGACCGTACCCGGGCGGCTAGTTAATCTTGGTAGTTAGATCAGATAGAGCGAACGTTCGCCAGTCTTAAACCTAAGGGTAAGGAGTTATGGTGGTGTATAGAAACCGATTGAATTAGAATTGAAAACCGCTGGTCTTGTGATTGTCGTTGCCTTGGTGATCTAAGGGGATTCGAAATATAAGCTCGTCTATCTTCTCGTTAGTCAACCTTTTAATCTTTATGTCTTTTATTTTCCTGCTTTATTAGATTAGAAGTCGTGGAACTCACACCACGCACAACCTGTTTATACCTGAGTAATTTGCCAACATATTTGAGTAGACAAGAAGAAGAGACCTCGAGTAGAATACGATCTAGTCTGCCTTGGTAGATAAGTTAATTGACTGCACACATTACAGCGTTCATCACACGCATATTCCGCCAGAAGACTTAGAAGCCGAGGCCACCTAGCTCACTCTTGGGAGGCAACTTTGTCGGTCGACTCATCATCTCCTTCGGTCTCAGCCAAAAATATGACCCGGACGTCCCACGACGCAGAGTATACACCGTAGGTGGAGATTTAGCGGTCGAGTACGCCCTCCAGCTGGACCTTGGTCCACAGATGGCGGCAGCTCCTCCTCTCCAGGACAAGGACGAGTCAGAGGAAGAAGATGATTCTGAGGAGCAGCAGCCCCAGCCAGAAGCGGAGTTTGATGACTATATACCCTCGCCACATCATCAGGCAGGGTATGACGATCAGTACCAGTCGCCCCCTCCAGATCCATTCCAGGCGCCTCATCCTCAGCACCGACCGCATCCAGCTGATGTTGGAGAGCTGTACGAGCGACTCCAGGAGTGGCGGATCACGGATAATGCCACTCAGGATGCCAAATGGATTATTATGCAGCAGCACATGCTCCGCACTGACGAGAGGTATGAGGTGCAGCTGGCGTGGCATCGACAGGTTGGCGACGCCCTCCACATTCTCCCTCCCGATCCACCTGACCAGCAGTGATCGGTTGTATTCCTTTTCTGGTCCTTTCTTTTTATTTCTTCTTTTCGGATTTCAATCCAACTTTTTTCTACGTGGATCTGGGAAACTTGTCCCGGTTTCCTTTTTATCTTTCATTTTTTTTTTTTGCAGGTAGTTTGGGAGATTCCCTTTGCTTAGGGTCTACCTCATTCTACATCGTTTCGGTAGATTCCCTCTGGTCCGAGGATCCGTGCTCATCCCTTACACCAACCATCTCGGTCCAGGTTCTTCTACTTCACTCTTCGCTCTAGTTTTAGTCATGTGAGGACACAATACGATTTAAGTGTGGGGTAGGATGCTAGAGAACCTTGCATGAACTTGATTGCCCTTGATTGTGTTTTTGTGTGCCTCGTGGTCCCTTTCCAGTCTCTCTAGCATTAGAATGGCTCAGTTCTTGATTTTTGATGTTAAGATGTTGTTCAATCTTTCATAATGATGCTTACACTGCTTAAATTAGAACTTGAGAACCAACGTGTATACTTTGATGCCAAATTGCCTGGTCAGAACAGATTTTGAAAGTCACACTTATAGTTTGTAGCCTTGATTGCATGAAAATGACCGAATCCGACTTGCAAACCAAATGTGAGCTTTTGATCCATTGCACGTAACTTGCAATTTCAATTCTTTTTGAGTAATTTGATGTTTGCTTGAATGAGTTAGAATTTGCATGAGACCTACTCGAGACCACATGATGACACGAGTTCTAGAATGATAGGGGCACCTAGATTCAGCTACTAAGCCAGATAGCCTACCTAACGTTAAATCCATTAGGTGTAAACCCTTGAGCTTGGCCTGTTCTTTCGGTTTGATATACATTACAGCCATTTCCCATGCTTTCATTCCCCGTTGATACCCTGTGGTTGTAGTTCTAGATTGACCTATCGGAAGTCGGTTTGTGGTAACCTAACTATAGCCATTAAACAGGTGGTCTTAGCTATTATGTCCAAACGTGTAAACCCCTCTAGCAACTAAAAGAAAGAATCGGCACAAAAAAAAGAAGAAGGAAAACAAACGAAATTTCGAAAATAAAATTAGAAAAAGAAGAAAAGTTTCAAGTTTTAGTCCAATAACGTTCTTACCTCTACATATGGAAGAACGAAGTCAAAAGAAAAAATGTGTGTAAAGAAAATAAAGTGCTAGGTTGCTTGAGGGTATCATAGGACGAGCGTTCACTATTCCACCCGTGTCTGGTTAGACGGTAGGAAGCCATAGGCTAGATTTGAGGGAAGTTAGTCAAAAGCTACACCGCACCAAAGCCATCATCATACATTCCCATCATCCATCTCATCATAAACCCTTGTAGTGTAGAATACGTTACAGTCCTAGCAGGGAAGTCCTTCTTGACTAGTTACTCGTGTTGTCACAGTGGTGGAGATGTGGTCGAATTGTAAACTTATGACAGAATTCAGTAACAGAAATTGATCGAGAGCAGAAACACGTCCTTAAACACAGAGAGTGAGAGTTTCCCGTTTACTAAATATTTCCTGTGTGAGGAGTCTGGTCGGTCAGGTCAAATTCGTGCATAATTGGTTGCTATTACTCGTCGTGTGTAGTTTTTAGTGAGACCAGGTTGTTTGGCTGATCAAGTATGCATGATTAGGTTTCTTGTTCTAGGAATTATCTGTCTAATAATTCATTGTGTATGATTGAACTTCAATTTAATAAATCTTATCATTTGTGAACGTGAGTGTTTCTATTCAGTTTGCTTGAGGACAAGGAAAAGCTCAAGTGTGGGGTATTTTGATGACACTCGATTTGACGTGATTATCAGCCTCATTTAAGCGACATTTCCTTGCTTCAGACATGGTTTTTAGGGTAGAATAGCGAATATTCACTCAACTGCTCTATCTCGTGCCATTTGTGTTACTTTGGCTGGTTTCGGGTCTATTTGATGGTATTCTAGTGTTTTCATGATAGCACAGGTTTTTGTCATCATATATAGTAGCCAAGGACGTGTCTAAGGCGTTGGAACCTCAAGGAATCATGCCAGAATCGATCCGAGGAGTCAATCAAATCAAATCAAATCCTGGCCCGATTTACACTACAGTTTTTGGCGAAAATCCCCCAGGTTTTTGACAAAAACTCAAGAAGAAATCGGCTGAGTTCAACAAAAAGAAGTTTTCGGCAAAAACTCCAAGTTTTCGTCGAGAACCCTAGGTCCAAAAAACACAGGAGAATCAGCCGACGGACGCCTCCATTTACACTCAAGTTTTTGGCAAAAACTCAGCAGGTTTTCGGCGAAAACTCAAGGCAAAATCCGGCGGTATTAGGGTTAAATATAAATACTTAACCGGTGGCCCAAAAGGGGAGAGACCTCATAATACATCATAATTTCAGAATTCTCACGAGTTCTGGAGGAGAGTTTAGAGTTCGAAGAGCCAGGAAGAGATCGTGACGCCATCCCTTCACCTCGGAGACTCGGAGCTAGGAGTGAAGATTACCGGAGATCGAAGTTTCACCGGAGTCGTCTTAATTAGGTTTTTCAGATCCTTTTCTGTTCTTCCTCTGTTCAAGATGAACTCTGTCTTTGTCTTTGATTCTTTTGTTATGAACATGAGTAGCTAAACTCGTAGAGCTTAGACTAGATGAACCCTTAGTGACCCAGGGCTTTAAAGCGATCACGGATTGGCGGTGATTAGATTCAAAGTTCAATCAGTTTGTCTTTCATGTTTGATTTGTTCTTCGTTGTTCATGTTTCTTTTATGGATTGATCACCTAGATTAGATTCTTGTTAAGCTAAGGATAGAAGCGAACGCTCACCTTACTTTAAAACACCAAATCGAACAATTAACCTATTCATTGGAGTGTGCCTTTCGTAGAAACCAGTTAGGGTTAATCCACTGCAAGAGTAACTCATAAATCGTTAGTAATTCCACCAGTTAGTTAAGTCGTTGCAAGATGCGACCGTACCCGGGCGGCTAATTAATCTTGGTAGCTAGATCGGATAGAGCGAACGTTCGCCAGTTTTAAACCTAAGGGTCAGGAGTTATGGTGGTGTCTTAGAATTGATTGAATGAGAATTGAAATCCGCTGATCTGTTGATTGCCAATGCTCTGGTGAACGAAGGGGGATTCAAAGTCCAAGCTTGTCTGTCATATTTGTCAAATCAACCAATCTTTCGATCTGTCTTTCAGTTTTTGTTTTTAATTTCCGTGCATTTTCTAGAATTAGAAGTCGTGGAACTCACACCACGCACAAAGTGTTAAACCTGAGTAATCTGCCTTTATATTTGAGTAGACAATTATTAGAAGACCCGTGGAATATGATCTACCCTAGCTTTCTAGCTTGGTAGTATTTGATCACCGCTCTATGATTGGTACATCAGCGACCTCCAATTGGTGAAAGTTCCACCAGGTTGACTATTGAGCCACCTCTTTGTTGCTCCCATAAGTGCGAAGGGAAACAACATGAGGCGAATAGAATTTGTAGAAAGCGTGACCAAAAATACCTGGCATTTGGCAAGGGTCGTATTTCTTGAGGGTCTTCTTAGTTCGGCTTACTCAGTTCTGGGAGAAATGTTCAAATTGATGGGACAGACAAAACACACACACACATTGCAATCTAAATCTCAAAACAAGGCTGGCTCAAGCTATAAATGACTAACTCAAGCACGAGGGGTTTAGTTACAGCATCATCCCCCTAAGGTTCCAATCACCGAACCCTAGGGGGTTTAGTTACAACAGTACATATTCAAGATCTGAGAAATACGACCTAGAGAGAAAGAGATGAAAAGCTCCACCGATTTATTCATGTCCGATGATCTTGATCTTCTCCTGCTGATTCTGGTATGTGGGAGATGAAGGATGATGATAAATAGATGATTTCTGGACTCCGAGAGGGTTTTCTAGGTGCTTGAGGTCGGGGGTGTTCGTCGAAAACGAGTTGGGAATGAAGTTTGGTCGTCATCTCTAACATTAGAAAACCCAATTTATAAAATATGCCAGACCCACGACGTGTAAATGGTGTCTAACTGGCGTGCGTGTCGTTTACATGCTGTTTGCACGCTAGTTGAACGTCGATGTTTGCTGACCGGACGCTAGGTGTGGTCTTTTCCTTATCGTCTCATTGTTTTTACGTCAGAACTTCAAAACTTGATATTTTGAGCATTTGGACTCCAATTTGAGCACCATTTGAACCTGTGGCTTCGTATCGACATTATCTAAATAATGGTATAACCTGAAGTAATATAAAAAATTCCTTGGAAACGTGAAAATGGACCATAATGATCCTGAGAGGTTATTTGAGATGACATAAAGTTGATCAAAACCACTAAAAGAATAACATTAAAGCTTAAATGCCACATGACCTTCCTACACAAGATTCTAAGCTACCCTGATCATTAGAAATGATCAGAGAAGAGAAGAAAGCCAAAACCCCCAAACTGCAGAACCCTAATTGCTAGAGCTTGAAATCGCTTGAACGAGAAGGACTTACCTTAATCAAATCCCGGGCAATTGACCTAAATTGACCATTGAACCTTATCTCATGCTCCCTTGCTGAATGATGGAACAGAGAACCAAATCCCCTCTCTCAATACCCGTTGTTCGTCAAAGTGAAGAAAGAAATAAATGAGAAGTTGTGCAACTGTGCAGTCGACTGTGCTATTTATAAACAAGTTGAGATAATGGTTGTTTCATACAATGTAACGCCTGTTGTCCTTGACAGGCTACAGCCGTTACCAACAAGGTAACGCCGTTGTCCATAGGACGACTATGGCCGTTACTCTTATGGTAATGCCCGTTGTCCTCCCTAGGCCTACATATTACAGAACACAACAGACTGTATAGTTCCCCAAATCCAATCATTTCCACCCGAACTAACAAGCACGGAGACAGTATGTTACAATCATTAAGAAACAACCCTAACATTCACATCCTCCACTATCCCCTAGGATACCTAACTGATTTATCGGCCAAAACAATGGTCATGCCTGTAAGCTTCAACTCTCCTAAGTTCAATCGTTCTAAAACACAAGAAGGCATGACATTAACACTTGCTCCCAAATCAACTAATAAACTCCTCTCTATTAGCATCAAATCAACAGAACAAAGTAAAGTAAAAGCTATCTGGGTCTTTTAGTTTTCAGATGGTCTTGACGAGTTTGAGGAAGTTCGAGATATCCTAGTTAAGAGAACAAAGAGATGCTTCGGTCACCGATCTCTTTTTCGTGATGATGTCCTTTAGGTACTTGGAGTAGCTAAGAATCATGGTGAGTAATGTTAAGAAAGGTATGCTAATCGGTTGCTTCTCGAGGATGGAAAGGAACTTGGAAAAATGTTCATCCATTACTTGCTTCTGGATGTGGTTGGGGAAGGGGATCTTCGGTACTTGTGAAGGAGGAACCACCACCTTAGGGATAGAGGGTGGTGACGGCCAATTCCTTAAGTCCTCCTCCGGTATGTCCACCACAACTTCATCTGATACCATCGTTCGACTAATAGTTTTACTTGGTCCTATGGTTTCCTTGCCATTTCGAGTAGTTACTGTCTTCCAAGTCTCTTGTTTGGGGTTTGTTTTGGTGGTTCTTAGAAAAGACCTGGAAGGTTGTTGGTTTTGTTGAAGCATCCTCACGAGCTCATTGAATTGGCTCTCCGTCAATTAGCCTTGAGCCTGTTTCCCTTTCAGTTGTGTCTCGTGGCTAGCAAACAACATATCGGTCTTGCTCTCTATCTTGTCCAATCGAGCTAAGATGTCACGAGTGGTAGGCTCACGATTTAAATACCCTTGACCTTGATATTGGCTTTGATACCCTTGAACTTGAGTTGTTTGAAGTTGGTAGGTTCATCGTGGTCCACTCCCATAAGTAGGATTACCGGAAGCCCTCCTCTCTTGATTATTGTCTCGATTGTACAAGCCTTCTTGTCAGCATCCCCTATAGCCCGATTGGTTCCAAGGGTATCTTTTTGAGATGTAGTAAAGCTCTTTTTCATTCATGGGTAGGGTAGCTCCAAATTTCTTGCAAGCACCTCCTTCGTGAACACAAGAGCCACACCAATTGCATGGCTCACTAAAACTTTCGGGATGCTTAGGATCTCCACAATTGACACACTCAACTCCCTTGAAACCCGAAGAGGATGAAGAATTTGTCGCATGAGTTGAGGATGGAGGGGTACTTGAACTTCCTACGGTAAATGATGCAAAAATTAATGCACACTAGTTTTACTCACTAGATCGCATCTTACTAGAGAAGAAGACATCTTACTCTGAGAAAACCTAATCCTTATGACTCTGAGAAATCTTCCGAGCTAATCGTAGCTTTCTCCCGCTCAATCGTGTCTTCAAAGCTCCAAAATCTCCTCCCGAGAGTGTCTGGTTCGTCGAGAATTGAATGAAGAATGAAGAGTGTATAATCTCTCCGTTCCTCTCTAAAAAGTCTAATATATACTCCCAAATTCATGGTCCCACTAAGAAGGTAATTTTCCTTAATTAAAACTCCTTTCCTACTTGGAAAAGGCTTAATTTTCTGCCCAAGGTGTGTCAGGCAGACACATGGTGTCAAGAAGACACCATCAGCATGATTTTTGCCTCAATTCAGCTCCCATTTGTCCCACTTGGTTCCTTCAATGACTTTCATGAACGAACTTGACCGAAAACATGTAAAAAACACAAAACCAAGCGTTAACCAGAACAACACGGTAACTCAATGACAATTATCATCAAATGAGTAAAAATCACCTAAAATAGATGAAAAATAACTCAAGAATGTTCCTAATATGGGAACAAATGCGCATATATTTGCACGCATCAAATCACCCCACACTTAACCTATTGTTTGTCCTCAAACAAATAAAATTTGGAATCACGCTCAAATTCACAAGTGACAATATCAACCAAATTGAAGTTCAATCTCTAACAATTCAACCTACACTGTTTCATCTAGAAAGCGTAACCTACACACGAAAGAATGTCAACCAAACAAATTCAAGCCTCACTATTCTCTGCACACAATAGGTAACAATCACCAATCATGCACGATGCCGACCTAACCGACCAGACTTCCTCACACAGAAAATATTTAGTACAATAGGGAACTCTCACACTCTGTGTTTAGGGACGTGTTTATGCTCACAATCACTTTCTCAACCAAATTATGTCATAGGTTTGCATTTCATCCACAATCTCCACCCGGTGACAACACGAGAAACTAGTCAATAGGACTTTGCAAGGGATTGTAATGATCCTATACTACAAGGGCTTATGATAAATGGATGAAGGAATGTATGATGATGAAGGGTATGGTGCGGTGTCGCAATCGACTAACCTCCCTCGAATCTATGAATTCCTACCGTCTAACCAGACTCGGGATGGAATAATGTACGCTAGTCCTAGGATACCCTCAAGCAACTTAGCACTTTTATTTATTTGGTTTTTTTACATCTACTTATTGCTTTCATGCTTCCATATGTAGGGAGAAGAACGTCTTGAACTTTCTAACTACTACTTTGACTTGTATATTTTTTGGAATTTTTTCTATTTTGCTATTTTTTCTTTTAGTGCTAAAGTTTTTAGTTGCTAGAGGGGTTTACACGTCTGGACATACTAGCTAAGACCACCGGTTTCTAGCTATAGGCAAGTCACTACAAACCGGCTTTCGGTTACCTAATTTCATGCTACTACTACAGGGAACAATGAGGTGAACAAAAACATATGAATAAGCTTTAATGTAATATCAAACCGAAAGAACAGGCCAAACACAAGGGTCTACACCTAGGGGAATTAATGCTAGGATGGTGTTTGGCTTAAGTAGGAATTCTAGGTGCCTCTGTCCTCCTAGTATTCGTGTTATCGTGTAGTCTCGAATAGGTCTCATGGAAATTCTAACTCATTTAAAGTACTAGAAAGCCACTAAAAAGGAAACAAATTGCTAGTTATGTGCAACGGATCAAAAGCTCACAATTGAGTGCTAGTCGAGTTTGAATCATTTTTGTGCAATTCAAGGTGAAGCTACAAGAGTGATTCTATAATCTGTTCTGACCGGATTCATTTAATATCAATTCAAGCATGCTGGTTACATGTTCTAGATAAGACAATCTAAGCATCATTGTGAAAGATTGAAAATCAGTTTAGCATTGCAAGTCAAGAACATAGCAAGTTCCAATCATGGATAGCATACCAATATCACAGCAAAGAAACCCTAAAAAATTAACACCCCACCCCACACTTAAACTGGACATTGTCCTCAATGGACCAAACAAAAGGAAGAAAAGTGTATAGGGGTACCAGTAGGTGAGAATGAGGGCACCAGAGAATGAGGGCACCAGAGAATGACAAGGGCGAAATACCGAGCCGAAAATGGCATCTGGATCGGAGCATCAGGAGTACATATTATATCCTAAGAGAATGGGAAGTAAAGAACAACACACGATTATAGCAGTCAAAATACGAAATCACCACTAACTCGATCCATAACAAAGTTCAACAAAGACTCAAAATAGACAAACTGACTAAAAATCCGACACAAATAAAGAAATCAAAGTACAGAGTTCTGGACGATAAGAAAAAATAAGGAAAAATCCTAAAATCATTAGGATCACTGAAAAATCGTCCATGTCTTCCCAATCAATGCGAGTCATGGCTGCGACGCTCTTCCTCTGAAGAACAAGCCACTACGCTCGGTCCTCCACTTCAAATATAGGTAGCTCCCTTGCCCTTGCGAGATAAAGAAGAAGTATCCCCTTTTGATTTGTCCATCCTGAAACATGGCAACAACAACAAACACCAAAGAAACAGAGTCCAAAGAATGTATGTTAAATGCCAACAATTTAAGCCAAAATCACTTAAACACATCTCAAGGCACAAAACAACACTTAGCAAAACAAACATAATCGAGCTTTTAACCAATGGAACAAGGAAACGTCATTACTCAATCAAAATCTTATCATAAATCAAGTAAAAACAACACATCCAAGTCAACCCAACAATTCACATATGCTAAGACACAAAGTCGTGAAACTGAGATATCACAAAGAACGCTCAATTCATCATTTAAGCATAATACGGCCAAAGATATTCGAGAACAAGAATTCAAACACATTCATAATCATCACAATATCGGTCTCAAAGCACCAATTCATCCAAATTCGGCCATATGCAAAAATCCTCAATTTCAAGCAATGTCGGTATGAAAAGTCTATGAAAATGAACAATTGGAGGGGTAAACGATATCGAAACGACCCCAGATTCAAAATAAGCTCCATATACCACCAATTACAACTATATCAGATCAATTTTACAAAATCCCCAACTTGAAAAATTAGGGTTTTGCTCATCTTCTCCAAAATTCGACTTTGTACCTGCAACTCGAAATTAGATGGGGAAAATCACTGAAATAAGCTTCAAGCAGGGTAAGGAAGATGAAATACATACCCGGTGGTCGACTATTACCCGTGAAATCGAAGGAAGACGAGCAAGAGAGGTGGAAATCGGTTTGGAAGGAGGAGCTGTGAAATCAAGTTGTTGTAGGCTCTGGTCGGTGGAGCTGAGGCCAGCGGTCGGCAAGTTAACGATGGCGGTTGTTGTGTTAAGGGGCGGCGGTTCGGCGAGGTGTGGTGGTGGCCGGAGGTTTAGTTGGATTTCGAGATGATAGAAGAAAAAAGAAAGGGAAAAAACTGCTGAATTTTTTTTTGTGATTTTTTTAGAAAATCTTTGTTTTTTTTTTTAAATTTTTCAGCACCATGTGTCTTGAAATAGTAATTTTATTTCTCAAATTTCACCTATTGTGCTTTCTTGACACATGGTGTTGAGAAGACACACCAAAATTTGATTTTAATTTTTTTTGAATTATTTTCTTTCATCCAGACTCAACTTATTCATCACAAGACTCTACCACAGACTCGACTCAATAAAATAAAAGACTCTAGCCCCTAGTTGCCTCCCGAGAAGCGCTCTCCTTTAACGTCTTTGAGCTAGACGATACCTGGTTATGAACCCCAACTCAAGAGTTCTTTAAAGTTAATCAGCTTCTTCAAGGCTAGCGGTTGAGTGCTAAATAGCACGCCAGAGGGAGCAAGATGTAGTTGGTGGTGCTCAAATAAATCATGGTTTTGCTTGAATGATCTTTTCTTCTCACGTTTTCCAATTGGAGGAGGGAAGAGTAAGTACGGTGTGTGGAAATCAATGACTTCATTATTCTCCACACAAATGTCATCCAAGTTGCTCTCACAACTAAGCACATATGCCTCTGAATTATTGCCCTCCTCAGTTTTGGTTGTTTGAATCACCAATGAGGATAACTACTCAATATCCACGTGTTCATCTCTAGCTTCAATTGCAAGATGGATAAGCTCCACATCTTCATCTACCACCATTGTCAAAGATCTTCATCAAATACCTCTAGCTCACAACAGCCATGGGCTAGATTATCATTTTCTTCTTCGACCAAATCTCGAGCATGTTCTTTCATTGGTTGATTCCACTTTTCAATCTCGACATCCAGAAGATCAGGAGCTCGTAGAGTCGAAAGGATCTGTTTAAAGAGAAAATCTGTATAAGACTCATGTTGTTGGTACTAGTGCGGATGTAGATATTCCTCCTTGTAATCTTGGTGGTAGTGTGTAGCTTGTGGCTCTGGCCAGGAAGACAAGGGTGGTGGTTCCTCATTCCAGTTTGGCATAGGTGGTTGCCTTGATATACTCCACTCTTGGTTGTAATCATTAAGTGGTATACCATTGTTCTACCACCCTTGGTTGATATCGAACCTGTAATCCTGCATCTCAAAACTCAAGAGCACTATTTAGGTAAATCATTTAAAAAGAAGGAGTCCGGGTCTCATTAGAGTCCCGTGCACTTTCACACTTTAATGAGGGACCCATGCAACGGCTCCAAAATTTGATCACAATCAAGGGGGCGATCTCAAAGATACCTAGCAAGCTAGGGTTTATTTCATGGGGTTTGATGACACTCGAATTGACGTGATTATCAGCATCATTTAAGCGATATTTCATTGCTTAAGACACGCTTTTTAGGGTAGAATAGTGAATATTCACTCAGTCGATCCATCTAATGCCTTTTGTGTTACCTTGGCCCATTTCGGGTCTATTTGATGGTTTTCTAGTATTTTCGTGTTAGCATAGGTGTTCGCCATCAAATACGGTAGCCAAGGACGTGTCTAAGGCACTGGAACCCCGAGGAATCACACCCGGTTCAACCAGAAAGTCATTCAACTCAAAAGGGATTCCTGCTCCATTTATACACAGATTTTTGGCGAAAATACCCTAGGGTTTTCGCTGAAAATATAAGAAGGAATCCACTGTCCCGATCAAGAGGAAGTTTTCGGCGAAAACCTTGGGATTTTCGCCAAAAACCCTAAGCCAAATCAATCAGGAGAAACAGACGGATGAAGCCACATTTGAACAGATATTTTTGCTGAAAATTCCCTTGTATTTTTGGCGAAAATCCCAGTGAAAAAGCAGCAGCCGCCGATTAGGTTTAAATACTGAATCGAGCGGCTAAGTAAAGAAAAGGATCAGAATTTACAAAAACACTGACACACTAAAAATTAAGACGAAGACAAGAGAGAGAAAAGATTTCAGGAGCGAGGAACGGATCGTGACGCCATCCATCCATCTCGGAGAGCCGGTGCTAGGACTTGAAGATCCAGCAGATTGAAGCTACGAGGAGTCGTCGAAATTAGGTTTTACAGTTCTTCTCTATCTTTCCTACCTGAGATGCGTTCTTTGTCTGTCTTCGATTCTTCTGTATTGAATATGAGTAGCTAAACTCGTATAGCTTAGATTAGATGAATCCTAAGTGACCCAGGGCTTTAAAGCGGTCACAGATCGGTGGTGATTAGATTCGAAATTCATTCAGTTTCTTCTTCATGTTTGACTTGTTCTTTGTTCTTTGTGTTTCTTGTCTGGTTTGGCCACCTAGATTAGATTCTTGTTAAGCTAAGGATAGAAGCGAACGCTCGCCTTACTTTAGAACATCAAGTTTAAAAATTAACCTTATAATTGGAGTGTACCTTTCGTAGGAACCGATTAGGGTTAATCCACTACAAGAGTAACTCATAAATCGTTAGAATTTGCACTAGTTAAGTTAAGTCGTTGCGAGAGGCGACCGTACCTGGGCGACTAATTAATCGTGGTAGCTAGATCGGATAGAGCGAACGTTCGTCAGTCTTAAACCTAAGGGTCAGGAGTTATGGTGGTGTCTGAGAACTGAATGAACTAGAATCGGAAACTGCTGATCTGTCGATTGCCTATGCTCTGGTGATCTAAGGGGGATTCTAAATCTAAGCTTGTCTGTCTTCTGTCTTAGTCAATCAATCAATCATTAATTCGCTTTAATTTCATTTCAACCTGTCTTTGCATTTTAGTATAGAAGTCGTGGAACTCGCATCACGCACTAAGTGTTTTAACCTTGAATTTAAAGTGCCAACACATTTGAGTAAGGAAGTAGAGGAGATCCGTGGAATACAATCTACCCTAGCTTCACAGCTTGGTAGTTATTTGATTGACCGCTATTCTGCAGCCCATCAAATTGGCGCCGTTGCCGGGGACTCTTCTATTTCGTTGAAAGAAGAGTTGGCATTTTTTATTCTTCTACCTTTTCCATATTTCATTTCCATCACATTTCGATTTTACACCGATTGTGTTTGTTTTTGTCTCTTGCAGATCATAGCAGGTATAGAAACAGATCACTTCCGTTCCATCTTCCTTTACCGCAATGGCTGCTCTTAAGAGTGTTGCGGACTACAGTAAGCCGCGTGCATCCAACTTTTGATCCCCATCACCGTGCTTTCTAATGACGATGATCCTGATTATGAGATAAAGATTCCTCTCCTAGAACTAATATCTAGGGACATACAATTCGAAGGAAGGCCAGATGATAATCCTTGCACTCATATAACCGACTTTCTGGCTGTCTGTGACACTTTCAAGTCTGGGAACCTCAACAAGAACACTTTATATCTCCGGGCTTTTCCGTTCTCTCTCAGAGGTGCAGCTAAGCACTAGCTTGGAAGCAAACCACCAGGTCATTACACTAACTGGGAGGCATTAGCTCAAGATTTTGTTGAGGAATACTTTCCTCCCGCAAGGACAACTGCTTATAAAGACCGCATCTCCAGGTTCACTCAGAGAGAAGATGCAAGCCTGTATGACACTTGGAATGAATTCCAATCTCTTCTCTTCAACTGCCCTCACCATGGGTATGAACAAAGACAGCTAGCTGAATTCTTTGCTCGTGGTATGCGCGAAGAATTCGCAAATTGGGTCAACTCCCTAGCTGGCGGAGATTGCACCGCCCTTACTCCTCAGGATGCTCTTCTGCATTTCGCTAGCTGTGCTTCAAAATCTAGAAACTGGGAGAGGCAAAGAGAAGGAACCAAGAATCAGAGTCAGATGAGTGTTGCAGAGCAGATCAAAGCGGAGGTTCAGAAACATCTGCAAGCAGTTGGTATTCCTCTCGATCCCCCGTCAGCTACCATCTTTTCGGCTGACTGTGGATGGTGTGGATCCTGCGCTCATAACGGTGGAAGCTGCCTCAACTTCGGTACAACAGAAGTCTGGTCTACAGAAGAGATAAACTTCATTGATCAAGGCTTCGCTAACAATCAGAAAGGCTATGCCGGTTACAGAAACTACGTGCCACGGAGCCAGAGCAACCGGTTAGTAGATCCTTATCAGAGACCTCCAGGTTTCATTGGAAGACAACACCAGTTTCAAGCAAAACTGTACTACAATAGAGACATAGACTATGAGAAGAAGTTCGATCAGATTATGAGCAGACTTGACGACCACGACATTCAATTAAAAGCTCAAGCTGCACTCAATCAAGGACAGAGAGCTCAAAGCCAGAGGGTAGAGGATGCTATAAGCAATATGACTAAACTCTTTACTAGCAATCCTCTCCTTAATCCAGCAGCATTTCAAGCAGACTCCGGTGCAAAGAGCGAACACGCTCAAGCTATTACCACCAGGAGCGGCAAGCAAACAACTGATCGAAATGCTCCGGAACCTGACGTGATACCAGATACCAGTGCTACCATGGATATGCCAGAAATTGAAGATATCACAGAAGAGGAAGAAGAAGCATCTGCTCCTCCTCCTCCTCCTCCCAGGACAGCTCCTAAGCCTGTCTTGGCGTCATATGTACCTCGGATTCCCTTCCCAAAAGCTGCAATGAGCAAGGCTAAGGATCATGACACTCAGTATAAGAAGTGGTACAATGTTCTTAAGACTGCAGAGATCAAGATACCAGTGACAGAAGCTGTAGAGATTATACCACCACTTTGGAAGTTCTTTAAAGACCTAGTGAAGAAAGTGAAGAACGGAGAGGCGTACTCTGTCATGCTTACTAATGAATGCGCTTCTATTCTCGGTGCGCCATCTCCCATACGACAGCCGCCACCACCCCCAGTTAAGTGTTCTGATCCCGGTCCTTTTACATTACCGTGCATTATTAATGGCATTAAAATTGATTGCAGTCTGGCTGATTCTGGTGCTTCTATTAATGTTATGCCTGTTTATCTATATGAGAAGCTGAACCTAGGGCAGTTAAAACCGATTACTCTGCATCTAGTGTTAGCCGATAGGTCTGTTAAACTACCTAGGGGAATAATAGAAGATGTAGCTGTCTGCTGTGGCCCGTTTACTATAATTGCAGATTTTGTTGTTCTAGATACTCGCGAGTCAGATGGAACACTTATCCTAGGTCGACCTTTCTTAGCAACTGCTGGTGCAAATATTAACTGCAAACAAGGCCTGTTAACTTTGAGTGTAGGACATGAGAGTGTTGCATTCCGCATTAAAGATAGCATGAGATACTCTGTTGTTCAAGATGATAATTGTTATACTGTTGATCCCCTAGAGTTGGCCTCGGCCAACTTCGTTACTAATGCCTTATCTAGTGATCCGCTAGAGTTGTGTTTGATTTCAGGGATTGACAATGCATTAGAAGATCCAGAGCAGCGCTTATGGCAAGATGAGTTAGACGAGCAGAAAGCGACATTCACACCCATCACTGCACCTACACACATCGAGCCAGCATCGAGTCGGATTACTACCTCATACGAGAATCCACCAGAACTCTCTTTGAAGGAGCTGCCTGACCACCTAGAATACGCATTTCTGGGGAAGGACTGCCAGTTACCAGTCATCATCAATTCGAATCTATCTCCCGAGCAGAAAGAGTGACTGATTAGGCTACTCAAGAAGCATGTCAGAGCTATTTCCTGGCAGTTAGCAGACATCAGAGGCATCTCTGAAACATTCTGCAAACATCGGATAGTCGTTGATGAAGAATTCAAACCAGTCAGACAACCACAACGCCGACTTAACCCTATGATGCAGGAAGTTGTCAAGGAGGAAGTACTCAAGCTTCTAGATGCCGGTATCATCTATTCTATTGCCGACAATCCTTGGGTCAGTCCGACTCAAGTCATTCTGAAGAAAGGAGGAATCACCGTCATCCCTAATCCAAAGGGTGAGTGATGACACTCGATTTGACGTGATTATCAGCCTCATTTAAGCGACATTTCTTTGCTTAAGACATGGTTTTTAGGGTAGAATAACGAATATTCAATCGATTGCCCTATCTCGTGCCATTTGTGTTACCTTGGCCCGTTTCGGGTCTATTTGATGGTTTTCTAGTGTTTTTGTGTTAGCACAGGTTTTTGCCGTCAAATAAAGTAGCCATGGACGTGTCTAAGGCGTAGGAACCTCGAGGAATCAAACCGGAATCAATCCAAGGAGCCAGTCAAAGTCAAACAAAATCATGCCCGAGTACAAAGAGATTTTCGCCGAAATTGAGCTTGCATATTCGGCGAAAATATTAGTGCATTCAACTGGTGCCGAGTCAAAGGACATCTTCGGCGAAAACATTGTACTCTTCGGACCGAAAATACAAGGCAGAGAAAGCACTACCGAACACAAAGGAATTTTTGCCGAAATTCTTAAGGAATTTTCGGCGAAAATAATACACTATTCCGGGTCAAGTTAGGGTTAAGTATAAATACTTAACCCGGCGGGCCAAACAAGATATACAATCATAATTCGCAAAACACAACTTTTCGAATAGAAATCCTCTCAAGTTCTGGAGCGAAGAGTTGGAGTTCGAAGAGCCGGATAGAGATCGTGATGCCATCCCTTCCACCTCGACGAACCGGAGCTAGGAGTGTAGATTACCGAAGATCGGAGTCTGTCAGAGTCGTCTGAATTAGGTTTTTCAGATTCTTTTCTGTTCTTCCTCTGAATGATGAACTCTTTCTTTGTCTTTGTTTCTTCTGTAATGATCATGAGTAGCTAAACTCGTTAGAGCTTAGACTAGATGAACCCTAAGTGACCCAGGGCTTTAAAGCGGTCACGGATCGGCGGTGATTAGATTCGAAATTCAATCAGTTCTTTTTCATGTTTGATTCATTCTTCATTGTTC
This sequence comes from Linum lewisii, assembly GCA_034768395.1. Lineage (NCBI taxonomy): Eukaryota > Viridiplantae > Streptophyta > Magnoliopsida > Malpighiales > Linaceae > Linum > Linum lewisii. The sequence goes on from CM068296.1 coordinate 57,271,288, forward strand.
ATGTTTCTTGTCTGGATTGATCACCTAGATTAGATTCTGGTTAAGCTAAGGATAGAAGCGAACGCTCGCCTTACTTTAGAACATCAAATTGAACAATTAACCTTATAATTGGAGTGTGCCTTTCGTAGGAACCGGTTAGGGTTAATTCACTGCAAGAGTAACTCATTAATCACTAGTAATCACACCAATTAATTAAGTCATTGCGAGAGGCGACCGTACCCGGGTGGCTAGTTAATCTTGGTAGTTAGAACGGATAGAGTGAACGTTCGCCGGTCTTAAACCTAAGGGTAAGGAGTTATGGTGGTGCCTTAGTAATTGATTGAATGAGAATCGAAATCCGCTGATCTGTTGATTGCCAATGCTCTGGGGAACGAAGGGGGATTCAAAGTCTAAGTTCGTCTGTCATCCTTGTTTTCAAACCCTAATTCCCAATCTGCTTTAGTTTAATCTTTTTAATTTTTCTGCATTTCTTAGAAGTAGAAGTCGTGGAACTCACACCACGCACAACGTGTTTACCATTGAGTATTTTGCTAGTTCTGAAGTAACCAATCATAGAAAGCCCTCGGAATACGATATGCTATACGCTTTTTAGCATTAGTAGTTTTTATTTGGTTGAACCGACCAACGACCGGGCGTTCACCAAATTGGCGCCGTTGCGGGGGACTTCTTTTGATTGTTCGAAAGAAGAACTGGCAATTTATTCTTCTACTTTCCATCTTTCATTTTTCCACCCACTTCGATTTTACACTGGTTTTGTTTGTCTTTGTTATCTGTAGGTTTACAGGTGTATGCCTCATCGTCCTTGGACTCGCTCTCAAACCGAACAGGCTAAGATTGCAGGGAATTCAGGTAGTTCTGCTACACCTCTACGATCAAAAATTCTGAAGAAAGTCAGAACCAATCCATTCATCACTCCGATCAAGATCGAGGAACCGAAGGAGAGTTCCTCATCTCCATCTTCACCTATACCATCATCTTCATCCGCTTCATACACCGAGTCACTTTCACCACCTCCATCTCCTACCATGGACGATCGAGTACACATACCACCACCAAACGGCGATCAACCACTGCCGCCACCACCACCTGCACAGAAGAGTCTAGCAGACTATAACAAGCCGAGCGCGACTAGCGTTCGATCTGCCATTGCCGTTCCGCGCATTGAAGGAGATCCTGACTATGAGATCAAGATCCCATTCTTGACAATGATCTCTAGGGATTTACAGTTTGAAGGCAGACCCCTAGACAATCCGTGCACTCATCTTGCAGACTTCCTTGATCTCTGCAGTACTTTTAAGAGCGGAAACCTCGACAAAAACACCCTTTGTCTGAGAGCCTTCCCGTTCTCTCTAAAAGGCGCTGCTAAGAGGTGGCTTACTGGCAAACCACCTGGCTACTACACTAACTGGGATACTCTGGCTCAGGACTTTGTTGAAGAATACTTCCCTCCGGCCAGAACAATCGCCATCAAGGACAGCATCGCCAGATTCTCCCAGAAAGAAGGAGAAAGCTTGTATGATACTTGGAATTAATTCCAAGAACTTCTCTACACCTGCCCTCATCATGGATTCGAGCAGAGGCAGTTAGCTGAAATCTTCTCTCGTGGACTTCGAGAAGAATCTGCCAAGTGGGTCAATTCTCTAGCTGAAGGGGATTGCACTACACTCACTCCTGAAGCTGCGCTTCTTCACTTCACAAACTGTGCCTCCAAGTCAAGGAACTGGGAGCGACAATCTGAAGGATCAAGGAGCAAGCTAGATCTCGAAGCTACTATCAAAGCAGAGGTAGAGAAGCATTTGAATAAGTCTACCACACCGATCAAGCCACCGGCAGCTTCTGTCTATGTTGCTGATTGCGAGTGGTGTGGAGCTTGCTCACATAATGGATGCCGTTGTCAGAATTTTGGTAAGGCAGAAGTCTGGTCTGCCGAAGAGGTAAATTTCATACAACAAGGCTTCGTCAATAATCAGAATGGTTATGCTGGTTACCGTAACTTCAGACAGCAAGGGAACTATCAAGACAGACCCCCCTACAATGCTAGCGCCAATCATAACCAGAACCAGAATAACCGCCCGGCTGGTCCAGCTCAGGATCAGAAGCCTAACCATCCGCCGGCAGGTGTCTACCAGCCGCCGCATCGCAATCCGGGTAATTATGGAACTGCTCCTGGCAATCGCCAGAATCAATATCTTAACAATACCTATCCAGGTCAGCAGCATCAAAGAGATAATAATGTCAGTGACCTGGATAAGAAGCTCAGCCAGATCATCACAAGACTCGATGATCATGACAGTCAGTTCAAGGCTCAAGCTCTTCTCAATCAAGAACAGATAGCATCTGGACAAAGAATTGAGCAAGTTGTGAACAACATCTCGAGCATGCTAGCATCTAGTTGACCATTTGGCCAGCTTCCAAGCCAGACAGAGCCAAACCCAAGAAAAGAACAGGCTAAAATGGTAACTGCTCGAAAACTCCCGAACTTAATTGCTGATGCTTATTCTGTTTTACGCAGGATTGCTGAGTCTCCAGAGGAAGAAGAAGAACAGAAACCAGCGCCTAAGGAGGATCCTCCTCTTGCACCATACGTCATAAAGCCTCCTTTTCCTAGAGCATTGCTGCCAAACGCAAGGATCGAGACTAGCATGAAGGGGAACAAGGAAGGATATCCTGACATTCGTGCTAAGAAACCTGTTTCTCCATATCCAGCTAAGTTATCTGATCCTGGTTCTTTTACTTTGCCTTTGGTCATTAATGATGTTGAGATTGAACGTTGCTTAGTTGATCTAGGAGCATCTGTTAATGTTATGCCTGTGAGTCTATATGAAAAGTTAAACCTAGGAGAACTTGAACCGCCTAGTATGCAACTCATCTTTGCTGATAGATCGCTTAAAACCCCTAAGGGAGAGATTAAAGACGTTGTCACTAAATGTGGTCCGTTCACGTTCTTAGCTGATTATGTGATTATGGATACTAGTACAGATGATGCTACCATTCTCATAGGTCGACCTTTCATGGCTACTACTGGAATGAATATTAACGTTCCAAATGGTTCTTTAACTTTAAGAGTCGGTAAAGAAACAAAAACGTTCCGTCTTAAAGATGGCATGAAATATGACTCTAGGAATGAAGAATCTCACTGCCTAGCTGTTGAAACGGTGGGGTTGACTCCGGTCAACTCCGTTACTAATGCTTCTCCCAGTGTCTCTAGATAAGCTGTTGCTGCAGATATTAAACAGGTCATTACGAAGAAGCCAGAAATTTCGGTTCAGAAGCCGCTTAAGAAGAAGAAGAAGGAACTGCAAGCCTCTTCTAAACCACCAAGCAGACCTCGAGGAAAGAACAAGAAGACGAAGACCCAAATGGTCTGGAGACCAAAAATTCCACCGTCTTCCATCAAGCCAGCTGCACCATCTACTAGTTCCGAGAAACCGGCACCGGAACAAGTATGGAGGGAGAAACCGAAAGCGTATCCTAAGGAAGTACTAACGATCACCGATCCTGGTGATACCAAGCCGAAGATTAAAGAAAAGGAGAAACCGACAGTCCTCATTCCTTCCATCATCACACTCAAGAAAGATGATCTCTCCAGAGAGCTGTTCGGACCATTCAAGTTCATTGATCATCTTCCCGACGGACGTACCAAGCTTTTGCATGCGAACGGGAAGAAATTCACGTTTACCGGAGAAGTCCGAAGCTGTACTTCATGAACTCCGACGCGAGCGTGAAGGAGAATCTAAGTTGGGATGTCTGCTAATACCGTCCAGGTATCGTCCAGCTCAAGGACGTTAATAAAAGAGCGCTTAGTGGGAGGCAACCCACGGCTGGAGTCTGTTTTAATTTTTGTTGAACTTGGTATTTTAGAGTCGGTTCGGGAGAGTCAAAAGTGTCAGTTTGTTTGATTTATTGTTTTTCGTGTAGAGTCTGCATGTCATAGAGTCAGTTGCAAGTTGATTGAGGTCGTTCCGATTTTTGTGGATTTAACTATGATTTTCTGAAGTTGGCCAAATTTATGAAAATATTTAAACACTCGAACAGTTCAAAATTTTCGGTGAAACCACCCTTGTTTTCGGCGAAATCGATTTTCAATTTTCGAACTCAATCTCTCTGTTCATTGTTTTCGGTTCGAAAAGTTTTTGTTTTCGGCGAAACCATTTTAACTGATATTTTTGGCGAAACCACTCTCCTATTTTCACCGAAAATAATTTTGAAAATCACCCAAATCTTCCTTTAAAAAATCCGGTCCACCCCCTCTCTCATCCTTCACCCATTTTCGTTCAACTCACCGAAACCCCCCTTATCGTTTTAAAATCGCCGACCGCCTTTCACCATTTCAATCCGCCGTCGCCGCCGTAACCCGCCACCGCCGCCGTCGCCAACCGCCCGCCTCCCTTCCCTTCCCTTTTCCGATCCCAACGAGCCCTAGAACGTCCAAATTGGAGCTTTGCAGCTCCAGTTCACCGAAAACCTAGTTTTCAAGTTTTTCACCGATTCTTCTCAACTCGTTCATTTTTAGCAATCATGACTTCAAGGTAAGTTGTATAACTTTCGATACGAATCTTTTGACATATATATTGCTGAATTTCGTCGGGGTTGATTTTTGGTTGACTTTTCGGTTTGCCTCGTTTTGCGTGCTGACTGTTTTGTGTGAACTAGGATTAGCAGAACTTATAGAACTGTTCTAGCATGCTTAGGGAGTTCCGTGCTTAATTTTCATATCATTTGAGCTTATGTTGCTATGCATACGATTAATTCCTTGTTAAGTTGACTTTTGTGAGAAATGTCGGTTTGACTTTGAACTGCTGTGATCATTTGGCTGTCTGATGTGTTCATTCTCGTTCATATGATCGAGCTGCCATTTGAAATCATATTTTACCGTCATTCTCCAAGTTATGATAGTCTTTCCATGATTAGGGTTCAATATGCTTAAATGTTGACTTCAAAATGTCGGTTTGACTTTTTGAACTCTGATTGTGCTTATCCGATTCTGGTTGTTCCTAAGTATGTATTTTACTGTCTATGATTACCGGTTACTTCGCTTTGCTTACCCCACTTAGTTCCCCTCATTTCTTTGTGAAATCGAGTTTTTCTACTAAGTGTGGGGTAAGGTTTTGGTTGACTAATCTGGTTTCATTCTGGTTCTAGGAACACTACTTATGAGCGCAGGACTAAGGCGCGACTTGATGGCACCTCGAGCTCAGGAGCTGCCGCTCTCGTCACCCCCTGCTCTACCCCGCCATGCTGGATATCATCCCACCATCGCCCGTCTACCGGATTTCTATTTTGAGTGCTTCCAGAAGATTCAGCACGTTCGGGGAGCTGACGTGCGCCCTCTCTCCATGGAGTCCCTGATTTGATCCAACAATGCTGCCCCGATGCCAACCGGTATTCCTACAACCCACCAGGATCCCCTGGCCTAGGCAAGACCCTAGTGCCTTTCAAGAAGCGCATGAATCCAAGGGCAGGCCATCCTTGAGCCCTAAAGCCAAGGTATGACAAGAAATATCGCCTAAATCCTTCACTTGTAGGAAGAAAGACTCCGAGGAAGGGAATGTTGTCCCAAGCCATGCTGTTGGCCGAGGGTATAAGCCCTAGCACCGAAGAGAAGCTTCAGCCCGTTCCTAGTCTAACCTCTAGGAGCCCTGAAGAAGAAGTCGGTTCTTTGAGTGACCCTCTGGAAGCATTTCTGGAGTACAGAAGGAAGAGAATCCAAGAACCCTTGGCCCGAAGAGGAGAGCTGTCAAAGACTGAACCTGAGCCGAGGCATGAGAAGACTTGGAGTCCTTGGCCCCGAAGCATAACACTTGGGCTGACCACAGAGAGCTACGTCCAAAACTACCTGGAGGCCTATCTGAAGCTTAAAGAAGAAGGCCCGCACGGGAAGAAAGAAGGACCAAGGAGAGAGCAACCACAAGCCCTAAACCAGCAGCCGGGCCGATCAAGGGAGTTTTATGGAGCCGGACATGAAGAACATATCTTTTGGACAAGAAGTCCGGTCACTGAGCCCGTCCGAAGCCGAAGCCCGCGTCCGCCACTCGAGTCAAGCCCGGCGTTCGGCCGGTCAAGCCCACCGGGCCGCCACACACGCGCCCAACCGGCCCGAGCAGCCGTACGCGGCCAGATTAGGGTTTTTGACCTAATTTAGGTCTTTCATTCTACTTTAAAGACTACAACTATTATTTTATGTTTATTCCTTTTTAGTAGGATTATTTAGGGGTTTTTAGGAGACTACTTCCTGCGACCGCCTACTTCCTGCCCGCCGCGCGCCGCCGCTCCCCACTGCCCGCCGCCGCCGGCTCCCCACTGCCCGCGCCGCCGGCTCAACACTGCCCGCGGCCGCATCCCCACTAGTCGGCGCTGCCACCCTGGCCCGACGTGCCCTGGCTTACCTCCGGCACCCCCGGCACCCCCGTGCTCCGCTAGACGCTTCACCACCGGTTGCATGGGAGAATCCCTCCCGACGAGTTTCAAGAGCTACCCCGAGCGAGGACGATCCAGATGCTGATCCGGATGTGGAGATAAGTAAGGAGCTCTCACCCGCTACCTCCCCGAGCCTTAACATTGTTGTTGATAGTTTTTCAGGAGAAGGAGCGATGGAGACTGAAGGAGAGAGTGCTGAAGGACCCGAGCCCTGGTCTATCACTGAATCAAGTGACACTCCTCAGTCTAAGGATAATGCTGCTGAAAACTGGAAGAGGATGATGAGTGTTAGGAAAGGATCCGAGATGGATTTGGGGACAAATCCAAGGCAAGAAGAGGGGGATGATATGATCCAACAATGCTGCCCCGATGCCAACCGGTATTCCTACACCCCACCAGGATCCCTTGGCCTAGGCAAGACCCTAGTGCCTTTCAAGAAGCGCATGAATCCAGGGGCAAGCCATCCTCGAGCCCTAAAGCCAAGGTATGACAAGAAATATCGCCTAAATCCTTCACTTGCAGGAAGAAAGACTCCGAGGAAGGGAATGTTGTCCCAAGCCATGCTGTTGGCCGAGGATATAAGCCCTAGCACCGAAGAGAAGCTTCAGCCCGTTCCTAGTCTAACCTCCAGGAGCCCTGAAGAAGAAGTCGGTTCTTTGAGTGACCCTCTGGAAGCATTTCTGGAGTACAGAAGGAAGAGAATCCAAGAATCCTTGGCCCGAAGAGGAGAGTTGTCAAAGACTGAACCTGAGCCGAGGCATGAGAAGACTTGGAGTCCTTGGCCCCGAAGCATAACACTTGGGCTGACCACAGAGAGCTACGTCCAAAACTACCTGGAGGCCTATCTGAAGCTTAAAGAAGAAGGCCCGCACGGGAAGAAAGAAGGACCAAGGAGAGAGCAACCACAAGCCCTAAACCAGCAGCCGGGCCGATCAAGGGAGTTTTATGGAGCCGGACATGAAAAGACATATCTTGGCACAGAGTCCGGTCACTGAGCCCCGTCCAGCCAACCCGCGTCCGCCCGTCAAGCCACGTCACAGCCCGCGTCCGGACCGGTCCAAGCCCACCGGCCGCACACGCGCCCAACTGCCCGAATAGGTTACGTCGCCTGATTAGGTTTTTTACTTAATTTATCCTTTCTTATTTAGGATAATTTATTTATGTTTTATCTTTATAAGATAAGTGAAGTGGGTTTTAGGGGATTTCCACGCTCAACGCTACTTCTGCGACGCCGGCCGGCTTCCCCACTTCCAGCCACGCGTCGTGGTCCTCCACGCCGCACATAAGCATCAATCACAGCCCGCAGTAAGGCATCCCCATAGTGCGCTGACCTTGAATCCCACTGATCCTGGCAACCACTCGCACGCTTCCATCAACCACTCTAGCCACGCAACCTTACCCTAGGTTAGCGGGAATCCCTCCCGACGAGTTTCAAGACTACCAACGAGCAGACGATCCAACCTGTACCGGTGCGGTAGAAGAAGAATTCAACCGCATACACTCCTGAGACTCTTAACATTGTGTTCTACGTTTTCAGAGAAGGCACGATTGAAGGTAATGGCAGATGTCGAAAGGGTCAAAGTAAGCAGCTGTCTATCACTGAACAAGTTATCAGGATCATCCAGTCTAAGATAATGCTGACAAACATGGGAAAAAGACTGATGAGTGTTAGGAAAGTATCCGAGATGTTGGACCAATTCCAAGGGCACGAGGGTGGGTGATATAAGCCAACAAGCTTCAGTACCATACAACAAGAATCACACGCCCACCAGGATCCTGCATCAAAGGAAGAACCTAGAACCTTAAGAAGCCTGAATCCCGCGAAGCTCATCCTCGAGCCCTAAAGCCAAGTATGACAAGAAAATGCGCCAACATCTTCACCGGATAAACTCCGAGAAAGGCATTTTCCCAAGCCATGCTGTTGGCCGAGGATATAAGCCCATCACCGAAAGAAGCTTCATGCCCAATTTTATCTAACCTCGGAGCCCCTGTAAGAGAAGTCGTTCTTTGAGTGACCCTCTGGAAGCATTTCTGGAGTACAGAAGGAAGAGAATCCAAGAACCTTGGCCCGAAGAGGAGAGTTGTCAAAGACTGAACCTGAGCCGAGGCATGAGAAGACTTGGAGTCCTTGGCCCCGAAGCATAACACTTGGGCTGACCACAGAGAGCTACGTCCAAAACTACCTGGAGGCCTATCTGAAGCTTAAAGAAGAAGGCCCGCACGGGAAGAAAGAAGGACCAAGGAGAGAGCAACCACAAGCCCTAAACCAGCAGCCGGGCCGATCAAGGGAGTTTTATGGAGCCGGACATGAAGAACATATCTTTTGGACAAGAAGTCCGGTCACTGAGCCCGTCAGAAGCCGAAGCCCGCGTCCGCCACTCGAGTCAAGCCCGGCGTTCGGCCGGTCAAGCCCACCGGGCCGCCACAACGCGCCCAACCGGCCCGAGCAGCCGTACGCGGCCAGATTAGGGTTTTTGACCTAATTTAGGTCTTTTATTCTGCTTTAAAGACTACAACTATTATTTTATGTTTATTCCTTTTTAGTAGGATTATTTAGGTGATAGCTGCAGTTTTAGCGGTATCAAATAACTACCAAGCTGGAAAGCTAGGGTAGATCGTATTCCACAGGGTTTCTTCTAATCGACTACTTTGCAGAAGCTGGCAATTTATTCAGGTTTAAACACGTTGTGCGTGGTGTGAGTTCCACGACTTCTAATCTAATAAAGCATGAAAATAAAAGACAGAAAGATTAAAAGGTTGACTAACGAGAAGATAGACGAGCTTAGACTTTGAATCCCCCTTAGATCACTAGAGCAACGACAATAACAAGACCAGCGGTTTTCAATTCTAATTCAATCAATTACTAAGACACCACCATAACTCCTTACCCTTAGGTTTAAGACCGGCGAACGTTCGCTCTATCCGTTCTAACTACCAAGATTAACTAGCCACCCGGTACGGTCGCCTCTCGCAACGACTTAATTAACTGGTGCAATTACTAATGATTAATGAGTTACTCTTGCAGTGGATTAACCCTAACCGGTTCCTACGAAAGGCACGCTCCAATTATAAGGTTAATTGTTCAATTCGATGTTCTAAAGTAAGGCGAGCGTTCGCTTCTATCCTTAGCTTAACAAGAATCTAATCTAGGGGATCAATCCAGACAAGAAACATGAACAATAAAGAAGAATCAAACATGCAAAGAGAAACTGATTGAACTTCGAATCTAATTACCGCCAATCCGTGACCGCTTTAAAGCCCTGGGTCACTTAGGGTTCATCTAATCTAAGCTCTACAAGTTCAGTTACTCATATCGGAAACAAGAGAATCAAAGGCAACAATGAAGATCATCATACAGAGGAAGAAAAGATAAGAACTGAAAAACCTAATTCTGACGACTCCCGCGAAGCTTCAGTCTCCTGGATCTTCAACTTTAAGCTCCGAGTTCTCTGAGGTGGAAGGATGGCGTCACGATCTATCCACGGATCTTCGAACTCTCTAAACTCTATCTATCGACCCTAGAGTCGGCTGACTCTCAAAAGTCTGATTTGTGAAAATATGAATAATGATTTGTGTGGTGTCAATTGTTTTATGAATGGCTGCCGACTCCTGCTTTAAATAGGATTGATTAGGGTTTCCTGATTCTGCCGCGGAAAAGGAAGATATTTTCGCCGAAAATATCAAATGATTTTCGGCAAAAACTTTAGTTAAAATCCCCTGTGTTATTTCTTCTAGGATTTTCGGCGAAAACATAAGGAAGTTTTCGCCGAAGACTTCAGTGCAAATCAGCCTGTGAGTTCTGAAGGTATTTTCGCCGAAATCCTCATAGTCTTTTCGGCGAAAACATTGTGCTGGGCAGTTGAATCTTTGGTTCTGACTCTGGTTCGATTTCTGGTTCGATTCCGGTTCACTCCTTGAGGTCTTGAATACGTCCAAGGCAAAAATCTGTGCTATCATAAAAACAATAGAAAACCATCAAATTGACCCAAAAAGGGCCAAAGTAACCAAATCGGTAGGAAATAGGGTAGTTGAGTGAATATTCGCTATTTTACCCCTAAAACCACGTTTCAAGCAAGGAAATGTTGCTTAAATGAGGCTGATAATCACGTCAAATCGAGTGTCATCATTAGGGGTTTTTAGGAGACTATTTAGGAATAGGACTCTTTATTTTATTGTTATTTTGAAGTAGTGATTAGGGAGGAGAGCTTGTTCCCTCACCTATATAAGGAGGCCGCCGGCCACCCTTGTAAGGCAGACTTTTTATGAAATAAACCCCCTTTGAAAGAACTCTGTTCTGAAACCCTTATTGTATCTGCATGACGCGATACTGAAGGATCGACTTATCATCAAGAGCATCCATCTCTTGGCGTGGCGTCTTCGACTGGACACTTCTGGTTCCCGGCTGTTATATAGCTGATGGGTCAAAGTACTATTCCGCCCTAGTTCCCGAAGGTATCTACCTCGTTGCACGGTCTCAACTTGCGGTGGTTAGGGTCGTCTGCCCACGGTTGCAGCGGTTCACATCAGTCCCTGCACGAGCTGACCACCATCGCCGCCGACTTCCCAGACCTTGCCCTCCAGGAGTTCTGGGCAACCTTTGATCTGGATGAGCACAAGAGGAAGCAACGCCAGAAGGTGATCACTTTCTATCTTGGTGGGGTGTGCAGGCAGCTCACCTACGATGAGTTTGCCGCTCATCTCGGCATCCCCTATGAGCACTATCACGATCATCACCTTGGTTGGGGAGAAGATGATGACGGCGAGGAGTACAACGCGCTTTGGAGCCACATGACAGGCGTACCTGGCGATCGCCTCGGGGAGAGCAACTCAGTTAAGTCTCTCTCTCACCCGCTCTATAAATTTATTCATATGGTTTGGCGGAGGTCACTTTTATATGTTTGAGACAAGGATCGCCACCATATCCTCAAGGAGGAGCTCATGCTTCTCCGAGCCATCCGAGAGAGCTACCCTCTCCACCCCGGTTGGGTACTGGCTCGCATCTTCCGCCAGAAGACCAAGAGGAAGACAACACCCCGCAAACTCTTGGGAAGCAACTTCATAGGACAACTCATCCTCTCCTTCGGCATCAGCCATGAGTATGGCCCGCACATTCCACGACATCCAGTTTGGACCGTTGGAGGAGACTTGGCGGTTGAGTACGACTTAGAACTCGACCTCACTCCCCATGTAGCAGCTGATCCTCCACTCCAGCCTGTGGTCGAGTCAGAGGAAGAAGAGGATGCTGAGGAGCAGCAGCCGCAGCCACCGCCTGAGTTTCATGATTATATACCCTCGCCACACCATCAGGCAGGGTACATCCACCAGTTGCCGCCGCACATCCCCGATCCATATCCAGCGCATACTCAACAGCCGCAACACCACCCCGCGAATGTTGGAGAGTTATACGAGCGACTGCAGGAGTGGCGCATCACCGACAACGCCACTCAAGAGGCGCGATGGACTATTATGCAGCAACATATGTGCCGCGCCGACCGGCGACATGAGGCACAGATGGCGTGGCAACGCCAGCTCGGCGAATTTCTCCACTTTCCACCTCCCGGCTCACCGGACCAGCAGTGATCGGGTTGTATTCATTTTATGGTGTCTTCTTTTTATTTATTATTTTCGGATTTCGGTCCAACTTTTTTCTGTGTGGATCCGGGACACTTGTCCCGGTTTCCTTTTTATGTTTCATTTGTTTTTGTTTTGTAGGCAATCGGTAGACTCCCTTTGCTTCAGGTTCTGTTACACTTCCCTCCGCTCTCAGGATCCGTGCTTACCCTCTGAAATCAACCGTCCTCATCCAGGTTCTTACATTCCACTCTGAACTCTAAATTAGTCCTGTGAGGACACAGTCCGATTTAAGTGTGGGGTAGGATGCTAGAGAACTTTCCATGAACTTGATTGCCCTTGATTGTGTTTTATGTGTGCCTCGTGATTCCATTCCAGTCTCTCTAGCATTAGAATGGCTCAGTTCTTGAGTTTTGATGTTAAGTTGTTGTTCAAACTTTCATAATGATGCTTAGACTGCTTAACCTAGAACTTGAGAACCAACTTGTATGCTTTGATGCTAAATTGCTGGTCAGAACAGAATTTTAAAATCACACTTGTAGTTTGTAGCCTTGATTGCATGAAAATGACCGAATCCGACTAGCAAGCCAACTGTGAGCTTTTGATCCATTGCACGTAACTTGCAATTTTAAATTCTTTCTGAGTGGTTTTCTGTTTACTTGAATGAGTTAGAATTTGCATGAGACCTACTCGAGACCACACGATGACACGAGTTCTAGAAGGATAGGGGCACCTAGATTCAGCTACTAAGCCAGATAGCCTACCAAACGATAAATCCACTAGGTTTAGACCCTTGAGCTTGGCCTGTTCTTTCGGTTCGATAATACATTGCAGCCATTTCCCATTTCTTTCATTCCCCGTTGATCCCCTGTGGTTGTAGTTCTAGATTGACCTACCGGAAGTCGGTTTGTGGTAACCTGCCTATAGCCATTAAACAGGTGATCTTAGCTAATATGTCCAGACGTGTAAACCCCTCTAGCAACTAAAAGAAAAATCGGCACAAAAGAAAAGAAAAAAAAAGTAGGTAAAGAAAGAAAAAGAGAAAAAAATTTCGAAAAAAAAATGAAGAAAAAGAAAATCAGAAAAAGTTCAAAGTGTAGTTCAATAAAACGTTCTTCTCCCTACAAATGGAAGAGCGAAGTCAAAAGAAAAGTTCAAAAGAAAGTAAAAAAAAAATTGTGCAAAAAGAAAAAGAATAAGTGCTAGGTTTCTTAAGGGTATCATAGGACGAGCGTTCATTATTCCACCCGTGTTTGGTTAGATGGTAGGAAGCCATAGATTAGATTCGAGGGAAGTTAGTCGAAAGCTACACCGCACCAAAGCCATCATCATTCATCCCCATCATCCATCTCATTATAAACCCGAGTAGTGTAGATTTCATTACGATCCTAGCAGGGAAGTCCTTCTTGACTAGATACTCGTGTTGTCACAGTGGTGGAGATGTGGTCGAAATGCAAACCTATGATAGAATTCGGTAATAGAAAATGATCGAGAGCAGAAACACGTCCTTAAACACAGAGAGTGAGAGTTCCCATTGTACTAAATTTATTCTATGTGAGGAGTCTGGTCGGTCAGGTCAAATTAGTACATGATTGATTGCTAATTACTTGTCGTGTGCAGTTTATTAGTGAGACCAGATAGTTTGGCTGACCCGTATGCATGTTAGGTTTTTTGTTCTAGGATCGAGCTGTCTAATAATTCATTGTGTTTGATTGAGCTCCAATTTAATCGATCTTATCATTTGTGAACATGAGCGTTTCTATTCAGTTTGCTTGAGGACAAGCAAAAGCTTAAGTGTGGGGTATTTGATGACACTCGATTTGACGTGATTATCAGCCTCATTTAAGCGACATTTCTTTGCTTAAGACATGGTTTTTAGGGTAGAATAACGAATATTCAATCGATTGCCCTATCTCGTGCCATTTCTGTTACCTTGGCCCGTTTCGGGTCTATTTGATGGTTTTCTAGTGTTTTTGTGTTAGCACAGGTGTTTGCCGTCAAATAAAGTAGCCATGGACGTGTCTAAGGCGTAGGAACCTCGAGGAATCAAACCGGAATCAATCCAAGGAGCCAGTCAAAGTCAAACAAAATCCTGCCCGAGTACAAAGAGATTTTCGCCGAAATTGAGCTTGCATATTCGGCGAAAATATTAGTGCATTCAACTGGTGCCGAGTCAAAGGACATCTTCGGCAAAAACATTGTACTCTTCGGACCGAAAATACAAGGCAGAGAAAGCACTCCCGAACACAAAGGAATTTTCGCCGAAATTCTGAAGGAATTTTCGGCGAAAATAATACACTATTCCGGGTCAAGTTAGGGTTAAGTATAAATACTTAACCCGGCGGGCCAAACAAGATATACAATCATAATTCGCAAAACACAACTTTTCGAATCAGAATCCTCTCAAGTTCTGGAGCGAAGAGTTGGAGTTCGAAGAGCCGGATAGAGATCGTGACGCCATCCCTTCCACCTCGACGAATCGGAGCTAGGAGTGTAGATTACCGAAGATCGGAGTCTGTCAAAGTCGTCTGAATTAGGTTTTTCAGAGTCCTCTGAATGATGAACTCTTTCTTTGTCTTTGTTTCTTCTGTAATGATCATGAGTAGCTAAACTCGTTAGAGCTTAGACTAGATGAACCCTAAGTGACCCAGGGCTTTAAAGCAGTCACGGATCGGCGGTGATTAGATTCGAAATTCAATCAGTTCTTTTTCATGTTTGATTCATTCTTCATTGTTCATGTTTCTTGTCTGGATTGATCACCTAGATTAGATTCTGGTTAAGCTAAGGATAGAAGCGAACGCTCGCCTTACTTTAGATCATCAAATTGAACAATTAACCTTATAATTGGAGTGTGCCTTTCGTAGGAACCGGTTAGGATTAATTCACTGCAAGAGTAACTCATTAATCACTAGTAATCACACCAATTAATTAAGTCGTTGCGAGAGGCGACCGTATCCGGGCGGCTAGTTAATCTTGGTAGTTAGAATGGATAGAGCAAACGTTCGCCGGTCTTAAACCTAAGGGTAAAGAGTGATGGTGGTGTCTTAGTAATTGATTGAATGAGAATCGAAATCCGCTGATCTGTTGATTGCCAATGCTCTGGGGAACGAAGGGGGATTCAAAGTCTAAGTTCGTCTGTCATCCTTGTTTTAAACCCTAATTCCCAATCTACTTTATTTTAATCTTTTTAATTTTTCTGCATTTCTTAGAAGTAGAAGTCGTGGAACTCACACCACGCACAACGTGTTTACCTTTGAGTATTTTGCTAGTTCTGAAGTAACCAATCATAGAAAGCCCTCGGAATACGATCTGCTATACGCTTTTTAGCATTAGTAGTTTTTATTTGGTTTAACCGACCAACGACCGGGCGTTCACCAAATTGGCGCCGTTGCCGGGGACTTCTTTTGATTGTTCGAAAGAAGAACTGGCAATTTATTCTTCTACTTTCCATCTTTCATTTTTCCACCCACTTCGATTTTACACTGGTTTTTTTGTCTTTGTTATCTGTAGGTTTACAGGTGTATGCCTCACCGTCCTTGGACTCGCTCTCAAACCGAACAGGCTAAGATTGCAGGGAATTCAGGCAGTTCTGCTACACCTCTACGATCACAAATTCTGAAGAAAGTCAGAACCAATCCATTCATCACTCCGATCAAGATCGAGGAACCGAAGGAGAGTTCCTCATCTCCATCTTCACCTATACCGTCATCTTCATCCGCTTCATACACCGAGTCACTTTCACCACCTCCATCTCCTACCATGGACGATCGAGTACACATACCACCACCAAACGGCGATCAACCACCGCCGCCACCACCACCTGCACAGAAGAGTCTAGCAGACTATAACAAGCCGAGCGCGACTAGCGTTCGATCTGCCATTGCCGTTCCGCGCATTGAAGGAGATCCTGACTATGAGATCAAAATCCCATTCTTGACGATGATCTCTAGGGATTTACAGTTTGAAGGCAGACCCCTAGACAATCCGTGCACTCATCTTGCAGACTTCCTTGATCTCTGCAGTACTTTTAAGAGCGGAAACCTCGACAAAAACACCCTTTGTCTGAGAGCCTTCCCGTTCTCTCTAAAAGGCGCTGCTAAGAGGTCGCTTACTGGCAAACCACCTGGCTACTACACTAACTGGGATACTCTGGCTCATGACTTTGTTGAAGAATACTTCCGTCCGGCCAAAACAACCGCCATCAAGGACAGCATCGCCAGATTCTCCCAGAAAGAAGGAGAAAGCTTGTATGATACTTGGAATCGATTCCAAGAACTTCTCTACACCTGCCCTCATCATGGATTCGAGCAGAGGCAGTTATCTGAAATCTTCTCTCGTTGACTTCGAGAAGAATCTGCCAAGTGGGTCAATTCTCTAGCTGAAGGGGATTGCACTACACTCACTCCTGAAGCTGCGCTTCTTCACTTCGCAAACTGTGCCTCCAAGTCAAGGAATTGGGAGCGACAATCTGAAGGATCAAGGAGCAAGCTAGATCTCGAAGCTACTATCAAGGCAGAGGTAGAGAAGCATTTGAAGAAGTCTACCACACCGATCAAGCCACCGGCAGCTTCTGTCTATGTTGCTGATTACGAGTGGTGTGGAGCTTGCTCACATAATGGAGGCCGTTGTCAGAATTTTGGAAAGGCAGAAGTCTGGTCTGCCGAAGAGGTAAATTTCATACAACAAGGCTTCATCAATAATCAGAATGGTTATGCTGGTTACCGTAACTTCAGACACCAAGGGAACTATCAAGACAGACCCCCCTACAATGCTGGCGCCAATCATAACCAGAACCAGAATAACCGCCCGGCTGGTCCAGCTCAGGATCAGAAGCCTAACCATCCGCCGGCAGGTGTCTACCAGCCGCCGCATCGTAATCCGGGTAATTATGGAACTGCTCCTAGTAATCGCCAGAATCAATATCTTAACAATACCTATCCAGGTCAGCAGCATCAAAGAGATAATAATGTCAGTGACCTGGATAAGAAGCTCAGCCAGATCATCACAAGACTCGATGATCATGACAGTCAGTTCAAGGCTCAAGCTCTTCTCAATCAAGAACAGATAGCATCTGGACAAAGAATTGAGCAAGTCGTGAACAACATCTCGAGCATGCTAGCATCTGGTTGACCATTTGGCCAGCTTCCAAGCCAGACAGAGCCAAACCCAAGAAAAGAACAGGCTAAAATGGTAACTGCTCGAAAACTCCCAAACTTAATTGCTGATGCTTATTCTGTTTTACGCAGGATCGCTGAGTCTCCAGAGGAAGAAGAAGAACAGAAACCGGCGCCTAAGGAGGATCCTCCTCTTGCACCATACGTCGTAAAGCCTACTTTTCCTAGAGCATTGCTGCCAAACGCAAGGATCGAGACTGGCATGAAGGGGAACAAGGAAGGATATCCTGACATTCGTGCTAAGAAACCTGTTTCTCCATATCCAGCTAAGTTATCTGATCCTGGTTATTTTACTTTGCCTTTGGTCATTAATTATGTTGAGATTGAACGTTGCTTAGTTGATCTAGGAGCATCTGTTAATGTTATGCCTGTGAGTCTATATGAAAAGTTAAACCTAGGAGAACTTGAACCGCCTAGTATGCAACTCGTCTTTGCTGATAGATCGCTTAAAACCCCTAAGGGAGAGATTAAAGACGTTGTCACTAAATGTGGTTTCTTAGCTGATTATGTGATTATGGATACTAGTACAGATGATGCTACCATTCTCATAGGTCGACCTTTCATGGCTACTACTGGAATGAATATTAACGTTCCAAATGGTTCTTTAACTTTAAGAGTCGGTAAAGAAACAAAAACGTTCCGTCTTAAAGATGGCATGAAATATGACTCTAGGAATGAAGAATCTCACTGCCTAGCTGTTGAAACGGTGGGGTTGACTCTGGTCAACTCTTTTAACTAATGCTTCTCCCAGTGTCTCTAGATCAGCTGTTGCTACAAATATTAAACAGGTCATTACGAAGAAGCCAGAAATTTCGGTTCAGAAGCCGCTTAAGAAGAAGAAGAAGGAACTGCAAGCCTCTTCTAAACCACCGAGCAGACCTCGAGGAAAGAACAAGAAGACGAAGACCCAAGTGGTCTGGAGACCAAAAATTCCATCGTCTTCCATCGAGCCAGCTGCACCATCTACTAGTTCCGAGAAACCGGCACCGGAACAAGTATGGAGGGAGAAACCGAAAGCGTCTCCTAAGGAAGTACTAACGATCACCGATCCTGGTGATACCAAGCCGAAGATTAAAGAAAAGGAGAAACCAAAAGTCCTCATTCCTTCCATCGTCACACTCAAGAAAGATGATCTCTCCAGAGAGCTGTTCGGACCATTCAAGTTCGTTGATCATCTTCCCGACGGACGTACCAAGCTTTTGCATGCGAACGGGAAGAAATTCACGTTTACCGGAGAAGTCCCGAAGCTGTATTTCATGAACTCCGACGTGAGCGTGAAGGAGAATCTAAGTTGGGATGTCTCCTAATACCGTCCAGGTATCGTCCAGCTCAAGGACGTTAATAAAAGAGCGCTTCGTGGGAGGCAACCCACGGCTGGAGTCTGTTTTAATTTTTGTTGAACTTGGTATTTTAGAGTCGGTTCGGGAGAGCCAAAAGTGTCAGTTTGTTTGATTTATTATTTTTCGTGTAGATTCTGCATGTCATAGAGTCAGTTGCAAGTTGATTGAGGTCGTTCCGATTTTTGTGGATTTAACTGTAATTTTCTGAAGTTGGCCAAATTTACGAAAATATTTAAACACCCGAACAGTTCAAAATTTTCGGCGAAACCACCCTTGTTTTGGCGAAATCGATTTTCAATTTTCGAACTCAATCTCTCTGTTCATTGTTTTCGGTTCGAAAAGTTTTTTTTTTGGTGAAACCATTTTAACTGATATTTTCGGCGAAACCGTACTATCATTTTCGGCGAAACCGCCTTCGAAAATCCGGCAGTCCATTTTAACTGATATTTTTGGCGAAACCACCCTCCTATTTTCGCTGAAAGTAATTTTGAAAATCACCCAAATCTTCCTTTAAAAAATCCGGTCCACCCCCTCTCTCATCCTTCACCCATTTTCGTTCAACTCACCGAAACCCCCCCTATCGTTTTAAAATCGCCGACCGCCTTTCACCATTTCAATCCGCCGTCGCCGCCGTAACCCGCCGCCGCCGCCGTCACCGACCTCCACCATCGCCGACCGCCGCCACTCCCTTTCCTTCCCTTTTCCGATCCCAACGAGCCCTAGAACGTCCAAATCGGAGCTTTGCAGCTCCAGTTCACCGAAAACCTAGTTTTCAAGTTTTTCACCGATTCTTCTCAACTCGTTCATTTTTAGCAATCATGACTTCAAGGTAAGTTGTATAACTTTCAATACGAATCTTTTGACATATATATTGCTGAATTTCGTCGGGGTTGATTTTCGGTTGACTTTTCGGTTTGCCTCGTTTTGCGTGCTGACTGTTTTGTGTGAACTAGGATTAGCAGAACTTATAGAACTGTTCATATCATTTGAGCTTATGTTGCTATACATACGATTAATTCCTTGTTAAGTTGACTTTTGTGAGAAATGTCGGTTTGACTTTGAACTGCTGTGATCATTTGGCTGTCTGATGTGTTCATTCTCGTTCATATTATCGAGCTGCCATTTGAAATCATATTTTACCATCATTCTCCAAGTTATGATAGTCTTGCCATGATTAGGGTTCAATATGCTTAAATGTTGACTTCCAAAATGTCGGTTTGACTTTTTGAACTCTGATTGTGCTTATCCGATTCTGGTTGTTCCTAAGTATGTATTTTACTGTCTATGATTACCGGTTACTCCGCTTTGCTTACCCCACTTAGTTCCCCTCATTTCTTTGTGAAATCGAGTTTTTCTACTAAGTGTGGGGTAAGGTTTTGGTTGACTAATCTGGTTTCATTCTGGTTCTAGGAACACCACTTATGAGCGCAGGACTAAGGCGCGACTTGATGGCACCTCGAGCTCAGGAGCTGCCGCTCCCGTCACACCTGCTGTTCTGGGTCCACCACCTGCTCTACCCCGCCATGCTGGATATCATCCCACCATCGCCCGTCTACCGGATTTCTATTTTGAGTGCTTCCAGAAGATTCAGCACGTTCGGGGAGCTGACGTGCGCCCTCTCTCCATGGAGTCCCTGATATGATCCAACAATGCTGCCCCGATGCCAACCGGTATTCCTACACCCCACTAGGATCCCCTGGCCTAGGCAAGACCCTAGTGCCTTTCAAGAAGCGCATGAATCCAAGGGCAGGCCATCCTCGAGCGCTAAAGCCAAGGTATGACAAGAAATATCACCTAAATCCTTCACTTGCAGGAAGAAAGACTTCGAGGAAGGGAATGTTGTCCCAAGCCATGCTGTTGGCTGAGGGTATAAGCCCTAGCACCGAAGAGAAGCTTCAGCCCGTTCCTAGTCTAACCTCCAGGAGCCCTGAAGAAGAAGTCGGTTCTTTGATTGACCCTCTGGAAGCATTTCTGGAGTACAGAAGGAAGAGAATCCAAGAACCCTTGGCCCGAAGAGGAGAGCTATCAAACACTGAACCTGAGTCGAGGCATGAGAAGACTTGGAGTCCTTGGCCCCGAAGCATAACACTTGGGCTGACCACAGAGAGCTACGTCCAAAACTACATGGAGGCCTATCTGAAGCTTAAAGAAGAAGGCCCGCACGGGAAGAAAGAAGGACCAAGGAGAGAGCAACCACAAGCCCTAAACCAGCAGCCAGGCCGATCAAGGGAGTTTTATGGAGCCGGACATGAAGAACATATCTTTTGGACAAGAAGTCCGGTCACTGAGCCCGTCCGAAGCCGAAGCCCGCGTCCGCCACTCGAGTCAAGCCCGGCGTTCAGCCGGTCAAGCCAACCGGGC
Source organism: Linum lewisii (assembly GCA_034768395.1). NCBI lineage: Eukaryota > Viridiplantae > Streptophyta > Magnoliopsida > Malpighiales > Linaceae > Linum > Linum lewisii. Next base: position 57,292,151 of record CM068296.1, read on the forward strand.
CGCCACACGCGCCCAACCAGCCCGAGCAGCCGTACGCGGCCAGATTAGGGTTTTTGACCTAATTTAGATCTTTTATTCTGCTTTAAAGACTACAACTATTATTTTATGTTTATTCCTTTTTAGTAGGATTATTTAGGGGTTTTTAGGAGACTATTTAGGAATAGGACTCTTTATTTTATTGTTATTTAGAAGTAGTGATTAGGGAGGAGAGCTTGTTCCCTCACCTATATAAGGAGGCCGCCGGCTACCCTTGTAAGGCAGACTTTTTATGAAATAAACCCCCTTTGAAAGAACTCTGTTCTGAAACCCTTATTGTATCTGCATGACGCGATACTGAAGGATCGACTTATCATCAAGAGCATCCATCTCTTGGCGTGGCGTCTATGACTGGACACTTCTGGTTCCCGGCTGTTATATTGCCGACGGGTCAAAGTACTATTCCGCCCTGGTTCCCGAAGGTTTCTACCTCGTTGCACGGTCTCAACTTGCGGTGGTTAGTGTCGTCTGCCCATGGTTGCAGTGATCAGTTGGTATCAGAGCACGGTTCAAACACAAGGACCACATCTATCCCAGTCTCCAGGTTCTCCTGGATTCATATCTTTTATTGCTTTCTTTAGAAAATTGATTCGAAAATCTCCCTTCTATTTCAATTTTAGTTTCGAGTTATAAGAAAAGAAAAAGAAAAGAAAGCAAGGTCACCTTGCCACGTTATTTCCTTTCGTTGTAAGTTTATTTCTAAGAAGAGGGGATAGAAAATTGCTTCCGTTCGATAGTACTAACCATGGCAGACGAGAGACTAGCCAATATAGAAGGCAACATTCGGAACCTTGGAGCTACCATGGCTGCCATCCACGAAGCCTTAGCTCTGCTTCAAGCCGAGAGGGGACGAGATAGGCACCAAGAGGACAGCCCTGAAGACCCGAACAGAAGAGCCCGACGACTAGCTCAGGAGATTGACAATGACTTGAGCAACCTCAAGCTCACCGTGCCAAAGTTTGCTGGCAAATACAATGCCGACGAGTACCTAGATTGGGAGAGAAGTATGGAGGATTTCCTCGAGTGCCACCACTACTCCGAGCGTAAGAAGGTAATCCTCGCCACTCTTGAATTCACTGACTATGCTGCTCTATGGTGGAGCCAATACAAGAGCAGGATCCAAAGGGATGAAGAAGATCCCGTCGAGTCATGGAGAGACCTCAAGCGGATCATGAGGAAGAGGTTTGTCCCGAGTACTTATACCCGAGACCTACACACATCCCTCCGGAGCTTAAAACAAGGCACCATGTCCGTGGAGCAATATACCAAGGAGATCGAGATGTTGGTAGCCAGACTTGACCTCCGAGAAGAACCTGAAGCGAAGATAGCCCGGTTTGTAGGTGGGCTACGCCCCGAGATCATGTATCAAGTCAACATACTCAACTATGCTGACTACGATGAGCTCAAAGCCCTAGCTAACCGCGTGGAGAGAGAATTGAAGAGGGGTTACACGACAAGATCCGCCAGTGCCCCGTGGAGAGGAGGCTGGACTACCAGCCAAGCCTCATGGAAGACCCAACAGCCCCGAGGCTCTAGTTCACGGCCAAACCCTAACCCTAGGGGTTCGGCACCACCGGTAACATCTGTCCAACCTACTTCTACGGTTCAGAATTCTAACCCACGTCCTAGTGGAATTGTATGTTTTAAGTGTCAAGGTAGAGGACACATCTCAAGGGATTGCCCTAACCAACAGACGATGGTAGTAAGAAAAGGAGGAATCGAGATGGACGATGAAGAAGAGGAGAAGAAGGAAGAAGAAGAGGAGTCAGAAGAAGGAGAAGAAGTTCAGCCCGAAGGGCTTGAAAAGTTTGCAGGGTTCACTTTTAAAACCCTAGCACCCGGCGCCCCGGCCTCAGCCCCAGCCTCGGCCCCTGCCCCTGCCCCGGCCTTAGCCCAGGCACTGGCCCTGACCCCGGCCCTGGCCCCAGCACTCGGCCCAAGTCTCGGCACTACCCCAGGCCTTAGCGCCCCAGCGCTCGGCCCCAGCATCGGCACTACCCCAGGCCCCAGCGCCCTAGCGCTCGGCCCCAGCCTCGGCACTGCCCCAAGCCCCAGCGCCCCAGCGCTCGGCCCCAGCCCCGGCGCTACCCTAACAGGCCCCAGCACCCCAGTGCTCAGCCCCAGCCCCGGCGCTGCCCCACCAGGCCCCAGTGCCCCAACACTCGGCCCCAGACCAGGCGTTGCCCCACCAGGCCCCAGGTCCCCAGCACCCGACCCCAGCCTCGGCGCTGCCCCACCAGGCCCCAATGCCCCAGCACTCGGCCCCAGCCCAGGCGCCACCCCACTAGGCCCCAGTGCCCCAGCACTCGGCCCGAGCCCCCGCTAGCACTGCCTGACCAGTTCCAACGCGCCCGCCGCCGCCGGCACCCCACTGCTCGCCGCCATCAGATTTCTACTACCCGCCGCCGGCCCTCCACCGCCCGTCACCGCATCACCGCCTGCTGCCGCCGCATCACTTCCCGCCACCGCCTACTTCCTGCCCGTCGCCGCCGCCGGCTCCCCACTGCCCGTCGCCGCCGGCTCAACACTGCCCGCCGCCGCGTCCCCACTAGTCGGCGGCGCCACCTGGCCCGACGTGCCCTGGCTTACCTCCGGCACCCCTAGCACCCCCGTGCTCCGGCTAGACGCTTCACCACCGGTTCCATGGGAGAATCCCTCCCGACGAGTTTCAAGAGCTACCCCGAGCGAGGACGATCCAGATGCTGATCCGGATGTGGAGATAAGTAAGGAGCTCTCACCCGCTACCTCCCCGAGCCTTAACATTGTTGTTGATAGTTTTTCAGGAGAAGGAGCGATGGAGACTGAAGGAGAGAGTGCTGAAGGACCCGAGCCCTGGTCTATCACTGAATCAAGTGACACTCCTCAGTCTAAGGATAATGCTGCTGAAAACTGGAAGAGGATGATGAGTGTTAGGAAAGGATCTGAGATGGATTTGGTGACAAATCCAAGGCAAGAAGAGGGGGATGATATGATCGAACAATGCTGCCCCGATGCCAACCGGTATTCCTACACCCCACCAGGATCCCCTGGCCTAGGCAAGACCCTAGTGCCTTTCAAGAAGCGTATGAATCCAAGGGCAAGCCATCATCAAGCCCTAAAGCCAAGGTATGGCAAGAAATATCGCCTAAATCCTTCACTTGCAGGAAGAAAGACTCCGAGGAAGGGAATGTTGTCCCAAGCCATGCTGTTGGCCGAGGGTATAAGCCCTAGCACCGAAGAGAAGCTTCAGCCCGTTCCTAGTATAACCTCCAGTAGCCCTGAAGAAGAAGTCAGTTCTTTGAGTGGCCCTCTGGAAGCATTTCTGGAGTACAGAAGGAAATGAATCCAAGAACCCTTGGCCCGAAGAGGAGAGCTGTCAAAGACTGAACCTGACTCGATGCATGAGAAGACTTGGAGTCCTTGGCCCCGAAGCATAACACTTGGGCTGACCACAGAGAGCTACGTCCAAAACTACCTGGAGGCCTATCTGAAGCTTAAAGAAGAAGGCCCGCACGGGAAGAAAGAAGGACCAAGGAGAGAGCAACCACAAGCCCTAAACCAGCAGCCGGGCCGATCAAGGGAGTTTTATGGAGCCGGACATGAAGAACATATCTTTTGGACAAGAAGTCTGGTCACTGAGCCCGTCCGAAGCCGAAGCCCGCGTCCGCCACTCGAGTCAAGCCCGGCGTTCGGCCGGTCAAGCCCACCGGGCCGCCACACGCGCCCAACCGGCCCGAGCAGCCGTACGCGGCCAGATTAGGGTTTTTGACCTAATTTAGGTCTTTTATTCTGCTTTAGAGACTACAACTATTATTTTATGTTTATTCCTTTTTATAGGATTATTTAGGGGTTTTTAGGAGACTATTTAGGAATAGGACTCTTTATTTTATTGTTATTTAGAAGTAGTGATTAGGGAGGAGAGCTTGTTCCCTCACCTATATAAGGAAGCCGCCGGCCACCCTTGTAAGGCAGACTTTTTATGAAATAAACCCCCTTTGAAAGAACTCTGTTCTGAAACCCTTATTGTATCTGCATGACGCGATACTGAAGGATCGACTTATCATCAAGAGCATCCATCTCTTGGCGTGGCGTCTTTGACTGGACACTTCTGGTTCCCGGCTGTTATATAGCCGACGGGTCAAAGTACTATTCCGCCCTGGTTCCCGAAGGTTTCTACCTCGTTGCACGGTCTCAACTTGCGGTGGTTAGGGTCTTCTGCCCACGGTTGCAGCGGTTCACATCAGTCCCTGCACGATCATGATGAGGACTACCACCGGAACGTGCATGACGCCTTAGCACCGGCTGGTCTCCTCGAGCTGACCACCATCGCCGCCGAGTTCCCAGACATTGCCCTCCAGGAGTTCTGGGCAACCTTTGATCTGGATGAGCACAAGAGGAAGCAACGCCAGAAGGTGATCACCTTCTATCTTGGTGGGGTGTGCAGGCAGCTCACCTACGATGAGTTTGCCGCTCATCTCGGCATCCCCTATGAGCACTATCACGATCATCACCTCGGTTGGGGAGAAGATGATGATGGCGAGGAGTACAACGCGCTTTGGAGCCACATGACAGGCGTACCTAGCGATCGCCTCGGGGAGAGCAACTCAGTTAAGTCTCTCTCTCACCCGCTCTATAAATTTATTCATATGGTTTGGCGGAGGTCACTTTTATATGTTCGAGACAAGGATCGCCACCATATCCTCAAGGGGGAGCTCATGCTTCTCTGAGCAATCCGAGAGAGCTACCCTCTCCACCCCGGTTGGGTACTGGCTCGCATCTTCCGCCAGAAGACCAAGAGGAAGACGCCACCCCGCAAACTCTTGGGAGGTAACATCATAGGACAACTCATCCTCTCCTTCGGCATCAGCCATGAGTATGGCCCGCACATTCCACGACATCCAGTTCGGACCGTTGGAGGAGACTTGGCGGTTGAGTACGACTTAGAACTCGACCTCAGTCCCCATGTAGCAGCTGATCCTCCACTCCAGCCTGTGGTCGAGTCAGAGGAAGAAGAGGATGCTGAGGAGCAGCAGCCGCAGCCACCGCCTGAGTTTCATGATTATATACCCTCGCCACACCATCAGGCAGGGTACATCCACCAGTCGCCGCCGTACATCCCCGATCCATATCCGGCGCATACTCAACAGTAGCAACACCACCCCGCGGATGTTCGAGAGTTATACGAGCGACTGCAGGAGTGGCGCATCACTGACAACGCCACTCAAGAGGCGCGATGGACTATTATGCAGCAACATATGCGCCGCGCCGACCGGCGATATGAGGCACAGATGGCGCGGCAACGCCAGCTCGGCGAATTTCTCCACTTTCCACCTCCCGGCTCACCGGACCAGCAGTGATCGGGTTGTATTCATTTTCTGGTGTCTTCTTTTTATTTATTATTTTCGGATTTCGGTCCAACTTTTTTCTGTGTGGATCCGGGACACTTGTCCCGGTTTCCTTTTTATGTTTCATTTGTTTTTGTTTTGTAGGCAATCGGTAGACTCCCTTTGCTTCAGGTTCTGTTACACTTCCCTCCGCTCTCAGGATCTGTGCTTACCCTCTGAAATCAACCGTCCTCATCCAGGTTCTTACATTCCACTCTGAACTCTAAATTAGTCCTGTGAGGACACAGTCCGATTTAAGTGTGGGGTAGGATGCTAGAGAACTTTGCATGAACTTGATTGCCCTTGATTGTTTTTTATGTGTGCCTCGTGATTCCATTCCAGTCTCTCTAGCATTAGAATGGCTCAGTTCTTGATTTTTGATGTTAAGTTGTTGTTCAAACTTTCATAATGATGCTTAGACTGCTTAACCTAGAACTTGAGAACCAACTTGTATGCTTTGATGCTAAATTGCCTGGTCAGAACAGAATTTTAAAATCACACTTGTAGTTTGTAGCCTTGATTGCATGAAAATGACCGAATCGACTAGCAAGCCAACTGTGAGCTTTTGATCCATTGCACGTAACTTGCAATTTTAAATTCTTTCTGAGTGGTTTTCTGTTTACTTGAATGAGTTAGAATTTGCATGAGACCTACTCGAGACCACACGATGACACGAGTTCTAGAAGGATAGGGGCACCTAGATTCAGCTACTAAGCCAGATAGCCTACCAAACGATAAATCCACTAGGTTTAGACCCTTGAGCTTGGCCTGTTCTTTCGGTTCGATAATACATTGCAGCCATTTCCCATTTCTTTCATTCCCCGTTGATCCTTTGTGGTTGTAGTTCTAGATTGACCTACCGGAAGTCGGTTTGTGGTAACCTGCCTATAGCCATTAAACAGGTGATCTTAGCTAATATGTCCAGACGTGTAAACCCTCTAGCAACTAAAAGAGAAATTGGCACAAAAGAAAAGAAAAAAAAGTAGGTAAAGAAAGAAAAAGATAAAAAATTTCAAAAAAAAAATGAAGAAAAAAAAAATCAGAAAAAGTTCAAAGTGTAGTTCAATAAAACGTTCTTCTCCCTACAAATGGAAGAACGAAGCCAAAAGAAAAGTTCAAAAGAAAGTAAAAAAAAAAAAATTGTGCAAAAAGAAAAAGAATAAGTGCTAGGTTGCTTGAGGGTATCATAGGACGAGCGTTCATTATTCCACCTGTGTTTGGTTAGACGGTAGGAAGCCATAGATTAGATTCGAGGGAAGTTAGTCGAAAGCTACACCGCACCAAAGCCATCATCATTCATCCCCATCATCCATCTCATTATAAACCCGAGTAGTGTAGATTTCATTACGATCCTAGCAGGGAAGTCCTTCTTGACTAGATACTCGTGTTGTCACAGTGGTGGAGATGTGGTCAAAATGCAAACCTATGACAGAATTCGGTAACAGAAAATGATCGAGAGCAGAAACACGTCCTTAAACACAGAGAGTGAGAGTTCCCATTGTACTAAATTTATCCTGTGTGAGGAGTCTGGTCGGTCAGGTCAAATTAGTGCATGATTGATTGCTAATTACTTGTCGTGTGCAGTTTATTAGTGAGACCAGATAGTTTGGCTGACCCGTATGCAAGTTAGGTTTCTTGTTCTAGGATCGAGCTGTCTAATAATTCATTGTGTTTGATTGAGCTCCAATTTAATCGATCTTATCAATTGTGAACATGAGCGTTTCTATTCAGTTTGCTTGATGACAAGCAAAAGCTTAAGTGTGGGGTATTTGATGACACTCGATTTGACGTGATTATCAGCCTCATTTAAGCGACATTTCTTTGCTTAAGACATGGTTTTTTAGGGTAGAATAACGAATATTCAATCGATTGCCCTATCTCGTGCCATTTCTGTTACCTTGGCCAGTTTCGGGTCTATTTGATGGTTTTCTAGTGTTTTTGTGTTAGCACAGGTGATTGCCGTCAAATAAAGTAGCCATGGACGTGTCTAAGGTGTAGGAACCTGGAGGAATCAAACCGGAATCAATCCAAGGAGCCAGTCAAAGTCAAACAAAATCCTGCCCGAGTACAAAGAGATTTTCGCCGAAATTGAGCTTGCATATTCGGCGAAAATATTAGTGCATTCAACTGGTGCCGAGTCAAAGGACATCTTCGGCGAAATCATTGTACTCTTCGGACCGAAAATACAAGGCAGAGAAAGCACTCCCGAACACAAAGGAATTTTCGCCGAAATTCTTAAGGAATTTTCGGCGAAAATAATACACTATTCGGGTCAAGTTAGGGTTAAGTATAAATACTTAACCCGGCGGGCCAAACAAGATATATAATCATAATTCGCAAAACACAACTTTTCGAATCAGAATCCTCTCAAGTTCTGGAGCGAAGAGTTGGAGTTCGAAGAGCCGGATAGAGATCGTGACGCCATCCCTTCCACCTCGACGAACCGGAGCTAGGAGTGTAGATTACCGAAGATCGGAGTCTGTCAGAGTCGTCTGAATTAGGTTTTTCAGATTCTTTTATGTTCTTCCTCTGAATGATGAACTCTTTCTTTGTCTTTGTTTCTTCTGTAATGATCATGAGTAGCTAAACTCGTTAGAGCTTAGACTAGATGAACCCTAAGTGACCCAGGGCTTTAAAGCGGTCACGGATCGGCGGTGATTAGATTCGAAATTCAATCAGTTCTTCTTCATGTTTGATTCGTTCTTCATTGTTCATGTTTCTTGTCTGGATTGATCACCTAGATTAGATTCTGGTTAAGCTAAGGATAGAAGCGAACGCTCGCCTTACTTTAGAACATCGAATTGAACAATTAACCTTATAATTGGAGTGTGCCTTTCGTAGGAACCGGTTAGGATTAATTCACTGCAAGAGTAACTCATTAATCACTAGTAATCACACCAATTAATTAAGTCATTGCGGGAGGTGACCGTACCCGGGCGGCTAGTTAATCTTGGTAGTTAGAACGGATAGAGCGAACGTTCGCCGGTCTTAAACCTAAGGGTAAGGAGTGATGGTGGTGTCTTAGTAATTGATTGAATGAGAATCGAAATCCGCTGATCTGTTGATTGCCAATGCTCTAGGGAACGAAGGGGGATTCAAAGTCTAAGTTCGTCTGTCATCCTTGTTTTCAAACCCTAATTCCCAATCTGCTTTAGTTTAATCTTTTTAATTTTTCTGCATTTCTTAGAAGTAGAAGTCGTGGAACTCACACCACGCACAACGTGTTTACCTTTGAGTATTTTGCTAGTTCTGAAGTAACCAATCATAGAAAGCCCTCGGAATACGATCTGCTATACGCTTTTTAGCATTAGTAGTTTTTATTTGGTTGAACCGACCAACGACCGGGCGTTCACCAAATTGGCGCCGTTGCCGGGGACTTCTTTTGATTGTTCGAAAGAAGAACTGGCAATTTATTCTTCTACTTTCCATCTTTCATTTTTCCACCCACTTCTATTTTACACTGGTTTTGTTTGTCTTTGTTATCTGTAGGTTTACAGGTGTATGCCTCACCGTCCTTGGACTCGCTCTCAAACCGAACAGGCTAAGATTGCAGGGAATTCAGGCAGTTCTGCTACACCTCTACGATCACAAATTCTGAAGAAAGTCAGAACCAATCCATTCATCACTCCGATCAAGATCGAGGAACCGAAGGAGAGTTCCTCATCTCCATCTTCACCTATACCGTCATCTTCATCCGCTTCATACACCGAGTCACTTTAACCACCTCCATCTCCTACCATGGACGATCGAGTACACATACCACCACCAAACGGCGATCAACCACCGCCGCCACCACCACCTGTACAGAAGAGTCTAGCAGACTATAACAAGCCGAGCGCGACTAGCGTTCGATCTGCCATTGCCGTTCCGCGCATTGAAGGAGATCCTGACTATGAGATCAAGATCCCATTCTTGACGATGATCTCTAGGGATTTACAGTTTGAAGGCAGACCCCTAGACAATCCGTGCACTCATCTTGCAGACTTCCTTGATCTCTGCAGTACTTTTAAGAGCGGAAACCTCGACAAAAACACCCTTTGTCTGAGAGCCTTCCCGTTCTCTCTAAAAGGCGCTGCTAAGAGGTGGCTTACTGGCAAACCACCTGGCTACTACACTAACTGGGATACTCTGGCTCAGGACTTTGTTGAAGAATACTTCCCTCCGGCCAGAACAACCACCATCAAGGACAACATCGCCAGATTCTCCCAGAAAGAAGGAGAAAGCTTGTATGATACTTGGAATCGATTCCAAGAACTTCTCTACACCTGCCCTCATCATGGATTCGAGCAGAGACAGTTAGCTGAAATCTTCTCTCGTGGACTTCGAGAAAAATCTGCCAAGTGGGTCAATTCTCTAGCTGAAGGGGATTGCACTACACTCACTCCTGAAGCTGCGCTTCTTCACTTCGCAAATTGTGCCTCCAAGTCAAGGAACTGGGAGCGACAATCTGAAGGATCAAGGAGCAAGCTAGATCTCGAAGCTACTATCAAAGCAGAGGTAGAGAAGCATTTGAAGAAGTCTACCACACCGATCAAGCCACCGGCATGCTTGCTATATTCGGAGATCTGGTAGAGAATGTGGTGGAGGTATTCATGGACGACTTCTCCGTCTATGGAGATCCATTTTCCAAGTGCCTGGCTAATCTGGACAAGGTGCTAGCTCATTGTGAGGAAACCAACCTAGCTCTTAGTTGGGTGAAATGCCACTTCATGGTTACCGAAGGCATTGTTCTGGGCCATAGGATCTCTAAGGCCGGTATAGAAGTTGATCGTGCAAAACTTGAGACCATCGCCAGCTTACCACCGCCGACCTCAGTTAAGACAGTTCGGAGTTTCCTCGGTCATGCTGGATTCTACCGAAGATTCATCAGAGATTTTTCCAAGATCACTTTTCCAATGACGAAGCTTCTTAAAAAAGATGTTCCTTTCATTTTTGATAAACCTTTCTTGAAGCCTTTGAAACTTTGAAGACTCAACTCACCACCGTACCGATCCATACAGCACCAGATTGGAATCTTCCATTCGAGATTATGTGCGATGCTAGTGACTTCGCCGTTGGCGCGGTTCTTGGTCAGAGGAAGGAGAAGAGATTTCATCCTATTTACTTCGCTAGCAAGACACTCAATGATGCTCAGAGAAACTACACTACCACGGAGAAAGAGCTTCTGGCCATCGTTTTCTCCTTTGACAAGTTCAGACAGTACCTGGTTCTTTCACATACCATTGTCTACACAGATCATGCTGCCCTACGCCATCTATTAGCCAAGCAGGACTCAAAGCCCCGTCTCATCCGCTGGATCCTTCTCCTTCAAGAGTTTGACATAGAAATTAAAGACAAGAAAGGAGCAGAGAACTTAGCGGCGGATCATCTTTCCCGACTGGAGGAATCACAAACAGGTAAATCTACTACCCCTATCAATGATTTTTTCCCTGACGAGCTGTTGCGTGTTGAAACGTATGAACAGGTTAACAGCATAGCTATCGAGCCCTGGGCAAACCCTCACGCTCAAGATCTGAGTAATGCAACCAACTCGGAAGAACCATGGTATGCAACCCTGGCTAATTACCTCTCTCACGGCATCGTACCTCCTGAGCTGGATTTCAATGCACACAAGAAGCTCTTTAAAGAAGCCAAGTCATACTTCTGGGATGAGCCCTTCTTATACCGCATCAGTATTGATGGAATGATCCGGAGATGTGTCTCTTACATCGAAGCAGCTGACATTATGCGTAAATGCCATGAAGGACAGTTCGGAGGCAACCACACTGCGAGAAAGGTGCTCGAAACAGATTTTTATTGGCCTTCAATCTTTAGTGATTGTGACGCTTTTGCTCGACGTTGTGATGCGTGCCAACGATCAGGTAACATCTCTAACCGTAATGAGATGCCCCAAATTGTTTCTTTAACTGTTGAAATTTTTGATGTTTGGGGAATTGATTCACACCCTCCAACGGAAACAAGTACATTCTTGTAGCCGTTGATTATGTTTCTAAGTGGGCCGAAGCTGAAGCTCTACCCACTAATGATTCAAGAGTGGTGGGTCGGTTCCTTACCCATCTTTTCACGCGTTTTGGTTCACCGCGCTTCATCATAAGCGATAGGGGTACCCACTTCCATGGACAATCCGACCGGGTGTGCAAACGCTTTGGCGTCACCCACCGTATGTCCACAGCTTATCATCCTCAAGCGAATGGTCAAGCGGAAGTGACGAGCCGTGAGCTCAAGCAGATTCTTGATAGGACAGTTGGCCGGTCCCGCAAGGACTGGTCATCTAAGCTCAATGATGCCTTATGGGCTTATCGAACTGCCTACAAGACTCCCATCGGTACCTCACCGTATCAGCTGGTCTATGGCAAGGCATGTCATTTGCCAGTTGAGCTTGAGCACAAGGCATTCTGGGCTAATAAAGAGTTGAACATGAGCTATGCAGTAGCAGGTAATATGCGTCACGACCAGATCGCTGAGCTTGAGGAGCATCGACTCCACGCATATGAGAGCACGAAGTTATACAAAGAGCGCACGAAGAAAATTCATGACTCTCAATTGAAGACGATCAAGCAGTTCTACCCCGGAGATGAAGACCTCTTATATAACTCTCGATTGAAGCTCTTCCTGGTAAACTGAAGTCCCGTTGGTCCGGCCCTTATACCGTGGTACGGCAGGCATCGTTAGGCAGTGTCCTAATCAAATTGCATGATCAGAAGCCATTTATGGTTACCGGGCATAGGCTTAAGAAGTATCTGCAAGGACTAGCTGTCTCTTCCATCGACGTGCACTACTTTGCTTTGGAATCATGACATAAATCCAGGTATCGTCTGGCTCACGGACGTTAAAAAAGAGCGCTTCGTGGGAGGCAACCCACGACTGGATTCAGTTGTTTTCGTTTCGAGTCGTTCTGTTTTAAAACTCCTCTTCAAAAAAAAATTGAAAACCGCCGACCATTTTCAAGATTATTTTCGGCGAAAAATCACCCATATTTTCGCCGAAAATTCCTGTTTAAATCTGACCTATTTCTCCTGTTTCTTCTTCTCGACCGAAATCTACCCAACTTTTCGCAGAACCGAATTTTGATTATACAAGAAATTTTTGCCGAAAATTTTCAATTATTTTCGCCAAAAATCTTGTGTTTTCCGCCGACTATTTATACCGGTTTCGACTTCTGATTTTCGCCCCCACATCCGAAAACTTCACACAAAATCAAAATTCTCTCACCAATTTTGACCATCGCCAATCACCGTCCAGCTCGCTGCCACCTCCTTGTCCGCCGCCCGGCCGCCGCCGCATCATTAGCCAACCACCGCCGCCCTTCTCCCTTGCCTAGCCCTCGGTTCAAACCCTAGAATCGGAGCTTTTTCGGCTCCGGCACCTTCCGACCTAGTTTTCAAGCGTTTTCGTCGATTTCCCGGATTTCCAATCATTTTCTCGAGTCATGTCTTCACGGTTAGTTATTCAGCCCTTGATTGTGAATCTTTTGGCTTTTTGACTTTCTGTTTTCGGCATGGTTAACTTTGGTTGACTTTTTGGTTCTCCCTCAATTTTTATGATTGCTATGTCGGTGTCAATTGGCTAGGTTCTGGCATTTCTTTGTGACCTTTTAAGGCTCGTGACTTGTTGTCTGTGCGATCGTGTTAATGAATCATTCCATTCCTCTTGCTTGCTTAATTGATTGACAGTTCTTTGCTGCTATATCTCGATTCGGTGGTCTCTCGGTTAATTTGCTTGCCCCACTTGTCAACTTAAGTGTGGGGTAGGATTCTTGTCATCTGATGCTGGTCTTCCCTGAGTTGTGTTTTACAGGGCCCCCAAACGTTTTAAGACCACCAGTGCAGATAGAGCGCAGCAGTCCTCAGCTCGCCAGAACCAGACTAAATCCTCCCGACCACCCGCACCAGCTGCACCAACATCGACGGCTGTGGCCATCATCCCCGAGGATGAACCAACCCCTGTGACTCCCATCTCATCTACTCCTGCACCTGCCAATGGGGCCCTACATCCTTTCATCGCAGCCCTGGAGCTGCACCAGCTAGAGGTCTTTCAGAAGATCAAAGATATTCCTTCGGCTAAGGTGGCAGTTCTTTCTCTAGACAGTCTCAAGGCGCACAATCCGGCTTGGCACTCCACCGTCGACACCGCCCTTCATAAAGCCGGTTTACAAGTGCTGACCGCTCATGGTTCCCCCTACCCGTTTGTCGCTCTTCAAGAGTTCTGGAGTTCGTTCCGGCGCCTCACCCCGAAGCCCATACGTGAGCAGAAATTTGTATCCTTTCGCCTCGGTGGTGTTCTCCACGAGAAGTCCATTATCGAGTTCAGCCACCTGCTGGATCCGCACGTCAACCTCAATACAACATCCACTAGCTTCAAGGACACATACTCCATCACGAGTGCTCCTTACCCATACGTGTGGAGATGGGCCTCCTGCGAAGATGAGATCTCACCTATCGTCAACCCCACGGTCGGTGACATCTTTCACCCTATTCTTAAATTCTTGCATTATGTTTGGGTGCAATCTCTGTGTTATTGCAGCAAGACGAGCCGTCACCATGTTTCTTTGCAGGAGCTCGTATTATTCCGTGTTGTAGACGAGGACGCCAACCTGCATCCCGGATGGTGGCTTGCATGATTCTTTCACAAGCGCACTACCACCAAGAAGCTTCCTTCTAAGCTTCCAGGGGGACCTTTCATTTCAATTCTGATGGACAATCTCCAGCTCGGTGACAAATGGGGCCCTGACATTCCTCGTGTCCCGGTTGAGCATATAGGTGCTGAACTCGCCATAGCACGGGGCATCGACCTTTCATTGGATTTTGAGCATTGCAAATCGCTCCCTCACCGCATTCCCCAGTCAGTTGAACGCCCACCATCGCGAGTGCTAATTACCGGAGAGATGAATGAGAGGCTGGCGCGTATTGAGAAGTGGCAGCTAGACTACTTGGCTGGTTCGCTTCAATGGCAGAAGGGCCGAGTAGCACATGAAGAGACCCTGAACGAGCGATGGACCATTCTTCAGCAATTCATGGCTGACCAGTCTGCCAAACACAGGGATGATATCGCATGGCGACAGCAGCTGGAGCAGCGGCTTGGCATTTCCCCTCTCCCGACCCCACCTCCACCCCCACCCTCAGAACAGTGATCAGGTTGTTTCTATCCTTTCCATTTCTTTTCTTTCTTCTTTTCGGATCTCGATCCACTTTTATTCTGTGTGGATCCGGGGCACTTGTCCCGGTATCCTTTTGTTCTTTTTGTTGTTTATGTTTTGTAGGATTTTGAGTAGTTGCTCCACTCCGCCCCGGACTCTTCGTGCTCGACCACTACACCGCCCATCACCCTTCAGGTTCCTCGTATCTCTCTACTTTAGTTTAGTCCTGTGAGGACACAGAACAGTCTAAGTGTGGGGTAGGATGTTAGAGAACCATGCTTGATCTTGATTGCCTATATCTTTGTGTGCCTCGTGATTCCTGTCCAGTTACTCTAGCATAGAATTGCTCAATTCTTGACTTTTGATGTTAAATTGACTTCAATTTTGAACAATGACGTCTAGATTGTTCCACTTAGAACCTGTAACCAACGTGTCAGAACTGATATCAAATGAGTCTAGGTCAGAACAGATCATACATCACTCTTGTAGTTGAAATTTGAATCAATTAAACAGTTTTGCTTGTTAATAACAAAGCTGGATAACACCGTTCTAAGATGAAAAATGCTAGCTTCTTCCATGTTTTCACTCCATATTTTATCACCTGTGATTGTGGCTTAAGATTAGACGGAAATCCAATTCGAAATCTTGTGTAAAAAGTTATAACTAGCTAGGACCAAGTGGCTAAATTGTTGAATCAAGTAACTGAGTTGTGCAAGTTAATGTTAAGTTCATTAAAGTGCTGAAAATAAAGCTAGGCAAGCCCGACACCTAAGTGAAGTGTTCAGGTTGAGCACTAGCATAAGCACAAATACTGTGAGCTAGGCAGGTCCAACACCTAAGTGGAGTGGTTGGTATCGAGCACTAGTATGCAGTAAATAAATTAAAGGAAAAAGTCGAAACTTGAAATAAATTGTTGTTTAAAGCAGTCCTAGCTAGAACATGTAACGTACAGATCTAGAAACGGATGAAGTCGAGTCGATAGCCACGTCACTTTTCCTACCTCCGCATCCACATCATGGCTAGAGCTTAAAGTCTTTTTGATTAGAACTGGTGTTATCGTAGTCGGTTAATTATGATAATTTCTTTCCCAAGAAATGTGCTTTGTTAAAACTACTACTTGAAGTGTGCAGAGATTAGTGAGATCGAAAATTTATTTGGTTGATGTTCTTGCATGTGTAGGTCACTCTTTCTACGTGGAACAGTCTAAACCAAATTGTTAGAATTGAATCTCAGTTTAATCTCGTGTCATTTGTGAATTTGAGTGTGTTCTAATTCAATTTGCTTGAGGACAAGCAAAAGCTTAAGTGTGGGGTATTTTGATGACACTCGAATTGACGTGATTATCAGCCTCATTTAAACGACATTTCATTGTTTAAGACACGGTTTTTAGGGTAGAATAGTGAATATTCACTCAATCGATCTATCTAATGCCTTTTGTGTTACCTTGGCCCATTTCGGGTCTATTTGATGGTTTTCTAGTATTTTCGTGTTAGCACAGGTGTTCGCCATCAAATATGGTAGCCAAGGACGTGTCTAAGGCACTGGAACCCCGAGGAATCACACCCGATTCAACCAGAAAGTCATTCAACTCAAAAGGGATTCCTGCTCCATTTATACACATATTTTCGGCGAAAAATCCCTAGGGTTTTCGCCGAAAATATAAGAAGGAATCCACTGTCCCGATCAAGAGGAAGTTTTTGGCGAAAACCTTGGGATTTTCGCCGAAAACCCTAAGCCAAATCAACCAGGAGAAACAGATGGATGAAGCCACATTTGAACAGATATTTTCGCCAAAAATTCCCTTGTATTTTCGGTGAAAATCCCAGTGAAAAAGCAGCAGCCGCCGGTTAGGTTTAAATACTGAATCTAGCGGCTAAATAAAGAAAAGGATCAGAATTTACAAAAAAACTGACACACTAAAAATTAAGACGAAGACAAGAGAGAGAAAAGAGTTCGAGGAGCGAGGAACAGATCATGATGCCATCCATCCATCTCGGAGAGCCGGTGCTAGGAGTTGAAGATCCAGCAGATTGAAGCTGCGAGGAGTCGTCGAAATTAGGTTTTACAGTTCTTCTCTATCTTTCCTACCTGAGAAGCGTTCTTTGTCTGTCTTCGACTCTTCTGTATTGAATATGAGTAGCTAAACTCGTATAACTTAGATTAGATGAACCCTAAGTGACCCAGGGCTTTAAAGCGGTCACGGATCGGCGGTGATTAGATTCGAAATTCATTCAGTTTCTTCTTCATGTTTGACTTGTTCTTTGTTCTTTGTGTTTCTTGTCTGGTTTGGCCACCTAGATTAGATTCTTGTTAAGCTAAGGATAGAAGTGAACGCTTGCCTTACTTTAGAACATCAAGTTGAACAATTAACCTTATAATTGGAGTGTGCCTTTTGTAGGAACTGGTTAATCCACTGCAAGAGTAACTCATAAATCGTTAGAATTTGCACCAGTTAAGTTAAGTCGTTGCGAGAGGCGACCGTACCCGGGCGACTAATTAATCGTGGTAGCTAGATCGGATAGAGCGAACGTTCGCCAGTCTTAAACCTAAGGGTCAGGAGTTATGGTGGTGTCTGAGAACTGAATGAACTAGAATCAGAAACTGCTGATTTGTCGATTGCCTATGCTCTGGTGATCTAAGGGGGATTCAAAATCTAAGCTTGTCTGTCTTCTGTCTTAGTCAATCAATCAATCGTTAATTCGCTTTAATTTCATTTCAACCTGTCTTTGCATTTTAGTATAGAAGTCGTGGAACTCACACCACGCACTAAGTGTTTTAACCTTGAATTTAAAGTGCCAACACATTTGAGTAAGGAAGTAGAGGAGATCCGTGGAATACGATCTACCCTAGTTTCACAGCTTGGTAGTTATTTGATTGACCGCTATTCTGCAGCCCATCAGGGTTCATCGATGAAATATTACTCAGATAGGAGGACAGCTAACAGCGGGGTTTTGTGGTTGAGGTGCCACTAGAGTCAATCAACAAACAAAGGTCCAACAATCATAAAACAAGAGTCAACTTAAAGAGAAAATTTCAATAAGTTCTCAAAGAGCATAGAAATGAGTGAGATTGAGTAAAGGATCGTACAACAGAGGAAATAAAATGAAGGGAAGATTCTAGGATAATATAGGGAGGGTCAGGGGTTCACTTTTGAGCTTAGGGTCAACTATATATTAAGGAAACCGGGTAGAAACCAAGTCAATTCAAGGCAAGAATCAACCCTCACACACTTCATCAAGCATGGGCCTAGGGACTCTAATGAGTTCCTACTACTATGCAAGTGTCAAGACAATTGCTCTTTTGACCAAAGTAGTCGAAACCACCATGCACACCACATGCTCAATGAAATGCATAGATAACAAATCACCTAAAATAGGACCAAGAACAGGTAACTCTTGTCACTAAGCACATGAAGTTAGGCAAATAAAACTCAAACCTGAATCCTAACAAGAATCTACGCGAATGAGTACCCAATCCACCAACATACATGAGCAAACAAAGTGCCTAATCTCATATTCAACACCATTTGCACAAGTCATGGTCAATTTTGGGTAAGAGAAAGTGCACAGGAAAATGGATTGAAACCAATCTTGCATCCACATAATAGAATCCCATAGAACAACCTCACACCCATGGATTCACCCCAACCCAAACCCCTAGGTCTAGTGTGCCAGATAAAGAACAAGAACAACCATGGATCTACACAAAGAAGTCAAGGAGTTGAACATTCTTAGCTATTAGATGGGCTTGTGATGGTGGAGGATGGTGTGGAGACCCTTGGGAATAGTCTAGGAGGTGGTGGAGACCCTTTCCTTCCTCAAATCTCTTTGAAGAAGAACCAATTTCCAAACTAACTTCTAAAAGTGTTGAAAAAGCACTTATATAGTGGTGTCAAAATGAGGGCGCGACCGTGAAGAGTGATCGACAGCGGGCTGAGCGTCGCCATCCCACATTGCGGTTAAGTTGGATGCCACCAACTACATCCTATGGAAACTCCAGATCGAACAATTCCTTGTGGGCTATGACCTCATAGGTCATGTCGATGGTATATTTGAGGCGCCAGCTTATACCGCAGCAGAAGGAGGCGTTTCTGCTCAGTACACCAAATGGTACTGTCAAGATGAGCTAGTCCTGGGGTGGTTGATTAACTCTCTGTCACCGGCTGTCATTCATGCTCTCGTTGGTGTTCGTACGGTGCCCGAAGCTTGGTTATCATTGGCAACGTCCTTCAGATTCGGGAGCCTGTCTCAAATCAGTTCCTTAAAATCGCACCTTTTTTATTTGTGTTTGTCATCTGATTCTATTGTTGACTATTTATAGAAAGTGAAAAATATCGCTGACAGACTTCAAGCTCTTGGCCAACCTTTCCAAGATGGTGATCTTGTTGAGTATGTCACTAGAGGCCTCCCTCCTTCGTATATGTCACTAGAGAAACTACACTACCACGGAGAAAGAGCTTCTGGCCATCGTTTTCTCCTTTGACAAGTTCAGACAGTACCTGGTTCTTTCACATACCATTGTCTACACAGATCATGCTGCCCTACGCCATCTATTAGCCAAGCAGGACTCAAAGCCCCGTCTCATCCGCTGGATCCTTCTCCTTCAAGAGTTTGACATAGAAATTAAAGACAAGAAAGGAGCAGAGAACTTAGCGGCGGATCATCTTTCCCGACTGGAGGAATCACAAACAGGTAAATCTACTACCCCTATCAATGATTTTTTCCCTGACGAGCTGTTGCGTGTTGAAACGTATGAACAGGTTAACAGCATAGCTATCGAGCCCTGGGCAAACCCTCACGCTCAAGATCTGAGTAATGCAACCAACTCGGAAGAACCATGGTATGCAACCCTGGCTAATTACCTCTCTCACGGCATCGTACCTCCTGAGCTGGATTTCAATGCACACAAGAAGCTCTTTAAAGAAGCCAAGTCATACTTCTGGGATGAGCCCTTCTTATACCGCATCAGTATTGATGGAATGATCCGGAGATGTGTCTCTTACATCGAAGCAGCTGACATTATGCGTAAATGCCATGAAGGACAGTTCGGAGGCAACCACACTGCGAGAAAGGTGCTCGAAACAGATTTTTATTGGCCTTCAATCTTTAGTGATTGTGACGCTTTTGCTCGACGTTGTGATGCGTGCCAACGATCAGGTAACATCTCTAACCGTAATGAGATGCCCCAAATTGTTTCTTTAACTGTTGAAATTTTTGATGTTTGGGGAATTGATTCACACCCTCCAACGGAAACAAGTACATTCTTGTAGCCGTTGATTATGTTTCTAAGTGGGCCGAAGCTGAAGCTCTACCCACTAATGATTCAAGAGTGGTGGGTCGGTTCCTTACCCATCTTTTCACGCGTTTTGGTTCACCGCGCTTCATCATAAGCGATAGGGTACCCACTTCCATGGACAATCCGACCGGGTGTGCAAACGCTTTGGCGTCACCCACCGTATGTCCACAGCTTATCATCCTCAAGCGAATGGTCAAGCGGAAGTGACGAGCCGTGAGCTCAAGCAGATTCTTGATAGGACAGTTGGCCGGTCCCGCAAGGACTGGTCATCTAAGCTCAATGATGCCTTATGGGCTTATCGAACTGCCTACAAGACTCCCATCGGTACCTCACCGTATCAGCTGGTCTATGGCAAGGCATGTCATTTGCCAGTTGAGCTTGAGCACAAGGCATTCTGGGCTAATAAAGAGTTGAACATGAGCTATGCAGTAGCAGGTAATATGCGTCACGACCAGATCGCTGAGCTTGAGGAGCATCGACTCCACGCATATGAGAGCACGAAGTTATACAAAGAGCGCACGAAGAAAATTCATGACTCTCAATTGAAGACGATCAAGCAGTTCTACCCCGGAGATGAAGACCTCTTATATAACTCTCGATTGAAGCTCTTCCTGGTAAACTGAAGTCCCGTTGGTCCGGCCCTTATACCGTGGTACGGCAGGCATCGTTAGGCAGTGTCCTAATCAAATTGCATGATCAGAAGCCATTTATGGTTACCGGGCATAGGCTTAAGAAGTATCTGCAAGGACTAGCTGTCTCTTCCATCGACGTGCACTACTTTGCTTTGGAATCATGACATAAATCCAGGTATCGTCTGGCTCACGGACGTTAAAAAAGAGCGCTTCGTGGGAGGCAACCCACGACTGGATTCAGTTGTTTTCGTTTCGAGTCGTTCTGTTTTAAAACTCCTCTTCAAAAAAAAATTGAAAACCGCCGACCATTTTCAAGATTATTTTCGGCGAAAAATCACCCATATTTTCGCCGAAAATTCCTGTTTAAATCTGACCTATTTCTCCTGTTTCTTCTTCTCGACCGAAATCTACCCAACTTTTCGCAGAACCGAATTTTGATTATACAAGAAATTTTTGCCGAAAATTTTCAATTATTTTCGCCAAAAATCTTGTGTTTTCCGCCGACTATTTATACCGGTTTCGACTTCTGATTTTCGCCCCCACATCCGAAAACTTCACACAAAATCAAAATTCTCTCACCAATTTTGACCATCGCCAATCACCGTCCAGCTCGCTGCCACCTCCTTGTCCGCCGCCCGGCCGCCGCCGCATCATTAGCCAACCACCGCCGCCCTTCTCCCTTGCCTAGCCCTCGGTTCAAACCCTAGAATCGGAGCTTTTTCGGCTCCGGCACCTTCCGACCTAGTTTTCAAGCGTTTTCGTCGATTTCCCGGATTTCCAATCATTTTCTCGAGTCATGTCTTCACGGTTAGTTATTCAGCCCTTGATTGTGAATCTTTTGGCTTTTTGACTTTCTGTTTTCGGCATGGTTAACTTTGGTTGACTTTTTGGTTCTCCCTCAATTTTTATGATTGCTATGTCGGTGTCAATTGGCTAGGTTCTGGCATTTCTTTGTGACCTTTTAAGGCTCGTGACTTGTTGTCTGTGCGATCGTGTTAATGAATCATTCCATTCCTCTTGCTTGCTTAATTGATTGACAGTTCTTTGCTGCTATATCTCGATTCGGTGGTCTCTCGGTTAATTTGCTTGCCCCACTTGTCAACTTAAGTGTGGGGTAGGATTCTTGTCATCTGATGCTGGTCTTCCCTGAGTTGTGTTTTACAGGGCCCCCAAACGTTTTAAGACCACCAGTGCAGATAGAGCGCAGCAGTCCTCAGCTCGCCAGAACCAGACTAAATCCTCCCGACCACCCGCACCAGCTGCACCAACATCGACGGCTGTGGCCATCATCCCCGAGGATGAACCAACCCCTGTGACTCCCATCTCATCTACTCCTGCACCTGCCAATGGGGCCCTACATCCTTTCATCGCAGCCCTGGAGCTGCACCAGCTAGAGGTCTTTCAGAAGATCAAAGATATTCCTTCGGCTAAGGTGGCAGTTCTTTCTCTAGACAGTCTCAAGGCGCACAATCCGGCTTGGCACTCCACCGTCGACACCGCCCTTCATAAAGCCGGTTTACAAGTGCTGACCGCTCATGGTTCCCCCTACCCGTTTGTCGCTCTTCAAGAGTTCTGGAGTTCGTTCCGGCGCCTCACCCCGAAGCCCATACGTGAGCAGAAATTTGTATCCTTTCGCCTCGGTGGTGTTCTCCACGAGAAGTCCATTATCGAGTTCAGCCACCTGCTGGATCCGCACGTCAACCTCAATACAACATCCACTAGCTTCAAGGACACATACTCCATCACGAGTGCTCCTTACCCATACGTGTGGAGATGGGCCTCCTGCGAAGATGAGATCTCACCTATCGTCAACCCCACGGTCGGTGACATCTTTCACCCTATTCTTAAATTCTTGCATTATGTTTGGGTGCAATCTCTGTGTTATTGCAGCAAGACGAGCCGTCACCATGTTTCTTTGCAGGAGCTCGTATTATTCCGTGTTGTAGACGAGGACGCCAACCTGCATCCCGGATGGTGGCTTGCATGATTCTTTCACAAGCGCACTACCACCAAGAAGCTTCCTTCTAAGCTTCCAGGGGGACCTTTCATTTCAATTCTGATGGACAATCTCCAGCTCGGTGACAAATGGGGCCCTGACATTCCTCGTGTCCCGGTTGAGCATATAGGTGCTGAACTCGCCATAGCACGGGGCATCGACCTTTCATTGGATTTTGAGCATTGCAAATCGCTCCCTCACCGCATTCCCCAGTCAGTTGAACGCCCACCATCGCGAGTGCTAATTACCGGAGAGATGAATGAGAGGCTGGCGCGTATTGAGAAGTGGCAGCTAGACTACTTGGCTGGTTCGCTTCAATGGCAGAAGGGCCGAGTAGCACATGAAGAGACCCTGAACGAGCGATGGACCATTCTTCAGCAATTCATGGCTGACCAGTCTGCCAAACACAGGGATGATATCGCATGGCGACAGCAGCTGGAGCAGCGGCTTGGCATTTCCCCTCTCCCGACCCCACCTCCACCCCCACCCTCAGAACAGTGATCAGGTTGTTTCTATCCTTTCCATTTCTTTTCTTTCTTCTTTTCGGATCTCGATCCACTTTTATTCTGTGTGGATCCGGGGCACTTGTCCCGGTATCCTTTTGTTCTTTTTGTTGTTTATGTTTTGTAGGATTTTGAGTAGTTGCTCCACTCCGCCCCGGACTCTTCGTGCTCGACCACTACACCGCCCATCACCCTTCAGGTTCCTCGTATCTCTCTACTTTAGTTTAGTCCTGTGAGGACACAGAACAGTCTAAGTGTGGGGTAGGATGTTAGAGAACCATGCTTGATCTTGATTGCCTATATCTTTGTGTGCCTCGTGATTCCTGTCCAGTTACTCTAGCATAGAATTGCTCAATTCTTGACTTTTGATGTTAAATTGACTTCAATTTTGAACAATGACGTCTAGATTGTTCCACTTAGAACCTGTAACCAACGTGTCAGAACTGATATCAAATGAGTCTAGGTCAGAACAGATCATACATCACTCTTGTAGTTGAAATTTGAATCAATTAAACAGTTTTGCTTGTTAATAACAAAGCTGGATAACACCGTTCTAAGATGAAAAATGCTAGCTTCTTCCATGTTTTCACTCCATATTTTATCACCTGTGATTGTGGCTTAAGATTAGACGGAAATCCAATTCGAAATCTTGTGTAAAAAGTTATAACTAGCTAGGACCAAGTGGCTAAATTGTTGAATCAAGTAACTGAGTTGTGCAAGTTAATGTTAAGTTCATTAAAGTGCTGAAAATAAAGCTAGGCAAGCCCGACACCTAAGTGAAGTGTTCAGGTTGAGCACTAGCATAAGCACAAATACTGTGAGCTAGGCAGGTCCAACACCTAAGTGGAGTGGTTGGTATCGAGCACTAGTATGCAGTAAATAAATTAAAGGAAAAAGTCGAAACTTGAAATAAATTGTTGTTTAAAGCAGTCCTAGCTAGAACATGTAACGTACAGATCTAGAAACGGATGAAGTCGAGTCGATAGCCACGTCACTTTTCCTACCTCCGCATCCACATCATGGCTAGAGCTTAAAGTCTTTTTGATTAGAACTGGTGTTATCGTAGTCGGTTAATTATGATAATTTCTTTCCCAAGAAATGTGCTTTGTTAAAACTACTACTTGAAGTGTGCAGAGATTAGTGAGATCGAAAATTTATTTGGTTGATGTTCTTGCATGTGTAGGTCACTCTTTCTACGTGGAACAGTCTAAACCAAATTGTTAGAATTGAATCTCAGTTTAATCTCGTGTCATTTGTGAATTTGAGTGTGTTCTAATTCAATTTGCTTGAGGACAAGCAAAAGCTTAAGTGTGGGGTATTTTGATGACACTCGAATTGACGTGATTATCAGCCTCATTTAAACGACATTTCATTGTTTAAGACACGGTTTTTAGGGTAGAATAGTGAATATTCACTCAATCGATCTATCTAATGCCTTTTGTGTTACCTTGGCCCATTTCGGGTCTATTTGATGGTTTTCTAGTATTTTCGTGTTAGCACAGGTGTTCGCCATCAAATATGGTAGCCAAGGACGTGTCTAAGGCACTGGAACCCCGAGGAATCACACCCGATTCAACCAGAAAGTCATTCAACTCAAAAGGGATTCCTGCTCCATTTATACACATATTTTCGGCGAAAATACCCTAGGGTTTTCGCCGAAAATATAAGAAGGAATCCACTGTCCCGATCAAGAGGAAGTTTTTGGCGAAAACCTTGGGATTTTCGCCGAAAACCCTAAGCCAAATCAACCAGGAGAAACAGATGGATGAAGCCACATTTGAACAGATATTTTCGCCAAAAATTCCCTTGTATTTTCGGTGAAAATCCCAGTGAAAAAGCAGCAGCCGCCGGTTAGGTTTAAATACTGAATCTAGCGGCTAAATAAAGAAAAGGATCAGAATTTACAAAAAAACTGACACACTAAAAATTAAGACGAAGACAAGAGAGAGAAAAGAGTTCGAGGAGCGAGGAACAGATCATGATGCCATCCATCCATCTCGGAGAGCCGGTGCTAGGAGTTGAAGATCCAGCAGATTGAAGCTGCGAGGAGTCGTCGAAATTAGGTTTTACAGTTCTTCTCTATCTTTCCTACCTGAGAAGCGTTCTTTGTCTGTCTTCGACTCTTCTGTATTGAATATGAGTAGCTAAACTCGTATAACTTAGATTAGATGAACCCTAAGTGACCCAGGGCTTTAAAGCGGTCACGGATCGGCGGTGATTAGATTCGAAATTCATTCAGTTTCTTCTTCATGTTTGACTTGTTCTTTGTTCTTTGTGTTTCTTGTCTGGTTTGGCCACCTAGATTAGATTCTTGTTAAGCTAAGGATAGAAGTGAACGCTTGCCTTACTTTAGAACATCAAGTTGAACAATTAACCTTATAATTGGAGTGTGCCTTTTGTAGGAACGGTTAATCCACTGCAAGAGTAACTCATAAATCGTTAGAATTTGCACCAGTTAAGTTAAGTCGTTGCGAGAGGCGACCGTACCCGGGCGACTAATTAATCGTGGTAGCTAGATCGGATAGAGCGAACGTTCGCCAGTCTTAAACCTAAGGGTCAGGAGTTATGGTGGTGTCTGAGAACTGAATGAACTAGAATCAGAAACTGCTGATTTGTCGATTGCCTATGCTCTGGTGATCTAAGGGGGATTCAAAATCTAAGCTTGTCTGTCTTCTGTCTTAGTCAATCAATCAATCGTTAATTCGCTTTAATTTCATTTCAACCTGTCTTTGCATTTTAGTATAGAAGTCGTGGAACTCACACCACGCACTAAGTGTTTTAACCTTGAATTTAAAGTGCCAACACATTTGAGTAAGGAAGTAGAGGAGATCCGTGGAATACGATCTACCCTAGTTTCACAGCTTGGTAGTTATTTGATTGACCGCTATTCTGCAGCCCATCAGGGTTCATCGATGAAATATTACTCAGATAGGAGGACAGCTAACAGCGGGGTTTTGTGGTTGAGGTGCCACTAGAGTCAATCAACAAACAAAGGTCCAACAATCATAAAACAAGAGTCAACTTAAAGAGAAAATTTCAATAAGTTCTCAAAGAGCATAGAAATGAGTGAGATTGAGTAAAGGATCGTACAACAGAGGAAATAAAATGAAGGGAAGATTCTAGGATAATATAGGGAGGGTCAGGGGTTCACTTTTGAGCTTAGGGTCAACTATATATTAAGGAAACCGGGTAGAAACCAAGTCAATTCAAGGCAAGAATCAACCCTCACACACTTCATCAAGCATGGGCCTAGGGACTCTAATGAGTTCCTACTACTATGCAAGTGTCAAGACAATTGCTCTTTTGACCAAAGTAGTCGAAACCACCATGCACACCACATGCTCAATGAAATGCATAGATAACAAATCACCTAAAATAGGACCAAGAACAGGTAACTCTTGTCACTAAGCACATGAAGTTAGGCAAATAAAACTCAAACCTGAATCCTAACAAGAATCTACGCGAATGAGTACCCAATCCACCAACATACATGAGCAAACAAAGTGCCTAATCTCATATTCAACACCATTTGCACAAGTCATGGTCAATTTTGGGTAAGAGAAAGTGCACAGGAAAATGGATTGAAACCAATCTTGCATCCACATAATAGAATCCCATAGAACAACCTCACACCCATGGATTCACCCCAACCCAAACCCCTAGGTCTAGTGTGCCAGATAAAGAACAAGAACAACCATGGATCTACACAAAGAAGTCAAGGAGTTGAACATTCTTAGCTATTAGATGGGCTTGTGATGGTGGAGGATGGTGTGGAGACCCTTGGGAATAGTCTAGGAGGTGGTGGAGACCCCTTTCCTTCCTCAAATCTCTTTGAAGAAGAACCAATTTCCAAACTAACTTCTAAAAGTGTTGAAAAAGCACTTATATAGTGGTGTCAAAATGAGGGCGCGACCGTGAAGAGTGATCGACAGCGGGCTGAGCGTCGCCATCCCACATTGCGGTTAAGTTGGATGCCACCAACTACATCCTATGGAAACTCCAGATCGAACAATTCCTTGCGGGCTATGACCTCATAGGTCATGTCGATGGTATATTTGAGGCGCCAGCTTATACCGCAGCAGAAGGAGGCGTTTCTGCTCAGTACACCAAATGGTACTGTCAAGATGAGCTAGTCCTGGGGTGGTTGATTAACTCTCTGTCACCGGCTGTCATTCATGCTCTCGTTGGTGTTCGTACGGTGCGCGAAGCTTGGTTATCATTGGCAACGTCCTTCAGATTCGGGAGCCTGTCTCAAATCAGTTCCTTAAAATCGCACCTTTTTTATTTGTGTTTGTCATCTGATTCTATTGTTGACTATTTATAGAAAGTGAAAAATATCGCTGACAGACTTCAAGCTCTTGGCCAACCTTTCCAAGATGGTGATCTTGTTGAGTATGTCACTAGAGGCCTCCCTCCTTCGTATAGGCTCCTAATCTTCTGAATTCACAATCGAGCCCAACCAATCAGTTTCTTGGAGCTCCATGGAATGCTCCTGTCTTAGGAGATCGACTTAGCAATGGAGGAAGATGTTGCTTCAATGGTGCAGCAAGCTAATTACGTGGCCCAAGCCACAGAAAGCCACGACCGCATACGCCATCCACGAGGACGTGGCGTCCCTTACTCAGCTCCGGCTCATGGTGGCTACCCCACCACCTACTAGCCACGACATCAACACCACGCGCTGGCCAGCCATTATTGCCCGCCGACCTAGTCTCCACACAGTTACAGCCCACGACCACTAATATGCTTCAACTACAATGGTCATGGACATCACTGTAAGATGTGTCAATCTCCGAGATGTGGTCAACCGAATCCACAAGCCAACTATTTGACGTCCCCATCTCCACCATAGCCGACCTGGACCCTAGACTCGGGCGCATCCCATCACCTCATCAACGACCTGGACAACCTTGCTTTACACACTGAGCACTAGGGCACTGAATAATTACTAAAAAAATGAATCCTTTGTCAATGGGAAAATCGTCGGCAAAGGCTCCAAAACCATCGCTAAATGTTTCAGCGATGATTTTCAACCGTGGGTTTGTATCGTTCATGATACACCATCGGCGAAAGTACCAGGCGGCGGTTTTGGATTTCCGCTGGCAAGTCAACTATTACCGACGATAAAAATCATCAACAAAACTCATGCTTTTGCCGACGGTTTACTTTCACCAATGATTTACACCCGTCATCACTTTATCGTTACAAAATGGTAGCTATTCGGCGATGATGTGTTCTGTCGCTGAACGTAAGCTTTTGCCGACGATTTTTACGTCGCCAATCATGATCTTTCACCAGCACTTTTTTCTATCGTCGATCGTGAGCTTTTGCCGACGATTTTTTCCGTCACCAATCAGCAACTTTTGCTGACGCTTTTTCTTGTCGCCAATCGTGAGCTTTTGTCTAAGCTTTTTTCCATCACCAATCGTAAGCTTTTGCCAACGCTTTATTTGGTCGTAAATTTATTATCATCATTGAATGCAACCCGTTGGTGACGATTTATTACTCACATTAGATAATTAAAACAAACTATCACACATATATAATAACTTTTTCATTTTCATAAAATCGTGCCAACAAAATACTAGTCATTGTATTTGCGAATAACATATATATAACATCATGTCTAAAACTATTCTAAATCCATAAGTTATAGGAACAACATCACATATAACATGCATGTTCAAAAGATAAGTTCTTGTTCATCTGATCCGCCATATTCTTTCATCTGATCTGCCATATTCTTTCATCTGATCTGCCATATTCTTTCACTTGATTCGCCATACTTCTATCCGTTCTACAAATAAAACACAAAAAAGATGAGTGTTAAATATTTCTTTTACAAACAAAAATAAAATAAGAACAAACAAACACATAAATAGATAATTTTCCAAAACAACACTTAAATAGACTTTTCCAAAACAGCAAACTTAATTGCTCAACATAAGCACTTAAATAGACTGAAGGAGTACAACTTGTGACGCAAAGAGACTCAATTGATCAAATAAATATAAGTAAGAACAAGCACGTATGAGTTAGAGAATCTAAATAAGCTGCAAGCAGATTAACACATGACGTGAATAAGAAATAGCACATGACACATATATATCTAAGCAAAAAAAGGAACTTGTAATATCAGGCCTGCTAACAGTTAAGTAAAGTAATGAACCAATTGTGACATCCTAGGCAAACCCCACATCGACAAAGCATAGGATAGATCCATGGGCTATGTGGAATAGTTCAACCTTAACTTACATGACACGTTTTGGGGCGTAGTGGTAGGGGTTTGATCTTCAGAGGAGGTCATGGGTTTGAATCTCACCAACACCCAAAAACAAATTCGCGAGGGTTGGGCCCAAAGCGAACAATATCTTGTCAGAAAAGGTTGAGATGTTACAAGTGGTATTAGAGCCTCTCCTTGTCCCTCTTGAATGATGGTGGGGCAAACCTCAACGAGGGCGTTGAGTCCTTGAGGGGGGTGTATGTGACATCCTAGGCAAAACCCACACCGACAAAGCACGGGGGAGATCCATGGGCTATGTGGAATAGTTCAACCGTAACTAACATGATGTGTTTGGGGCGTAGTGGTGAGGGTTTGATCTTGAGAGGAAAAGGTCATGGGTTTGAGTCCCACCAAAACCCAAAAGAAAATCCGTGAGGGCTGGGCCCAAAGCGGACAATATCTTGTCATCAAAGGTTGGGATGTTACACCAATCATTCCTCTATATAACTTATGACTGGCCTCTCGACCTGTAAGACCAGTACCAATTTTTGCAGAAGTAGACATAGGAGTATTACTATGCTTGACATTAGATAAGTCGAACTTAGAGATCATGTTCATGCAATATTTAGTTTGAGACAGAAAAATCTCAGTGTCAAACTTTTTGATTTGAAGACCAAGAAAGAAGGCCAATTCCCCCACCATACTCATCTCAAACTCACTCTGCATAGTGTCACCAAACTTTGTACTAAGAGAGGGATCAGTGGAACCGAAAATAATATCATCAACATAAACCTGAACAAGCAAAATATTATTATCGGAACGGTAAATAAACAAAGTTGTATCAACATGACCACAACAAAATCCTTGACTAAGAAGAAAAGTACTAAGTTTTTCATACCAAGCTCTAGAAGCCTGTTTGAGACCATAAAGGGCCTTCTTGAGTTTAATGACATGATCAGGAAACATATAATTTTCAAATCCAGGAGGTTGAGCAACAAAAACTTCTTCCTTAATAACACCACTTAAAAAGGCACTCTTAACATTCATTTGAAAGAGTTTAAACTTGTTTATACTCGCAAAAGCACACAACAGGCGAATTAGCTTCTAACCTAGCAATTGGGGCAAAAGTTTCATCAAAATCAATGCCCTCTTCTTGACAATAACCTTGTGCAACCAACCTAGCTTTATTTCTTACAATGTTCCCTTCTTCATCGGTTTTATTTCTAAAAACCCATTTAGTCCCGATAATTTGTATATCAATAGGTTTTTCAACAAGATCCCAAACATCAGCTCTTTCAAATTGGACAAGTTCATCAGTCATAGCAGAAATCCAACAATCATTAAGTAAGGCATCTTTAACATTCTTAGGTTCAATAGTAGAGACAAGAGCCGTATAAATAATTTTTGATCTGGTAGTCAAACCAATGTTAAGATATCCAATAACCTGATCAAGGGGATGTCGCTTTTCAATGTGTTGTGGTGGCTGAGGGTCCTTGTCAAGTACTTGTGCACTTGTTTGAATCTCCTCTTTGTCAATGTGACCAACACTGTCAATAGTGATTTCTTGGTCGAAATGAGAAAGACCAAAATCTTCATCATCAATCTCTTGAATATCAACATCTAAACAGGGACTTTCATAAAAAAACAACATGAATAGATTCCTCAACTTTAGAACAGCGTTTGTTAAACACTCTATAAGCACGACTACTATTCGAATAGCCAAGGAAGTTTCCTTCATCAGATTTTGCATCAAATTTTCCTAACAGATCTTTTGTATTATAAGAATGAAACATTTGCAACCAAAAGGTCTGAAATAACTGATGTTAGGTTTTCTACCTTTCCAGATTTCATAGGGGGTATGATTCATTGTTTTTGTAACAAGAGCCCTATTGGTATGTAACAAGCTGTGTTCACATCTTCTCCCCAAAAACCTTTAGGGAGACCATAGTCATTAAGCATTATTCTAGAAATTTCAATGAGAGTTCGAATTTTCCTTTCCACTACCCCATTTTGGTGAGAAGTGCATGGAGCTGAGAAGTTATTACTAATGCCAAAACTTTCACAGAAAAGATCGAATTCTTGACTAATGAACTCGCCACCATGATCACTTCTAATACTAGCAATGTTAACACCTTTTTCATATTGGACAGTCTTAACAAAAGAGCAAAACTTCTCGTAGGTTTCATCTTTATGACTAAGTAAGTAAACCCAAGTAAAACGAGTAAATATCTCCTTTTCAATAACCCTAAAAGATTATCCCGTTATCACATTCACGCTTAGCACGACATTTATCACACTAAAAAATAACAAAATTTCCATTTCCACAGATATGACTGATAGGCAGAAGATTATGCCTTAATTTTTGACAAGCATGACATTACTAAGCATAGTTTTTTCTTTCGTACCAATTTCACCACTACCAATAATTTTACTAGATCGATTATCTCCAAAACACACCTTACCTTTGTCAGTTTTGTTAAAAGAAAAGAAAAGAGATTCATTACCAGTCATGTGGTGTGAACAACCACTGTCAAGAACCCACTCGTGCTGATCTACTGAATCCTGATAGCAGACATGCACCAAAGATAGTCTCGTTTTTTGTTTTGGCACCTAGATAGACTTGGATGCCTTGTTTTTATCATAATAAACACATTTGAAGCAAGGTTTTCCAAAACCATAGCAGGTATTACATTCACTACTAACAATAGAAAAAGGAAGCTCATGATAAATACTTTTTAGACTAGAAAATTTAGGAAGATAATATTGATTCTATGAGTAGACCACAATCTTAATTTAGATTTTAAGACCTTGTTCTGGATTAATAGACGTTTCGGATTTAACTTAACATTTTGACAAAACATGTTTGAGTCTGATACTTCCTTTTCCAAAACCTTTTTTTTCAATTTCAGTAGCTAAGACAGTCTTGATTTCATTGTATTTATTTTCAACACATTTAAAATCATCTTGAATTTGTTTAACAACTTCATGCAACTCAGTTTCAGATTCATAGTCAGTATCATAGTAGCCATCATAGCTTGTTCACCAGTTTTCGTGTCTGATTTGTCATTTTCTTCACTGTCACTCCAAGTGGCTTGGAATGCTCTTTCCCTTTTTAGTAAGGGGCATTCAGGTTTAATGTGTCCAGTCTTGCCACACTTAAAACACTAAACATAAGTACTGCTACTACCACTAGATTCTTTTTCTAGATTTCAAGTTCATAGCTTCCTGAATTGTTTCTAATTTCAGCAGATTTTTTACTGTCAAAATCCTTTCCTTTCGAACTTGACATTTGTCTATTCTTATCTCTTCTATACTTAAGTAATTTACTAACATGTTTTGAAAGATGAGCGAGTTCCTCTTCATCATAACCTTCAAACTCATCAGTAGTAGTTTCAACATTTGACTTGAACACTATAGATTTCTTAATTTTACTTTCATCACTATCATCCTCTCTTTTCAGTATTTCTCCATGAGTAGTAAGTGAACCAAAAAACTCATTGAGATTAATAGTAGCAAGACTCTTAGACTTTTCTATTGCAGTAATCTTAGGTCTCCATTGTTTAGGTAGTGACCATAAGATTTTCCTAATAAGAACCTTGTTTTCATAAACTTTTCCAATAGCACTTAACTTATAACGATATTTTGAAACCTATCAGACATAACCTTTATTGACTCTCCTAGATTCATTTTTGAATAACTCGAATTCGTGTTTAAGCATGCTAATTCTAGATGATTTAACTAAGTTAGTACCCTCATAAGTAACACATAACTTACCCCAAATCTCCTTAGCATACTTACAGCTTGAAATTCGATTGAATTCCTGTTTACCAGTGTGCAGTACATCAGGTTCATGGCTTGTGCATTTTTCTGGATATTCTTCATGTCGTCATCACTCTACTGATCAGCCTCGGTTTTAAAATCAATAGGACTGTCAATCGTGATCTTCCACAGAGCTAGATTAGCCGACTTAATGAAAGGCTCCATTTGGTTTTTCCAATAGCCATAATGAGCTCCTTCGAACTTTAGAGGTCGATTTTATGAAAAATCCATCTGCAAGAAACACAATAGAAGAGGATGATGGAACTGCCATTTCAAGAGAAAAATCACAATGAAGAAAAGAGGAGGGATACTACTGGATCTTTCGTCGCTTGTAGGCAATGAGCACGATCAGCGTCAGAGGCTCTGAAACCAAATGTAGAAAAAGATCCCTCGATCACGCAGGCTAGAACTTCGATATTCAATCAAAGCTCAAACCTTAATCTCGTTGAGGATGAAATGAGATGTACTCTTCTAAATGAGTACCGACATGAATACGAAAGTGATGAAAAGGGAAGTCAGTTGGTCTTTTAAAGTGAGATAAAAGCCCAACTTAAATCCTTTGTTTCTTCGTTATCAAGAGAGAATTGAATGGAACACAGAGATCAGAGAATCAAGTTCTCTGAAGGAAATCAAAGCAATATGAACATAGAGGCGACACAGTATTTTTTACGTGGTTCCGCCAGGCTCTTTATGATGTGAACCGCTGCAACCGTGGGCAGACGACCCTTAAACACAACAAGTTGAGACCGTGCAACGAGGTAGAACCGTCAGGAACCGGGGGCGGATAAGTACTTTGACCCGTCGGCTATATAACAGCCGGGAACCAGAAGTGTCCAGTCGATGACGCCACGCCAAGAGATGGATGCTCTTGATGATAAGTCGGGGCCTTCAGTATCGCAACATGCAGATACAACAAGGTTTCAAGAACTGAGTTCTTTCAAAAAGGGGGTTTATTTCATCAAAGTTGTGTCTTACAAGGGTGGCCGGCGGCCTCTATTTATAGGGAGGGAACAATCTCTCCTCCCTAAAGTCTAATTCCTAAATAAGAATAGAATAAAGAGTCCTATTCCTAAATAGAATCCTAAATCCCCTAAACAAGTCCTACTAAAAAGGAAAAACAATTAAATAGTCTTTAAATCCAAGAATCCAACTCAAAATAGGAATAAAACACTTAAAACCCTAAACTGGCGGTTTTAGGATTTCCTAGTCCGAGTGGGACTAGGACTCGGCGGGCAGCCGGTCTTCAGGCCGGGCCTTTGCTCGGCTCCGGGCTTCTTCTTCTTCGTTGGCGGGCCTTCGTCGGGCCTTGGGGCTTGATGCTCCGGGCTGGTCCAAGGGCTAGGGCCTTACCAAAAGGCTTGGTCCACTCGGCGTCCATTCCCATAAAAGAATCCCGATCGGCTCGGCTTTTGGTCTAGGGCTCGGGGCGGGGCCGGTTTGGGAGCTTCGTCATTTCTGCTCGGGGCTTCCTCTCCTAGCTTCGGGCATCGCCTCAGTTAGCTCCATACGTGACTCTCATGGGCTAGGGTCAGGCCAGGAGTGGTGCCTTGGAACTAGGTGCTCCAATTCTCCTCAGGACTTGGCGTCGGGTCTATCTTGGGTAGCCATCACTTCTTGGCCAGGTACTCTTGGGCTCTCTTGCTCCGATACTCCAGGAATGCCTCCAGAGGGTCTCTGGAGTGTGCTTCATCTTCAGGGTCCTTGGAGAGGAGGTCAGGATCCGGCCGGGGCTTACCTTCAGCTCTAGGGTTTTTACACTCGGCCAGCAGCATGGCTTGGAGTGGCGTTTCTTCCTCCTGAGCTTTCCTACCTGTAGGGGGAGGCCTGAGTCTGTACCTTATCTCATACCTGGGCTTGGGGTCTTGTAGGTGGCCTTCCCTTGGCACTATACGCTTCTTGTAGGGCCCTAAGGTTCTTCCTTGGACGGGTGACCCTTGTAGAGTGTATGAGTACTTACGGATACTTGGCCAGTCGGGCTGGGTCATATCATCCCCCTCTTCTTGCCTTGGATTTGTCCCCAAATCCATCTCGGGTTCTCTTCTAGCACTCATCACTCTCTTCCAAACTTCAACAATCTTGTCGGCCACGGTCGGGGAAGATTCAGCTTCATCTTTAGACCTAGGAGTGTCATTGGAATCAGTAACGGACCAAGGCTCGGGTCCTTCAGCGCTTTCTCCATCGGTCTCCATAGCTCCCTCTCCTGAAATCTATCAACAATAATGTTAAGGCTCGGGGAGGTGGCGGGTGAGAATTCCTCACTCATTTCTACATCCGGGTCAGCATCCGGATCTTCTTCACTCGGGGCAGCTCTCAAAACTTGTCGGGAGATGATCTCCCATTGAATCTTGGGTGCACAGGAAACCATCGGTGAAGCGTCGGGTCGGGGCACGGGGGTGCCGAGGGTGTCGGAGGTGATCCAGGGCACGTCGGGCAGGATGGCGGCGCCGGGTAGTGGGGAGGCGTCGGGCAGTGACGCGTCGGGCGGGGGCAAAGTGGCGGCGGCCAGGGAAAAGCTGGCGGTGGCGTCGGGTAGTGACGCGTCGGGCAGGGGCAAGGCGGCGGCCAGGGAAAAGTCGGTGGCGGCGTCGGGCAGTGACGCGTCGGCCGGGGGCAAAGTGGCGGCGGCCAGGGAAAAGCCGGCAATGGCGTCGGCCAGTGACGCGTCGGGCCGTGGCAAGGCGGCGGCGGCGGGCAGTGATCCGTCGGGTAGTGGGGAGGCGGTAGCGGGCAGTAGGAAGCCGACGGCGGGGCTAGTGGTGTGGCGGCGTCGGGCGGTGGTGCGGCGGGCAGGCCGGCAGCGTCGGTCATCATCATGTCGGGGCAGCCGGGGTCGGGTAGGACCGGGGCTGAGCGTCGGGCAGGGACGCGCCGGACTCGTGCTCGGGGGCCACGTCGGGTGGTGATGTGCCGGGGGGCCTTGGGCAGCGACAGGTCGGGGCCGGGTGCTAGGTCGGCCGGGGCCTGGTCGGGCAGGGTAGCGTCGGGTGCTGGGGCGCTAGGACTGAGCGGGAGGGCCAGTTGGGGCCGGGCGCTGGGGCGCCGGGGCTTGGTAGGGCAGCACCGGGGCCGGGTGCTGGGTCGCCGAGGCTGGGCGGGTAGCGCCAGTCGGGGCCGGGCGCTAGGGCCTGGGGCTAGGGCTGGCAGTCGGGCCGGTTCGGTCAAAACCGATCCGAATTGATCGGTTGACCGAAACTGAAATATGGGAGAACATGGAACCGAAGGCCGAACCAACTTCGGTCAGTTTTTTGACCGAGCCGAACTGGTCGGTTTCGGTTTAGAACCGAACCACCACCAAAAAACCGAGGCAAGCACTTTCAGACCGAAAAATACACACAGACCGAGCCGAAACCAAATCTGGAACCTAAAAAACCGAGTTATGGAATTATTATGACATGTTTAATAATTGTCCATCTTCCTTCTACATATCTTTGTCTCACTACTTACATTTACACAGTATAGATTAATGATATTATATGGTGAAGATAGTAGAAATGGTGTTGCTGCTGCCCTTCATGGAATCCCAAACAAGATATGCATAGATGAAGACTGAGTCGAACATGTCATAGTATGGTTCCAACTTCCAAGGAGAATCCCTGCAATTCACAAGTAATTAAATCAACACATGAATGATGAACACAAAGTCATGATATCAAAAATAACTTCTGAGTTCTGAACATGAGAATACAAGATATATGCTACCTTTATTCCTCTCAGGTCGAACACCAAGATTCTTCCACTAGTTTGATCTTTCTTTGGCTGTTCATCCAGACGCATTGCATCTCCATTGAAGTCTTTATAGACATAAAATGGAGTCTTTTGAATTCTACAAATGACAATTGATAGCAAAAAAAAAAAAATCATAATCACGCAGACCAAAAAACTATTACATTGGTACAGTTTTATGGGGAAGTTTTCCCTTCTGCCAATCGGGGAACAACCAACAGCCCCTAGACCTGGTCAATAATGACTTCAAAACTTCTTGTGTTGTTGAGTGACACTTAACTTACCTTTAATCATTAATTGCATCGAAATTGAGCGTAGTTTTGTTGATTTAGGTGCATCTATAAATGTCATGCCTATGTGTTTATATAAGAAACTGAACCTAGGTGAACTACAACCTGCTAGCATGCATTTAGTGTTCGCTGACAAAACTCTAAAAGAACCTAGAGGAATAATTAAGGATGTAATCACTTGTTGTGGCCCTTTCCGATTTTTCGCTGATTATGTAGTGATGGATACTTAAGGGACATATTCTACCCTTCTCCTAGGCCGGCCGTTTATGGCAACAGCCGGCATTAACATTAATGTTCCAAATGGTTCGTTAACATTAAGGGTTGGAAAGGATACTGCAACATTCCGTCTCAAGGACGGTATGAAATACATTCCTAAGGGAGAATCACATTGTTTATCCATAGAAACTATGGAGTTGACCTCGGTCAACTTCGTTACTGATACCTCTTCTAGTGTTCCTAGATCAATTGCTGTTGCAGGTGCTGAACAAAAGCCAAAATCTGCTGTTCAGAAGCCGCCAAAGAAGAAGGAACTGAGAGCCTCTTCTTCACCGCCAAGCAAGAAACCTAGCAGGCCCCGGGGGAAGAACAAGAAGACGAAGACTCAAATGGTCTGGAGACCAGTTGTGCCACCACCGTCATCCAAGCCAGCTGCACCGCCAGTTCGTTCCGATATACCGGCGCCGGAACAAGTATTGAAGGAGAAGCCGAAAGCATCTCCTAAGGAAATACCTACGATCACCGATCCTGGTGATACAAAGCCGGAGGATAAAGAGAAGATGAAGCCAACCATTCTCATCCCTTCCACCGTTTTCCTCGTAG
This sequence comes from Linum lewisii, assembly GCA_034768395.1. Classification (NCBI taxonomy): domain Eukaryota; kingdom Viridiplantae; phylum Streptophyta; class Magnoliopsida; order Malpighiales; family Linaceae; genus Linum; species Linum lewisii. The sequence goes on from CM068296.1 coordinate 57,329,986, forward strand.
AAGATGATCCCTTGACAGAGCTCTTTGGTCCGTTCAAGATCACTGAGCACCTTCCCGACGGACATACCAAGCTCATACACGCTAACGGGAAGAAATTTATGCTTAACGGAGATACCCCGAAGCTCTACTTCATGAACTCCGATGCTAGCATTAAGGAGAAACTGAGTTGGGATGTCTCCTAATACCGTCCAGGTATCGTCCAGCTCAAGGCCGTTAATAAAAGAGCGCTTCGTGGGAGGCAACCCACGGCTGGAGTCAGTTTTCATTTGTGTCAACCTTAGTGTTTTAGAGTCAGTTCGGGGGAGCCAAAAGTGTCAGTTTGTTTGATTTCTTATTTTTCGTGTGTAGTCTGTGTGTCATAGTGTCAATCACAAGTTGTTTGAGGTTGTTCCGATTTTTGTGGATTTAATTGTGATTTTCTGAAGATTACCGGGTTTGCGAAATATTTTCAATCGTACAGGTCAAAAATTTTCGGCGAAAATGACCCATGTTTTCGGCGAAAACTCTCTTTAAAATCTCACTGAGTTTTCCAAACGTTTTTAACACACCTTTTCGGCGAAAATTCAATACACTTTTCGGCGAAAATCCTTTTGAAAAACCGGCAGTACTTTTTAACTAATGTTTTCGGCGAAAACTTGCACCTATTTTCGCCGAAAACATGAATGAAAATCACCAAATTTTCCCTTTTAAAATCCGGTCACTTCCTCTCTCTCTCCTCACCCCTCATTTTCGAAAACTTTGCAAAAACCTCCCCCTGTTTCTAAAACCAAACCGCCGCCGACCAAACCCGCCGCCGCCGCCGACCGCCGCCGACCGCCGCCGACCTACCCCCTTCCTTTTCCAATCGTTTTGAGACGTAGATCGTCCGAATCGGAGCTCTAGAGCTCCCGTTCAGCCGAACCCTAAAATTTTCAATTTTTCACCGATTTCTCTCTCTCCATTCATTTTCAGCTCCCATGGCTTCAAGGTAAGTTGTAGAACTTTTCATTCCGAATCTTTTGACATGTTGAATGCTGAATTTCGTCGGGGTTGACTTTTCGGTTTGCCTCGATTTGCGTGCCGACTGATTTCGTGTGAACTAGGTTAGCTGAATTCTTTGAACTGATCTAGCATGCTTAGGGAGTATTGTGCTGAATTATAATACCAATCGTTCGTGTGTTGCTATGCTTAAAACCTATTCTTTGCGGTGTTGACTTTATGAGAAATGTCGGTTTGACCTTGACTTGTCTATGTTCATTTGGCTGCCATATGTGTTCATTCACATTCATATTATTGTGCTTGCCATCTGAGTCATTCATTATGCCGTCATTTCCCGCTTTGTGCTAATATTGCCATGATTAGGGTACAATGTTCTATTACTTTGACTTATTGAATGTCGGTTTGACTTCCGAACTCTGATTATGATGATTCCATTCTGGCTGTCCCTAAGCATGTATTTTAATTGTTTGTGATTACCGGTTAATCTGCTTTGCTTACCCCAACTCGGTTTCCCTCATTTCTTTGTGAAATTGAGTTTTTCTACTAAGTGTGGGGTAGGGTTTTAGTTTGACTAATCTGGTTTGTTTTCTTGCTTAGGAATGTAACTCATGAGCGCAGGACCAAGCAGAGACTTGATACTGCCTCCAGCTCCCGAGTTCCCGCTCCCGTCACACCCGCCGTCCAGGGCCCTCCACCAGCTTTCCCTGGCCGTGTGGGGTACCATTGCACTGTTGCTTGCCTACCCCAGTACTACTTCGAGCGCTACCAGCAGCTCGAGCATATCCCTAGAGCTGGTGTTCACCTCCTTTCCATGGAATCCCTCTTCGATCACGATGAGGTCAGGCACCGGAACGTGCTCGATGCACTGACGCATGCTGGACTCCTGGAGCTGACCACGCTTGCCGCCGACTTCCCAGACATCGCCCTTCAAAAGTTTTGGGCGACGTTCGACCTGGACGAGCACAAGAGGAGGCAGCACAAGAAGGTCGTCACCTTCTATCTGGCGAGGTGTACAAAACACTCACCTATGATGAGTTTTCTGCTCGTCTAGGTATACCCCACGAGCACTACGAGGGACATCACCTCGGCTGGGAGAACGATGATGACGACGGAGAGGAGTACCATGCACTCTAGAGCCACATGACTGGAGTGCCCGGCGATCGTCTCACGAAGCATAATTGGTGAACCGCCCGGTCGTTGTTCGGGGTTCAACCAAATAAAAACTACTAATGCTAAAAAGCGTATAGCAGATCGTATTCCGAGGGCTTTCTATGATTGGTTACTTCAGAACTAGCAAAATACTCGAAGGAAAACACGTTGTGCGTGGTGTGAGTTCCACGACTTCTATTTCTAAGGAATGCAGAAAAATTAAAACAAATTAAACTAAAGCAGATTGGGAATTAGGGTTTGAAAACAAGAATGACAGACGAACTTAGACTTTGAATCCCCCTTCGTTCCCCATAGCATTGGCAATCAACAGATCAGCGGATTTCGATTCTTATTCAATCAATTACTAAGACACCACCATAACTCCTTACCCTTAGGTTTAAGACCGGCGAACGTTCGCTCTATCCGTTCTAACTACCAAGATTAACTAGCCGCCCGGGTACGGTCGCCTCTCGCAACGACTTAATTAATTGGTGCAATTACTAGTGATTAATGAGTTACTCTTGCAGTGAATTAACCCTAACTGGTTCCTACGAAAGGCACACTCCAATTATAAGGTTAATTGTTCAATTCGATGTTCTAAAGTAAGGCGAGCGTTCGCTTCTATCCTTAGCTTAACCAGAATCTAATCTAGGTGATCAATCCAGACAAGAAACATGAACGATGAAAACGAATCAAACATGCAAAGAGAAACTGATTGAATTTCGAATCTAATCACCGCCGATCCGTGACCGCTTTAAAGCCCTGGGTCACTTAGGGTTCATCTAGTCTAAGCTCTAAAGGGTTTAGCTACTCATGATTATTACAAAAGAAACAAAGACAAGGAAAGAGTTCATCATTCAAAGGAAGAACAGAAAAGAATCTGAAAAACCTAATTTAGACGACTCTGGCAGACTTCGATCTTCGGTAAGTTACACTCCTAGCTCCGGTTCTCCGAGATGGAAGGGATGGCGTCACGATCTCTATCCGGCTCTTCGAACTCCAGCTCTTCGCTCCAGAACTTCAGAGAATTCTGATCTCGAAAAGTTGTGTTTTTGTAAATTATGATTGTATTGAATGCCTCCCGCCGCCGGGTTAAGTATTTATACTTAACCCTAACTGATCCGGATTAGTGTATTATTTTCGCCGAAAATTCCTTAAGAATTTCGGCGAAAATTCCTTTGTGTTCGGGAGTGCTTTCTCTGCCTTGTATTTTCGGTCCGAAGAGTACAATGTTTTCGCCGAAGATGTCCTTTGACTCGGCACCAGTTGAATGCACTAATATTTTCGCCGAATATGCAAGCTCAATTTCGGCGAAAATCTCTTTGTACTCGGGCAGGATTTTGTTTGACTTTGACTGGCTCCTTGGATCGATTCCGGTTTGATTCCTCGAGGTTCCTACGCCTTAGACACGTCCATGGCTACTTTATTTGACGGCAAAAACCTGTGCTAACACAAAAACACTAGAAAACCATCACATAGACCAGAAACGGGCCAAGGTAACACAAATGGCACGAGATAGGGCAATCAATTGAATATTCGTTATTCTACCCTAAAAACCATGTCTTAAGCAAAGAAATGTCGCTTAAATGAGGCTGATAATCACGTCAAATCGAGTGTCATCAAATACCCCACACTTAAGCTTTTGCTTGTCCTCAAGCAAACTGAATAGAAACGCTCATGTTCATAAATGATAAGATGGATTAAATTGGAGCTCAATCAAACACAATGAATTATTAGACAGATCGATCCTAGAACAAGAAACCTAACATGCATACAGATTAGCCAAACTACCTGGTCTCACTAATAAACTGCACACGACAAGTAATTAGCAACCAATTATGCACGAATTTGACCTGACCGACCAGACTCCTCACACAGGATGTATATAGTACAATGGGAACTCTCACTCTCTGTGCTTAGGGACGTGTTTCTGCTCTCGATCATTTTCTGTTACCGAATTCTGTCATAGGTTTGCATTTCGACCACATCTCCACCACTGTGACAACACGAGTATCTAGTCAAGAAGGACTTCCCTGCTAGGACCGTAATGAAATCTACACTACTCGGGTTTATAATGAGATGGATGATGGGGATGAATGATGATGGCTTTGTGCGGTGTAGCTTTCGACTAACTTCCCTCGAATCTAATCTATGGCTTCCTACCGTCTAACCAAACACGGGTGGAATGATGAACGCTCGTCCTATGATACCCTCAAGCAACCTAGCACTTATTCTTTTTCTTTACACGATTTTTTTCTTTTTTTCTTTTCAACCTTTCTTTTGACTTCGTTCTTCCATTTGTAGGGAGAAGAACGTTTTATTGAACAACACTTTGAACTTTTTCTGATTTTCTTGTCTTAATCATTTTCTTTTTCAAATTTTTTTTCTCTTTTTCTTTCTTTTCAATTTTTTTTTTTTGTGCCGATTTTTCTTTTAGTTTCTAGAGGGGTTTACACGTCTGGACATATTAGCTAAGACCACCTGTTTAATGGCTATAGGCAGGTTACCACAAACCGACTTCCGGTAGGTCAATCTAGAACTACAACCATAGGGGATCAACGGGGAATGAAAGAAATGGGAAATGGTTGTAATGTATTATCGAACCGAAAGAACAGGCCAAGCTCAAGGGTCTAAACCTAGTGGATTTATCGTTTGGTAGGCTATCTGGCTTAGTAGCTGAATCTAGGTGCCCCTATCCTTCTAGAACTCGTGTCATCGTGTGGTCTCGAGTAGGTCTCATGCAAATTCTAACTCATTCAAGTAAACAGAAAACCACTCAGAAAGAATTAAAATTGCAAGTTACGTGCAATGGATCAAAAGCTCACAGTTGGTTTGCTAGTCGGATTCGGTCATTTTCATGCAATCAAGGCTACAAACTACAAGTGTGATTTTAAAATTCTGTTCTGACCAGGCAATTTAGCATAAAAGCATACAAGTTGGTTCTCAAGTGCTAGGTTAAGCAGTCTAAGCATCATTATGAAAGTTTGAACAACAACTTAACATCAAAAATCAAGAACTGAGCTATTCTAATGCTAGAGAGACTGGAATGGAATCACGAGGCACACATAAAACACAATCAAGGGCAATCAAGTTCATGCAAGGTTCTCTATCATCCTACCCCACACTTAAATCGGACTGTGTCCTCACAGGACTAATTCTAGAGGTCAGAGTGAAGTAGAAGAACCTGGACCGAGATGATTGGTGTAGGGGATGAGCACCGGTCCTCGGAGCGGAGGGAATCTACCCAAGCGAAGCAAAGGGAATCTCCCAACTGCCTACAAAACAAAAACAAATGAAACATAAAAAGGAAACCGGGACAAGTGTCCCGGATCCACACAGAAAAAAGTTGGACCGAAATTCGAAAAGAATAAATAAAAAGAAGACACCAGAAAAGGAATACAACCCGATCACTGCTGGTCCGGTGAGCCGGGAGGTGGAAAGTGGAGAAATTCGCCGAGCTGGCGTTGCCACGCCATCTGTGCCTCATATCGCCGGTCGGCGCGGCGCATATGTTGCTGCATAATAGTCCATCGCGCCTCATCAGTGGCGTTGTCGGTGATGCGCCACTCCTGCAGTCGCTCGTATAATCTCCAACATCCGCGGGGTGGTGTTGCGGCTGTTGAGTATGCGCCGGATATGGCTCGGGGATGTGCAGCGGGACTGGTGGATGTACCCTGCCTGATGGTGTGGCGAGGGTATATAATCATGAAACTCACGCGGCGGCTGCGGCTGCTGCTCCTCAGCATCATCTTCTTCCTCTGACTCGACCACAGGCTGGAGTGGAGGATCAGCTGCTACATGGGGACTGAGGTCGAGTTCTAATTCGTACTCCACCGCCAAGTCTCCTCCAACGGTCCGAACTGGATGTCGTGGAATGTGCGGGCCATACTCATGGCTGATGCCGAAGGAGAGGATGAGCTGTCCTATGAAGTTGCCCCCCAAGAGTCTGCGAGGTGGCGTCTTCCTCCTGGTCTTCTGGCGGAAGATGCGAGCCAATACCCAGCCGGGGTGGAGAGGGTAGCTCTCTCGGATGGCTCGGAGAAGCATGAGCTCCTCCTTGAGGATATGGTGGCGGTCCTTATCTGGAACATATAAAAGCGACCTACGCCAAACCATATGAATAAATTTATAGAGCGGGTGAGAGAGAGACTTAACTGAGTTGTTCGTCCCGAGGCGATCGCCAGGCACGCCTGTCATGTGGCTCCAGAGCGCGTTGTACTCCTCGTCGTCATCATCTTCGCCCCAACCTAGGTGATGATCGTGATAGTGCTCATAGGGGATGCCGAGATGAGCGGCAAACTCATCGTAGGTGAGCTGCCTGTACACCCCACCAAGATAGAAGGTGATCACCTTCTGGCGTTGCTTCCTGTTGTGCTCATCCAGATCAAAGGTTGCCCAGAACTCCTGGAGGGCAATGTCTAGGAACTCGGCGGCGATGGTGGTCAGCTCGAGGAGACCAGCCGGTGCTAAGGCGTCATGCACGTTCCGGTGGTAGTCCTCATCATGATCGTGCAGGGACTCCATGGAGAGAGGGCGCACGTCAGCTCCCCGAACGTGCTGAATCTTCTGGAAGCACTCAAAATAGAAATCCGGTAGACGGACGATGGTGGGATGATATCCAGCATGGCGGGGTAGAGCAGGTGGTGGACCCAGAACAGCAGGTGTGACGGGAGTGGCAGCTTCTGAGCTCGAGGCGCCATCAAGTCACGCCTTAGTCCTGCGCTCATAAGTGGTGTTCCTAGAACCAGAATGAAACCAAATTAGTCAACCAAAACCCTACCCCACACTTAGTAGAAAAACTTGATTTCACAAAGAAATGAGGGAAACTAAGTGGGGTAAGCAAAGCGGAGTAACCGGTAATCAAAGACAGTAAAATACATACTTAGGAACAGCTAGAATCGGATAAGCACAATCAGAGTTCAAAAAGTCAAACCGACAGTTTGGAAGTCAACATTTAAGCATATTGGACCCTAATCATGGCAAGACTATCAAAACTTGGAGAATGACGGTAAAATATGATTTCAAATGGCAGCACGATAATATGAACAAGAATGAACACTTATGACAGCCAAACGATCACAGCAATTCAAAGTCAAACCGACATTTCTCACAAAAGTCAACTTAATCAAGGAATTAATCGTATGCATAGCAACATAAGCTCAAATAATATGAAAATTAAGCACGGCACTCCCTAAGCATCCTAGAACAGTTCTATAAGTTCTGCTAAACCTAGTTCACACGAAACAGTCGGCACGCAAAACGAGGCAAACCAAAAAGTCAACTGAAAGTCAACCCTGACGAAATTCAGCAATCTATATGTCAAAAGATTCGTATAGAAAAGTTATACAACTTACCTTGAAGTCATGATTGCTAAAAATGAACGAGTTGAGAAGAATCGGTGAAAAACTTGAAAACTAGGTTTTCGGTGAACTGGAGCTGCAAAGCTCCGATTTGGACGTTCTAGGGCTCGTTGGGATTGGAAAAGGGAAGGGAAGGGAGCGGCGGCGGTCGGCGATGGCGGCGGCGGTGGTAAATGGCGGTGACGGCGGCGGCGGAGGTAAATGGCGGCGACGGCGGATTGAAAGAGGGCGGGTGGTCGGCGATTTGTTTTAAAAAGATAGGGGAGGGAGTTTTCGGTGGTATGAACGAAAATGAGTGAAGGAGAGAGAGGGAGTTAAACCGGATTTTAAAGAAAATATTGGGAGATTTTCAAAATTATTTTCGGCGAAAATAGGAGGGTGGTTTCGCCGAAAATATCAGTTAAAATGGACTGCCAGATTTGTGAAGGCGGTTTCGCCGAAAATGATAGTACGGTTTCGCCGAAAATATCAGTTAAAATGGTTTTGCCGAAAACAAAAACTTTTCGAACCAAAAACAATGAACAGGGAGATTGAGTTTGAAAATTGAAAATCAGTTTCGCCGAAAACAGGGGTGGTTTCGCCGAAAATTTTGAACTGTTCGGGTTTTAAATATTTTCGCAAATTCGGCCAACTTCAGAAAATCACAGTTAAATCCACGAAAATCGGAACAACCTCAATCAACTTGCAACTGACTCTATGACATGCAGACTCTACACGAAAAATAATAAATCAAACAAACTGACACTTTTGGCTCTCCCGAACCGACTCTAAAATACTAAGTTCAAGAAGAATTAAAACAGACTCCAGCCGTGGGTTGCCTCCCACGAAGCACTCTTTTATTAACGTCCTTGAGCTGGACGATACCTGGACGGTATTAGGAGACATCCCAACTTAGATTCTCCTTCACGCTCGCGTCGGAGTTCATGAAGTACAGCTTCGGGACTTCTCCGGTAAACGTGAATCTCTTCCCGTTCGCATGTAGTAGCTTGGTACGTCCGTCGGGAAGATGATCAACGAACTTGAATGGTCCGAATAGCTCTCTGGAGAGGTCATCCTTCTTGAGTGTGGCGATGGAAGGAATGAGGACTGTCGGTTTCTCTTTTTCTTTCTTCTTTGGCTTGTTATCACCAGGATCGGTGATCGTTAGTACTTCCTTAGGAGATGCTTTCGGTTTCTCCCTCCATACTTGTTCCGGCGCCGGTTTCTCAGAACGAAATGGTGGTGCAGTTGGCTCGATGGAAGACGGCAAAATTTTTGGTCTCCAGACCATTTGGGTCTTCGCCTTCTTGTTCTTTCCTCGAGGTCTGCTCGGTGGTTTAGAAGAGGCTTGCAGTTCCTTCTTCTTCTTCTTATGCGGCTTCTGAACGACAGGTTTTTGCTTCTTCTCAATGACCTGTTTAATATCTGCAGCAACAACTGATCTAGAGACACTGGAAGAAATATTAGAAATGAAGTTGACCGAGGCCAACTCCACAATCTCTACAGATAAACAATTTAATTCTCCCTTAGGAATGTATTTCATCCCGTCCTTGAGACGGAATGTTGCAGTATCCTTCCCAACCCTTATAGTTAGAGAGCCATTAGGAACATTGACATTAATTCCGGCTGTCGCCATGAACGGCCGGCCTAAGAGAAGGGTGGAATATGTCTCTTGAGTATCCATAACTATATAATCAACGAAAAACCGGAACGGCCCACAGCAAGTGATTACATCCTGGATCATTCCTCTAGGTTCTCTTAGAGTTTTGTCAGCGAACATTAAATTCATGTTGGCAGGTTGTAATTCCCCTAGGTTCAGTTTCTTATATAAACACATAGGCATGACATTTATAGAAGCACCTAGGTCAATTATGCTACGCTCGATTTCAATGTCATTAATGCTCAAAGGTAAAGTAAAAGGACCAGGGTCGGGGCACTTAGCCGGAATAGGTATGGGTGGTGGTCGAGGGATGATAGCCGAGCACTCTCCCTCATTGGAAACGAGAATTTCTTCCTTCTCAGACGGGCTGGTCTGCTCACTGCTCCTGGTTGTTACGGCCTTAGCGTGCTCGTTCTTCACGGTGGAGCTGTCTGGAGACGGAGCCTGATTGAAAATGGGAAGACGAGCCATCGCACTAGCAATTTTATTTATCATATCCTCTATTCTCTGTCCTTGTGCGATCTGCCCTTTGTTAAGAGCATCTTGCGCTCTAAATCTTTCCTCGTGATCATCAAGTCTTGTTGTAATTAGATCAAACTTCCTGGCTATTCTCCTCTCCCAATTGTCCTCAGATATAAATTCGGAGGCTGCTGTACTCTGGGCAATCTGGAAGGATCTTGATAACCATTGTCCATGTATTGATTTCGGCTCTGATCGAGTTGGAAGTTGTAGGGAGGACGCTCATAGAAGCCTTCCTGTTGTTGAGGAGGTGTTCTGAACTGACGGTAGTCGGAGTAGCCTCTTTGATCCTTGGTGAAGCTGTGATCAATGAAGTTGACTTCCTTGTTAGGCCAGTTATTAGTTGTATCGAGGATCTCTTCCATTTGTTTCTGTACCGCGATCTTAATCTGATCTTCACTGCTTGGTTGACTCTTGGCTGCGCCAAACTATCTTTCCCTATTTCTGGACTTAGATGCGCAGTCCGCAAAGTGAAGTAGAGCAGCTTCTGGTTCAAGTGCTGTGCAGTCGCCATCAGCTAAGATGTTGACCCATTCAGCTGTTTCTTCATTCATCCATTGAGCAAAGATTTCAGCTAGCTGCCCCTGGTTGAATCCGTGATGAGGGCATTCAGATAGAAGCGCTTGGAAGTCGTTCCATGCGTCGTGTAAACTTATTCCTTCCTTTTGAGAGAATCTAGCGATACTATCCTTGTAGAATGTAGTTCTTGAAGGGGGATAGTATTCTTCTATGAAGTCTTGAGCTAGACTATCCCAGTCAGTGTAATAGCCAGGTGGTTTTGAGCTGAGCCATATCTTGGCATTGCCTTTAAGAGAGAATGGGAATACTCGTAACCAAATATTATTCTTACCGAGATTCCCTTTTTTAAACGTCTCGCACATGTCAAGGAAGTTTGCCAAATGTGTGCGGGGGTTTTCTTGCGGCTTCCCTTCGAAGTGAAGATCCTTAGAGACCATGCTCAGGAGAGAGATTGTGATCTTTTCGTCGGGGTCGTCATTGCTGTGTGGCACGACGATGCTAGCTCAGAGGTAAGCCGCATTTGGTCTACAGTAATCCGCCACGGTGCGCTGAGCAACTAGTACGGGAGGAGAAGGTGGTGGTGAATCTGAAGTAGTGGATGAAACGGATGAAGATGAGGAGTTCTCCTTCAACTCCTCAATCTTTTGAGGGATAGGTGGTGTAGGCGGTGTGGTTATGACTTGCTTCTGATCTCGCGGTTTCTTCGGCGAAGCAGAATTACCCGACTTAAACTGAGAATGAGCAATCGAGCGGTTCATGAACCTGTAGAACAACCTACAAGCAACAAAAGCAAACATACCGGTGTAAAATTGAAGTGGGTGGAAAAATATAAGATGGAAAGTAGAAGAATAAATTGCCAGTTCTTCTTTCGAACAATCAAAATAACTCCCCGGCAACGGCGCCAATTTGGTGAACCGCCCGGTCGTTGTTCGGGGTTCAACCAAATAAAAACTACTAATGCTAAAAAGCATATAGCAGATCGTATTCCGAGGGCTTTCTATGATTGGTTACTTCAGAACTAGCAAAATACTCGAAGGAAAACACGTTGTGCGTGGTGTGAGTTCCACGACTTCTATTTCTAAGGAATGCAGAAAAATTAAAACAAATTAAACTAAAGCAGATTGGGAATTAGGGTTTGAAAACAAAAATGACAGACGAACTTAGACTGTGAATCCTCCTTCGTTCCCCAGAGCATTGGCAATCAACAGATCAGCGGATTTCGATTCTCATTCAATCAATTACTAAGACACCACCATAACTCCTTACCCTTAGGTTTAAGACCGGCGAACGTTCGCTCTATCCATTCTAACTACCAAGATTAACTAGCCGCCCGGGTACGGTCCCTCTCGCAACGACTTAATTAATTGGTGCAATTACTAGTAATTAATGAGTTACTCTTGCAGTGAATTTACCCTAACCGGTTCCTACTAAAGGCACACTCCAATTATAAGGTTAATTGTTCAATTCGATGTTCTAAAGTAAGGCGAGCGTTCGCTTCTATCCTTAGCTTAACCAGAATCTAATCTAGGTGATCAATCCAGACAAGAAACATGAACGATGAAGAACGAATCAAACATGCAAAGAGAAACTGATTGAATTTCGAATCTAATCACCGCCGATCCGTGACCGCTTTAAAGCCCTGGGACACTTAGGGTTCATCTAGTCTAAGCTCTAAAGGGTTTAGCTACTCATGATTATTACAAAAGAAACAAAGACAAGGAAAGAGTTCATCATTCAAAGGAAGAACAGAAAAGAATCTGAAAAACCTAATTTAGACGACTCTGGCAGACTTCGATCTTCGGTAAGTTACACTCCTAGCTCCGGTTCTCCGAGATGGAAGGGATGGCGTCACGATCTCTATCCGGCTCTTCGAACTCCAGCTCTTCGCTCCAGAACTTCAGAGAATTCTGATCTCGAAAAGTTGTGTTTTTGTAAATTATGATTGTATTGAATGCCTCCCGCCGCCGGGTTAAGTATTTATACTTAACCCTAACTGATCCGGATTAGTGTATTATTTTCGCCAAAAATTCCTTAAGAATGTTGGCAAAAATTCCTTTGTGTTCGGGAGTGCTTTCTCTGCCTTGTATTTTCGGTCCAAAGAGTACAATGTTTTCGCCGAAGATGTCCTTTGACTCGGCACTAGTTGAATGCACTAATATTTTCGCCGAATATGCAAGCTCAATTTTGGCAAAAATCTCTTTGTACTCGGGCAGGATTTTGTTTGACTTTGACTGGCTCCTTGGATCGATTCCGGTTTGATTCCTCGAGGTTCCTACGCCTTAGACACGTCCATGGCTACTTTATTTGACGGCAAAAACCTGTGCTAACACAAAAACACTAGAAAACCATCACATAGACCAGAAATGGGCCAAGGTAACACAAATGGAACGAGATAGGGCAATCGATTGAATATTCGTTATTCTACCCTAAAAACCATGTCTTAAGCAAAGAAATGTCGCTTAAATGAGGCTGATAATCACGTCAAATCGAGTGTCATCAATAATTCAGTGAAGTCTCTCTCTCACCCTCTCTATAAATTCATTCACATGGTTTGGCGTCGTTCTCTTTTGTATGCTCCAGAGAAGGACCACCACCATATCAGCCGAGAGGAGCTTCTTCTTCATCGCGCCATCCGGGAGAGTTATCCTCTTCATCCCGGATGGGTGCTTGCCCGACTACTCCGCTAGAAGACTCAGAGGTCGAGGCCACCTCGCTCACTCCTGGGAGGCAACTTTGTCGGCCGACTCATCATCTCCTTCGGGCTCAGCCAAGAATATGGCCCGAACATCCCACGCCGCAGAGTACGCACCGTTGGAGGTGATTTGGCGGTCGAGTATGACCTCGAGTTGGACCTCAGTCCCTAGGTAGCAGCAGATCCTCCTCTCCAAGACGAGGATGAGTCGGAGGAAGAAGATGATTCTGAGGAGCCTCAGCCTCAGTATGAGCCAGAATTTCATGATCCTACACCCTCGCCACACCATAAGGCAGGGTATGCACACCAGTCGCTGCCACCCATTTCAGATCCATATCAGGCGCATCACCCACAGCACCACCCGCACCCCGCGGATGTTGGAGAGCTGTATGAGCGTCTCCAGGAGTGGCGCATCACTGACAACGCCGCTCAGGAGGTGAGATGGACTATTATGCAGCAACACATGCACCGCTCCGACGAGCGGTATGAGGCACAGCTGGCATGGCAACGCCAGCTCGGCGACTTCCTCCACTTCCCACCCCCCGACGCCCCTGGCCAGCCATGATCAGGTGGTGTCCTTTTCCTTGTCCTTTCTTTTTATTTCTTCTTTTTGGATCTCGATCCAACTTTTTTCTATGTGGATCCGGGACACTTGTCCCAGTTTCCTTTTTATGTTTCATTTGTTTTTGTTTTGTAGGCAGTTGGGAGATTCCCTTTGCTTCGCTTGGGTAGATTCCCTCCGCTCCGACGATCCGTGCTCATCCCCTACGCCAACCATCTCGGTCCAGGTTCTTCTACTTCACTCTGAACTCTAGAATTAGTCATGTGAGGACACAGTCCGATTTACATGTGGGGTAGGATGGTAGAGAACCTTGCATGAACTTGATTGCCCTTGATTGTGTTTTTGTGTGCCTCGTGATTCCTTGCCAGTCTCTCTAGCATTAGAATGGCTCAGTTCTTGATTTTTGATATTAAGTTGTTGTTCAATCTGTCATAATGATGCTTAGACTGCTTAACCTAGAACTTGAGAACCAACATGTATATTTTGATGCTAAATTGCCTGGTCAGAAAAGAATTTTAAAATCACACTTGTAGTTTGTAGCCTTGATTGCATATGACCGAATCCGACTAGCAAACCAACTGTGAGCTTTTGATCCATTGCACGTAACTTGCAATTTCAATTCTTTTTGAATGGTTTTCTGTTTGCTTGAATGAGTTAGAATTTGCATGAGACCTACTCGAGACCACACGATGACACGAGTTCTAGAATGATGGGGGCACCTAGATTCAGCTACTAAGCCAGATAGCCTACCAAACGATAAATCCATTAGGTTTAAACCTATTTGCAAAAAAAAAAATTAGGTTTAAACCCTTGAGCTTGGCCGGTTCTTTCGGATCGATAATACATTACAGCCATTTCCCATTCTTTCATTCCCCATTGATCCCCCATGGTTGTAGTTCTAGATTGACTTACCGGAAGTCGGTTTGTGGTAACCTGCCTATAGCCATTAAACAGGTGGTCTTAGCTATTATGTCCAAACGTGTAAACCCCTCTAGCAACTAAAAGAAAAAAAATCAGCACAAAAGAAGAAAAAGAGAAGTAAATTTTGAAAAAAAAAATGAAAAGGAAGAGAAAAATCAGAAAAGCCAAAAAGTTTCAAGTTTTCAGTTCAATAAACGTTCTTCTCCCTACATATGGAAGAACGAAGTCAAAAGAAAAGTTAGTAAGTGATGACACTCGATTTGACGTGATTATCAGCCTCATTTAAGCGACATTTCTTTGCTTAAGACATGGTTTTTAGGGTAGAATAACGAATATTCAATCGATTGCCCTATCTCGTGCCATTTGTGTTACCTTGGCCCGTTTCGGGTCTATTTGATGGTTTTCTAGTGTTTTGTGTTAACATAGGTTTTTTGCCGTCAAATAGCGTAGCCATGGACGTGTCTAAGGCGTAGGAACCTCGAGGAATCAAACCGGAATCGATCCAAGGAGCCAATCAAGTCAAACTGAAAATCTGCCCATATGCACTTGTACCTTCGGCGAAAATGATCCCACAGTTTTGGCGAAATCAACAATGCAAATCAGCTGATGCCAAGTGAAGACTGATTTCGGCGAAACCATTAAGCTCTTCGGACCGAAAATGCAAGGCAGAGAAATCATGGCCATTTACACAAGAATTTTTGCCGAAACTATCCCTATGGTTTCGGCGAAAATATCAGCTCAGCCCGGCCCAACTAGGGTTAAGTATTTATACTTAATCCGGCAGCCCGAGAAAAAAGACGATCATAATTAATCATAATACAACTTTTCGAGATGAGATTTCTCTGAAGTTGGGGAGCGAAGAGTTGGAGTTCGAAAAGCCGGATAGAGATCGTGACGCCATCCCTTCCATCTCGGAGAACCGGAGCTAGGAGTGCAACTTACCGAAGATCGGAGTCTGTCAGAGTCGTCTGAATTAGGTTTTTCAGATCCTTTTCTGTTCTTCCTCTGAATGATGAACTCCTTCTTTGTCTTTGTGTCTTTTGTAATGATCATGAGTAGCTAAACCCTTTAGAGCTTAGACTAGATGAACCCTAAGTGACCCAGGGCTTTAAAGCGGTCACGGATCGGCGGTGATTAGATTCGAAATTCAATCAGTTCTTTTTCATGTTTGATTCGTTCTTCATTGTTCATGTTTCTTGTCTGGATTGATCACCTAGATTAGATTCTTGTTAAGCTAAGGATAGAAGTGAACGCTCGCCTTACTTTAGAACATCGAATTAAACAATTAACCTTATAATTGGAGTGTGCCTTTCGTAGGAACCGGTTAGGGTTAATTCACTGCAAGAGTAACTCATTAATCACTAGTAATTACACCAATTAATTAAGTCGTTGCCAGAGGCGACCGTACCCGGGCGGCTAGTTAATCTTGGTAGTTAGAACGGATAGAGCGAACGTTCGCCGGTCTTAAACCTAAGGGTAAGGAGTTATGGTGGTGTCTTAGTAATTGATTGAATAAGAATCGAAATCCGGTGATCTGTTGATTGCCAATGCTCTGGGGAACGAAGGGGGATTCAAAGTCTAAGTTCGTCTGTCATTCTTGTTTTCAAACCCTAATTCTCAATCTGCTTTAGTTTAATCTTTTTAATTTTTCTGCATTTCTTAGAAGTAGAAGTCGTGGAACTCACACCACGCACAACGTGTTTTTCCTTGAATAATTTGCTAGTTCTGAAGTAGACGATCATTTGAAGGCCCGTGGAATACGATCTATCCTAGCTCTTGAGCTTGATAGTTATTTGATTGAACCTGCTCAGCACAACGACGGTTCCATCAAATTGGCGCCGTTGCCGGGGACTTCTTTTGATTGTTGAAAGAAGATCTAGCAATTTATTCTTCTATTTTCCATCTTTCATTTTTCCACCCACTTCGATTTTACGCCGGTATGTTTGCTTTTGTTGCTTGTAGGTTGTTTTACAGGTTCATGAACCGCTCAGTTGCTCATTCTCAGTTTAAGCCGGGTAATTCTACTTCGCCGAAGAAACCGCGAGCTCAGAAGCAAGTCATAACCACACCGCCTACACCACCTATCCCTCAAAAGATTTAGGAGTTGAAGGAGAACTCCTCATCTTCATCCGCTTCATCCACTACTTCAGATTCACCACCACCCTCTCCTCCGTACTAGTTGCTCAGCGCACCGTGGCAGATTACTGTAGACCAAATGCGGCTTACCTCCGAGCTAGCGTCATCGTGCCGCACAACGATGACAACCCTGATTATAATATCACAACCTTCGTCCTGAACATGGTCACTAAGAATTTTCGATTCGAAGGGAAGCTGCAAGAAAACCCCCGCACACATCTGGCTAACTTTCTGGACATGTGCGAGACGTTTAAGAGCGGGAATCTCAGTAAGAACAATCTTTGCTTACGAGCTTTCCCATTCTCTCTTAAAAGCAACGCCAAGGTATGGCTTAGCTCGAAACCACCTGGCTACTACACCGACTGGGATCATCTAGCTCAAGACTTCATAGAAGAATATTACCCCCCTTCAAGAACTACATTCTACAAGGATAGTATCGCTAGATTCTTTCAGAAGGAAGGAGTAAGTTTACACGACGCGTGGAACGACTTCCAAGCGCTTCTCTCTGAATGCCCTCATCATGGATTCAACCAGGGGCAGCTAGCTGAAATCTTTGCTCACGGGATGAATGAAGAAACAGCTGAATGGGTCAACATCTTAGCTGATGGCGACTGCACAGCACTTGAACCAGAAGCTGCTCTAATTCACTTTGCGGACTGCGCATCTAAGTCCAGAAATAGGGAAAGACAGTTTGGAGCAGCCAAGAGTCAACCAAGTTGTGAAGATCAGATTAAGATCGCAGTACAGAAACAAATGGAAGAGATCCTCGGTACAACTAATAACTGGCCTAACAAGGAAGTCAACTTCATTGATCACAGCTTCACCAGGGATCAAAGATGCTACTCCGACTACCGTCAGTTCAGAACACCTCCTCAACAACGAGAAGGCTCCTATGAGCGTCCTCCCTACAACTTCCAACTCAACCAGAGCCGAAATCAATACATGGACAATGGTTATCAAGATCCTTCCAGATTCACCAGAGTACAGCAGCCTCCGAATCTTATCTCTGAGGACAATTGGGAGAGGAGAATAGCCAGGAAGTTTGATCTAATTACAGCAAGACTTGATGATCACGAGGAAAGATTCAAAGCGCAAGCTCTTCTCAATCAAGAACAGATAGCATCTGGACAGAGAATAGAGGATATGATAAATAAAATTGCTAGTGCGATGGCTCGTATTCCCATTTTCAATCAGGCTCCGTCTCCAGACAGCTCCACTGTGAAGAACGAGCACGCTAAGGCCGTAACAACCAGGAGCAGTGAGCAGACTAGCCCGTCTAAGAAGGAGGAAATTCCCATTTCCAATGAGGGAGAGTGCTCGGCTATCATCCCTCGACCACCACCCATACCTATTCCAGCTAAGTGCCCCGACCCTGGTCCTTTTACTTTACCTTTGAGCATTAATGACATTGAAATCGAGCGTAGCATAATTGACCTAGGTGCTTCTATAAATGTCATGCCTATGTGTTTATATAAGAAGCTGAACCTAGGGGAATTACAACCTGCCAACATGAATTTAATGTTCGCTGACAAAACTCTAAGAGAACCTAGAGGAATGATCCAGGATGTAATCACTTGCTGTGGCCCGTTCCGGTTTTTCGTTGATTATATAGTTATGGATACTCAAGAGACATATTCTACCCTTCTCTTGGGTCGGTCATTCATGGCGACAGCCGGAATTAATGTCAATGTTCCTAATGGCTCTCTAACTGTACGGGTGGGGAAGGATACTGTAACATTCCGTCTCAAGGACGGGATGAAATACATTCCTAAGGAAGAATTAAATTGTTTATCTGTAGAGATTGTGGAGTTGGCCTCAGTCAACTTCATTTCTAATGTTTCTTCCAGTGTTTCGAGATCAATTGACACTGCAGGTGCTGGACAGGGTACCAAGAAGAAACCAGAAATTTTGGTTCAGAAGTCGCTTAAGAAGAAGAAGGAACTGCAAGCCTCTTCTAAATCACCGAGCAGACCTCGAGGAAAGAACAAGAAGACGAAGACCCAAATGGTCTGGAGACCAAAAATTCCACCGTCTTCCACCGAGCCAGCTGCACCACCAAATCGTTCCGAGAAACCGGCGCCGGAGCAAGTATGGAAGGAGAAGCCGAAAGCGTCTCCTAAGGACGTACTAACGATCATCGATCCTGGTGATCACAAGCCGAAGAAGAAAGAAAAAGAGAAATCGACAGTCCTCATTCCTTCCATTATCACACTAAAGAAGGATGACCTCTCGAGAGAGCTGTTCGGACCATTCAAGTTCGTTGATCATCTTCCCGACGGACGTACCAAGCTTTTGCATGCGAACGGGAAGAGATTCACGCTTACCGGAGAAGTCCTGAAGCTGTACTTTATGAACTCCGACGCGAGCGTGAAGGAGAATCTAAGTTGGGATGTCTCCTAATACCGTCCAGGTATCGTCCAGCTCAAGGACGTGAATGAAAGAGCGCTTCGTGGGAGGCAACCCACGGCTGGAGTCAGTTTTGTTTTGTTTCAACCTTGGTATTTTAGAGTCAGTTCGGGAGAGCCAAAAGTGTCAGTTTGTTTGGTTTATTATTTTTCGTGTAGATTCTACATGTCATAGAGTCAGTCGCAAGTTGATTGAGGTCGTTCCGATTTTTCTGGATTTAACTGTGATTTTCTGAAGTTGGCCTGATTTACGAAAATATTTTAAACCCGAACAGTTCAAAATTTTTGGCGAAACCACCCTTGTTTTCGGTGAAACTGATCTTTGAATTTCGAACCTATTATCCTGTTCCTCATTTTCGGTTCGAAAATTTTCTGATTTCGGCGAAACCATCCCAACTGAAATTTTCGGCGAAACCGAGCTCCCATTTTCGGTGAAACCGCCTGTTCAAATCGGTCAATCCATTTTAACTAGTAGTTTCGGCAAACCACCCCCCTACTTTTGCCGAAACTGATTTGCAAAATCACCTAATTTATCCTTTAAAAATCCGGTCCACTTCCTCTCTCCTTCTCTTATTTTCGCTCAGCCTACCCGAAACCCCCCTCTCCTTTTGAAATCGCCGACCGCCCCACTTTTAAAACCCGCCGCCAGCCGTCACCGACCATCACCGCACCTCCCCCCTCCTCATTCCGATCCCAACAAGCCCTAGAACGTTCGAATCGGAGCTTTGCAGCTCCAGTTCTCCGAAACCCCAGTTTTCAAGTTTTTCACCGATTCCTCCCAACCCGTTCAGTTTTTGCTTCCATGGCTTCCAGGTCAGTTGTATAACTTTTCGATACGAATCTTTTGACATATGGATTGCTGAATTTCGTAGGGGTTGACTTTCGGTTGACTTTTCAGTTTACCTCGTTTTGCGTGCCGACTATTTCGTGTGAACTAGGATTGACTGAACTTATAGAACTGTTCTAGGATGCTTAGGGAGTTCCGTGCTTAATTTCCATATCATTTGGTCATGTGTTGCTATGCATACGATTGATTCGTTGTCATGTTAACTTGTGAGAAATGTCGGTTTGACTTTGAATTGCTGTGATCATTTGGCTGTCATAAGCGTTCATTCTTGTTCATATTATCGTGCTGCCTTTTGAAATCATATTTTACCGTCATTCTCCAAGTTGTGATAGTCTTGCCATGATTAGGGTTCAATATGACTTAATGTTGACTTTCTAAATGTCGGTTTGACTTTTTGAACTCTGATCGCACTTACCTGATTATAGCTGTTCTTAAGACATGTGTTCTATTGTCTATGATTACCGGTTACCTTACTTTGCTTACCCCACTTAGTTTCCCTCATTTCTTAGTGAAATTGAGTTTTGCTACTAAGTGTGGGGTAGGATCTTAGTTGACTAATCTGGTTTCACTTCTGGTTTTAGGAACACTTTTGAGCGCAGGACTAAGGCGCGACTCGATGGCGCCTCGAGCTCAGGAGCTGCCGCTCCCATCACACCCGCCATTCTAGGCCCTCCACCTGCACTCCCTCGCCATGCTGGATACCATCCCACCATCGCCCGTCTACCGGACTTCTACTTTGAGAACTTCTAGAAGATCGAGCACATCCGTGGAGCTGACGTGCGTCCTTTATCCATGGAGTCACTCCAGAAGCATGACGAGGATTCCTACTGGAACGTACATGACGCCCTAGCACCGGCCGGTCTCCTAGAGCTGACCACCATAGCCGCCGAGTTCCCAGACATTGCTCTCCAGGAGTTCTGGGCGACATTTGACTTGGACGAGCATAAGAGGAGACGGGGCCAGAAGGTGATCACCTTCTTTCTTGGTGGGGTGTACAGGCAGCTCACCTACGATGAGTTTGCCGCTCATCTGGGCATCCCCTACGAGCACTATCACGATCACCATCTCGGTTGGGGCGAGGATGATGACGACGAGGAGTTGCACGCCCTCTGGAGCCACATGACAGGCGTGCCTGGCGATCACCTCGGGAAGAGCAACTCAGTTAAGTCTCTCTCTCACCCGCTCTATAAGTTTATTCATATGGTCTGGCGGAGGTCACTTCTATATGTCAGAGACAAGGATCGCCACCATATCCTTAAGGAGGAGCTCGTGCTTCACCGAGCCATCCGAGAGAGCTACCCTCTCCACCCCGGCTGGGTGCTAGCTCACATCTTCAGCCAGCGGACCAAGAGGAAGAAGCTACCACGCAAACTCTTGGGAGGCAACTTCATAGGTCAGCTCATCCTCTCCTTCGGCATCAGCCATGAATATGGCCCTAACATTCCACGACACCCAATTATGACCGTTGGAGGAGACTTGGCGGTCGAGTACGACTTAGAACTCGACCTCAGTCCCCATGTAGCAGCAGATCCTCCACTCCAACCTGCGGTCGAGTCGGAGGACGAAGATGCTACTGAGGAGCAGCAGCCGCAGCCGCCGCCTGAGTTTCAAGATTATATACCCTCGCCACACCATCAGGCAGGGTACATCCACCAGTCGCCGCCGCGCATTCCAGATCCATTTCCGGCGCATACTCACCAGCCGCAACACCACCCCGCAGACATTGGTGAGTTGTACGAGCGACTACAGGAGTGGCGAATCACCGACAACGCCGCTCAAGAGGCGCGATGGACTATCATGCAGCAACACATGCGCCGAGCCGACCGGCGATATGAGCGACAGCTGGAGTGGCAGCGACAGCTCGGCGATTACTTCCACTTCCCCCACCCTGACACCTCTGACCAGTGATGATCAGGTGGTGTCCTTTTTCCCTGTCCTTTCTTTTTATTTATTCTTTTCGGACTTCGGTCCAACTTTTTTCTATGTGGATCCGGGGCACTTGTCCCGGTTTCCTTTTTATGTTTTATTTGTTTTTGTTTTGTAGGCACTTGGTAGACTCCCTTTTGCTTCAGGTTCTGTTACACTTCCCTCCGCTCCGAGGATTCGTGCTGACCCTCTGAAATCAACCGTCCTTTTCCAGGTTCTTCCATTCCACCCTGAATTCTAGAATTAGTCCTGTGAGGACACAGTCCGATTTAAGTGTGGGGTAGGATGCTAGAGAACCTTGCATGAACTTGATTGCCCTTGATTGTGTTTTGTGTGCCTCGTGATTCCATTCCAGTCTCTCTAGCATTAGAATGGCTCAGTTCTTGATTTTTGATGTTAAGTTGCTATTCAAACTTTCATAATGATGCTTAGACTGCTTAACCTAGAACTTGAGAACCAACTTGTATGCTTTGATGCTAAATTGCCTGGTTAGAACAGAATTTTAAAATCACACTTGTAGTTTGTAGCCTTGATTGCATGAAAATGACCGAATCCGACTAGCAAACCAACTGTGAGCTTTTGATCCATTGCACGTAACTTGCAATTTAAATTCTTTCTGAATGGTTTTCTGTTTACTTGAATGAGTTAGAATTTGCATGAAACCTACTCGAGACCACACGATGACACGAGTTCTAGAAGGATAGGGGCACCTAGATTCAGCTACTAAGCCAGATAGCCTACCTTAACGATAAAATCCACTAGGTTTAGACCCTTGAGCTTGGCCTGTTCTTTCGGTTCGATAATACATTACAGCTATTTCCCATTTCTTTCATTCCCCATTGATCCCATGTGGTTGTAGTTCTAGATTGACCTACCGAAAGTCGGTTTGTGGTAACCTGCCTATAGCCATTAAACAGGTGGTCTTAGCTATCATGTCCAGACGTGTAAACCCCTCTAGCAACTAAAAGAAAAATCGTCACAAAAGAAAAAAAATAAGTAAGAAAAGAAGCAAGCTTCAGAAAAAAAAATGAAGAAAGAAGAAAATCAGAAAAAGTTCAAAGTTTAGTTCAAATCAAACGTTCTTCTCCCTACAAATGGAAGAACGAAGTCGTAAGAAAAGTTGAAAAGAAAAATGTATGCAAAAGAAAAAAGAATAAGTGCTAGGTTGCTTGAGGGTATCATAGGACGAGCGTTCATCATTCCACCAGTGTTTGGTTAGACGGTAGGAAGCCATAGATTAGATTCGAGGGAAGTTAGTCGAAAGCTACACCGCACCAAGCCATCATCATTCATTCCCATCATCCATCTCATTATAAACCCGAGTAGTGTAGAATTCATTATGGTCCTAGCAGGGAAGTCCTTCTTGACTAGATACTCGTGTTGTCACAGTGGTGGAGATGTGGTCGAAATGCAAACCTATGACAGAATTCGGTAACAGAAAACGATCGAGAGCAGAAACACGTCCTTAAACACAGAGAGTGAGAGTTCCCATTGTACTAAATATATCCTGTGTGAGAAGTCTGGTCGGTCAGGTCAAATTCGTGCATGATTGATTGCTAATTACTTGTCGTGTGCAGTTTATTAGTGAGACCAGGTAGTTTGGCTGATCAGTATGCATGTTAGGTTTCTTGTTCTAGGATCGATCTGTCTAATAATTCATTGCGTTTGATTGAGCTCCAATTTAATCGATCTTATCATTTATGAACATGAGCGTTTCTATTCAGTTTGCTTGAGGACAAGCAAAAGCTTAAGTGTGGGGTATTTGATGACACTCGATTTGACGTGATTATCAGCCTCATTTAAGCGACATTTCTTTGCTTAAGACATGGTTTTTAGGGTAGAATAACGAATATTCAATCGATTGCCCTATCTCGTGCCATTTGTGTTACCTTGGCCCGTTTCGGGTCTATTTGATGGTTTTCTAGTGTTTTTGTGTTAACACAGGTTTTTTGCCGTCAAATAGCGTAGCCATGGACGTGTCTAAGGCGTAGGAACCTCGAGGAATCAAACCGGAATCGATCCAAGGAGCCAATCAAGTCAAACCGAAAATCTGCCCATATGCACTTGTACCTTCGGTGAAAATGATCCCACAGTTTCGGCGAAATCAACAATGGAAATCAGCTGATGCCAAGTGAAGACTGATTTCGACGAAACCATTAAGCTCTTCGGACCGAAAATGCAAGGCAGAGAAATCATGGCCATTTACACAAGAATTTTCGCCGAAACTATCCCTATGGTTTCGGCGAAAATATCAGCTCAGCCCGGCCCAACTATGGTTAAGTATTTATACTTAATCCAGCGGCCTGAGAAAAAAGATGATCATAATCATAATACAACTTTTTGAGATGAGATTTCTCTGAAGTTGGGGAGCGAAGAGTTGGAGTTCGAAGAGCCGTATAGAGATTGTGATGCCATCCCTTCCATCTCGAGAACCGGAGCTAGGAGTGCAACTTACCGAAGATCGGAGTCTGTCAGAGTCGTCTGAATTAGGTTTTTCAGATCCTTTTCTGTTCTTCCTCTGAATGATGAACTCCTTCTTTGTCTTTGTGTCTTTTGTAATGATCATGAGTAGCTAAACCCTTTAGAGCTTAGACTAGATGAACCCTAAGTGACCCAGGGCTTTAAAGCGGTCACGGATCGGCGGTGATTAGATTCAAAATTCAATCAGTTCTTTTTCATGTTTGATTCGTTCTTCATTGTTCATGTTTCTTGTCTGGATTGATCACCTAGATTAGATTCTTGTTATGCTAAGGATAGAAGTGAACGCTCGCCTTACTTTAGAACATCGAATTAAACAATTAACCTTATAATTGGAGTGTGCCTTTCGTAGGAACCGGTTAGGGTTAATTCACTGCAAGAGTAACTCATTAATCACTAGTAATTACAACAATTAATTAAGTCGTTGCGAGAGGCGACCGTACCCAGGCGATTAGTTAATCTTGGTAGTTAGAACGGATAGAGCGAACGTTCGCCGGTCTTAAACCTAAGGGTAAGGAGTTATGGTGGTGTCTTAGTAATTGATTGAATAAGAATCGAAATCCGCTGATCTGTTGATTGCCAATGCTCTGGGGAACGAAGGGGGATTCAAAGTCTAAGTTCGTCTGTCATTCTTGTTTTCAAACCCTAATTCTCAATCTACTTTAGTTTAATCTTTTTAATTTTTCTGCATTTCTTAGAAGTAGAAGTCGTGGAACTCACACCACGCACAACGTGTTTTTCCCTGAATAATTTGCTAGTTCTGAAGTAGCCGATCATTTGAAGGCCCGTGAAATACGATCTATCCTAGCTCTTGAGCTTGATAGTTATTTGATTGAACCTGCTCAGCACAACGACGGTTCCATCAGTAAGAAAAGAAATGTGTAAAGGAAATAAGTGCTAAGTTGCTTGAGGGTATCATAGGACGAGCGTTCACTATTCCACCCGTGTCTGGTTAGACGGTAGGAAGCCATAGGCTAGATTCGAGGGAAGTTAGTCGAAAAGCTACACCGCACCAAAGCCATCATCATACATTCCCATCATCCATCTCATTATAAACCTTGTAGTGTAGAATTCGTTACAGTCCTAGCAGGGAAGTCCTTCTTGACTGGTTAGTCGTGTTGTTACAGTGGTGGAGATGTGGTCGAAATGCAAACTTATGACAGAATTCAGTAACAGAAAATGATTGAGAGCATAAACACGTCCTTAAACACAGAGAGTGAGAGTTCCCATTGTACTATATTTTCCCTGTGTGAGGATTCTGGTCGGTCATGTCAAATTCGTGCATAATTGGTTACGATTACTTGTCGTTTGCAGTTTATTAGTGAAACCAGGATGTTTGGCTGAGCTGTATGCATATTAGGTTTCTTGTTCTAGGAATTATCTGTCTAATAATTCATTGTGTTTGATTGAGCTTCAATTTGATCGATCTTATCATTTGTGAACATGAGCGTTTCTATTCAGTTGCTTGAGGACAAACAAAAGCTTAAGTGTGGGGTATTTTGATGACACTCGAATTGACGTGATTATCAGCCTCATTTAAGCGACATTTCATTGCTTAAGACATGGTTTTTAGGGTAGAATAACGAATATTCAATCAATTGCTCTATCTCGTGTCATTTGTGTTACTTTGGCCCGTTTCGGGTCTATTTGATGGTTTTCTAGTGTTTCTATGTTAGCATAGGTTTTTGCCATCAAATAAGTATCCAAGGACGTGTCTAAGGCGTTGGAACCTCGAGGAATCACACCGGAATCGATCCAAGGAGCCAAGCAAGTCAAACCAAACTTCTACCCCGTTTTACACTGAAGATTTCGCCGAAAACACCCAAGGTTTTCGACGAAAATCCATGCACAAATCGACTGAGCTCATTCAAGAAAATTTTCGGTGAAAATGTGAAGTTTTCGCCGAGAACCAATGGTCCGAAAACCACAGAAGAATCCAGCTGGCGGTCATCCCTTTTCGGCGAAAATCCCTTCACATTTTGGCGAAAATCTCAGTTAAAAACTAGCGGTATTAGGGATAAGTATAATACTTTACCGGCGGCCCAAAATAGGAAGATGATTTTTCAGACATCATAATTACCAACTAATACCGAAATTCTCAGAATTCTCAAGAGTTCTGAAGGAGAGTTTAGAGTTCGAAGAGCCAAGAAGAGATCGTGACGCCATCCCTTCCATCTCGAAGACTCAGAGCTAGGATTGCAGTTTACCGGAAGATCGAAGTTCTGCCGGAGTCGTCTTAATTAGGTTTTTCAGATCCTTTTTCTGTTCTTCCTCTGTATGATGAACTCTATTTCTGTCTTTGATTCTTTTGTGAAAAACATGAGTAGCTAAACTCTTAGAGCTTAGACTAGATGAACCCTAAGTGACCCAGGGCTTTAAAGCGGTCACGATCGGCGGTGATTAGATTCAAAGGTCAATCAGTTTCTCTTTCATGTTTGATTTGTTCTTCATTGTTCATGTTTCTTGTCTGGATTGATCACCTAGATTAGATTCTGGTTAAGCTAAGGACAGAAGCGAACGCTCGCCTTACTTTAAAATGTCAAATTGAACAATTAACCTAATCATTGGAGTGTGCCTTTCGTAGGAACCAATTAGGGTTAATCCACTGCAAGAGTAACTCATAAATCATTAGTAATTGCACCAGTTAAGTTAAGTCATTGCGAGAGGCGACCGTATCCGGGCGGCTAATTAATCTTGGTAGCTAGATCGGATAGAGCGAATGTTCGCCAGTCTTAAACCTAAGGGTAAGGAGTTATGGTGGTGTCTTAGAAATTGATTGAATGAGAATTGAAATCCGCTGATCTGTTGATTGCCAATGCTCTGGTGAACGAAGGGGGATTCAAAGTCTAAGTTCATCTGTCATCTCTGTTTTCAACCCTAATTTCCAATCTGTTTTTAGTTTCAATTTTTAATTTCCGTGCATTTCTTAGAATTAGAAGTCGTGGAACTCACACCACGCACGAAGTGTTTAACCTGAGTAATTTGCCAGCTTCTTTGAGTAAGCAATCATTAGAAGACCCGTGGAATACGATCTACCCTAGCTTCACAGCTTGGTAGTTATTTGATCGACCGCTGTACAATCGTTCATCACTTGCAGATGAGAGCTTCTTGCGACAAAAAGCTAGAGCTCTTTGGATCAAAGAAGGGGATTCTTGCACGAAATATTTCTTTAACTATATTCAGTCTCGACATATTCGAAACACGATGAAACAAATCAAAAACAAGGCAGGGGTAATGACTGATGATCCTAAGGAAATGGCAAATTTCTCAGTTTCATTTTACCAGAAGTTGTTGGGGACAAATACTTCTGTGAAAGAACCTGACTGGCCTTTCATATTTCTGAGGTTGAAGACGACATGTTAGTTGCTCCAGTTATGGAGGGAGTAATTTAGAAGGTTTTGTATTCAATGGCCCCCGAGAAATCACCTGGCCCTGATGGGTTCAGTGTGTCCTTCTTCAAAATTTGTTGGGCAATAGTGAAGAATGAGATGATTTTTGTAGTCCTTTACTTCTTCTATTATGGTACTATGCCTCGCTTTGTGAACTCGGTCTATTTAGCTCTAGTTCCTAAGAAGCTCAATGCAAATGACATGAAAGACTACCATCTTATTTCATGTTGCAATGTCATTTAAGAAATTGCTTCTAAGGTTCTAGCTAATAGGCTAAGTCTAGTTCTGCCTTCCATTATTGGTCACGATCAGTCGGCTTTTGTAAGAGGTAGGCTTATCAAACATGCTCTTAGCTCATGAACTCCTGAAAACTTATACCAAAAAGAAGATTTCCCCCATGTGTGCTCTATAGATTGACCTCATGAAGGCTTTCGATTCCGTTGAATGGAGTTTTGTGCTTAAAGCTATGAGTGAAATGGGGTTTCCTTCAATCTTTACTCATTGGATCAAAGCTTGTTTTTCCTCCACAATGTTATCTATTAGCTTTAATGGCATACTAAAAGCGTCTTCCCTGCTGATAGGGTATTTAGACAGAGAGATCTCATTTCTCCCTATCTGTTTGTCATTTCTATGGAAGTACTTGTAGGACTGTTTGATAAAGCTAGCAGGGATGGTTCTTTTCACTATCATCCTCAATGTAAGGCACCAAGCTCACTCACCTATGCTTTGCGGATGACTTGTTAGTCTTCACAAAATCTTCTCACCCTGGAATTAAAGTTGTCACATCAGTTTTGGAAGAGTTTAAAGCCTTGTCTGGCCTTAGGTTTAACCCCGAGAAAAGCAAACTATTCTTGGCAGGTGTGGACCAATCTATTGTTGCTGCCTTGTGTTAATATTCAGGTATGCGCCAAGGATCACTCCCTTTTCGTTATCTTGGTGTACCACTTGATGCTGGGAAACTAAAGAGAAGTGAGTGTAAGATCCCGATAAGCAAAATTACCGCTAGAATCTCTGATTCGACTGCTAAATGCTTATCTTACGCGGGGAAAATCCACTTATTATGATGTGATCCTTGCTACCAAGCCCGGCTTGGACACGACTGATTTCGAACCGGCCCCAACACTGATGCCAGCCCGAGAGTACACCGGCCCCAGGCCTACACCAGCACCACCCCCGGAGCCTAGAAGAGCCCAAGCCCCGGAGCTAGAAGATGCACCTGGGAGGATGATGATCCTCAGCCAAGCAACAAGGCTAGCTCCTACCCCAGCTAGAGTCAGGCTAATGACTCTCCAGGAGCTGATGTTGACACCGAGCCCTGACCCGGACCCCGGGCCAAGCATAGCACCCAGCCTAGGCCCCATGCCAACCCCCACAGGCCCCCAGAGCAAAGACCTGCCTGAAGACATCCCTACAGTACTCTTGGAAGAAGGCTCGAAGCAGAACTCAAAAGGCCTTGACAGATTTGAAGAAGGCCCCAAGCTAAGCCTACCACAGGCACATGGCCCATGCCAGCGCCCGTCAGAGGAGCACTTTTGGCCCAACGAACAATTGACCCGTGCCTTTTGGGATTTTCCAAAGGCACTGGAATTCTTATGGCTCCAGGATTACTCTCCAACAAACGGAGCTCAATTCGGAGGAGTATCAAGGGAGATAGAGCTAGGACAAGACTTAGTAAAGCATGGTTGGAGCACCAAAGAGGAAGACTCGGATGCTGAACCGAGGAAGGCCAAGCAAGGAGCTGTGATCGGGCCACACACTGAGCCTGATCCAAGAGGAGAGGATCAAGGAGAATCCAACCTTGGAGGAGGTTCAGCCCACGACTAAGAAGCTACGAGCTAGAACTAAAGTGAACAAGGGCCAAACCCGGATTTCTGGACAGATTCCTAGTCCGACAAGGATTGACGAATATGGGTTACTTGGAGACAGAATTTGGACTGATGTCCAACATTAAAGTTGTAGCCCATGGAGTCTAATACGGATCTGCAAAAGATCAGAATTTTATGAATTTTTTTGGTATTTATTTGGCCCATAATTCCTGAACCCGTTTATGCTGTTTTTGGGGAAACTTGGCTCCCACGTTAGGAGTTCTTCTCTAAATAGGATTCTTATTCCTTGTGGGATTGGAGTCCGAATTTACCTTCTTTTTAGTCTAGATTAGGATTAGTTTAAGTCCTCTTTAGTATTCTAATTAGGACTCTTTTTATTTGTTTATTATTTATTAGTTAGTTTCTAAGGAGGAATAGGAGAGCTTGTTCCCTACTCCTCCCCCTATATAAAGAGGCATTCACCTCTCTTGTAACACACACCTTGAAATTAATAAACTCTTAAACTTCGGTTTTCTCTTAGCATGGAATTTCTATTATCTTCTCGACTTTCATGGAATTGACTGTCGTTTAGACCGGCTTATCGTCTAGGGTATCCTCCCCTTGAAGTGGCGTCATCGACTTGATACTTCTAGTTCCTAGCTCATTATAGCTAGTGGGTGAAAGTCCTCTTCCATCCCCGGTTCTCGACGGTTTCTACCTCGTTGCATAATAATCAACTTGCGGTGTTTAAGGGTCGTCTGCCCACGGTTGCAGCGGTTCACATCAGTTGGTATCAGAGCACGGTTGAAACACAAGGACCACACTCTATCCCAGTTTCCAGGTTTATTCTTGGATTCATATCCATTTACTTTTCTTGTTGTTTAGAAAATATTTTAGAAAATCTTCATCTATTTCTAGTTCTTGTTTCGAGTCTCTATTGTAAGGCAAGAAAAGATTGGTGGCCGACCAAGTCATCAAAAGAAAACCCTAAAAGAAGTCAAGAAAAAAAAACAAGCAAGGCCACCCTTGCCAAGTTCTTTATTTTCGTTGTAATAGTGTGTTTAAGAAGAGGGGATAGATTAGCTTTCGTTGCTTGTGTTAAACTGAGCCACGACCCTACTTTTAGCCACTAAAGTTATAGTTTATCGAGTCTTTGAAAAGAGAGTATTAGAAAATCATATTAGAAAAGGTTTTTGGGTGTTCGTTGTTACACTAACCATGGAAGAAAGGAGTCTATGTCTGTTGGAGCTTCAGTGCCTGACTGCACGCTTAACCCTACAAAACATGGAATATTCATTTAGAAGGTTAGTTGAAGACCGGAGAGCCAGCACCGTGCCCAGCACTCGGCCCAACACCGTGCCCAGCACCGAGCCGAGCACCTGCCTAGCACCAGCACAGCCCCTGCCCAGCACAGCCCAGCGCAGCACCAGCGCCCGAGCGCCCTACCCCGGCGGCCCAGCGCCCAGCCACCGCGCCCCAGCGCCCCGCCCCGGCCCTCCAGCACCCAGCCCCGACACCAGCCTCGGCACCCAGCCCCGACCCTAGCCCCGGCACCAGCCCCACCGACTCAAACCCATCACAGAGCATCCCCAGCCCCGAGCACCGACACCGTGCCCCAGCACGAGCCTAGGCCCGAGCCCCGACCCGAGCCCCAGCCCGTGCCCCAGCACGAGCTCAGGTACCAGCCCCGATACCCACAACGCCCGAGCCCGGAGCCCCCATACCAGCCCCGGTATGGCCCGAAGTCCTCAGGCCCGAGCCTAGAGCACCCATACCAGCCCCGGTACGGCCCGAAACCCCACGGAGCCCCAATGAAGCACCAGGTCAAGTCCTATACTCCCCTGTGATTATTTTTATTATTTCTAAAGGACTATCAGGCAAGGATTCGAGGACGAATCCTCTTCAAGAAGAGGGGGATGATGTGATCCTGGCTACCAAGCCCGGCTTGGACACGACTGATGCCGATCCGGCCCCATCACTGATGTCGGCCCGAGAGTACACCGGCCCGAGAGTACACCGGCCCCAGGCCTACACCAGCACCACCCTTGGAGCCTAGAAGAGCCAAAGCCCCGGAGCCAGAAGATGCACCTGGGAGGATGCTGATCCTCAGCCAGGCAACAAGGCTAGCTCCTACCCCAGCCAGAGTCAGGCTAATGACTCTCCAGGAGCTGATGTTGACACCGAGCCCCGACCCGGACCCCGGGCGAAGCCTAGAACCCAGGCTAGGCCCCATGCCAACCCCCACGGGCCCCCGGAGCAAAGATGATGTGAGTCGCTGCAACGTGGGCAGACGACCCTTAAGAACCGCAAGTTGAGACCGTGCAACGAGGTAGAACCGTCGAGAACCGGGGGCGGAAAGTACTTTGACCCGTTGGCTATATAACAGTCGAGAACCAGAAGTGTCCAGTCGAAGACGCCCCGCCAAGAGATGGATGCTCTTGATGATAAGTGATCCTTCAGTATCGCGTCATGCGGATACAATAAGGGTTTCAGAACAGAGCTCTTTCAAAGGGGGTTTATTTCATCAAAGTCTGACTTACAAGGGTGGCCGGCGGCCTCCTTATATAGGTGAGGGAACAAGCTCTCCTCCCTAATCACTACTTCTAAATAATAATAAAATAAAGAGTCCTATTCCTAAATAGTCTCCTAAAAACCCCTAAATAATCCTACTAAAAAGGAATAAACATAAAATAATAGTTGTAGTCTTTAAAGCAGAATAAAAGACCTAAATTAGGTCAAAAACCCTAATCTGGCCGCGTACGGCTGCTCGGGCCGATTGGGCACATGTGGCGGCCCGGTGGGCTTGACCGGCCGAACGCCGGGCTTGACTGGGGTGGCGAACGCGGGCTTCGGCTTCGGGCGGGCTCAGTGACCGGACTTCTTGTCCAAAAGATATGTTCTTCATGTCCGGCTCCATAAAACTCCCTTGATCGGCTCGGCTGCTGGTTTAGGGCTTGTGGTTGCTCTCTCCTTGGTCCTTCTTTCTTCCCGCTCGGGCCTTCTTCTTTAAGCTTCAGATAGGCCTCCAGGTAGCTTTGGACGTAGCTCTCTGTGGTCAGCCTAAGTGTTATGCTTCGGGGCCAAGGACTCCAAGTCTTCTCATGCCTCGGCTCAGGTTCAGTCTTTGACAGCTCTCCTCTTTGGGCCAAGGGTTCTTGGATTCTCTTCCTTCTGTACTCCAGAAATGCTTCCAGAGGTCACTCAAAGAACCGACTTCTGCTTCAGGGCTCCTGGAGGTTAGACTAGGAACGGGCTGAAGCTTCTCTTCGGTGCTAGGGCTTATACCCTCGGCCAACAGCATGGCTTGGGACAACATTCCCTTCCTCGGAGTCTTTCTACCTGCAAGTGAAGGATTTAGGCGATATTTCTTGTCATACCTTGGCTTTAGGGCTCGAGGATGGCCTGCCCTTGGATTCATGCGCTTCTTGAAAGGCACTAGGGTCTTGCCTAGGCCAGGGGATCCTGGTGGGGTGTAGGAATACCGGTTGGCATCGGGGCAGCATTGTTGGATGATATCATCCCCCTCTTCTTGCGTTGGATTTGTCCCCAAATCCATCTCGGATCCTTTCCTAACACTCATCATCCTCTTCCAGCTTTCAGCAGCATTATCCTTAGACTGAGGAGTGTCACTTGATTCAGTGATAGACCAGGGCTCGGGTCCTTCAGCACTCTCTCCTTCAGTCTCCATCGCTCCTTCTCCTGACAAACTATCAACAACAATGTTAAGGCTCGGGGAGGTAGTGGGTGAGAGCTCCTTACTTATCTCCACATCCGGGTCAGCATCCGGATCTTCGTTGCTCGGGGCAGCTCTTAAAACTCATCGGGAGGTGATCTCCCATTGAATCTGGGGTGCACAGGGGACCGTCGGTGAAGCGTCGGGTCGGGGCACGGGGGTGCCGGAGGTACCGGAGGTGACCCAGGGCACTTCGGGCAGGGCGGCGGCGCCGGTAGTGGGGCGGCGTCGGGCAGTGGTACGATGGCGGGCAGTAGGAAACCGGCGGCGGCGGCCAGTGGTGAGGTGACGGCGGGCAGTAGGAAGCCGACGGCGGCGGCCAGTGGTGAGGCGACGGTGGGCAGTAGGAAGCCGACGGGGCGGCCAGTGGAGAACTGGCGGCGATGGGTGGTGGGAAGCCAGTGGCGTCAAGCATCATCTCGTCGGGGCAGCTAGGGTCGGGCAGGACCGAGGCTGAGCGTCGGGCAGGGACGCGCCGGACTCGTGGTCGGGGGCCTCGTCGGGGGGTGATGCGTCGGGGGGCCTTGGGCAGCAACTGGTTGGGCAGGGTAGCGCCGGGTGCTGGGGCGCTAGGACTGAGCGGGTAGCGCCAGTCGGGGCCGGGCGCTGGGGGGCCGGGGCCAGGTAGGGCAGCACCGGGGCTGGGGCCGAGCACTAGGGTGTTGGGGCCTGGGGCAACGCCGGAGTTGGGGCCGAGCGCTGGGGCGCTGGGGTCTGGGGTAGCGTTGGGGCTGGGGCCGAACGCTGGGGCGCTGGTGCCTGGGGTAGCGCTGGGGCTGGGGTCGAGCGCTGGGGCGCTGGGGTCTGGGGCCGAGCGCTGGGGCGCTAGGGCCTGGGGCAGTGCCGATGTTGGGGCTGAGCACTGGGGTGCTGGGGCCTGGTCGGTCAGTGCCGGGGCTGGGTACTGGTGCCGGGGCTGGTGCCAGGGCTGGGGCCGGGGCTGGTGCCGGGGCAGGGGAAGGGGCTGGTGCCGGGGTTGAGGCCGGGGCGCCGGGTGCTAGGGTTTTGAAAGTGAACCCTGCAAATTTTTCGAGCCCTTCGAGCTGAACTTCTTCTCCTTCATCTGACTCCTCTTCTTCTTTCTTCTCGTCCTCCTTATCATCTGTCTTGATTTCTCTTTCTCTTATCACCATCGTTTGTTGATTAGGGCAGTCCCTTGAGATATGTCCCCTTCCTTGACATTTGACACATACAATTCCACTGGGACGTGGGTTAGGGTTTTGAAACTTATAAGTAGATGGTGCAAGTTTTACCGGAGATGCCGAATCCCTAGGGTTAGGGTTTGGCCGTGAGCTGAGGGCTCGGGTCTGTTCGGGCTTCCAGGGAGCTTGGCTTGTACTCGGACCTTCTCTCTATGGGGCATAGGCGGGTCTTCTGGTGTAGCCGTCTCGGCCAGGGCTCCTTATATGTGGGCCAGGGTAACTTCAAGATCCTGAAGGGTGTTCTCTATTTTGGCTAACCTCTCGTCTGCCATGGTTAGTACTAGCAAACGGAAGCAATTTTCTATCCCCTCTTCTTAGATTTAAACTTACAACGAAAGGAAATAACTCGGCAAGGTGGCCTTGCTTTCTTTTCTTTTTCTTTTCTTATAACTCGAAACTAGAATTGAAATAGAAGGGAATTTTCGAATCAATTTTCTAAAGAAAGCAGTAAAGGATATGAATCCAGGTGAACCTGGAGACTGGGATAGATTGTGGTCCGTGAGCTGAACCGTGCTCTGATACCAACCGATGTGAACCGCTGCAACCGTGGGCAGACGACCCTTAAACACCGCAAGTTGAGACCATGCAACAAGGTAGAACCGTCGGGAACTGGGGGCGGAAAGTACTTTGACCCGTCGGCTATATAACAGCCGGGAACCAGAAGTGTCCAGTCGAAGATGCCACGCCAAGAGATGGATGCTCTTGATGATAAGTCGATCCTTCAGTATCGCGTCATGCGGATACAATAAGGGTTTCAGAACAGAGTTCTTTCAAAGGGGGTTTATTTCATCAAAGTCTGACTTACAAGGGTGGCCGGCGGCCTCCTTATATAGGTGAGGGAACAAGCTCTCCTCCCTAATCACTACTTCTAAATAATAATAAAATAAAGAGTCCTATTCCTAAATAGTCTCCTAAAAACCCCTAAATAATCCTACTAAAAAGGAATAAACATAAAATAATAGTTGTAGTCTTTAAAGCAGAATAAAAGACCTAAATTAGGTCAAAAACCCTAATCTGGCCGCGTACGGCTGCTCGGGCCAATTGGGCACATGTGGCGGCCCGGTGGGCTTGACCGGCCGAACGCCGGCTTGACTCGGGTGGCGGACGCGGGCTTTGGCTTCGGGCGGGCTCAGTGACCGGACTTCTTGTCCAAAAGATATGTTCTTCATGTCCGGCTCCATAAAACTCCCTTGATCGGCTCGGCTGCTGGTTTAGGGCATGTGGTTGCTCTCTCCTTGGTCCTTCTTTCTTCCTGCTCGGGCCTTCTTCTTTAAGCTTCAGATAGGCCTCCAGGTAGCTTTGGACGTAGCTCTCTGTGGTCAGCCTAAGTGTTATGCTTCGGGGCCAAGGACTCCAAGTCTTCTCATGCCTCGGCTCAGGTTCAGTCTTTGACAGCTCTCCTCTTCGGGCCAAGGGTTCTTGGATTCTCTTCCTTCTGTACTCCAGAAATGCTTCCAGAGGGTCACTCAAAGAACTGACTTCTTCTTCAGGGCTCCTGGAGGTTAGACTAGGAACGGGCTGAAGCTTCTCTTCGGTGCTAGGGCTTATACCCTCGGCCAATAGCATGGCTTGGGACAACATTCCCTTCCTCGGAGTCTTTCTACCTGCAAGTGAAGGATTTAGGCGATATTTCTTGTCATACCTTGGCTTTAGGGCTCGAGGATGGCCCGCCCTTGGATTCATGCGCTTCTTGAAATGCACTAGGGTCTTGCCTAGGCCAGGGGATCCTGGTGGGGTGTAGGAATACCGGTTGGCATCGGGGCAGCATTGTTGGATGATATCATCCCCCTCTTCTTGCCTTGGATTTGTCCCCAAATCCATCTCGGATCCTTTCCTAACACTCATCATCCTCTTCCAGTTTTCAGCAGCATTATCCTTAGACTGAGGAGTGTCACTTGATTCAGTGATAGACCAGGGCTCGGGTCCTTCAGCACTCTCTCCTTCAGTCTCCATCGCTCCTTCTCCTGACAAACTATCAACAACAATGTTAAGGCTCGGGGAGGTAGCGGGTGAGAGCTCCTTACTTATCTCCACATCCGGGTCAGCATCCGGATCTTCGTTGCTCGGGGCAGCTCTTAAAACTCGTCGGGAGGTGATCTCCCATTGAATCTGGGGTGCACAGGGGACCGTCGGTGAAGCATCGGGTCGGGGCACGGGGGTGCCGGAGGTACCGGAGGTGACCCAGGGCACTTCGGGCAGGGCGGCGGCGCCGGGTAGTGGGGCGGCGTCGGGCGTAGTGGGTTACGATGGCGGGCAGTAGGAAACCGGTGGCGGCGGCCAGTGGTGAGGTGACGGCGGGCAGTAGGAAGCCGACGGCGGTGGCCAGTGGTGAGGCGACGGCGGGCAGTAGGAAGCCGACGCGGCGGCCAGTGGAGAACTGGCGGCGATGGGTGGTGGAAAGCCAGTGGCGTCAAGCATCATCTCGTCGGGGTAGCTAGGGTCGGGTAGGACCGAGGCTGAGCGTCGGGCAGGGACGCGCCGGACTCGTGGTCGGGGGCCTCGTCGGTAGGTGATGCGTCGGGGGGCCTTGGGCAGCAACTGGTCGGGCAGGGTAGCGCCGGGTGCTGGGGCGCTAGGACTGAGCGGTAGCGCCAGTCGGGGCCGGGCGCTGGGGGGCCGGGGCCAGGTAGGGCAGCACCGGGGCTGGGGCCGAGCACTAGGGTGCTGGGGCCTGGGGCAACGCCGGAGCTGGGGCCGAGCGCTGGGGCGCTGGGGTCTGGGGTAGCGCTGGGGCTGGGGGCGCTGGTGCCTGGGGTAGCGATGGGCTGGGGTCGAGCGCTGGGGCGCTGGGGTCTGGGGCTGAGCGCTGGGGCGCTAGGGCCTGGGGCAGTGCCGATCCTGGGGCTGAGCACTGGGGTGCTGGGGCCTGGTCGGTCAGTGCCGGGGCTGGGTACTGGTGCCGGGGCTGGTGCCAGGGCTGGGGCCGGGGCTGGTGCCGGGGCTGAGGCCGGGGCTGGTGCCGGGGTTGAGGCCGGGGCGCCGGGTGCTAGGGTTTTGAAAGTGAACCCTGCAAATTTTTCGAGCCCTTCGAGCTGAACTTCTCTCTTCATCTGACTCCACTTCTTCTTCTTCTCGTCCTCCTTATCATCTGTCTTGATTTCTCTTTCTCTTATCACCATCGTTTGTTGATTTAGGGCAGTCCCTTGAGATATGTCCCCTTCCTTGACATTTGACACATACAATTCCACTGGGACGT
This sequence comes from Linum lewisii, assembly GCA_034768395.1. Lineage (NCBI taxonomy): Eukaryota > Viridiplantae > Streptophyta > Magnoliopsida > Malpighiales > Linaceae > Linum > Linum lewisii. The sequence continues at coordinate 57,367,442 of CM068296.1, forward strand.
GGGTTAGGGTTTTGAAACTTATAAGTAGATGGTGCAAGTTTTACCGGAGATGCCGAATCCCTAGGGTTAGGGTTTGGCCGTGAGCTGAGGGCTCGGGTCTGTTCGGGCTTCCAGGGAGCTTGGCTTGTACTCGGACCTTCTCTCTATGGGGCATAGGCGGGTCTTCTGGTGTAGCCGTCTCGGCCTCGTCCTCTTCTAAGCTGGGTCAGGGCTCCTTATATGTGGGCCAGGGTAACTTCAAGATCCTGAAGGGTGTTCTCTATTTTGGCTAACCTCTCGTCTGCCATGGTTAGTACTAGCAAACGGAAGCAATTTTCTATCCCCTCTTCTTAGATTTAAACTTACAACGAAAGGAAATAACTCGGCAAGGTGGCCTTGCTTTCTTTTCTTTTTCTTTTCTTATAACTCGAAACTAGAATTAAAATAGAAGGGAATTTTCGAATCAATTTTCTAAAGAAAGCAGTAAAGGATATGAATCCAGGTGAACCTGGAGACTGGGATAGATTGTGGTCCGTGAGCTGAACCGTGCTCTGATACCAACTGATGTGAACCGCTGCAACCGTGGGCAGACGACCCTTAAACACCGCAAGTTGAGACCGTGCAACAAGGTAGAACCGTCGGGAACCGGGGGCGGAAAGTACTTTGACCCGTCGGCTATATAACAGCCGGGAACCAGAAGTGTCCAGTCGAAGATGCCACGCCAAGAGATGGATGCTCTTGATGATAAGTCGATCCTTCAGTATCGCGTCATGCGGATACAATAAGGGTTTCAGAACAGAGTTCTTTCAAAGGGGGTTTATTTCATCAAAGTCTGACTTACAAGGGTGGCCGGCGGCCTCCTTATATAGGTGAGGGAACAAGCTCTCCTCCCTAATCACTACTTCTAAATAATAATAAAATAAAGAGTCCTATTCCTAAATAGTCTCCTAAAAACCCCTAAATAATCCTACTAAAAAGGAATAAACATAAAATAATAGTTGTAGTCTTTAAAGCAGAATAAAAGACCTAAATTAGGTCAAAAACCCTAATCTGGCCGCGTACGGCTGCTCGGGCCGGTTGGGCGCATGTGGCGGCCCGGTGGGCTTGACCGGCCGAACGCCGGGCTTGACTCGGGTGGCGGACGCGGGCTTTGGCTTCGGGCGGGCTCAGTGACCGGACTTCTTGTCCAAAAGATATGTTCTTCATGTCCGGCTCCATAAAACTCCCTTGATCGGCCCGGCTGCTGGTTTAGGGCTTGTGGTTGCTCTCTCCTTGGTCCTTCTTTCTTCCCGCTCGAGCCTTCTTCTTTAAGCTTCAGATAGGCCTCCAAGTAGCTTTAGACGTAGCTCTCTATGGTCAGCCTAAGTGTTATGCTTCGGGGCCAAGGACTCCAAGTCTTCTCATGCCTCGGCTCAGGTTCAGTCTTTGACAGCTCTCCTCTTTGGGCCAAGGGTTCTTGGATTCTCTTCCTTCTGTACTCCAGAAATGCTTCCAGAGGGTCACTCAAAGAACCGACTTCTTCTTCAGGCTCCTGGAGGTTAGACTAGGAACGGGCTGAAGCTTCTCTTCGGTGCTAGGGCTTATACCCTCGGCCAACAGCATGGCTTGGGACAACATCCCCTTCCTCGGAGTCTTTCTACCTGCAAGTGAAGGATTTAGGCGATATTTCTTGTCATACCTTGGCTTTAGGGCTCGAGGATGGCCTGCCCTTGGATTCATGCGCTTCTTGAAAGGCACTAGGGTTTTGCCTAGGCTAGGGGATCCTGGTGGGGTGTAGGAATACCGGTTGGCATCGGGGCAGCATTGTTGGATCATATCAAAAGACCTGCCTGAAAAAATCCCTACAATACTGTTGGAAGAAGTCTCGGAGCAGAACTCAAAAGGCCTGGACAGATTTGAAGAAGGCCCCAAGCTAAGCCTACCACAGGCAGAGGGCCCATGCCAGCGCCCGTCAGAGGAGCACTTTTGGCCCAGCGAATAATTGACCCGTGCCTTTTGGGATTTTCCAAAGGAACTGGAATTCTTATGGCTCCAGGATTACTCTCCAACAAACGGAGCTCAATTCGGAGGAGTATCAAGGGAGATAGAGCTAGGACAAGACCTAGTAAAGCATGGTTGGAGCACCAAAGAGGAAGACTCGGATGCTGATCCGAGGAAGGCCAAGCAAGGAGCTGTGATCAGGCCACCACCTGAGCCTGATCCAAGAGGAGAGGATCAAGGAGAATCAAACCTTGGAGGAGGTTCAGCCCACGACTAAGAAGCTACGGGCCAGAACTAAAGTGAACAAGGGCCAAACTCGGATTTCTGGACAGATTCCTAGTCGGACAAGGATTGACGAATATGGGCTACTTGGAGACAGAATTTGGACTGATGTCCAACATGAAAGTTGTAGCCCATGGAGTCTACTACGGATCTGCAAAAGATCAGAATTTTAGGAATTGTTTTGGTATTTATTCGGCCCATAATTCCAGAACCCGTTTAGGCTGTTTTTGGGGAAACTTGGCTCCCAAGTTAGGAGTTCTTCTCTAAATAGGATTCTTATTCCTTGTGGGATTGGAGTCCGAATTTACCTTCTTTTTAGCCTAGATTAGGATTAGTTTAAGTCCTCTTTAGTATTCTAATTAGGACTCTTTTTATTTGTTTATTATTTATTAGTTAGTTTCTAAGGAGGAATAGGAGAGCTTGTTCCCTACTCCTCCCCCTATATAAAAAGGTCTTCACCTCTCTTGTAACACACACCTTGAAATTAATAAACTCTTAAACTTCGGTTTTCTCTTAGCATGGAATTGCTATTATCTTCTCGACTTTCATGGAATTGACTGTCGTTTAGACCGGCTTATCGTCTAGGGTATCCTCCCCTTGAAGTGGAGCCATCGACTTGATACCTTCTGGTTCCTAGCTCTTTATAGTTAGTGGGTCAAAGTCCGCTTCCATCCCCGGTTCCCGACGGTTTCTACCTCGTTGCACGATAATCAACTTGCGGTGTTTAGGGTCGTCTGCCCACGGTTGTGGCAGTTCACATCATTTTAGATCTGTGATTGGTGGAATATTACATTATTGGATGTCAGTCTCTTTTCTTCCTAATCATGTCCTCAAAGAAGTTGAAGGACTGTGTAATAGATTCTTTTTGGGAAAAAAGCTGGTGAAGCTCAAAAATTGCATGGAAATTTATTGCCCTTCCAATAGAAGAGGGTGGTTTGGGGTTAATGGAGTTGCGTAGGTGGAATGCCGCAAGTTCACTAAGGCATATTTGGTCACTGCTTGTTCGTGGTGGGTCTCTACGGGTAGCATGGATTTATAAGTATCGAATCAAGCAGAAAACCTTCTAGATTGTGAAGCTTGGTTCTGGTTCTTGGATCTGGAAGAAACTGCTCAAACTTAGAGAAATGGATGTTGATATTTTCACTATTAACAATGATGATGTTCTTTGCAATGGCAAGTTGATGGAAAAGTATAGCATCAATACAATTTGGGGGCTTATTCGACAAAGGTTGTTGTTGTTCACTGGTATGATCTAATCTGGTCTAGGATTTTGATATCATGTAATAGTTTTGTCTCTTGGCTTGTTGTGAGAGGAAGTATCACAACTAAAGTTATCATGGCTTCTTGGGGGCTTCCGATGGATATTAATTGTGTTTTGTGTAGTAATGGGACAGAATGTCGAGACCATATCTTTTGGGAGTGTCAGTTTTCCAAGTAGTTGTTGCGGGAGTTTCTCCCTGATATCTAGGATTCTAGTTGGCACTCTGTTTTTCTCTATATCCAGAACAAAATCACTGGGGGCCTTAAAAGAAAAGTTCAACGTCTTGTCTGGGAGATGATCACAAGTTCTGTTTGGCGTGAAAGATGTGCTCAAATTTTTGGGGATGATTCTCATACTTTACAACAAATTATGGGTAGAATTAGAGATGATTTACGATATTTTGCTTTAGGAAGGGTAGATGAGCAAGGTTGTTAGCTCACATGTAGATAGGTTCCATTTTGGTTTCCTTCCTTCTTGTAAGTCTCTAGACTATACAACACTTCACTGATTTTGATGAAATGAAACTCTACCTTTTCATTAAAAAAATGTAAAAAGGTGTTGGTTGTGGGTCAATGTACGAGTTGTCATATGTGCCCGCCCATTGTTGTAGTCCCAAAGGGAAGTCTCAATGTGGCATTCTTCTTCTAACCTACTTTTGATCGTCCTGGGATTTAGGATAACGCGGAATTCCAAAGAATTCTGGTTGATCCATACCTGGAAGTATCCACAACCGATCACTGAAAGTTAATGTAAAGGCAGAAAGAAAAGAGCTTAAATTGAAAATTCTAAATTTTTATCCCTTATCTAGCAAGTATCGGGTGCGTCCTAGAGTAAATGTACAGAAGGTAGTATAGTCTTGCCAGTTCTAAGTCGGTTGGTCATTAGCCTGATTAGATCTAGTTCCTCTTTTACTTTCAGGACGTTGCCCGGTTTAAAGTGATTGGTCGAGCTTAATATCCTAGTTCATTAAGTTCTAAGATACCATTTACATTGGTTGACGATTCATGATGTTCTTGATCTATACATGCTTGCATAGGTGCATTTGTTGTTTTAAGTTTTGCTTGATGACAAGCAACGTTCAACTGTAGGGTATTTTGATGGATAGAAATATGTTACGTTTTATCCCCCATATTTGATATGTATTCATGTGGTATTTGAGCATTAATGTTGTTATATGGATGGTTTTGATCAACTTTTCGATTATTCGTCTCAATTAGCCTCGCAAAACCTTTATGGTTCATTTTCATGTTTTCCAAGGCATTTTTTATGATTTTTCAGGTCATACCATTATTTCGATAACGTCAAAACGAAGCTACATGTTCAAATGGTGCTTAAATCGGAGTCCAGACGCTCAAGATGTCAAGTTTTGAAGTTTTAATGCTACGCTTGGTAGAATTAGCATAATTGCAACACTACCTACGAAAAGAAAAGGAGCTAGCATCTCATCGGCGAGCATTAGAGTATTGATGGCGTGTAATTGGCGTGCACGCCAGTTACACGCCACGACCTTGGTCAGAAATCTATAAATAGGGTTTTTGGAAACCTAATTGTCAGACTTGGCCAGACTTCGTTCCTTGCTAATTTTTTATGAACACTCGCGACCTCCAGCACCTGAAAAACCCTCTTCGAGTCCATAAATCATCTCCCCGTCATCATCCTTCATTTCCCACATCACAGTAACAGTAGACGAAGATCAAGATTCATCTGGAAACGAAGAAATCGGTGAAGCTTTCATCTCTTTCTTTTTAGGTCGCATTTCTCAGATCTCTATTATGTACTACTGTAACTAAACTCCTCAGGGTTTAGTGAGTGGAACCTTAGAGGGATTAATGATTGATTGCACTCCTATTACTTTGGATTTATTTTTTGTTTAATTCAAGTTTAGATGTGATTCAGACCTATGTGTTTTCATCTCCTACTTCTTGTTTCTCTTACAAAGATGCATAATTAGGGTTGTTCTTTGATTTAGTAATGCCTTGATTCAAGTTTTGTCTCCTGGAGTGTTGCACTTCAATATTATGCTTGGGTTTGATAGTAATTGCATCATAACTCGAAAGAGAGCATGTTAGCTATGGCTTTTTAGGTTTAAATACCTAAATCATTTCATCGAACACCTTGTGCACATTCTACTTTCAATGTAAATGGTGACCAATGCCTGTTTGTTAGTGGCTAATATTGAGTCCTATTTGTCTTTATCCAATGAGCTTAGGATTCATGTCGATGTTATGTTGAAATATCTTAGCTGCCTTGTTAGAATTGTTTTAGTCCAAAGTTGTGTGATCATGATTCATGAACCCGAAAGGGGAAACTTGTTTGACCCTTATTCTCTCTTCCATTTCATCCATCCTGTGTTTTATCTTAGTGCACGCTTTGAACAATTGGTTGTCAAACCCCTCTTCCATGCTCTTTGAGCCCATGCTTGAGTTAGTTCGTTATAGCTTCAGTCTGCCTTGTTTTGAGATTGTGATTGCGAAGTGATTGTGTTTTGTTTAACCTACCAATCTGAACACCTCTCCCAGAACTGAGTAAGCCAAACCTAGATGACCCTCGTGAATACGACCCTAGCCAAAAGCCAAGTATCTTTGGTCACGCTTTCTGCGACGATCAAAGGACAAATTTGTGAACTTGGTACAACCATCATGTAATGGTATTCACCGTTCTTTAAAAATTGGAAGACATCATCATCTGGGTGCTCGCTCCATATATCCAGCATTAGTACGTCTGTAGGAGAAAGTTGTGGAATTTCAGTTTGAATACCCACATTAGATTCTGTAGGAAGTGGTTGTTCTTCTTCAAATCGTACTCCAAATGCGTCATTCACCATGTTCTGGAACAAGGTTGGCTTAATTATTAGTGTTTGCTCAACCAATAATGGCGGATTTACTTCTTCATCCACCATTGCAGCTGCATTCACAGCAACCGGTGCTAGAAACTCTGTAGTTAACTCCCCATGCAAATTTCGCACATCATAGGAAGAGGGAAAAGTAGAGTTGAGCAAGTGTTGATTAACTTCCTGTCTTGATCTCCACTTCTTGAACTTGCACTTGGGACAAGGGTAGAAGATATTCACTCCATCAGGTGCATTGGAGACTACAAAATCCAAGAATTATTTGAAGGCCAACATAATACTCGGGAGTATGATGTGGCTCAAGGCTACAAACTACAAGTGTGATTTTAAAAATTTTGTTCTGACCAGGCAGTTTAGCATCAAAGTAAACACGTTGGTTCTCAATTTCTAGGTTAAGCAGTCTAAGCATCATTATGAAAGATTGAACAACAACTTAACATAAAAATCAAGAACTGAGCCATTCTAATGCTAGAGAGACTGGACAGGAATCACGAGGCACACAAAAACACAATCAAGGGCAATCAAGTTCATGCAAGGTTCTCTAGCATCCTACCCCACACTTAAATCGTACTGTGTCCTCACAGGACTAAATCTAGAGTTCAGAGTGAAGTAGAAGAACTTGGACCGAGATGGGTGGTGTAGGGGATGAGCACGGATCCTCGGAGTAAAGGGAATCTACCGAAACGAAGCAAAGGGAATCTACCGATTGCCTGCAAAACAAAAACAAATGAAAGATAAAAAGGAGACCGGGACAAGTGTCCCAGATCCACATAGAAAAAAGTTGGATCGAAATCAGAAAAGAAGAAATAAAAAGAAAGGACAAGGAAAGGACACCACCCGATCATAGATGGTCAGGGGCGTCGGGGGGTGGAAGGTGGAGGGCGTTGCCTATCTATCGTTGCCACACCAGCTGTGCCTCATACCTCTCGTCATTGCGGCGCATGTGCTGCTGCATAATAGTCCATCTACGTCCTGAGCAGCATTGTCAGTGATGCGCCACTCCTGGAGTCGCTCGTACAGCTCTCCAATATCCGCGGGATGCGGTCGGTGCTGAGGGTGAGGTGCCTGATATGGATCTGGAATGGGCGACGGCGAATGGTGTGCATACCCTGCCTGATGATGTGGCGAGGGTGTATGATCATGAAACTCCGGCTCTGACTGGGGCCGCGGCTCATCAGCATCATCTTCTTCCTCCGACTCTTCCTCGACTTGGAGAGGAGGAGGTGTCGGCACCTGTGGACTGAGGTCCAACTCGAGGTCATACTCGATCGCTAAATCTCCACCGACGGTATATACTCTGCGTCGTGGGATGTCCAGGCCATATTCATGGTTGATACCGAGGGAGATGGTGAGCTGGCCCACAAAGTTACCCCCCAGAAGTGAGCTAGGTGGCGTCGGCTTCTGCGTCTTCTGGCGTAGTATGCGTGCAAGCACCCACCCGGGATGAGAGGATAACTCTCCCAGATGGCGCGAAGAAGAGTGAGCTCCTCTCTGCTGATGTGGTGGCGGCTCTTATCTGGTGCAAACAAAAGAGAACGAGCCAAAACCATGTTAATGAATTGATAGAGAGGGTGAGAGAGGGACTTAACTGAGTTATGCTTCGTGGTATGATCGCCGGGCACTCCTGTCATGTGGCTCCAGAGGGCGTCATACTCCTCTCCGTTGTCGGAGCCGTTCTCCCAGCCGAGGTGATGTCCCTCGTAGTGCTAGCGGGGGATCCCGAGATGAGCAGCAAACTCATCATAGGTCAACGACTTGTACACCCCGCCAAGGTAGAAGGATACCACCTTCCCACACTGCCTCCTCTTATGTTCGTCTAACTCGAACGTGGCCCAAACTCCTGGAGAGCGATGTCCAGGAAGTCAGCAGCTAGGGTGCCCAGCTCCAGTAGTCTTGAAAGTAGCAAAGAGTCGAGCACGTTCCGGTGCCAGTCCACGTCGTGCTCGAAGAGTGACTCCAAGGAAAGTGGGCGCACGTCGGCTCCGGCAATACGCTCGAGCCTCTGGTAGCGCTCGAAGTAGTGCTGGGGTAGGCGGGCAACAGTGGGGTGGTACCCGACACGGCCAGGGAAAGCTGGTGGGGGGCCCTAGACGACAATAGTGTGACGGGAGCGGGAGCTCGGGAGCTAGAACCAGTGTCAAGTCGCGCCTTAGTCCTGCGCTCATGAATGACATTCCTAAAACCAGAAACGAAACCAGATTAATTAACTAATAACCCACCCCACACTTAGTAGAAAAACTCAATTTCACAAAGAAACGAGGAAAACCGAGTGGGGGTAAGCAAAGTAAACAACCGGTAATCAAAATAAATCACAGTGCATGCATATGTCTAGCCGGAATGTTCAAATCATAATTAGGGATCATAAGTCAAACCGACATTCAAAAAGTCAACATCAAAGCACATTGAACCCTAATCATGGCAATTACTAGCTCAAAGCAGGAAATGACGCATAATCAACAACTCAGATGGCAGGCACAGTAATATGAACGTGAATGAACACACATGGCAGCCAAAAGAACATAAACAAGTCATGGTCAAACCGACATATCTCATAAAGTCAACACCACAATGAATCGATCTTAAGCATAGCAACACACGATCAAATGGCATTAAAATTCAGCACAATTCTCCCTAAGCATGCTAGATCAGTCCAAAACATTCAACTAACCTAGTTCACACGAAATCAGTCGGCACGTAAATCGAGGTAAACCAAAAAGTCAACCGAAAGTCAACCCCGAAAAAATTCAGCATTCAACATGTCAAAAGATTCGGAATGAAAAGTTCTACAACTTACCTTGAAGCCATAGGTGCTGAAAATGAACGGAGAAAGAGAAATCGGTGAAAAAAATGAAAAATTTAGGGTTTGGCTGAACGGAGGCTCAAGAGCTTCGATTTGGACGATCTACGACTCAAAATGTTGGAAAAGGTAGGGGAGAGGTGCGGCGGTGGCAGCGGCGGCGGTGGCAAACGGGCGGCGATGGCGGCTTCGTTTTAAAACTGGGGGAGAGGTTTTGTTTTTTCGAAAATGAAGAAGTGAGGGGAGAGAGAGAGTGTGCGACCGGGAGATAGGGGAGAAAATTGGTTGATTTTGCCTCAAGTTTTCGGCGAAAATGTGTACAATTTTTCGCCGAAAACACAAGTGAAAATAGTCTGCCGGTTTTCAAATAAGTTTTCGCCGAAAACATAATAGAGTTTTCGCCAAAAAGTTTAGTTAAAATCGTCCAGAAAACATAGTGGGATTTTCAAAGGAGTTTTCGCCAAAAAATGGGACAGTTTTTTGCCGAAAAGTTTGAACTGCACGATTGAAAATATTTTCGCAATCCCGACAAACTTCAGAAAATCACAATTAAATCCACAAAAATTGGAACGACCTCAAACAACTTGCAATTGAAACGATGACACACAGACTACACACGAAAAATAAGAAATCATGCAAACTGACACTTTTGGCTCCCCCGAACCGACTCTAAAACACTAAGGTTGACACAAATGAAAAAAAAAAACTTACTCCAGCCGTGGGTTGCCTCCATGAAGCGATCTTTTATTAACGTCCTTGAGCTGGACGATACATGGACGGTATTAGGAGACATCCCAACTCAGGTTCTCCTTAATGCTAGCATCGGAGTTCATGAAGTAGAGCTTCAGGGCATCTCCGTTAAGCATAAATTTCTTCCCGTTAGCATGTAAGAGCTTGGTACGTCCATCAGGAAGGTGATCAGTGATCTTGAACGGACCAAATAGCTCTGTTGAGGGGTCATCCTCTACAAGGAAGACTGTGGAAGGGATGAGAATGATTGGCTTCGTCTTCTCTTTATCCTCCGGCTTTGTATCACCAGGATTGGTGATCATCGGTATTTCCTTAGGAGATGCTTTTGGCTTCTCCTTCAATACTTGTTCCGGCGCCGGTAGCTCGGAATGAATTGGCGGTGCAGCTGGCTCGGATGAAGGTGGTGGCACAACTGGTCTCCAGACCATTTGAGTGTTCGTCTTCTTCTGATTCCTTTCCCGCGACCTGCCAGGTTCCTTGCTCGGCGGTGAAGAAGAGGCTTTCAGTTCCTTCTTCTTTGGCGCTTCTGAGCAGCAAATTTTGGTTTCTGCTTTGTAATCTGTTCAACACCTGCAGCAACAATCGATCTAGGAACACTAGGAGAGACATCAGTAATGGAGTTGACCAGAGTCAACTCCACGGTTTCAATAGCTAGACAATGAGATTCTTCATTCAAAGGAGTATATTTCATTCCGTCTTTAAGGCGGAACGTTATCGTGTCCTTACCAACCCTCAAAGTTAAAGAACCATTTGGAACGTTAATTTGCATTCCAGTTGTAGCCATGAAGGGTCGTCCTATGAGAATGGTAGAATCATCCTTACTAGTATCTATGATCACATAGTCAGCTAAGAACGTGAAAGGACCACATTTAGTAACAGTGTCTTTTATCTCTCCTCTCGGAGTTTTCAGTGATCTATCAGCAAAGACAAGTTCTATGCTAGTTGGTTCAAGTTCGCCTAGGTCAACCAAACTACGTTCTATCTCAACATCATTGATAACTAGAGGAAGCGTGAAAGAACCAGGATCAGAACACTTAGCTAGATATGGCGATGAAGGCTTCTTGCTACGAGCGGCAGGATATCCTTCTTTACCTCCCACATGCCAGTCTTGATTCGTGCGTTCGGTAGCAATGCTCTTGGAAAAGGAGGCTTCACGTAGTACGGAGCAAGAGGAGGATCACACTCCTTAGGTGCCTCCTTTGGTGCTTCCTTCTTCTCTGGAGCTTCATCAATCCTGCATAAATTAGAAGGAGTATGACGGTTCTTGAACGGACACCATTTTAGTTTGCTCTTTTCTTGGATTTGGCTCGGTCTGGCTCGAAAGTTGGCCAAATGGTCGACCAGATGCTAGCATGCTCGAGATGTAGTTCACGGCCTGCTCAATTCTTTGACCGGATGTGATATGTTCTTGGTTGAGAAGAGCTTGGGCCTTGAACTGACTGTCATGATCATCAAGTCTGGTGATGATCTGACTAAGCTTCTTGTCCAGTTCACTGACGTTATTTTCCCTCTGATGTTGCTGCCCTGTATAGGTATTGTTCAGGTATTGATTCTGGCAATTGCCAATAGCAGTTCCATAGTTACCCGGATTGCGGTGCGGTGGCTGGTAGACACCTGCCGGCGGATGATTCGGTTTCTGATCCTGAGCTGGACCAGCTGGTCGACTGTTCTGGTTCTGGTTGGCACCGGCATTGTAGGGAGGTCTGTCTGGATAATTCCCCTGTTGCCTAAAATTGCGGTAGCCAACATAATCATTCTGATTGTTGCTGAAGCCTTGTTGAACGAAATTGACTTCTTCGGCAGACCAGACTTCTATTTTACCAAAATTCTAGCATCGGCCTCCATTATGCACACAAGCTCCACACCACACGCAATCGACAACATAGACAGCGGCTGTCGGCGGTTTGATGGGTGTAGTAGACTTCTTCAGATGCTTCTCTACTTCTGCCTTGATGGTTGCTTCGAGAACGAGCTTGCTTCTTGATCCTTCAGATTGTCGTTCCCAGTTCCTTCAGATTGTAGTGCAATCCCCTTCAGCTAGGGAATTGACCCATTTGGCAGATTCTTCTCGAAGACCTCGAGCAAAGATTTCAGCTAACTGCCTCTGCTCGAAACTGTGATGAGGACAGTTGTAGAGAAGTTCTTGGAATTGATTCCAAGTTTCATATAAGCTTACTCTTTCCTTTTGAGAGAATCTGGCGATGTTGTCCTTGATGGCTGTTGTTCTGGCAGGAGGGAAGTACTCTTCGACGAAGTCTTGAGCAAGAGTCTCCCAGTTGGTGTAGTAGCCAGGTGGTTTGCCAGTAAGCCACCTCTTAGCAGCGCCTTTCAGTGAGAACGGGAAAGCTCTCAAGCAAAGAGTGTTCTTGTCGAGATTTCCGTTCTTGAAAGTGCTGCAGAGATCAAGGAAATCCGCCAGATGAGTGCACGGATTGTCTAGTGGCCTGCCTTCAAACTGTAGATCCCTATAGATCATAGTCAAGAATGGAATCTTGATCTCATAGTCAGGATCGCCTTCAATGAGCGGCACGGCGATAGAGGATCGAACGCTAGTCTCGCTCGGCTTGTTCTAGTCAGCTAGACTCTTCGGTGCAACTGGTGGTGGTTGACCGCCTGGTGGTGGTGGTGGTGGTAACTGATCATCCATAGTAGGAGATGGAGGAGGTGAAAGTGACTGGGTGTATGAAGCGGATGAAGATGACGGTGAAGATGGAGATGAGGAACTCTCCTTCAGTTCCTCGATCTTGATCGGAGTGATGGATGGAGGTGGATTGGTTCTGCCTCTCTTCGGAATCTATGATTGTCTTGGTGGAGCAGAACTGCCTGGTCTCTCTACACTCTTAGCCTTGTCGTTTTTGGCGCTTTGGAGACGCGTGAGAGGGCGGTGGTGCATAAACCTGTGAACAACCTACAAATAACAAAAATAAACAAAACCAGTGTAAAATCGAAGTGGATGGAAAGGTGAAAGATGGAAAGTAGAAGAATAAGATGCCAGTTCTTCTTTCGAACAATCAAAAGGAGTCCCTGATAATGGCGCCAATTTGATGAACTGCCGTAGAGTGGGTTGATCAAATACTACCAAGCTAAGGCTAGGGTAGATCGTATTCCACGGGTCTTCTAATGATTGACTACTCAAATGTAAAGGCAAATCACTCAGGTTAACACTTTGTGCGTGGTGTGAGTTCCACGACTTCAAATTCTAAGAAATGCACGGAAATTAAAAATTAAAACTGAAAACAGATTGAAAGATTGGTTGAAAACAAAGATGACAGACAAGCTTAGACTTTGAATCCCCCTTCGTTCACCAGAGCATTGGCAATCAGCAGATCAGCGGATTTCAATTCTCGTTCAATCAATTCTAAGACACCACCATAACTCATTACCCTTAGGTTTAAGACTGGCGAACGTTCGCTCTATCCGATCTAGATACCAAGATTAATTAGCCGCCCGGGTACGGTCGCCTCTCCCAATGACTTAACTAACTGGTGCAATTACTAACGATTTATGAGTTACTCTTGCAATGGACCTAATTGGTTCCTATGAAAGGCACACTCCAATGATTAGGTTAATTGTTCGATTTGATGTTTTAAAGTAAGGCGAGCGTTCGCTTCTATCCTTAGCTTAACAAGAATCTAATCTAGGTGATCAATCCAGACAAGAAACATGAACAATGAAGAACAAATCAAACATGAAAGAGAAACTGATTGAACTTTGAATCTAATCACCGCCGATCCGTGACCGCTTTAAAGCCCTGGGTCACTTAGGGTTCATCAGGTCTAAGCTCTACGAGTTTAGCTACTCATGTTTTTCACAAAAGAATCAAAGACAAAGATAGAGTTCATCTTGAACAGAGGAAGAACAGAAAAGGATCTCAAAAACCTAATTAAGACAACTCCGACAGAACTTTGATCTCCGGTAATCTGTAATCCTAGCTCCGAGTCTCCGAGATGAAAGGGATGGCGTCACGATCTCTTCCTGGCTCTTCGAACTCTAACTCTACTCCTGAACTCGTGAGAATCCTCGAAGTATTTGGTATTATTTTGTATTATTCAGTATGTGTTGTATGGTGTTTGTATCTTTTTATTTAGGGCCGCCGGTTAAGTATTTATACTTAACCCTACTACCGCCGGATCTGCCTGGAATTTTCGCCGATAAATTTGATGGAATTTTTGCCGAAAATCTGATGGAATTTTTGCCAAAAATTCCTTTGTAAATGGGGTGATCGCCGGCTGTTTCTCCTGTGATTTTCGGACGCCAGGTTCTCTGCAAAAACTTGGAGTTTTCACCGAAAACTTCTTCTTGAAAGCTCTGCCGATTTCTTCATGAGTTTTCGCCGAAAACTCCAATACATTTTCGCCGAAAACTTCTTTGTAAATGGGAGCAGAATTTGGTTCGACTTGATTGACTCCTTGGAATGATTCCGGTGCGATTCCTCGAGGTTCCAACGCCTTAGACACGTCCTTGGCTACTTTATTTGACGACAAAAACCTGTGCTAACATGAAAACACTAGAAAACCATCAAATAGACCCGAAACGGGCCAAAGTAACACAAATGGCACGAGATAGAGTAGATGAGTGAATATTCGTTATTCTACCCTAAAAACCATGTCTTAAGCAAGAAAATGTCGCTTAAATGATGCTGATAATCACGTCAAATCGAGTGTCATCAAGCATTGACTGAGTTTCTGCCTATATAGGAATAAAGACTTGTCGCTAGGATACAGATGGTTTCGCATTCGCTATTCCAATTGACTGACCCTTCCGCTTATAATCCCGCGTCTCTAGGTATTAAATATGGATAGTTTGTTGCCCACCTCCATCTAAGACTACTTCAAGACTCATCTTAACGTCCTCTAAAAGGTCCTTAATAACACATACTTTGATATCCAAGCTGTCCCTCACAAACTTGTTGATCGGCTATCCGACTTGATTGGCCAGCCAGCTGACTCCCTCTAGGGTAATGAGCAGTGGCGGCACTTTCTTGAAGGTAAGCCCAACAGGGACCTCCTTAGGAGATTTGTCAATATGCATAATCCCCGAAACCCATATCCTCAAAATCATCGATGAAAGGTGGATGTGTCAGGAGCGTGCGAGAATCCATTCACACAGTTTCACAGAAGGTAGCTCAATAAGAAACAAACCATCAGAAAACACAGACAAAATAACCTCTCCTTCATAACCTGTAACACCCATCCCAAACCGACCCGGGTTCACCCGTGGTCGAACCGGTTTGAGTGCTACTGGAAGAACCAGCTTTAAAAGAAAAGAGTAAAACGCAGCGAAAACAGAAACAACTCTTCATTAAAAAGCTCACCAAAAACAACTGAAGGCCTTCAATACATAAAATCC
Source organism: Linum lewisii (assembly GCA_034768395.1). Classification (NCBI taxonomy): domain Eukaryota; kingdom Viridiplantae; phylum Streptophyta; class Magnoliopsida; order Malpighiales; family Linaceae; genus Linum; species Linum lewisii. The sequence goes on from CM068296.1 coordinate 57,382,688, forward strand.
GAAATCCAAAACCAAAACTCAAAATGATTACAAATCTCCCAACCCAAAAGTGTCAACCGAAATATAAAATTAAAACAATGGTTACTCCACAATAGCTTCCTAACCTTCACTTCACAACTCCAACCTGCAACTCCTCCGAACTCAACCGAACACCTGAAAAGAGAAACTGGGGGGGATCAGCTTCCTAATGAAACTGAGTGAACCCACTGGGTCTACCTATGCGCCGAACCTAGCCTAGGAGTGATCCCAACTCCGCACACAAACAACACAACGGAATCTGACACAGCCATTATCATTTTAATCCTAGCATGCTACTAGGTGATCACACAAGAACTTACCTCCACCAGTACACACAATTAATAAAATTCAGCAATGTACACAAGTCATCAATCCTCACTACAACATCACTATCAGGGTTAGAACATGCACACCGGTCAATCTCATACCGCAATATAATAGCATCAACGGAGCCATCATACACACGATGCAACACTTAATTACAATACATCTTCCAACACGAATAGCACCCACTTTCATACTTCAACCACACAACTCGCAATTCACAGTTTCACAGTTACTAACATCAACCAAGCACAACACTACCAACCCCTGTCCCACAGACTCCACACATCATACTGTCACAACACGACTCGACTCATTAAATTCTAGGTGAGTTATTAGGCGCCTAGGAGTTGCTCCACACCACCACTGCCGGCCAACAATCCCCGGTAATACAACCCATGGTGATCTACTCAACGTAGACCGATACCACAACCATAATCCCAGGTACTTGACCCGGGTGATCCACTCGACGTAGATCGACTCAACATAAATCCCTGGTAGCTAACCAGAGTGATTCACTCAACGTGAACCGGACACAACTCATCACATCTCAAGGTGGGCAGTGTGGACTCCTACCGGTTCTATCATTCAATCAACACAACCAATTACTCAACACTTACAACCAACCATCATACTCATCACACAGCTCATTCGCATCATTCAATCCAACCATCGAGTTGCACATCAATTCCCACCACCAATATCAACATCACTCGCATACTTATCCATGTCCCACATTACACCACTTGCACTCATTCACACACCTCAACAACAATACATACACACATAGCATCTTCACCAACATCACACATACAACCACACATCACAAGTCATTCAAAGCCTCCCACGGCACCAACAGTTTAAGGGTAAACGGCTAGCTCACCGGCCACCCCCACCTGCAAGTACAGGGGAAGCCATGTCATGAGTCGTAGGGTTACCCTCCTGTACGTCCTTCATTGGACGACCCCACATTGGTGGGACCATCCACCTGTTCGTCAATTAAGGGCGACCCCACATTGGCAGGACCACCCTCCTGCAACCACAGATTAACAATTCCAGGCAGAAATACACTTACAACATCATACCCCTGCCCTCCTACACTCGTTACTACATCCAATCCACTAAGCATCAAGGTTAATCTTTCCCCCATTCATCGCACATAACGAACAGCCCGCTATCATCATGCAATTCATCATATCATCAAGCATACAACAACCAACAACAATCGCAAATACTCAACAATCAATCACATAACGAAATCCCTTTTACTCTCTTTCAATTTCATGCAATGCCCTACATTCTTCTAAGTCAAGTTTCAACTCCTCACGTCGACCAATTCTACCTATCGTACGCTAAACCCTCACCTGACAAGAAGACGAGGCTCTAAAACAACTCCCGGAACCCAAACGACCAAGCTCTACCACCCAAAGTCGTAGCTCTTCTCCTCCTCACCGACAGCATCCTACTCCGAACCACCCAGAACCACGATGTTCGATCTCTTCCTCTCGTCACCACGAACGCGTAGCAACAAACGGATCGCAAATCGGAGTTCTACAACTCCCGGAATCAAGGATTGAAACTTGGGGGATTTCAGTTCGTCAAAAACGAAGTTGGGGGGAAAAAGAGGAAGGAATTTGTGAATTCCCGTGCTGGATCCGCCTTTTTATGCACGAAAAGTGCGCCTGGTATGTCCAAAATGTGCGCCGGCGCGCATTGACCCCTAAAAGGCGCACATTTTGAATATTCCACCGAAAGTTTGCTGAATAAATCGAAAAGTGCGCCTGGCACTTCTAAAAGTGCGCCTGCGCACTTCAGGGCCCAAAATCAGCTTTTTTGGTACTGTACACTGTTCCCCTCTTTTGCAACTTCAACCCGGCACATACCCAAACGTCCCAGACCTCAAGAGACCCTCTTAAGTACCATTTCCGGCACTCTAGTCACCCAGACTTGAGTTCTAACCCGTTCGGTTGGGCGGGGATGTTACAAGTCTCCCCAACTTTAAGAGATTTCGTCCCCGAAATCACAACCCGACTTGCTCCAGCAATGCAACCATACATCACAGCAACAAAAGCAATACAAGATCACATTACCTCCCGAAACTCCCTTTTAACGGCTCTAGCAACACACACCTTCTAAGGGCACTACTCCCACACTACTTCAAACTTCTACCTAACAGACACGCACAACCGAACCTCAACGGCACCACTCACAACAAGAACACAACCAAAACACAATCAAACAAACTCACTCAAGAGCACAACCACGACGCAAGAGCTCAACAAAGCACAACTCACACCAACAAGAACTATGAAGCTAACACCTTCGACTAAAACTCACACCCTCAAGCACTCTACTCACTTAACCAAATTCTACAAGGCTCTACCCCTCTAACCAATTTCCCAACCTGCTACTACTTCCACTCTCAACTACTCTGCCACCCTCTTCACTACAGGAGGACACAAAACGTTTCAGTTGACCAATTTTAAGAAATCACATTTCATTTCAAATCACTTTCCTTTCAAATTCACAACACTTTCCTTTCAAAACTTCCCACCCACTTCAAAACGTTTTGAAAATCCCTAGAAAGTTGGTCCTGTGCCGATGCTTCATCCCTTCCCCCTACGAGGTTAATTACTCCTCTAGAAGAAGAGACGAATCACCAACACAGCAGCAACTAACCAGGCTCTGATACCACTTGTAACACCCATCCCAAACCGACCCGGGTTCACCCGTGGTCGAACCGGTTTGAGTGCTACTAGAAGAACCAGCTTTAAAAGAAAAGAGTAAAACGCAGCGAAAACAGAAACAACTCTTCATTAAAAAGCTCACCAAAAACAACTGAAGGCCTTCAATACATAAAATCCAAAATCCAAAACCAAAACTCAAAATGATTACAAATCTCCCAACCCAAAAGTGTCAACCGAAATATAAAATTAAAACAATGGTTACTCCACAATAGCTTCCTAACCTTCACTTCACAACTCCAACCTGCAACTCCTCCGAACTCAACCGAACACCTGAAAAGAGAAACTGGGGGGGGATCAGCTTCCTAATGAAACTGAGTGAACCCACTGGGTCTACCTATGCGCCGAACCTAGCCTAGGAGTGATCCCAACTCCGCACACAAACAACACAACGGAATCTGACACAGCCATTGTCATTTTAATCCTAGCATGCTACTAGGTGATCACACAAGAACTTACCTCCACCAGTACACACAATTAATAAAATTCAGCAATGTACACAAGTCATCAATCCTCACTACAACATCACTATCAGGGTTAGAACATGCACACCGGTCAATCTCATACCGCAATATAATAGCATCAACGGAGCCATCATACACACGATACAACACTTAATTACAATACATCTTCCAACACGAATAGCACCCACTTTCATACTTCAACCACACAACTCGCAATTCACAGTTTCACAGTTACTAACATCAACCAAGCACAACACTACCAACCCCTGTCCCACAGACTCCACACATCATACTGTCACAACACGACTCGACTCATTAAATTCTAGGTGAGTTATTAGGCGCCTAGGAGTTGCTCCACACCACCACTCCCGGCCAACATAGCATGACGGTCTCTATCTAACATGTCTTCATTTTCATAGGGTGTTACCAAAGGCCAATCACGAACACTAGACTTAGCTTCTTCCAAAGTGCAAAGCCCCATACGAACTGCAAACTCATCCCAAGAGTAGCTGAATTCTTTACCCTGAATGGAGAAAGATATATCATCATCGATGTTCTTCAGGGTGCACATGAACTGCTTCATCCTTATGTTGGAGGCGCAATCTTCATTGACGCAAAATCCCCAGAGGCCAGGTTCCTCTAGAGGTCGCTTACAATGTGCAACATCTTCGGCATCCAAATTCTCAGGGTCCAAGTACACACCCCTAAGGCTCTCCAGGAGGAACAAGGCTTTGTACCGCGCCTTTGCCTCCAGGTCAGGGAATTTGTACGGTGGTGGGCGCGGCCTGGGGAAAGGCCTGTTAGGGTTGTACCATCTGCGAAAATCTCCCGTCTACTTCAACATCCTATAAGACAAACAAACACCAAACTGGATTCTTTCAAACAAGTTTCCACAATTTAAAGTGCAAAAATCCTCAACAAAAGAACATGGTTGGACAAAAATAGATCATGCACAAGAGTTCACTTAAAGTTTCCAAGTCAACATAGATTCCCAGTAACAAGTGAGGAAGTTAGAAGGGCAGTCTTTAGCATTGGGGATGATAAGGCCCCCGCCCTGATGGATACAATGCTAGATTCTTCAAGCAGAGTTGGAATGTAGTCAAAGACGATATTATGGAGATGGTGAACTGCTTTTTTAGTCAAGGTGAGTTGCCTCCCTATATTAATTCTGTTATCCTTGCCTTGATCCCTAAGAGAACAAATGCCAGTGATATAAAAGACTTTAGACCGATTTCTTGTTGTAATGTGGTTTATAAGTTTATCTCAAAGATTATGGCAAATAGGCTTTCATTTGTGCTTCCTAGCTTGATTAATGAGGCTCAAACAGCTTTCATCAAAGGTAGGAAAATTGGAGATGGTATTATGCTTGCACATGAGCTGTTAAAAACCTATAGGAAGAAAGGTATCTCCCCTAGATGCGCCATGAAGGTTGACTTAATGAAGCCTTCGACTCTGTTGAATGGAGTTTCATTCTGAGTACTCTTAAGGCTATGAGGTTCCCTGCTCAGTATATTTGCTGGATAAAGGCCTGTTTTGAAGCCACTATGATGTCAGTCAATGTGAATGGTACGCTATATGGCTACTTCCCAGCTAAGAGAGGGCTTAGGTAGGGGATCCAATTTCCCCCTACCTGTTTGTCATATCCATGGAAGTTCTAAGCTGCTTGTTTGATAGAGCTGGTGATAGGAAGATGTTGCAGTATCATCCTCAGTGTAAAGGGGTAAGAGTCACCCACCTAAGCTTTGCTGATGACCTCCTCATTTTTACCAAAGTGAATGTGACTGCTGTTAAGGAGGTAAAGATGGTTCTGAGTGATTTCCACAAGTATTCTGGTTTACAGTTTAATCATGGCAAAATTTCAATATATATTGCAGGAGTCTATGGTAATGCAGTAGACGAGCTAGTGCTTGAGTCTGGATTTTGCCAGGACTCGCTGCCTTTCAAATATCTGGGTGTCCCCCTTACTGTTGGCAAGCTTCGACGTTGTGATTTCAAAGCACTTGTCGATAAGATTACTCGGAGAATTACTGGTTGGAAGTCTAAAAAACTCTCATATGCTGGTAAGCTTCAATTGCTTGAGTCGGTAGTTGGTGGAACTATGCAATATTGGATGTCCAATTTTATCTTGCCATCTTCAATTATTAAGGACGTTGAGAAGATATGTAGTAGCTATTCTGGAGGCATGATATAGATCACGGATGCGCCAAAGTCTCTTGGCAGACTGTGGCAAAGCCTAAGGATGAGGGGGCATTGGGCATCCGTGACTTCCGCTCTTGGAATACAACAAATATTGTGAGGCATATTTGGAATATTTTGGCACAGTCAGGGTCCCTTTGGATAGCATGGTTGAACAAATATAGGCTTAAAGGCCGCAGCTTCTGGAATGCTACTTCTGTAAATGGATTGTGGCACTGGGGCAGGCTTGTTAAGCTTCGGGATAAGGTAAGGCACCTAGTGGGAGCTGATATAGATGGCGACTTAACTTGGGAGGGTGTAATCATGCCTAAGTTTAAGCTCACCACAGTTTGGAAATCAATCCGTGACAGAAGTGCTAAAGTGCCATGGTACAGTTTGGTTTGGGCGGATTATGTTATCAAGAAACGCTCTGTTATAGTCTGGCTTATTATTAATGATCGTGTGACGACCCGGGACAAGATTAAGAAGTGGGCTGGGAGTATCGATGACAGCTGCCTGCTATGTGGGCAGTTCCCTGAGTCTAGAGAGCACTTGTTTGCAGATTGTGTTTATACCCAAAGAGTGCTCGGAAGATTGGTTCCTGATATAGTTGGGTTAGATTGGGATTCCATGTTGCAGACTGCCAATACCTGGACAGCGGAGACCATTGCTATGAAGGCGAAAAGACTCCTATGGAGAGCTGCAATGAGCAATATTTGGATTGAACGATGTAATAGAGTTTTTTGTAAACCATCGATAGATGATGAGACTCTCTTGAGTAGGATTAGAGATGAGGTTCTTTACTTTGCAAAAGGGCATAGAGATGAAGCTAGTATAGTTAGTAGTATGTCTTAGAGAGTAGAAGAGCCTTCTTTTGTTTCCCCTTGTATAGTGATTCCTTGCTTTTTGATGAAATACAACGACTAATTCATCAAAAAAAAACATAGATTCCCTAAGATGAATGTTCTAAGCACAATCAATCAATGAATAAAGTCCAAAACACATGCTACATCATCCTCAACATTTACCACCCCACACTTAGCATGATAATCACATACTAATCCTAGCACAAGACATGATCTTAAGCACTAAAACTCATTCGCAAAAGTGTGTGGAATGGCACAAATTATCAATTCAATGGCATTAGACAAGTATGAACCAAGAGTATAAGCATCATCTACTTAATCTCATGCAATCCTAGCCAAAGAATTCATCAAGCCAAATTAATTAGAAGACAAGAACATAAACTTCAAGTCATCTTCAATCAAAGAACATGGCAAAAATTGACTAAGCGAGGCAAAATTCAAAAATCATCAAGTGAACAGCGAACAAGCCATCATAAAGTTCAAATCATCATCTTAAATTAAGGGAAAAGGAATGTGTACCTTGGATTCTCAATAGAACGTGGAACCTAAAATCTCAACACATAAAGTAGGCACAAAATTGGTATTTTATGCTAGAAATTTTAGGAGAAAAAATCATTCCTCATGCGATAATCCAAACTCAGTCAACACGAAGCACTAGAATCATGAAATCGATTCAACTCAACAAGACAATTGATCGAAAAGTCTAAGAATCAAGTTCATGCATACAATCTTAGCTCTTCAACTCACAAAAATAAAAATAAAAAGTATGACAACCCTAGCATGCTCCTAACCAACAATCAACCATTAATAGTAGCATAATTCGCATCATACTATTTATTAATGATAATTGAAGCTAAGAGAAATTAGGAACAAGGAAATCAACCTCAAAAACCAAGAGCAAATTCATGGTCAAAGGAGGTTTGACATTTTTTCTTCTTCCAAGAGTGGGAATGGGGGAAAAGAAGGGAATACTTGAGGGTGAGGGTAGATTGTTAATAAAAAACAATTTTGGTGAAGATTGGTGGTGTTTTTATTATGGGAAAGTGAGTGGGAATGTTAGAGAAGAAGAAGAGCTCAAGCTTTTGAGAGCTTCTTCAATGGAGGAAGGAGAGAGAATGTGGGTAGGGATTCAAGTAAACAGAAAACCACCCAGAAAGAATTAAAATTGCAAGTTACGTGCAATAGATCAAAAGCTCACAGTTGGTTTGCTAGTCGGATTCGGTCATTTTCATGCAATCAAGGCTACAAACTACAAGTGTGATTTCAAAAATTTTGTTCTGACCAGGCAATTTAGCATCAAAGTATACAAGTTGGTTCTCAAGTTCTAGGTTAAGCAGTCTAAGCATCATTATGAAGGGTTGAACAACAACTTAACATCAAAAATCAAGAACTGAGCCATTCTAATGCTAGAGAGACTGGAATGGAATCACGAGGCACACACAAAACACAATCAAGGGCAATCAAGTTCATGCAAGGTTCTCTAGCATCCTACCCCACACTTAAATCGGACTGTGTCCTCACAGGACTAATTCTAGAGTTCAGAGTGAAGTAGAAGAACCTGGATCGAGATGATTGGCGTAGGGGATGAGCACGGCTCCTCGGAGCGAAGGGAATCTACCCAAGCGAAGCAAAGGGAATCTCCCAACTGCATACAAAACAAAAACAAAGAAAACATAAAAAGGAAACCGGGACAAGTGTCCCGGATCCACACAGAAAAAAGTTGGATCGAAATCCAAAAAGAATAAATAAAAAGAAAGGACCAGAAAAGGAATACAACCCAATCACTGCTGGTCAGGTGAGCCGGGAGGTGGAAAGTGGAGGTGCTCGCCGAGCTGACGTTGCCACGCCAGCTGTGCCTCATATCGCCTGTCGGCGCGGCGCATATGTTGCTGCATAATAGTCCATCGCGCCTCTTGAGTGGCGTTGTCGGTGATGCGCCACTTCTGCAGTCGCTCGTACAACTCTCCAACATCCGCGGGTGGTGTCGGGGCTGTTGGGGAGGCGCCTGGTATCTAACTGGAATGTGCGGCGACGACTGATGAGCATACCCCGCCTGGTGATGAGGCGAGGGTATATAATCTTAGAACTCTGGCGGCGGCTGGGGCTGCTCTTGCTCAGCATCATCTTCTTCCTCCGACTCGACCATAGGCTGCAGTGGAGGATCTGCTGCTACATGGGGACTGAGGTCGAGTTCTAAGTCGTACTCAACCGCTAAGTCTCCTTCAACAGTCCTAACTCGGTGTCGTGGAATGTTCGGGCCATATTCATGGCTGATGCCGAAGGAGAGGATGAGCTGCCCTATGAAGTTACCCCCCAGGAGTCTACGAGGTGGCGTCTTCCTCCTGGTCTTCTGGCGGAAGATGCGAGCCAGCACCCAGCCGGGGTGTAGAGGGTAGCTCTCTCGGATGGCTCGAAGAAGCATGAGCTCCTCCTTGAGGATATGGTGGCAATCCTTATCTGGTACATATAAAAGGGATCTACGCCAAACCATATGAATAAATTTAAAGAGAGGGACTTAACTGAGTTGTGCTCCCCAAGGCGATCGCCAGGTACGCCTGTCATGTGGCGCCAGAGTGCATGGTATCCTCGTCATCATCATCGTCGCCCCAGCCTAGATGATGATCGTGATAATGCTCGTAGGGGATGCCCAGATGAGCAGCAAACTCGTCGTAGGTGAGCTGCCTGTACACCCCACCAAGATAGAAGGTCACAACCTTCTGGCGCTGCTTCCTCTTGTGCTCATCCAGATCAAAGGTTGCCCAGAACTCCTGGAGGGCAATGTCTGGGAACTCGGCAGCGATGGTGGTCATCTCGAGGAGACCTGCCGGTGCTAGGGCGTCATGTACGTTTCGGTGGTAATCCTCATCATGATCATGGAGGGACTCCATGGAGAGAGGGCGCACGTCAGCTCCGCGAATGTGCTCGATCTTCTAGAAGCACTCGAAGTAGAAGTCAGGTAGACGGGTTATAGTGCGATGGTATCCAGCCCGACGGGGTAATGCGGGTGGAGGACCCAGAATGGTGGGTGTGACGGGAGCGGCAGCTCCTGAGCTCGAGGTGCCATCAAGTCGCGCCTTAGTCCTGCGCTCATAAGTGGTGTTCCTAAAACCAGAATAAAACCAGATTAGTCAACTAAAACCCTACCCCACACTTAGTAGAAAAACTCAATTTCACAAAGAAATGAGGAAAACCGAGTGGGGGTAAGCAAAGCAGAGTAACCGGTAATCATAGACAGTAGAATACATGCTTAGGAACAGCCAAAATCGGATAAGCACAATCAGAGTCCAAAGAGTCAAACCGACATTCAGAGAGTCAACATTTAAGCATATTGAACCCTAATCATGGCAAGACTATCACAAGGTGGATAACGACAGTAAAATATGATCTCAAATGGCAAGCACGATAATCTGAACGAGAATGAACACGTACGGCAGCCAAATGATCAAAAACAGTTCATGGCCAAACCGACATTTCTCATAAGTCAACATAACAAAGAATCAATCATATGCATAGCAACACATGATCAAATGATATAGAAATTAAGCACGGAACTCCCTAAGCATGCTAGAACAGCTCTATAAGTTCAGCTAACCTAGTTCACACGAAAATAGTCGGCACGCAAAACGAGGCAAACCGAAAAGTCAACCAAAAGTCAACCCTAACGAAATTCAGCAATCCATATGTCAAAAGATTCGTATTGAAAAGCTCTACAACTTATCTTGAAGCCATGACTGCTAAAAATGAACGGGTTGGGAGGAATCGGTGAAAAACTCTGAAAACAAGGGTTTCGGTGAACTGGAGCTGCAGAGCTCCGATTTGAACGTTCTAGGCCTCAATGGAATCGGAATTGGGAGGGGAGTTGAGCGGCGGTGGTTGGCAACGGCGGGAAACGGCTGCGATGGCAGTTTTAAAGAGGGGTGGCGGCGGTGATTTGAAAAAGAAAAGGGGAAGGGGGGTTTTCGGTTTTATGTTCGAAAATGAGATAAGGGAAGAGAGAGGCTGGACCGATTTTTTAAACTGAAAATTTGGCTGATTTTCAAGGTATTTTCGGCGAAAATAAAGGGGTGTTTTCGCCGAAAATAGGAGTTAAAATGGCTCGCCGAAAACACTCAACTTTTTGAACCGAAAACATGAAACAGGAGACCAGGTTCGAAAATTCTAAAACGATTTCGCCGAAAATAGGGTTTAATTTTTGCCGAAAATTTTGAACTGTTTGGGTTAAAATATTTTCGCAAATCTGGCCAACTTCAGAAAATCAAAGTTAAATCCAAAAAAATCGAAATGACCTCAATCAACTTGCGACTGACTCTATGACACACAGACTCTACACGAAAAATAATAAATCAAACAAACTGACACTTTTGGCTCCCCCGAACCGACTCTAAAATATCAAGTTCCACAATAATTAAAAACAGACTCCAGCTGTGGGTTGCCTCCCACGAAGTGCTCTTTTATCAACGTCCTTGAGCTGGACGATACCTGGACGGTGTTAGGAGACATACCAACTCAGATTCTCCTTAACGCTCACGTCGGAGTTCATGAAGTACAGCTTCGGGACTTCTCCGGTAAGCGTGAATCTCTTCCCTTTCGCATGCAACAGCTTGGTACGTCCATCGGGAAGATGATCGACGAACTTGAACGGTCCGAACAGTTATCTGGAGAGATCATCCTTCTTGATTGTTACGATGGAAGGAATGAGGACTGTCGGCTTCTTCTTTTCTTTTATCTTCGGCTTGGTATCACCAGGATCGGTGATCGTCAGTATTTCCTTAGGAGATGCTTTCGGCTTCTCCCTCCATACTTGTTCCGGCGCCGGTTCGCGGAACTAATTGGTGGTGCAGCTGGCTCGGTGGAAGACGGCGGAATTTTTTGCCTCCAGACCATTTAGGTCTTTGTCTTCTTGTTCTTTCCCCGAGGTCTGCTCGATTTTGTGCTCGGTGGCTTAGAAGAGGCTTGCAGTTCCTTCTTCTTCTTGGGCAGCTTCTGAACCGAAGTTTCTGGCTTCTTTTTAATAACCTGGTCAATACCTGCAGCAACAATCGAGCTAGGAATACTAGAGGAGATGTCAGTAATGAAATTGACCGAGGCCAATTCCACAGTTTCTACGGATAAACAATGTGATTCTCCCTTAGGAATGTATTTCATATTATCCTTGAGACGGAATGTTGCAGTATCCTTCCCAACTCTTAATGTTAACGATTCATTTGGAACATTAAAGTTAATACCGGCTGTCGCCATAAATGGCCGGCCTAAGAGAAGGGTAGAATATGTCTCTCGAGTATCCATTACTACATAATCAGCGAAAAATCGGAAAGGGCCACAACAAGTGATTACATCCTTGATTATTCCTCTAGGTTCTTTTAGAGTCCTGTCAGCGAACACTACATGCATACTAGCTGGTTCTAATTCACCTAGGTTCAGTTTCTTATATAAACACATAGGCATGACATTTATAGACGCACCTAGATCAACCAAACTACGCTCAACTGCAATGCCATTAATAATTAAAGGTAATGTAAAAGGACCAGGATCAGAGCACTTAGCTGGGATAGGTATGGGTGGTGATTGAGAGACGATAGTTGAACACTCTTCCGTAGAGAGAACAGATAGTGCTCCCTTCTTCTTCTCTAGGCTGTTCTGCTCACTGCTCCTGGTTGTGATGACTTTAGCTTGCTTGTTCTTCTCGGAGGAGTCGTTTTGAGACGGCGCCTGGTTGAAGAGAGGAAGGTTGGCTAACAGGCTAGCAACTTTATTTATCATGCTCTCTATTCTCTGTCCTTGTGCGATCTGTCCTTGGTTAAAAACTTCTTGGGCTTTAAACTTTTCTTCGTGTTCCTTCATCCGTGCTGCAATCAGATCAAACTTCTGGGCTAGTTTCCTCTCCCACATGTCTTCAGACGTAAAATTCTGAGGTTGATGTGCTCTGGCGAATCTGGGAGGATCTTGATAACTATTTTCCCAGCATTGATTCTGGCTCCGGTTGAATCCGAAGTTGGAAGGAGGACGCTCAGGGAAGCTTCCCTGTTGTTGAGGAGGTGTTCTGAACTGATGGTAGTCGGGGTAGCCTCTCTAGACCAATTATTAGATGTTTCGAAGATCTCTTCCATGTGTTTCTGCACTGCGATCTTAATCTGATCTTCACTGCTTGGTTGACTCTTGGCTGCTCCAAACTGTCTCTCCCTATTTCTGGACTTAGATGCGTAGTCCGCAAAGTGAAGTAGAGCAGCTTCTGGTTCAAGTGCTGTGCAGTTGCCCTTAGCTAAAATGTTGACCCATTCAGCCGTTTCCTCATTCATACCTTGGGCAAAGATTTCGGCTAGCTGACTCTGGTTGAATCCATGATGAGGGCATTCAGAGAGAAGCTCCTGGAATTCGTTCCAAGCATCGTATAAGCTTACTCTTTCCTTCTGAGAGAAACTAGCGATGCTATCCTTATAGAATCTCGTTCTTGAAGGGGGATAGTATTCCTCTATGAAGTCCTGAGCTAGATTATCCCAGTCAGTGTAGTAGCCAGGTGGTTTCGAGCCGAGCCATACCTTGGCGTTGCCTTTTAAAGAGAATGGGAATACTCGCAAGCAAAGATTGTTCTTACCGAGATTCTCGCTCTTAAACGTCTCGCACATGTCTAGGAAGTTCGCCAAAATGTGTGCGGGGGTTTTCTTGCGGCTTTCCTTCGAATCAAAGATTCTTAGAGACCATGTTCAGGACGAAGATTGTGATATCATAATCAGGGTCGTCATCGTTGTGCGGCACAACGACGCTAGCTCGAAAGTTAGTCGCAATTGGTCTACAGTAATCTGCCATGGTGCGCTGAGCAACTAGTACGGGAGGAGAAGGTGGTGGTGAATCTGAAGTAGTGGATGAAGCGGATGAAGATGAGGAGTTCTCCTTCAACTCGTCAATCTTATTAGGGATAGGTGGTGTAGGCGGAATGACTATGACTCGCTTCTAAGCTCGCGGTTTCTTCGGCGGTGTAGAATTACCCGGCTGAAACTGAGAATGAGTGATCGAGCGGTTCATAAACCTGTAGAACAACCTACAAGCAACAAAAGCAAACATACCGGCGTAAAATCGAAGTGGGTGGAAAAATGAAAGATGGAAAGTAGAAGAATAAATTGCCAGTTCTTCTTTCGAACAATCAAAGGAAGTCCCCGGCAACGGCGCCAATTTGATGAACGTCGCAGAAGCGGTTGATCAAATACTACAAAGCTAACAAGAGCTAAGCCGATCGTATTCCAGGGGTCTTCCAAGATTGACTACTTCAAAACTGGCAAAATACTCGAATGCAAGCAAGTTGTGCGTGGTGTGAGTTCCACGACTTCTAATTCTAAGAAATGCAGAGAAATTAAAAACTTAAACTAAAGCAGATTGGAAATTAGGGTTTGGAAACAGAGATGACAGACGAACTTAGACTTTGAATCCCCCTTCGTTCCCCAGAGCTTTGGCAATCAACAGATCAACGAATTTCGATTCTCATTCAATCAATTACTAAGACACCACCATAACTCCTTACCCTTAGGTTTAAGACCGGCGAACGTTCGCTCTATCCGTTCTAACTACCAAGATTAACTAGCCGCCCGGGTACGGTCGCCTCTCGCAACGACTTAATTAACTGGTGTAATTACTAATGATTAATGAGTTACTCTTGCAGTGAATTAACCCTAACCGGTTCCTACGAAAGGCACGCTCCAATTATAAGGTTAATTGTTCAATTTGATGTTCTAAAGTAAGGCGAGCGTTCGCTTCTATCCTTAGCTTAACCCGAATCTAATCTAGGTGATCAATCCAGACAAGAAACATGAACAAAGAAGAACAAATCAAACATGAAAAAGAACTAATTGAATTTTGAATCTAATCACCGCCGATCCGTGACCGCTTTAAAGCCCTGGGTCACTTAGGGTTCATCTAGTCTAAGCTCTAACGAATTTAGCTACTCATGATTATTACAAAAGAAACAAAGACAAAGAAAGAGTTCATCATCCAGAGGAAGAACAGAAAAGAATCTGAAAAACCTAATTTAGACGACTCTGACAGACTTCGATCTTCGGTAAATAACACTCCTAGCTCCAATTCGTCGAGGTGGAAGGGATGGCGTCACGATCTCTCTCCGGCTCTTCGAACTCTAACTCTTCGCTCCAAAACTTGAGAGGATTCTCTGAATTCTGATCTCAAAAAGTTGTATTTTGCGAATTATGATCTAATTCTTCTTTTGGGCCGCCGGGTTAAGTATTTATACTTAACCCTAATCAGCCGGATTTCTTCTAATATTTTCGCCGAAAATAGTGGATTATTTTCGCCGAAAATATGCTTGTGAATGGAAGTCCCGCCGGCTGATTCTCCTGTGATTTTCGTTTCGGTCCAAAAACCCAACGGTTTCGTCGAAAACTTCTTTGGCTGAGCATCAGTGAATTGTTCTTGCATTTTCGCCGAAAACCATAGGCCATTTTCGCCGAAAATGTAAGTGTGAATGGGCAGACTTTTGGTTTGACTTGATCGGCTCCTTGGATCGATTCCGGGTTGATTCCTCGAGGTTCCAACGCCTTAGACACGTCCATGGCTACTTTATTTGACGGCAAAAACCTGTGCTAACACAAAAACACTAGAAAACCATCAAATAGACCCGAAACGGGCCAAGGTAACACAAATGGCACGAGATAGGGCAATCGATTGAATATTCGTTATTCTACCCTAAAAACCATGTCTTAAGCAAAGAAATGTCGCTTAAATGAGGCTGATAATCACGTCAAATCGAGTGTCATCACCTATTTAAAGACAATTTTTGGGGATCTATCACTATTCTTTCATCTCTCTTGAACCCCAAACACATACCTATGACCCCATAAACCCTAGGACTCATTTCTGGAGCTAAGTGGAGCTAATTGGAGCAATTGGAGCTTGGATTGAAGTCAACAAACCTTGGGAGAGGAGCTTACAAGTGGAGATTTGAAGATTGATTCAAGGATCCACTACATGGTGTTCTTGGTGATCAACTTCCCTTCTCTTTTCCTTACTCCCTTGGCCATGTGTGGCTAAGTTCCTAGGTTCATCTTGGATGGGTAGATTAGTTGTGCTATGATAGAGAGATGATTATAAAAAAACATGCTATGAATGATTGTGGTTGTATGAAGATGTTCTTTAGACTTGTTGTTAACTCCATTTTATGCCATGATTGCTTAAATTGGTCTACTCAATGTGATGTAATGCATGAGAGTGCTTAGATTACATGGATTGTAGGTCTAGGGATTGAAGGGAGTGTGTTCTAAGAGATTAGATCATCTCAATTCAACCATTGTTGCAAGATTTCTCTCTTAGGCATTTTATTGAACACTTGGTTTTTCATTCATTTGAACTTTGATTGGTCTTTTGATGTTTCTCTTAGTGTTAGGACATTGATATGAGAGTATTATGTCTAGCCTTGTGGTCATAGAAGTTCTAGGAGAGGATTTTGTGACTTGACATTTCATCAAACACCTTTAATGCATCCTTAATCACTTAGCTTGAGAGCGAGAGCCTAAGTCGAGTGGTTTTAGGATAGGAATTTAGTGCTAAAGAGTGCATTGAGTCTATAGAATTGATTTGCATGGTCATCTGAATGCTTCCTCAAACATGATTGGCTTTTTTGTTGATGACACTCGATTTGACGTGATTATCAGCCTCATTTAAGCGACATTTCTTTGCTTAAGCATGGTTTTTAGGGTAGAATAACAAATATTCAATCGATTGCCCTATCTCGTGCCATTTGTGTTACCTTGGCCCGTTTCGGGTCTATTTGATAGTTTTCTAGTGTTTTTATGTTAGCACAGGTTTTTGCCGTCAAATAAAGTAGCCAAGGTCATGTCTAAGGCGTTGGAACCTCGAGGGATTGCACCGGAATCGATCAAAGGAGCCAATCAAGTTCAGAAAATTCCTGCCTGGTTTACAAAGGAATTTTCGCCGAAAATACTCTAGGATTTTCGGCGAAAATATCAGCACAAATCAACTGATGTCCGGCTGAAGGAGTTTTCGGCGAAACCATTGAGTTTTCGAACCAAAACGAAAATCATAGGAGAATTCAACCGAAGGGCCATCCATTTACACTAGGATTTTCGGCGAAAATACTTTGTTATTTTCGGCGAAAATATCAGGCAAATCCGGCCAATCTAGGGTTAAGTATAAATACTTAACCGGCGGCCCAAATAAGAAGATACATCATACTATACTTTTCGTAATCAGAATTCGAAGAATTCTCTGATGTGACTCTAATTAGTGCATTTTAAGCTTATGAATGACCTATGAAATGCCCGTGTTTATTCGTGAAATGACATGACTTATATGCTTTTATTGAATTTTTGTGCAAAGTGTCATTTTGTTGTCCGGTTGCCACTTTGGAGCCAAATTCGTGGGCTATTGGAGTTGCCTCTGTGCAATTTCAGGTTATGGCATCAAAGTACGGATGACAAGGAGCGCATAGGAGCAAACGGGAGGTCATTTGGAGTCCGGACGAGGGAGATATGAGCCTTGCAAGATCGGGTTTTCTGCAGAGTGCAGGGGTGCACGCCGTGCAGATGTGCACGCCGTGCAGGGGTGCACGCCGTGCACTGTGCACAACCGTGCACTGTGCACGCCGTGCAGGGGTGCACGCCGTGCACTGTCCCCTGCACTATAAATACTCTTGTTTTTGGCCATTTTGAGGCATTCTATGATATCTCTTGAACCCCAAACACATATCCACGAACCCTCAAACCCTAGAAAACGTTTTTGGAGCAATTTGAAGCCATCAAACCTTGGGAGAAGTGCTTACAAGTGGAGAAGTGAAGATCATCTCAAGGATTCATCCATGGTGTTCTTGGTGACCATTCTTCCTTCTTTTCTCTTTACTCCCTTGGCCATGTGTGGCTGAGTTTCTAGGGTTCATCTTGGATGGGTAGATTAGTTGTGCTATGATAGAGGGATGATTGTATAGAACTTGCCATGATTGATCTTGGTTGTATGAGGATGATTCCTAGACTTGTTCTTAATGCCATTTTATGCCATGTTTGCTTGATTTGGTCCATTCATTGTGATTTGATGCATGAGAGTGCTTGGATTGCATAGATTGTAGGTCTAGGGATTGAAGTGAGTGTGTTCTAAGAGATTAGATCATCTTATTTCAACCATTTTCACTTGATTTCTCTCTTGGGCATTTTATCGAACACTTGGTGTGCATGTGGATTTTCATTCAATTGAGTTTGAAAAGGCTTTTTGGTGAATCTCTTAGTGTTAGGGCATTGATATGAGAGTGTTGTGCCTAGCCTTGTGGTCATAGAGTCTTAAGAGAGGGTCTTGTGTCTTGGCATTTCATCAAACACTTAAAATGCATCCTTTTTTCACTTAGCTTGAGAGCGAGAGCCTAAGTTGAGTGGTATTGGGATAGGGATTAGGTGCTACGAGAGTGCATCGAGTCTACAAAAGTGAAATGCATGGTCATCCGAATGCAAACTCGATCTTGATTGACTTGTTTGTTCAATTAGTCATCTTGAGCATGATGAAACTACCCACCAAGAGAGCCCCTTTGTCTTTGATTTGAACCACCTTTCTCTTGCTTAGTCTTTGTTAGTATTGCATTTCTTTACTTTTGTTTCTGAATTTCTCTTTCAAACCAATCCAATTTCAAATGTTTAGACCGTCTATGAGAAGTGTGAGTATTGGTCTATGAGAGGACCCCGTGGAATACGACCTTGGTAAACCCGCTTTTATCAAGTTTTTGGCGCCGTTGCCGGGGACTCTCTCATTCCTTTGAAAGCACTTAGTAGTGGACCGATCTATTCACTTCCTTCCGCTTTACTTTTTGCTTCCTTGTTGCTCTTTGTTTACTTTATTATCCCGCATCGTTGTATTACTCGGGTGTGTTTGTTGTGCTTGTTTGCAGGAGATTTTGGGTTAGTGCATGAGGCGTTCAGCTCGTCTTCAAGCACAAATCCAAGGACTAGAACAAGTGCTCGAGTCACCTACCACTTCCCCACCTCCTATAGTTGAAGAAGAAGAAGTTGATCGCATCTCACACCACACTATGTCTCAACACGGGGATGACGATGACCAATCGGTACATTCACACCACACTAATGATGATGATCACTCACAAAGGGGTGCAAGACGTACCTTGGCGGATTATGCTCGTCCTACTCTTGAAGGGGCAGCCTCTAGCATTGTTCGAAGACCCGTCAATGCTAGGAACTTTGAGCTCAAGCCTAATATGATCCAAATGGTTCAAAATGGAGTGGTGTTCAATGGCATTGATGGTGAATGTCCATCTAGGCATCTCAAGGACTTCTTGGAGATTTGTGACACGGTTAAGAATGATCAAGTTCACCCGGATTGCATACGACTCCGACTCTTCCCCTTCTCACTCAAAGGTCGAGCCAAGTCTTGGTTGGAGAACCAACCTAGTAGAACATTCACTACATGGGAGGGCCTAGCCGAAGCTTTCCTTGAAGAATTCTTTCCTCCCTATATGACGGATGCAATCCGAGACCGCATCAACCACTTCATACAACACAAGGGAGAGCTCTTCCATGAGACTTGTAATAGGTTCCAAGCCATTCTTCGGTCTTGTCCTCATCACAACTTCACCGAATGGAGCTTGGCGGACATCTTTGCTAGGTCCCTTGATTTTGAGAATACAAGGATGATCAACCAAGCCGCCGGAGGTGACTTAAGGATGCTCACTCCCGAAGATGCTCTAGAACTCTTCGCGGAGATGGCCAACAAGACAAGGAGTTGGTCTCGACAACAACCTCCTAAGTCTAAGTATGGAAGTGACACGCACTATGACTCTCGGTCCATAAGTGTTGATGCACCAAAGGATTCATCCACCTATGGGAAGAAGCATAAGTTACCGGGACATCGAGATGAAGATGACCCTATGTTTGCGCTCCTCATGTCTAAGATCGATGCTATGGCATCCCAAGTAAGTAACCTAAGCATGCCTAAGCATCCCTCCAAGGTTCAATCATCTCATGTCGGTAACCCTCCAGTGGCTTCTATATATTGTTGTGAATGTTGTGGGGGTCAAGGCCACGATGTTAGTGCTTGTCCTTCCGCCACTCCTGAACTTGGCCAAGGCGACCTTGAGGAGGTAAGCTTCGCACATGGTCAAGGTTTCCATGGTAATTTCAGCCCCCAAGGTAACTATCAAGGTAACTATAACCGACCTTGGTACAACAAGTCTAACCAAGGTTACCAAGGCCAAGGGAGTCAAGGTAGTGGTTATAGCAAGGGCTACAACCAAGGAAATCAAGGAGGTTATCAAGGTTATAGGGGTTATCAAGGCAAGCAATGGTCTCAAGGAAGTAACCTAAACCAAGGTAGCCAAGGGACTCAAGGAGGACCCCAAGGTCAAGGGCACCAAGGGGGAAATCAATGGAATCAAAGTGGACATCCAAGTCAAGGTTTCCAAGGTCCTTCCCCACCGGGAATGTACAACCATAGAGGTGAAGGACCACCCGGGTTCAACAAGCCTCCTCAAAATAAGGAGGGTGGTTCTTCGATCTCTCAAGAAGACACCAATGCGGCAATGATCCAACTCATCAAGAATCAACAAGCTTCAATTGCCAATTTGGAGAACCAATTAGGACATGTTTCTAAGGCACTCTCGGAGCGACCCTCGGGCACTTTACCTTCCAATACCGAGATCAACCCCAAAGGTCCGGAGCATTGCAAGGTAGTGACCTTGAGAAGTGGAAGACCCTTGCAAGATACAACCTCTACTCCAATTGACTCTACAAAGGTACAAGATCCTAATCTAATGGTTGATGATGATGATATTAATGATCCTCCTTCGGATGAAGATGATGTTAAGGTTGCAAAGGAACCTAGTAAGGCTACATCGAGTACACCACCAGTCTCTCCTCCCGCACCGGTTGTATCTCCATACAAGCCTAAGCCTCCATACCCATCTCGATTGAAGAAGGATGGCCTTGAGAAGGTTTTCAAGAAGTTTGTGGAGCGGATTAGTCAAATGCAATTCTCTCTTCCGTTTCCCGAAGCAATGACTATGATGCCCCAATATGCTAAGTTCATGAAGGAACTCTACACCAATAAGAGAAAGCTACCGGAGACATCTCTAGTCCACCTTAATGAGGAATGCTCCGCCGTTCTCTTCAAAAGTCCACCCAAAAAGCTCAAGGATCCGGGTACCTTTACTATCCCTTATGCTATTGGTAATATTTCTCTTGCTAATGGTCTTGCGGATCTAGGTGCTAGTATCAATGTCATGCCTTATTGCATATTTGAGAAGCTAGGGTTGTCTAATCTTCGTCCTACTCGTATGTACATTCAACTTGCGGACAAGTCGACCAAGAGTCCTATGGGAATTGTTGATGATGTGCTAGTCAAAGTAGGCCCTTTTGTGTTCCTAGTTGATTTTGCGGTCATTGATACCGATGATGTTGATGTCTCATTGATATTTGGTAGACCATTCCTAGCTACTTCTCGTGCTTTGATTGATGTGCATGACGGAAAATTGACATTGAGAGTAGGACAAGAGAGTGTCACATTTTGCATAGCCGATGGCATGAAGTTTGCTCACGCACAAGATGATTTAGAGTACTCGTGTGATACTATTACTTCGGCTAGTGTGTGTAGTATTTCTAACTTCGTGTGTCGAGATTCTTTGGATGTTTGCCTTAGAACGGATGTGCAGGAACATTTAGGCACCCCGGAGTTAAAAGCTCAAGTGGCTTACCTTGATGAAGGGAGAGACAAGTTAGAGGGTGAAACGGTTTTTGTTGCTCTCCCGAAGGTGGAAAGGGTAAAGACCTCCTATGAAGAACCACCTACTCTTGAGCTCAAGCCTCTTCCCGCACATTTGGAGTATGCTTTTCTCATGCCAGATTCTAAGCTACCGGTCATCATCAATTCTGAGCTTCTATCCGAGCAAAAGGACCGTCTAGTGGAGCTCCTCAAGAAGTACATGAGAGCTATTGCGTGGAGCATCTCGGATATTCGAGGTATAAGTCCCACATTTTGCTCACATCGGATCCTTATGGAGGAAGATTTCAAGCCGGTTGTGCAACCACAAAGAAGGCTAAATCCTAACATGAAGGAGGTTGTGAAGAAAGAAGTTATTAAGCTTATGGATGCGGGTATTATCTTTCCTATCTCGGACAGCCCTTGGGTTAGCCCCGTGCAAGTTGTTCCCAAGAAAGGAGGGATCACGGTGGTAGCTAATGACAAGGATGAGCTTATCCCGACAAGGACGATCACCGGGTGGCGTGTTTGCATAGATTATCGTCGACTCAATGATGCCACTAGGAAGGATCACTTCCCTCTACCTTTCATGGATCAAATGCTCGAGCGTCTCTCCGGGCACGAGTACTATTGTTTCTTGGATGGTATGTCCGGGTACTTCCAAATCCCGATCGCCTCGGAGGACATCGAGAAGACCACATTCACATGCCCCTTCGGTACTTTTGCTTATCGACGGATCCCCTTTGGGTTGTGCAACGCTCCCGCCACCTTCCAACGGTGTATGCTTTCCATTTTCGATGATTTCGTGGAAGATATCATGGAAGTGTTCATGGACGACTTCTCGGTTTTTGGGGATTCATTCGACCTATGCTTGAGGAACCTTGAGAAGGTCTTGCGTCGGTGTGAAGAGACCAATCTTGCATTAAGTTGGGAGAAGTGTCATTTCATGGTCAATGAGGGGATTGTTCTTGGTCACAAGATCTCTAAAAAAGGCATCGAGGTTGACAAGGCAAAGTTGGAGACCATCTCTCAACTTCCTCCACCCTCATCCGTGAAAGCCGTGAGAAGATTCTTGGGGCATGCCGGTTTCTATAGGCGCTTCATCAAAGACTTCTCGAAAATAACTACTCCTATGACTCGGCTTCTTGAGAAGGATGTGGAATTTCGTTTTGATGAAGAGTGCTTGCAAGCTTTTGAACTCCTCAAGGGTAAGCTCACGAATGCCCCTATACTCATTGCTCCGGATTGGTCAAAGTCATTTGAGTTGATGTGTGATGCTAGCGATTACGCCATTGGAGCGGTTCTAGGCCAACGAATCGACAAGAGATTCCATCCAATATACTATGCAAGTAAGACTCTCAATGATGCTCAAAGGAACTACACAACTACGGAAAAGGAGCTCTTGGCCATAGTGTTTGCTTTTGATAAGTTTAGGTCCTACTTGGTACTTTCTCACACTATTGTCTTCACGGACCACCAAGCTTTGAGGTACCTTCTATCTAAGGCCGATGCTAAACCAAGGTTGATCCGATGGGTCCTTCTATTGCAAGAGTTTGATATTGAGATTCGAGATAAGAAGGGGTCCGAGAATGTAGCCGCCGACCACTTGTCTCGCTTGGAAGAGGCGGAAATGGTACACAATGGTAATGAAGAGATCAATGACAACTTCCCCGATGAGCTATTATTCACTATAGCAACTTTAGAGTTCAAGGAACCTTGGTTCGCGGATTTGGCTAACTACCTTGCTAGTGGAGACTTGAAGGAGGGCCTCTCCACTCAAGACAAAAGGAAGTTCTTTGCGGATTTGAAGCATTACTATTGGGACGATCCTTTTGTATTTCGAGTTGGCTCGGATGGTATGATTAGAAGATGTGTCACTTATGGAGAGTCTAAGGACATCATGCGACATTGCCACTCCGGTCCTACGGGTGGACATCATGGAGCAAATCGCACGGCTCGCAAGGTACTTGAGTCCGGATTCTTTTGGCCTTCGATCCTCCGAGATTGTCAAGACTTTGTCAAGTCTTGCGATGCGTGTCAACGTTCAGGTAACATCTCTTCTCGTAACGAAATGCCTCAAAATGTCTCGTTAGTGGTAGAAATATTTGATATATGGGGTATTGATTTCATGGGACCGTTTCCTACTTCGCATGGTAACAAGTACATATTAGTTGCGGTAGATTACGTGTCTAAATGGGCGGAGGCACAAGCTTTGCCTACCAATGATGCCCGAGTCGTAGGGAAGTTTCTTGTTAAGTTGTTCACTCGTTTTGGTACCCCTCGTGCTATCATTAGTGATCGAGGTACTCATTTTCAAGGGCAATTCGATAGAGTATGCCACCGGTTCGGCGTCACTCATCGGATGTCCACCTCGTATCACCCTCAAACTAGTGGCCAAGGCGAGGTGACCAATAGGGAACTTAAGAGAATCTTAGAGAAGACGGTCGACCAATCACGGAAAGATTGGTCGAAGAAGCTTGATGACGCTCTATGGGCCTACCGCACGGCCTACAAGACCCCTATAGGCACTACTCCCTATAGGATGGTCTATGGCAAAGCATGCCATTTGCCGGTAGAGCTCGAGCACCGAGCTTATTGGGCATTGAAATTTCTAAACCTTGATATGAGTCTCGCAGGAGAAGAGCGTAAGTTTCAGGTACATGAGCTCGAGGAGTATCGCCATCATGCATATGAGAATGCAAAGCTTTACAAGGAGAGGACGAAGCTCATTCATGATTCCCGTTTGAAGCCGGGCAAGGATTTCAAAGTTGGTGATCAAGTCCTCCTATACAACTCTCGGCTCAAGCTCTTTCCCGGGAAATTGAGGTCTCATTGGTCCGGCCCCTTTACGGTAACTCATGTTTTTCCTTATGGCACCATCGAGGTAATCTCTCCATCCCAAACCGAACCTTTTAAGGTGAATGGCCATAGACTTAAGCATTATGTTGTTAGTGATACTATAGGTGTTATTGAGGTCTTGTCTTTGGTCGTGCCTTGAGTGTTCCTTGCTTCGTCGAGCTTAAGACGTTAAACAAGCGCTTCTCAGGAGGCAACCCGAGGGTTTTTCATGTCTTTTCTTCTTGATTTGATTGCATGATTGTGTGTTTTTGTGGTGTTCAAGGTCCTTGAGTTGTTGTGGTGTCCTTTGTGGTCTCGTAGGCGTTGAAATTCTGAAGTTCGGGGTCCATTTTGGGTTGATTTGGTGGTGTTTTGGTCGTTTTTCGTCGAAGTGAAAATTTGATTTTAGGCTGAGGAGGTGCACGCCGTGCACCACTGCACGCCGTGCATGATGTATGCCGTGCACCGTGCACGGTTTGGTGCACGGGCTGTCCAGGAGCATCCGAAAATTTTTTCAGCTCCAGGGTGCACGCCATGCACCCATGCACGCCGTGCACCCTGCACGCCGTGCACCCTTGCACGCCGTGCACCTGAACTTCCCTTTGCATTTTTTTCGGTTTGGTTTGTGGTTGGCTCGGTTGATGCTTGATTTTCTGGTTTGAGTCATTGTTCGGTTTGGTTTTGGTTCACCCATCTCACTTAACCCAACCTCCCCCCTTATCCCCTTCCCTCCTCACCCCCGACCCCTCTCCTCTCTCTCTCAATTCCGCCGCCGCCGCTTCCTCAACCGCCCGACGCCACCACACCGACCAGCTCCACCCGCCGCCCACCTGCCCAGCTCACCCGCCCGACGCCGCCGCCGCCACCAAGCCCCGCCACTCCTGCCCAGCCGCCAGCTCCCATCTGTCCGCCCAGCCGCCGCCGATTCTTCCCACCCGACCCCGACTGCCCGCCGCCAACTCCTGCCAGCCCACCCACCCCGACCCCGACTACCCGCCGCCAACTCCTGCCAGCCCACCCACCCGACCCACTCACCCACCCGACTCCCAGCCGCCGCCAGCTTCCATTTGCCCGCCGCCGATTCTTCCCACCCCGACCCCGACTGCCCGCCGCCAACTCCTGCCAGCCCACCCACCCGACCCACTCACCCACCCGACTCCCAGCCGCCGCCAGCTTCCATCTGCCCGCCGCCGATTCTTTTCACCCATCCCGTCCGCCCAGCCGATCCAGCCGCCGCCACTCCTGCCCAACCGCCAACCTGCCCCAATCTCAGGTTTCTTTTGGTTTGAATTTCTGATTTGGTTGCTTGAGTTAGTTGGCAGTTGGTAGTGTGGTTTGATTGAATGTTGATATTGTTGGCTTGGTTTGATTTGTGGAGTTGGGCATTGATTTTGATTGTTAGGATTTTGATGTGAGGGGTGTGATTTGGTTCCTTAGTTTAGGGTGTGGGATTTGCTTGTATGGTGTTGCTTGTGTCCATTGTTGAGCCGATTTTGGCTTTGTGAG
Organism: Linum lewisii; assembly: GCA_034768395.1. Taxonomy (NCBI): domain Eukaryota; kingdom Viridiplantae; phylum Streptophyta; class Magnoliopsida; order Malpighiales; family Linaceae; genus Linum; species Linum lewisii. The sequence goes on from CM068296.1 coordinate 57,408,329, forward strand.
ATTGATTGATTGTTCTTGATGGGTGGCTGATTTGATTTTTCTTGATTGGTGGATGGTTGCAAAGGATTAGTGGTGGCTTGATGGGGGCAGAATGTTGTTTTTTTCGTGATTTATTTGAATGGTGGAGTTAGGTGTGGTTGTTAGTGTTTGACTTGTGATCCTACTCCGTGCCTATCTTTGTGATGTGTCTTTTGTTTTTACAGGTTCTGAATTCGGGGACCGAATTCCATTCTTTGTGTGAGGAGGGGTGTGGTTAATCACCACTCATTGGTTTAAACTTTGTGCATTCCTCCTTACATTGTGTGGACTTAGACTTATATATTTTCGATTCGTGTTTTTTATCCATGATGCATGCCTTTTGCTTAAGTTTGGAATTCAATGATTTGATTTTTGCTAGCATAGGTTGTTGCACTTGAACTTGATGATTTTGAATTGTGCTCAATGTTTTGATCATGTGTTATGATTCGGCGCCTTGATAGGATTTGTCTTAGGAGTGTAGCCTTTTTGGTTGATTCTTTGTATGCACTTCTTTTGCAGGATGCCTCCCAAGGGTAAAGCAGCTTCTTCATCCTCCGCCCCCAAGCGATCCAAGGCACCAGCTTCCAAGAAGCGGAAGGGACAGACTGGGGAGTCTTCTGCTCCTCCACCACGGTCGCCTTCGCCGCCTCCAGCTCCTCGTGGCGTCGACCCTCCTGAGTCAGTGGCTCAGAGGATCTTCGACTTCGACCCCAGGGATCGGGCTTACAGTCGTTATCAGGTTATGGCAAGATGGCCTGTGGCGAGGCAGGGTAGATTTGATTTTGAGGGGTTGCAGAGTCATGATGGTTGGTTGGATGCTTTGAAGACTTTGGCTGATGGAGCCGGTATTTGGCCGCTCTTGGAGGTTGACGAGAGGGCACCCACGACCACCACCCCACTGAGAGCCACAGGATCACTCACCACTTCTCAGGACTTTGGATTTTTCCTTTCTTTTATTTCTGTTTATGACTGCATGTTTTGTTGTGTTTGACTTCTGATTTTCTCTTTTCATTTCTGGCTTTGAACTTGTCATGTTGTTGGATCACACATCTCATCCGTACTCTCATCTTGTCGACTATGGGTTGTGTTTGAGTGGTGTGCCCTCCCTTGTTTTCTACAGGTACCCCTGATTCAGGTCCTCGTCCTGAACAAGTTACTTGACCCGGGATTCCATCTCCGGCTTCTCTTCTTCACCGCGTGGTATATTCGTTCCACCTTATCATCTCTCTCTCTTGATCATTGAGGACAATGCTCATGTTAGTCGTAGGGGAGTTTGAGGTTTGGTGTGATTATTTGTCGGTAGAAGTCTAAAGCTATGTTTTGATGTGTTGCATGATCTTAATTGAATATCGAATTCCTCTATTGTAGAATCGTTCGGTTCTTGACTTTTGGTGTTTAATTGACTTCAAGTTTTCACAATGACGTTTAGACTGTCCTACTTAGAACCTATAACCAGCATGTTAGCACTAATATCAAATGAGTCTGGGCCAGAACTGAGATTTTATCACTCTTGTATGTTGGTTGACTGGTTTGATACGTGTTTTTGTACCACTCGATAACACCGGTCTAAGATGATGAAGGCAATCAGAATTTTCACCCCTTTTCCATGTCCTTTTTTTTACCCTTTTTGATCCTTCGTGATTGTCGCTTGAGATTAGACGGAATCCAATTCGAAATCTTGTGTGGAAGTTGTAAAGGGCTAAAGATCAAGTGGCTAAATTGAAAAAAAAAAAAAGCTCAAAAGAAAAGCTAGGCAAGCTCGGCACCTAAGTGAAGTGTCGGGTTGAGCACTAAGCAAAAGGGCAAAGGCTGTGAGCTAGGCAGGTTCAACACCTAAGTGAAGTGTTGAATCGAGCACTAGTATGCAGTAAGAAAAAAAAAGAAAAGAAAAGAAAGAAAAAGAGTTCTCAAATGTAGCCCTTGATCCTAGCCAGAGTTTGTAAAGTGCGGATCTAGAAGCGGATGAAGTCGAGTCGATAGCCACATCATAATCACTCGCCACTTACGATCCATGTTCCGATTTCAAGTCCTTTTGATTAGAGTTGGTGTTGTCGTGGTCGGTTTTGCTGTGTCCCAATCAACCACTACTTGAAGTGTGCAGAAATTAGTGAGGTTTAGACTTGTTTGGTTGATGTTCTTGCATGTGTAGGTTTAGTTTGTCCGTGGAACAGTTTAAGCTAAATTGTGATTGCTTGAATCTCAATGGACCGAACTTGTCATTTGTGAACTTGGATGTTTTCTAATTCATTTGCTTGACGACAAGCAAAGCTTAGTCGTAGGGGAATTTGATGTGACTCTAATTAGTGCATTTTAATCTTATGAATGACCTATGAAATGCCCGTGTTTATTCGTGAAATGACATGACTTATATGCTTTTATTGAATTTTTGTGCAAAGCGTCATTTTGTTGTCCGGTTGCCACTTTGGAGCCAAATTCGTGGGCTATTGGAGTTGCCTCTGTGCAATTTCAGGTTATGGCATCAAAGTACGGATGACAAGGAGCGCATAGGAGCAAACGAGAGGTCATTTTCTGCAGAGTGCAGGGTGCACGCCGTGCAGATGTGCACGCCGTGTAGGGGTGCACGCCGTGCACTGTGCACGCCGTGCACTGTCCCCTGCACTATAAATACTCTTGTTTTTGGCCATTTTGAGGCATTCTATGATATCTCTTGAACCCCAAACACATATCCACGAACCCTCAAACCCTAGAACACGTTTTTGGAGCAATTTGAAGCCATCAAACCTTGGGAGAAGTGCTTACAAGTGGAGAAGTGAAGATCATCTCAAGGATTCATCCATGGTGTTCTTGGTGACCATTCTTCCTTCTTTTCTCTTTACTCCCTTGGCCATGTGTGGCTGAGTTTCTAGGGTTCATCTTGGATGGGTAGATTAGTTGTGCTATGATAGAGGGATGATTGTATAGAACTTGCCATGATTGATCTTGGTTGTATGAGGATGATTCCTAGACTTGTTCTTAATGCCATTTTATGCCATGTTTGCTTGATTTGGTCCATTCATTGTGATTTGATGCATGAGAGTGCTTGGATTGCATAGATTGTAGGTCTAGGGATTGAAGTGAGTGTGTTCTAAGAGATTAGATCATCTTATTTCAACCATTTTCACTTGATTTCTCTCTTGGGCATTTTATCGAACACTTGGTGTGCATGTGGATTTTCATTCAATTGAGTTTGAAAAGGCTTTTTGGTGAATCTCTTAGTGTTAGGGCATTGATATGAGAGTGTTGTGCCTAGCCTTGTGGTCATAGAGTCTTAAGAGAGGGTCTTGTGTCTAGGCATTTCATCAAACACTTAGAATGCATCCTTTTTTCACTTAGCTTGAGAGCGAGAGCCTAAGTTGAGTGGTATTGGGATAGGGATTAGGTGCTACGAGAGTGCATCGAGTCTACAAAAGTGAAATGCATGGTCATCCGAATGCAAACTCGATCTTGATTGACTTGTTTGTTCAATTAGTCATCTTGAGCATGATGAAACTACCCACCAAGAGAGCCCCTTTGTCTTTGATTTGAACCACCTTTCTCTTGCTTAGTCTTTGTTAGTATTGCATTTCTTTACTTTTGTTTCTGAATTTCTCTTTCAAACCAATCCAATTTCAAATGTTTAGACCGTCTATGAGAAGTGTGAGTATTGGTCTATGAGAGGACCCCGTGGAATACGACCTTGGTAAACCCGCTTTTATCATTCTCTGAAGTTCTGGAGCGAAGAGTTAGAGTTCGAAGAGTCGGAAAGAGATCGTGACGCCATCCTTTCCACCTCGGAGACTCGGAGCTAGGAGTGCAGTTTACCGAAGATCAAAGTCTGTCAGAGTCGTCTAAATTAGGTTTTTCAGATTCTTTTCTGTTCTTCCTCTAGATGATGAACTCTTTCTTTGTCTTAGATTCTTTTGTGATAAACATGAGTAGCTAAACTCGTTAGAGCTTAGACTAGATGAACCCTAAGTGACCCAGGGCTTTAAAGCAGTCACGGATCGGCGGTCATTAGATTCAAAATTCAATCAGTTTCTCTTTCATGTTTGATTTGTTCTTCATTGTTCATGTTTCTTGTCTGGATTGATCACCTAGATTAGATTCTTGTTAAGCTAAGGATAGAAGCGAACGCTCGCCTTACTTTAGAACATCAAATTGAACAATTAACCTTATAATTGGAGCGTGCCTTTCGTAGGAACCGGTTAGGGTTAATCCACTGCAAGAGTAACTCATAAATCGTTAGTAATTGCACCAGTTAATTAAGTTGTTGCGAGAGGCGACCGTACCCGGGCGACTAATTAATCTTGGTAGTTAGAAAGGATAGAGCGAACGTTCGCCGATCTTAAACCTAAGGGTAAGGAGTTATGGTGGTGTCTTAGTGATTGATTGAATGAGAATCGAAATCTACTGATCTGTTGATTGCCAATGCTCTGGGAACGAAGGGGGATTCAAAGTCTAAGTTCGTCTGTCATCCTTGTTTTCAACCCTAATTTCCAATCTGCTTTAGTTTAATTTTTAAATTTCTCTGCATTTCGTAGAATTAGAAGTCGTGGAACTCACACCACGCACAAAGTGCTTGCATTCGAGTATTTTGCTAGTTTTTGGAGTAGTCAATCATAGAAGGCCCGTGGAATACGATCTACCCTAGCTTTTGTAGCTTTGTTAGTTATTTGTGTGAATCGCCAACGGCAGGTTCACCATTTGTTCAATTAGATCCCTTGAGCATGATGAAACTACCCACCAAGAGAACCTCTTTTGTCTTTGATTTGATCCACCTCTCTCTCTTGTTTAATATTTGTTAGTATTGCTAATCTTTGCCTTTGTTTCTGACTTTCTTAATCAAACCAAACCAATTTCAAATGTCTAGACCGTCTATGAGAAGTGTGAGTATTGGTTTATGAGAGTACCCCGTGGAATACGACCTTGGTAAAATCTTTTCTCACGACTTCTTCCATTAACTGATTTGGTTGCTCGAGCTTGACGTCCATTGTAAGATGATCTTGTAGCATTGAAGAGATCTTATCCAAGACGGATTGGGTTCTCGACATGCATTGGAGATTATCATCTTCTTCGTCGAACAGCTCTTGAGCATCTTCTTCCATTGGATGGTTTGGTTGCTCGAGCTCGACATCCACTGTATTAGCAGCTTTTAGCATTGAGGTGATCCTATCCAAGAAGAAACTATTATGCGCCATGGTGCGTAGCTTCAGCTCATAACAACTTGCCGTACATGGTTGTTCTGGTAAATACCATCCTTGGTTGACTTCGGCATATGGTGTTTCATCGATGTACCACTCCTGGTACTGGTCATCCCACCTGTAACCCTGCATCATCAAAACTCAAAAGCACTACCCAGGTAAATCAAGAAAATATGGAGGAAAAATAAATGGTAAGGCGGAAAGGTAGAAGAATAAAATGCCAACTCTTCTTTTAAACAATTAGAAGAGTCCCCGACAACTGCGCCAATTTGATGACACGTTTTTAGCGTGTTTTCTCAAATAACTAATCTATAAAGTAGACTAGATCGAATCTCTCGAGGTTTCCTCTAATTGACTACTCAAAGAAGCTGGCAATTTACTCAAGTTTAACAAGTTGTGCGTGGTGTGAGTTCCCCAACTTCTAATCTAATAAAGCAGGAAAGTAAAAGACAGAAAGATTAAAAGGTTGACTAACGAGAAGATAGATGAGCTAGACTCGAATCCCCTAAGATTACCAGAGCATTGGCAATCACAAGACCAGCGGTTTTCAATCCTAATTCATTCAGTTCTCAGGCACCACCATAACTCCTTACCCTTAGGTTTAAGACTCGCGAACGTTTGCTCTATCCGTTCTAACTCCCAAGATTAATTGACCGCCCATGTGTTCACTTCTACAATGAAAAACTAACCGGTGTGATTACTAGTGATTAATGAGTTACTCTAGCAGCGGATTAACACTAACTAGTTCCTACGAAGCGAAATTGTTCCAATGATGTTAACTGATTGAATTGATGTTCAAAAGTAAGGCGAACGTAAGCTCTATCCTTATCTTAACAAGAGACAAATCTAGGTGATCCAGAAAGACAAGTTTAATGTTTTGAAGCATGAAAGCTGTCTGGCGACTAACCCTAACTTAACAAAATCCTAATCTAGACGATCAACCAGAAATGAAACACAGGAACAACGAATCTAATCTAGGCGTCAACTAGACGAGAAACGCAGTAAACAACGAAGAACAAAACAACCACGCAAGAGAAACTGTCTCAATCAAGATATAATTACCGCCAATCTGTGACCGCTTTAAAGCCCCGGGTCACGTAGGGTACATCTTATCTAAGCTCTATGAGTTCAGCTACTCATATTCGATACAAGAGAATCAAAGACAACATAGGATCATCATGCAAAGGAATAGCAGATAGAAACTGAAAAACCTAATTTTGGCGACTGATGTCTGGCGATTCCTGTGAAGCTGCAATCTATGGCGATCTTCAACTCCTAGCTCCGAGCGCTCCGAGGTGGAAAGACGGTGTCAAGATCTCTCTGGGAACTCCGAGGACGCTCTTTATACTCTATCTATCAACTCTAGAGTCGTGGCGACTCTAAAAGTCTAATTGTGTGTGTCAATGAATAATTTGATTGATTCAATTCCCCTTGATGCGCCGGCTGCTGCTTCTTTAAATAGGATTAGTTAGGTTTCCAACCCTGGCCCGGAAAAGCAAAAACTTCTCGGCGAAAACTTTTTCGCCGAAAACTTTAGTTGAAAACCCCGCTTAATTCTTCTGTCGTCTGTTGTGTAGTTTCTGCATTAGTTTTCGGCGAAGACTTTAGAAATTTTCGCCGAAGACTTTAGTATAAAGCAACAGTGGGTTTCTAAAGGTATTTTCGGCGAAGACTTTGTAATCTTTTCGCCGAAAACTTTGTGCTGGGAAGTGGAAACTTGGTTCTTCACTCGGTTTGACTTCTGGTTTCAATTCTGGCTCATTCTTGAGGCTCCATTGCTTCTTGAACATGTCCGTGGCTACACATTTGACGAAGAATACGTGTGTACTCATAGAGATACTCAAAAACACATCAAATAGACCCGAAATGGACCAAAGTAACCAAATCGGTAGGAAATAGAGCAGTTGAGTGAATATTCGTTGTTCTACCCCTAAAACCATGTTTTAAGCAAGGAAATGTCGCTTCAATGAGGCTGATAATCACATCAAATCGAGTGTCATCAGGGAGCTTTTGATGATAATTGTAGAGCATTCCTCAGAGCGGGGTGGGAATCTACCAAAGCGAAGGGAAATGTAGTAAACCCTAAGCAAAGGGAATCTACCAAACTACCTGCAAAACAAAAACAAATGAAAGATAAAAAGGAAACCGGGACAAGTGTCCCGGATCCACACAGAAAAAAGTTGGATCGAAATACGAAAAAAAGAAATAAAAAGAAGGGACAAGGAAGAGGATACAACCCAATCACTGCTGGTCAGGTGCATCAGGAGGTGGAATGTGGAGGACGTCGTTGACCTGCTGCTGCCACGCCAGCTACGCCTCGTACCTCTCGTCATTTTGGCACATGTGCTGCTGCATAATAACCCATCTGGCATCCTAAATGGCGGTGTCTGTGACTCGCCACTCCTGGACTCACTCATACAGCTCTCCAAAGTCAGCTGGAGGTGGTTGGTGATGAGGATGAGGCACCTGGAATGGATCCTGAAGGGGCGCCTGCTGCTGATATGCATACCCTGCCTGCTGCTGTGGCGAGGGTATATGGTCGTCAAACTCCTGCTTAGGCTTAGGCTGCTGCTCCTCAGAATCATCTTCTTCCTCCGACTCGGCCTCGTGGTAGAGAGGAGGAGCTGCCGCCATCTGTGGACCGTAGTTTAACTGGAGGTCGTACTCGACCGCTAAATCACCACCGATGGTGTGTACTATGCGACGTGGGACGTTAGGGACATATGACTGGCTGAGACCAAAATGAGGCGGCCCACAAAATTCCCACCAAGGAGAGAGCGGGGTGCCTTGGTAGTCTTTGTCTTCTTGTGGAAGAAGCGTGCCAGTACCCATCCTAGGTGAAGTAGCCGACCCACTCGGATGGGACGGAGTAGGATGAGCTCCTCTTTGCTGATGTGGTGGCGGTCTTTCTTTGGAGCGAATAGAAGGGATCGATGCCAAACCATATGAATGTAATGAAAGAGAGGGTGAGAGAGTGACCTGACCGAGTTATGAGCCGTAGTCCGAGCACCTGGCAGTCCAATGATGTGGCTCCAGAGTGCGTCATAAGTTGGTCCGTTATCCGAGTTGTTCTCCCAACCGAGGTGATGACCCTGGCAGTGCTCCAATGGAATGCCGAGGTAGGGGAAAACTCATCGTATGTGAGGTCTCTGTGCACCCCACCGAGATAGAAGGAAATGATCTTCTTGTTCCGCCTTGCCTTGTGCTCGTCCAGCTCGAATGTACCCAGAATTCCTGAAGCGCGATGTCGGGGAAGTCATCGGCTATGGTGGTCAGCTCCAAAAGACATGCGGCTGCCAGAGAGTCGTGCACGTTCCTGTGCCAATCCTCGTCATGCTCAAGGAGGGAGTCCAGAGAAACTTGTCGCACGTCGGCGGCGGGAGTGCACTGGAACTGCTCGTAGCGCTCGAAGTAATGCACTGGGAGACCGGTGACGGTAGGGTGGTACCCGATGCGGCCTGGGAATGCCGGAGGAGGACCGTGGATAGCGGGTGAGACTGGGGCTGGTGCCCTGGAGCTAGAGCTGGTGTCAAGTCTGACCTTAGTCCTGCGCTCATTGTTTACATGCCTATTTCATAGCAAGAAACGAAACTAGATTAGTCAAACTAAGAACCTACCCAACACTTAATCGAAAAACTCAATTTCATAAAGAAATGAGGAAAACCGAGTGGGGGTAAGCAAAACAAGTAACTGGTGAGCACAATGAATCACAAAAACACGCATAGGACTAGCCAGAATGTCACCATCACAATTAGAGTTCGTAGTCAAACCGATATACCAAAAAGTCAACATTAGATCGCATTGAACCCTAATCATGGCAATTACTAGCACAAATCGGGAATGCCGGCATGACATAAGCTCTGACAGCAAACACAGTGATACGAACGTCAATGGACAAGTCTGGCAACCAAATGAGCAACAATAGTTCATGGTCAAACCAAAATTTCACAAAAGTCAACGGCACAAAGAATCATCCTTTAAGCAGCAATTCATGATCAAATGGTATTAATTTTCAGCACAATTCACCCTAAGCATGCTAGAACAGTCCAAAGCAATCAGTTCATAAAAATTCTCAGGAAACAGTCGGCACGCATATCGAGAAAGACCGAAAAAAGTCAACCAAAGTCAACCCTGACGAAATTCAGCATTCTATATGTCAAAAGACTCAGAATGAAAAACTCTACAACTTACCTTGAAGTCATGATGGCTGAAAACGAACGGAAGAAGAGGAATCAGTGAAAATCTCGAGAAATTAGGTTTTGGTGGAACTGAAGCTCTAGAGCTCCGATTCAGACGTTCTACGGCTTGAAAGGATCAGGGGAGGATGAGGGACTAAGTGACGGCGGCGGTGGCAGAAATGGGTGGCGGCGACGTTTGAAGAGCGGCGGTGATTTTTCATTTTCGAAAAAGGGGGTCTTTGTTTTTTCGTTCAAAAATCTGTGGGGAGAGAGAGAAAAGAGACCGGGAAAAAAGATAGAAAAGGGGAAAAGATTTTTAGATTTTTTGAAAGTTTTTGGCGAAAAGAAGTGCAATTTTTCGCCGAAAAGATTAGTTCAAATCGTCTGCCGGGTTTGAAAGTGAGTTTTCACGAAAAATTATGAAACTTTTCACCAAAAAGTTTATAAAAAATTGGCCAGAAAACACAGTGGGTTTTAAAGAGGAGTTTCCACCAAAAAAGTGCAAGTTTTCGGCGAAAACTTGACCTGCAATTTTTTAAAACGTTTTTGCAATTCCGACAAACTTCAGAAAATCAAAACTAATTGGACAAAAATCGGAACAACCTCAACCAACTTGGGATTGAAACGAGGACACACAAACTACACACAAAAAATAAGAAATTATGCAACTGACACTTTTGGCTCCCCCAAACCGACTCTAAAATACTGAGTTCGACACAATTGAAAAACTGACTCCAGCCGTGGGTTGCCTACCACGAAGCGTTCCTGATTAACGTCCTTGAGTCGGACGATACCTGGACGGTATTAGGAGACATCCCAACTCAGGATCTCCTTAACGCTTGCGTCAGAATTCATGAAGTAGAGCTTCGACATACCTCTGGTGAGCGTGAATTTTTTCCCATTGGCATGAATGAGCTTGGTACGTCCATCGGGAAGGTGGCCAGCAATCTTGAACGGCCCGAACAGTTCTCTTGAGAGATCATCCTTTGCAAGTGTGATAGGAGGAAGAATGAAAACAGTTGGCTTTGTCTTTTCTCTAGGCTCCGGCTTCATTTCACCGGGATCTATGATCTTTGGCGCTTCCTTGGGAGATGCTTTTGGCTTCTCCTTCTTCACTTGTTTCTGCGCCGGTGGCTTGAAAGGAATCGGTGGTGCAACTGGCTCGGAAGAGGATGTTGGAGCAACTGGCCTCCAGACCATTCGAGGCTTCTTTTGATTCTTCCTCCTTAGCCTGCCAGGTTCTTTGCTTGGTGGTGATTGAGAAGAAGAGGCTTTCAGTTCCTTCTTCTTCGGCAGCTTTTGTGCCGTGGTTTCGGTCTTTTGATTGATAATCTATTCTACACCTGTAACAACAATTGATCTAGAAACACTGGAAGAGATATCAGTAACGGAGTTGACCGAGGTCAATTCCATAGTTTCAACAGCAAGACAGTGAGGTTCTTCCTCCTTAGGAGTATATTTCATACCGTCCTTAAGGCGGAATGTTATCGTTCCCTTACCAACCCTCAAGGTCAAAGATCCACTCGGAACATTGATTTGCATTCCGGTTGTTGCCATGAAGGGTTGACCTATAAGGATAGTAGAATCCTCCTCTCAAGTATCTATAACCACAAAATCAGCTAGGAAAGTGAAAGGACCACATCTAGTGACAACATCTTTAATCTCTCCTCTAGGCGTTTTCAATGATCTATCAGCAAAGACAAGTTCCATGCTAGTCGGTTTTAGTTCTCCTAGATTCAATTTTTCGAACAGACTCATAGGCATGACATTTACGAACGCACCTAGATCAACCAAACTACGTTCTACTTCAACATCATTAATGATAAGAGGCAAAGTGAAAAAAACCAGGATCGGGGCACTTAGCTGGATATGGCGAGGAAGGCTTCTTGCTAAGGATGGTAGGGTATCCTTCTTTGTTTCCCCACATGCCAGTCTCGATCCTTGTGTTAGGTAGCAATGCATTTGGGAAGGGAGGCTTCTCGTAGTATGGAGCGAGAGGAGGATCGTACTCCTTAGGCGCCTCCTTCTTTGCTTCCTTCTTCTCTGGAACTTCAATGGCCTGTATAAAGTAGAAGAAGTATTAGTAGGTGAGTTTGTCAGATTTTGAATAGATACCATCTTGGCTTGCTCCTTTCTTGGATTCAGCTCGGTTTGGCTTGGGAGCTGGCCAGAAGGGCGGCCATTTGCTAACACGCTGGAGATCTGGTTGACTGCATGCTCTATTCTTTGACCGAAAGCGATCTGTTCTTGGTTGAAGAGAGCTTGGGCTTTGAACTGACTATCGTGATCGTCAAGTCTGATGATGTTCTGATTGAGCTTCTTGTCGAGTTCACTATCCTTGTTGTCCTTCTGATACTGTTGTCCTGTATAAGTGTTGTTCAGATACTGATTCTGGCGATTGCCAGGAGTTGTTCCATAGTTACCCAGATTTCGGTGCGGCGGCTGGTAGATACCTCCCGTCTGATTGTTCGGCTTCTGATCCTGAGTTGAACCAGTTGGTCAGTTATTCTGATTCTGTCCTTGGTTCTGGTTGGCACCGACATTGTAGGGAGGTCGATCTTGGAAATTTCCCTGTTGTCTGTAGTTGCGGTAACCAATATAACCTTGTTGATTGTTGTTGAAGCCTTGAGAAACGAAGTTGACTTCTTCGGTAGACCAGACTTCTGCTTTGCCAAAGTTTTGGCATCGGCCTCCGTTATGAGCACAAGCTCCAAACCACTCGCAATCAGCAACATAGACAGAAGCTGCTGGCGGCTTGATAGGTGTAGTAGACTTCTTCAAATGCTTCTTGATGACACTCGATTTGACATGATTATCAGCCTCATTTTAGCGACATTTCCTTGCTTAAGACATGGTTTTTAGGGTAGAATAGCTAATATTCAATCAATTGCCCAATCTCGTGCCATTTATGTTACTTTGGCTCGTTTCGGGTCTATTTGATGGTTTTCTAGTGTTTCTATGTTAGCACAGGTTTTTGCCATCAAATAAGTAGCCAAGGACGTGTCTAAGGGGTTGGAATCTCAAGGAATCGCACCGGAATCGATCCAAGGAGCCAATCGAGTCGAACCAAATTTTGCCCCATTTTACACTGAAGTTTTCGCCGAATATACCCAAGGTTTTCGACGAAAATCCATGAACAAATCGACTGAGCTCAACCAAAGAGAGTTTTCGGCGAAAGCTCCAAGTTTTCGCCGAGAACCCAGCATCCGAAAATCACAGGAGAATTCAACCGGCGATCAGGCATTTTACAAAGGAATTTTTGGCTAAAATCCCTCCACATTTTCGGCGAAAATCCTAGAGAAAAACCGGCGGTATTAGGGTTAAGTATAAATACTTAACCGGCGGCCCAAATAAAACATACCTGGGAGAATCACATAATTACCAACTAATACCAAAATTCTCAGAACTCTCAAGAGTTCAAGAGCGGAGTATAGAGTTCGAAGAGCCAAGAAGAGATTGTGATGCCATCCCTTTCATCTCGAAGAATCGGAGCTAGGACTGCAGTTTACCGGAGATCAAAGTTTTGCCAATGTCGTCTTAATTAGGTTTTTTCAGATCATTTTCTGTTCTTCCTCTGTTCAAGATGAACTCTATCTTTGTCTTTGATTCTTTTGTGAAAAAACATGAGTAGCTAAACTCTTAGAGCTTAGACTAGATGAACCCTAAGTGACCCAGGGCTTTAAAGCGGTCACGGATCGGCGGTGATTAGATTCAAAGTTCAATCAGTTTCTCTTTCATGTTTGATTTGTTCTTCACTGTTCATGTTTCTTGTCTGGATTGATCACCTAGATTAGATTCTGGTTAAGCTAAGGATAGAAGCGAACGCTCGTCTTACTTTAAAACATCAAATCGAACAATTAACCTAATCATTGGAGTGTGCCTTTCGCAGGAACCAATTAGGGTTAATTGATGAACGGGCAGGATAGCGGTTGGTCAAATAACTGTCAAGCACAAAGCAGGATAGATCGTATTCCACGGGTCTCCTCTACTTCCTTACTCAAATATGTTGGCAATTAAATTCAAGGTTAAACACTTAGTGCGTGGTGTGAGTTCCATGACTTCTATACTAAAATGCAAAGATAAATTGAAATGAAATTAAGGCGAAGAAAGGTTGATTGATAGACTAAGACAGACGACAGAAAAGCTTAGATTTTGAATCCCCCATTAGATCACCAGAGCAACAGCAATCAACAGATCAGCGATTTTCGATTCTAGTTCGTTCAGTTCTCAGACACCACCATAACTCCTGACCCTTAGGTTTAAGACTGGCGAACGTTCACTCTATCCGATCTAGCTACCAAGATTAATTAGTCGCCCGGGTACGATCGCCTCTTGCAACGACTTAACTTAACTGGTGGAATTACTAATGATTTATGAGTTACTCTTGCAGTGGATTAAGCCTAATCGGTTCCTACGAAAGGCACACTCTAATTATAAGGTTAATTGTTCAATTTGATGTTCTAAAGTAAGGCGAGCGTTCGCTTCTATCCTTAGCTTAACAAGAATCTAATCTAGGTGGCCAAACCAGACAAGAAACACAAAGAACAAAGAACAAATCAAACATGAAGAAGAAACTGAATGAATTTCGAATCTAATCACCGCCGATCCGTGACCGCTTTAAAGCCCAGGGTCACTTAGGGTTCATCTAATATAAGCTATACGAGTTTAGCTACTCATATTCAATACAGAAGAATCGAAGACAAACAAAGAATACATCTCAGGTAGGGAAGACAGAGTAGAACTGTAAAACCTAATTTCGACGACTCCTTGCAGCTTCAATCTGCTGGATCTTCAACTCCTAGCACTGGCTCTCCGAGATGGATGGATGGAGTCACGATCCGTTCCTGGCTCCTCGAACTCTATCCACTCGTTCTCTCTCTCTCTCCCAGTCTTGGGATTTTTCGTCCCAGTGTAAAATTGTCTCCTTTGTTTAGCCGCTGATTTTGTATTTAAACCTAACCGAGCGGCTGCTGATTTTTACTTGAATTTTCGCCGAAAATACAAGGAGATTTTCGGCGAAAATACCTGTTGAAAAGTTGGCTTGATCCGTTTGTTACTTTCGGCTGAAATGGCTTAGGGTTTTCGGCGAAAACTCCCAAGGTTTTTGCCGAAAACTTTTTCTTGGGCAGGACAGTGGATTCCTTCATGTATTTTTGGCGAAAACTCAAGGGTATTTTTGCCAAAATCTGTGTGTAAAATAGAGCAGGAATTCCTTTTGAGTTGAATGAGTTTTCTGGTTGATTCGGGTGTGATTCTTCGGGGTTCCAATGCTTTAGACACGTCCTTGGCTACCGTATTTGATGGCGAACACCTGTGCTAACACGAAAACACTAGAAAACCATCAAATAGACCCGAAATGGGCCAAGGTAACACAAAAGGCATGAGATGGATCGGTTGAGTGAATATTCACTATTCTACCCTAAAAACCGTGTCTTAAGCAATGAAATGTCGCTTAAATGAGGCTGATAATCACGTCAATTCGAGTGTCATTAAAATACCCCACACTTAAGCTTTTGCTTGTCCTCAAGCAACTGAATAGAAACGCTCATGTTCACCCCTGATGAGATCGATCAAATTGAAGCTCAATCAAACACAATGAATTATTAGACAGATAATTCCTAGAACAAGAAACCTAATATGCATACAGATCAGCCAAACAATCTGGTCTCACTAATAAACTGCACACGACAAGTGATCGTAACCAATTATGCACGAATTTGACCTGACCGACCAGACTCCTAACACAGGGAAAATATAGTACAATGGGAACTCTCACTCTCTGTGTTTAAGGACGTGTTTAAGCTCTCAATCATTTTCTGTTACTGAATTCTGTCATAAGCTTGCATTTGGACCACATCTCCACCACTGTGACAACACGAGTAACCAGTCAAGAAGGACTTCCCTGCTAGGACTGTAACGAATTCTACACCACAAGGGTTTATAATGAGATGGATGATGAGAAAATATGATGATGGCTTTGGTGCGGTGATGAACGTCGCAGAAGCGGTTGATCAAATACTACCAAGCTAACGAGAACTAGGGTAGATCGTATTCCAGGGGTCTTCTAAGATTGACTACTTCAAAATTGGCAAAATACTCAAATGCAAGCAAGTTGTGCGTGGTGTGAGTTCCACGACTTCTGAATCTACGAAATGCGGATAAATTAAAAGAAATTAAACTAAAGCAGATTGAGAATTTAGGTTTTGAAAACAAGGATGACAGACGAACTTAGACTTTGAATCCCTCTTCATGGTGGGAATCTATCGTCCATGGTGGGAGATGGAGAAGGTGAAAGTGACTCGGTGTATGAAGCAGATAACAATGACGGTACAGGTGAAGATGGAGATGAGGAACTCTCCTTCGGTTCCTCGATCTTGATCGGAGTGATGAATGGATTGGATCTGCCTTTCTTCAGAATCTGTGATCGTAGAGGTGTAGCAGAACTGCCTGGTCTCTCTGCACTCATAGCCTATTCGGTTTGAGAGCGAGTCCAAGGACGGTGAGGCATGCACCTGTAAACCTACAAATAACAAAGACAAACAAAACCAGTGTAAAATCGAAGTGGGTGGAAAAATGAAAGATGGAAAGTAGAAGAATAAATTGCCAGTTCTTCTTTCGAACAATCAAAAGAAGTCCCCGGCAACGGCGCCAATTTGATGAACATCGCAGAAGCGGTTGATCAAATACTACCAAGCTAACGAGAACTAGGGTAGATCGTATTCCAGGGGTCTTCTAAGATTGACTACTTCAAAACTGGCAAAATACTCAAATGCAAGCAAGTTGTGCGTGGTGTGAGTTCCATGACTTCTGAATCTACGAAATGCGGATAAATTAAAAGAAATTAAACTAAAGCAGATAGAGAATTTAGGGTTTGAAAACAAGGATGACAGACGAACTTAGACTTTGAATCCCCCTTCGTTCCCCAGAGCATTGGCAATCAACAGATCAGCGGATTTCGATTCTCATTCAATCAATTACTAAGACACCACCATAACTCCTTACCCTTAGGTTTAAGACCGGTGAACGTTCGCTCTATCTGTTCTAACTACCAAGATTAACTAGTCATCCGGGTACGGTCGCCTCTCGCAACGACTTAATTAATTGGTGTAATTACTAATGATTAATGAGTTACTCTTGCAGTGAATTAACCCTAACCGGTTCCTACGAAAGGCACACTCCAATTATAAGGTTAATTGTTCAATTCGATGTTCTACAGTAAGGCGAGCGTTCGCTTCTATCCTTAGCTTAACCAGAATCTAATCTAGGTGATCAATCCAGACAAGAAACATGAACAATGAAGAACGAATCAAACATGAAAAAGAACTGATTGAATTTCAAATCTAATCACCGCCGATCCGTGACCGCTTTAAAGCCCTGAGTCACTTAGGGTTCATCTAGTCTAAGCTCTAACGAGTTTAGCTACTCATGATTATTACAAAAGCAACAAAGACAAAGAAAGAGTTCATCATCCAGAGGAAGAACAGAAAAGAATCTGAAAAACCTAATTTAGACGACTCTGACAGACTTCGATCTTCGGTAGATAACACTCCTAGCTCCGATTCATCGAGGTGGAAGGGATGGCGTCACGATCTCTATCCGGCTCTTCAAACTCTAACTCTTCGCTCCAGAACTTGAGAGGATTCTCTGAATTCTGATCTCGAAAAAGTTGTATTTTGCGAATTATGATTGTATCTCTTCTTTGGGCCACCGGGTGAAGTATTTATACTTAACCCTATCAGATCTGGATTCCTCTATTATTTTTGCCGAAAAATATAGGGATATTTTCGCCGAAAATATGCTTGTAAATGGAAGTGATCTCTCTGCCTTTTATTTTCGGTTCGAACACTTGATCGATTTCGCCGAAAATCTCCTTCACTTGGCGTCAGTCGATTTGTACTGTTATTTTCGCCGAAATCAATAGGTAATTTTGGCGAAAATATCTTTGTAATCGGGCAGGATTCTGTTTCACTTTGACTGGCTCCTTTGATCGATTCCGGTTTAGTTCCTCGATGTTCCAATGCCTTAGACACGTCCTTGGTTACTTATTTGACGGCAAAAACCTGTGCTAACACAAAAACACTAGAAAACCATCAAATAGACCCGAAACGGGCCAAGGTAACACAAATGGCACGAGATAGGGCAATCGATTGAATATTCGTTATTCTACCCTAAAAACCATGTCTTAAGCAAAGAAATGTCGCTTAAATGAGGCTGATAATCACGTCAAATCGAGTGTCATCAAATACCCCACACTTAAGCTTTTGCTTGTCCTCAAGCAAACTGAATAGAAACGCTCATGTTCATAAATGATAAGATCGATTAAATTGGAGCTCAATCAAACACAAAGAATTATTAAACCGATCGATCCTAATAAGAAACCTAACATGCATACAGATCAGCCAAACTACCTGGTCTCACTAATAAACTGCACACGACAAGTAATTAGCAACCAGAGGGGGTGGTGTCGGGGCTGCTGGGGAGGCGCCTGGTGAGCATACCCTGTCGGATGATGTGGCGAGGGTATGTAATCGTGGAATACTGGCGGCGGCTGGGGCTGCTGCTCCTCAGCATCATCTTCTTCCTCCGACTTGACCATAGGCTGGAGTGGAGGATCAGCTGCTACATGGGATGGCGTCTTCCTCCTGGTCTTCTGGCGGAAGATGCGACCCAGTACCCAGCCGGGGTGTAGAGGGTAGCTCTCTCGGATGGCTCGGAGAAGCATGAGCTCCTCCTTGAGGATATGGTGGCGATCCTTGTCGGGTACATATAAAAGGGATCTACGCCAAACCATATGAATAAATTTAAAGAGAGGGTGAGAGAGCGACTTAACTGAGTTGCTCGCCCCGAGGCGATCGCCAGGTACGCCTGTCATGTGGCTCCAGAGCGCGTGGTACTCCTCCTCGTTATCATCCTCGCCCCAGCCTAGGTGATGATCGTGATAATGCTCGTAGGGGATGCCAAGATGAGCAGCAAACTCATCGTAGGTGAGCTACCTGTACACCCCACCAAGATAGAAGGTCACAACCTTCTGGCGCTGCTTCCTCTTATGCTCATCCAGATCAAAGGTCGCCCAGAACTCCTGGAGGGCAATGTCTGGGAACTCGGCAGCGATGGTGGTTAGCTCTAGGAGACCTGCCGGTGCGAGGGCGTCATGCACGTTCCGGTGGTAGTCCTTATCATGATCATGGAGTGACTCCATGGAAAGAGGGCGCACGTCAGCTCCCCCAACGTGCTCGAGCTTCTGGAAGCACTCGAAGTAGAAGTCAGGTAGACGGGTGATAGTGCGATGGTATCCAGCTCGGCGGGGTATGCAGGTGGGGGACCCAGAACGGCGGGTGTGACGGGAGCGGCAGCTCCTGAGCTCGAGGCGCCATCAAGTCGCGCTTTAGTCCTGCGCTCATAAGTGGTGTTCCTAAAACCAGAATGAAACCAGATTAGTCAACTAAAACCCTACCCCACACTTAGTAGAAAAACTCAAGTTCACAAAGAAATGAGGGAAACTAAGTGGGGTAAGCAAAGCGGAGTAACCGGTAATCATAGACAGTAAAATACATACTTAGGAACAGCCAGAATCGGATAAGCACAATCAGAGTTCAAATAGTCAAACCGACATTCAGAAAGTCAACATTTAAGCATATTGAACCCTATTCATGGCAAGACTATCATAACTTGGAGAATGACGGTAAAATATGATCTCAAATGGCAAGCACGATAATATGAACGAGAATGAGCAAATCAGGCAGCCAAATGATCACAACAATTCAAAGTCAAACCGACATTTCTCACAAAAGTCAACACCACAAAGAATCAATCCTCTGCATAGCAACACATGATCAAATGATATGGAAATTAGGCACGGAACTCCCTAAGCATGCTAGAACAGTTCTACAAGTTCAGCTAACCTAGTTCACACGAAAACAGTCGGCATGCAAAACGAGGCAAACCGAAAAGTCAACCGAAATTCAACCCCGACGAAATTCAGCAATCCATATGTCAAAAGATTCGTATTGAAAAGCTCTACAACTTACCTTGAAGTCATGACTGCTAAAAATGAACGAGTTGAGAGGAATCGGTGAAAAACTTTGAAAACTAGGGTTTCGGTGAACTGGAGCTGTAGAGCTCCGATTTGGACGTTCTAGGGCTTTTACAGATTGGAATGGGGAGGGGAGTCAAGCGGCAGCGGTGGCGGTTTTAAAGAGTGGGTGGCGGCGACGATTTTAAAAAGATAAGGGGGAAAGGATTTTCGGGTGTTTGAACGAAAGTGAAAGAAGGAGAGAGAGGGAGTAAATCCAGATTTTAAAGGAATAGTGGGTGATTTTCAAAAGAGTTTTCGGCAAAAATAAGAGGGTGGTTTCGCCGAAAATTTCAGTTCAAATGCACTGCCGGATTTTCGAACGTAATTTCACCGAAAATAACCATATGGTTTCGCCGAAAATTTTAATTAAAATGACTGTTGGTCTTCAAAAATCGTTTCACCGAAAATAAACAGCTTTTCGAACCGATAATGTTAAACAGGAGATCGGGTTCGAAAATTTAAAACCGGGTTCGCCGAAAATAAGGGTGGTTTCACCGAAAATTTTGAATTGTTCGGGTTTAAAATATTTTCACAAATCCGGCCAACTTCAGAAAATCACAGTTAAATCCAAAAAAATCGGAACGACCTCAATCAACTTGCGACTAACTCTATGACACGCAGAATCTACACGAAAAATAATAAATCAAACAAACTGACACTTTTGGCTCCCCCGAACCGACTCTGAAATACCAAGTTCAACAAAAAATTAAAACAGACTCCAGCCGTGGGTTGCCTCCCACGAAGCGCTCTTTTATTAACGTCCTTGAGCTGGACAATATCTGGACGGTATTAGGAGACATTCCAACTCAGATTCTCCTTAACGCTCGCATCGGAGTTCATGAAGTACAGCTTCGGGACTTCTCCGGTAAGCGTGAATCTCTTCCCGTTTGCATGCAAAAGCTTGGTACGTACATCGGGAAGATGATCGACGAACTGGAACGGTCCGAACAGTTTTTTGGAGAGATCATCCTTCTTGATTGTTACGATGGAAGGAATGAGGACTGTCGACTTCTTCTTTTCTTTTATCTTCGGCTTGGTATCACCAGGATCGGTGATCGTCAGTATTTCCTTAGGAGATGCTTTCGGCTTCTCCTTCCATACTTGTTCCGGCGCCGTTTCTCGGAACTAATTGGTGGTGCAGCTGGCTCGGTGGAAGACGGCGGAATTTTTGGTCTCCAGACCATTTGGGTCTTCGTCTTCTTGTTCTTTCCTCGAGGTCTGCTCGATTTAGTGCTCGGTGGCTTAGAAGAGGCTTGCAGTTCCTTCTTCTTCTTGGGCAGCTTCTGAACCGAAGTTTCTGGCTTCTTCTTAATAACCTGTTTAATATCTGCAGCAACAACTGATCTAGAGACACTGGAGGAAGCATTAGTAACGGAGTTGACCGGAGTCAACTCCACAGTTTCAACAGCTAGGCAGTGAGATTCTTCATTCCTAGAGTCATATTTCATGCCATTTTTAAGACGGAACGTTTTCGTTTCTTTACCGACCCTTAGAGTTAAAGAACCATTTGGAACGTTAATATTCATTCCAGTAGTAGCCATGAAAGGTCGACCTATGAGAATAGTAGCATCATCTGTACTAGTATCCATAATCACATAGTCAGCTAAGAACGTGAACGGACCACATTTAGTAACAACGTCTTTAATCTCTCCCTTAGGGGTTTTAAGTGATCTATCAGCAAAGACAAGTTGCATACTAGGCGGTTCAAGTTCTCCTAGGTTTAACTTTTCAAACAGGCTCATAGGCATGACATTAACAGACGCTACTAGATCAACTAAACAACGTTCAATCTCAACATCATTGATGACCAAAGGCAAACTAAAAGAACCAGGATCAGATAACTTAGCTGGATATGGAGAGGTAGGTTTCTTAATATGAATGTCAGGATGTCCTTCCTTGTTCCCCTTCATGCCAGTCTCGATCCTTGCATTTGGCAGCAATGCTCTAGGAAAAGGAGGCTTCACGACGTACGGTGCAAGAGGAGGATCTTCCTCCTTAGGTGCCGGTTTCTGTTCTTCTTCTTTTTCTTCTTCCTCCGGAGTCTCAGCGATCCTGCGTAAGACAGAACAAGCATCAGCGATTAAGTTTAGGAGTTTTTGAGCGGTTACCATCTTGGCTTGCTCCTTCCTCGGATTCGGCTCTGTCTGGCTCGGAAGTTGGCCAAATGGTCGACCAGATGCTAGCATGCTCGAGATGTTGTTCACGGCTTGCTCAATTCTTTGTCCAGATGCTATCTGTTCTTGATTGAGAAGAGCTTGAGCCTTGAACTGACTGTCATGATCATCGAGTCTAGTGATGATCTGGTTGAGCTTCTTATCCAGGTCACTGACATTGTTCTCTCTTTGATGCTGCTGCCCTGGATAGGTATTGTTAAGATACTGATTCTGGCGATTGCCAGGAGCAGTTCCATAATTACCCGGATTGCGATGCGGCGGCTGGTAGACACTTGCCGGCGGATGGTTAGGCTTCTGATCCTGAGCTGGACCAGCTGGGTGGTTATTCTGGTTCTGGTTATGGTTGGCGCCAGCATTGTAGGGAGGCCCGTCTTGATAGTTCCCTTGCTGTCTGAAGATACGGTAGCCAGCATAACCATTCTGATTATTGACGAAGCCTTGTTGGATGAAATTTACCTCTTCGGCAGACAAGACTTCTGCCTTACCAAAATTCTGACAACGGCCTCCGTTATTTGCGCAAGCTCCACACCACTCACAATCGGCAACATAGCCAGAGGCTGCCGGCGGCTTGATCGGTGTGGTAGACTTCTTCAAATGCTTCTCTACCTCTGCTTTGATTGTAGCTTCGAGATCTAGCTTGCTCCTTGATCCTTCAGATTGTCGTTCCCAGTTCCTTGACTTGGAAGCACAGTTTGCGAAGTGAAGAAGAGTAGCTTCAGGTGTTAGTGTAGTGCAATCCCCTTCAGCTAGAGAATTGACCCACTTGGCAGATTCTTCTCGAAGTCCTCGAGCAAAAATTTCAGCTAACTGCCTCTGCTCGAATCCATGATGAGGGCAGGTGTAAAGAAGTTCTTGGAATCGATTCCAAGTATCATATAAGCTTTCTCCTTCTTTCTGGGAGAATCTGGCAATGCTGTCCTTGATGGCGGTTGTTCTGGCCGGAGGGAATTATTCTTCAATGAAGTCCTGAGCCAGAGTATCCCAATCAGTGTAGTAGCCAGGTGGTTTGCCAGTAAGCCACCTCTTAGCAGGGCCTTTCAGAGAGAACGGGAAAGCTCTCAGACAAAGAATGTTTTTGTCGAGGTTTCCGCTCTTGAAAGTGCTGCAGAGATCAAGGAAGTCTGCAAGATGAGTGCACGGATTGTCTAGGGGCCTGCCTTCAAACTATAAATCCCTAGAGATCATAGTCAAGAACGGAATCTTGATCTCATAGTCAGGATCTCCTTCAATGCGCGGAACGGTTGATCGCCATTTGGTGGTGGTGGTGGTAATCTATCGTCCATGGTGGGAGATGGAGGAGGTGAAAGTGACTCGGTGTATGAAGCGGATGACGATGACGGTACAGGTGAAGATGGAGATGAGGAACTCTCTTTCGGTTCCTCGATCTTGATCGGAGTGATGAATGGATTGGATCTGCCTTTCTTCAGAATTTGTGATCGTAGAGGTGTAGCAGAACTGCCTGGTCTCTCTGCACTCTTAGCCTGTTCGGTTTGAGAGCGAGTCCAAGGACGGAGAGGCATGCACCTGTAAACCTACAGAAAACAAAGACAAACAAAACCAGTGTAAAATCGAAGTGGGTGGAAAAATGAAAGATGGAAAGTAGAAGAATAAATTGCCAGTTCTTCTTTCGAACAATCAAAAGAAGTCCCCGGCAACGGCGCCAATTTGATGAACGTCGCTGAAGCGGTTGATCAAATACTACCAAGCTAACGAGAACTAGGGTAGATCGTAATCCAGGGGTCTTCTAAGATTGACTACTTCAAAACTGGCAAAATACTCAAATGCAAGCAAGTTGTGCGTGGTGTGAGTTCCACGACTTCTGAATCTACGAAATGCGGATAAATTAAAAGAAATTAAACTAAAGCAGATTGAGAATTTAGGGTTTGAAAACAAGGATGACAGACGAACTTAGACTTTGAATCCCCCTTCGTTCCCCAGAGCATTGGCAATCAACAGATCAGCGGATTTCGATTCTCATTCAATCAATTACTAAGACACCACCATAACTCCTTTCCCTTAGGTTTAAGACCGGCGAACGTTCACTCTATCCGTTCTAACTACCAAGATTAACTAGTCGCCCAGGTACGGTCGCCTCTCGCAACGACTTAATTAATTGGTGTAATTACTAATGATTAATGAGTTACTCTTGCAGTGAATTAACCCTAACCGGTTCCTATGAAAGGCACACTCCAATTATAAGGTTAATTGTTCAATTCGATGTTCTAAAGTAAGGCGAGCGTTCGCTTCTATCCTTAGCTTAACAAGAATCTAATCTAGGGGATCAATCCAGACAAGAAACATGAACAATGAAGAACGAATCAAACATGCAAAGAGAAACTGATTGAACATCGAATCTAATTACCGCCGATCCGTGACCGCTTTAAAGCCCTGGGTCACTTAGGGTTCATCTAATCTAAGCTCTACGAGTTTAGTTACTCATATCAGAAACAAGAGAATCAAAGGCAACAATGAAGATCATCATACAGAGGAAGAACAGATAAGAACTGAAAAACCTAATTCTGGCGACTCCCGCGAAGCTTCAATCTCCTGGATCTTCAACTTTAAGCTCCGAGTTCTCCGAGGTGAAGGATGGCATCACGATCTCTCCACGGATCTTCGAACTCTCTAAACTCTATCTATCGACCCTAGAGTCGGCTGACTCTCAAAAGTCTGATTCGTGAAATATGAATAATGATTCGTCCCCCTTTTTGGGCCGCCGGGTTAAGTATTTATACTCAAACCCTAAGTCGCCGGATTCCTTCTGTTATTTTCGCCAAAAATAATGAAGTATTTTCGCCGAAAATATTCTTGCAATTGAAGACACCGCCGGCTGATTTCTCTGTACTCTATTTTTGGATCGAAGAGTTAATCAATTTCGCCGAAAATACCTTTGACTCGGCATAAGTTGGTTTGTACTATTATTTTCGCCGAAATCAATAGGGTATTTTCGGCGAAAATATCTTTGTAGTCGGGTAGGGATTTGCTTTAACTTTCATTGGCTCCTTTGATCGATTCCGGTTTGGTTCCTCGAGGTTCCAATGCCTTAGACACGTCCATGGCTACTTTATTTGACGGCGAAAACCTGTGCTAACACAAAAACACTAGAAAACCATCAAATAGACCCGAAAAAGGCCAAGGTAACACAAATGGCACGAGATAGGGCAATCGATTGAATATTCGTTATTCTACCCTAAAAACCATGTCTTAAGCAAGGAAATGTTGCTTAAATGAGGCTGATAATCACGTCAAATCGAGTGTCATCCCTAGGCAAGCCCGACACCTAAGTGAAGTGTTCGAGTTGAGCACTAGCATAGGCACAAATACTGTGAGCTAGGCAGGTCCAACACCTAAGTGAAGTGTTTGGTATCGAGCACTAGTATGCAGTAAATAAATGAACGAAGTTTGAAACTTGAAATATCGGTCCTAGCTAGAACATGTAACGTACAGATCTAGAAACGGATGAAGTCGAGTCGATAGCCACGTCACTTTTCCTTCCTCCACATCCACATCATGGCTAGAGCTTAAAGTTTTTTTTTATTAGAATTGGTGTTATCGTAGTCGGTTAATCGTAATTAATTGTTTTGCCAAGAAATGAGCTTTGTTAAAACTACTACTTGAAGTGTGCAGAAATTAGTGAGAACGAAAACTTGTTTGGTTGATGTTCTTGCATGTGTAGGTCACTTTTTCTACGTGGAACAGTCTAAACCAAATCGTTAGAATTGAATCTCAGTTTAATCCCGTGTCATTTGTGAATTTGAGTGTGTTCTAGTTCAGTTTGCTTGAGGACAAGCAAAAGCTTAAGTATGGGGTATCTTGATGACACTCGATTTGACGTGATTATCAGCCCCATTTAAGCAACATTTCATACCCTTTGATGCCATTTTTATGAGTATTTGGTGCATTTGTCGTAACTTTGTGATTATCGGCTCCTAGTGCGTACATTGTCCATTTCTTGGCTATTTTTACCCTTTTTTGAGCTTTTATGTTGAGCCTCCAGGTTACCACATTATAGAGGACTCTCTCACGAGTCCAGCGCTTCAAACGGAGACCAAATCAGAGTTCAAACGGAGCGGGAATGATCGAAACAAGTTGGAGTGCTGCACAGCTCAAAACGCTGCGTTTTGGAGCTTACATGCCGTGTAAGCTCAATGCACTGTGAGCTTACACGCCGTGTAACCTCCCCAGACGGGAAAATTCAGCCTTTTCCAACTTGTAAAGGGTTTCTAGGGTTATATATAGACTTTTTGAAGCCAGATTGAATACAGACGAATTTTGGCTGATTAGCCACGACCATAGGGTCGATAGATAGAGTTTAGAGAGTTCGAAGATCCGTGGAGAGATCGTGACACCATCCTTCCACCTCGGAGAGCTCGGAGCTTAAAGTTGAAGATCTAGGAGATCGAAGCTTCGCCGGAGTCGTCAGAATTAGGTTTTTCAGTTCTTATCTGTTCTTCCTCTGTATGATGATCTTCTTTGTTGCCCTTTGATTCTTCTGTTATCATTATGAGTAGCTAAACTTGTAGAGCTTAGATTAGATGAACCCTAAGTGACCCAGGGTTTTAAAGCGGTCATAGATTGGCGGTAATTAGATTCGAAGTTCAATCAGTTTCTCTTTGCATGGTTGTTTTGTTCTTGATTGTTCATGTTTCTTTTCTGGTTGGTCGCCTAGATTAGGTTTTTGCAAGCTAGGGTTAGTCGCTAGACGGTTCCCTGCTTTGGCGCTTAAACCTGTCTTCCTTGATCACCTAGTTTAGATTCTTGTTAAGCTGAGGATAGAAGCGAACGCTCGCCTCTCTGTAAAACATAAATTCAACCAGTTAACCTTTTAATTGGAGTGTGCCTTTCGTAGGAACCGATTAGGGTTAATCCGCTTCAAGAGTAACTCATAAATCATTAGTAATTGCACCAGTTAATTAAGTCGTTGCGAGAGGCGACCATACCCGGGCGGCTAGTTAATCTTGGTAGTTAGATCGGATAGAGCGAACGTTCGCCAGTCGTAAACCTAAGGGTCAGGAGTTATGGTGGTGTATAGAAACCGATTGAATTAGAATTGAAAACCGCTGGTTTTGTGATCGCCAATGCTTTGGTAATCTAAGGGTGATTCAAAATCTAAGCTCGTCTATCTTCTCGTTAGTCAACCTTTTAATATTTCTGTCTTTTATTTTCCTGCTTTATTAGATTAGAAGTCGTGGAACTCACACCACGCACAACTTGTGTTTAAACCTGAGTAATTTGCCAACATATTTGAGTAGACAAGAAGAAGAGACCTCGAGTAGAATACGATCTAGTCTACCTTGGTAGATTAGTTATTTGATACCGCTAAAACTGCAGCATCATGCAAGCCACCATCCGGGATGGAAGTTGGCATCCTCCTCTAAAGCACGGAATAGCACGAGCTCTTCCAGAGAAACATGGTGACGGCCCGTCTTGCTGCAATAACACAAAGACTGCACCCAAACATAATGTAAGAATTTGAGAATAGGGTTAGCAATATCACCCACCGTGGGGTTGACGATAGGCTCGATCTCGGTTAGGCCAGCGGCCCACTTCCTCACTTCTGGGTAAGGAGCACTCGTGATGGAGTATGTATCCTTGAAGCCCGCGGATGTTTGATTGAGGTTGACGTGCGGATCTAGCAGGTGGCCGAACTCGTGGATGGACTTCTCGTGGAGAACACCACCGAGGAGAAAGGATACGAATATCTGATCATGTGTGGGCTTCGGAGTGAGGCGCCGGAACGAACTCTAGAACTCTTGAAGGGCGACAAGCGGGTAGGGGGAACCATGAGTGGTCAGAACTCACAAACCAGCTTTATGAAGGGCGGTGTCGACGGTGGAGTGCCAAGCCGGGTTATGCTTCTTGAGACTGTCCAAAGAAAGAACTGCTACCTTCGCCGGAGGAATGTCTTTGATCTTCTGATAGACTTCCAGCTGTTGCGGCTCAAGGGCTGTGATGAAAGGCTGAAAGGATGATAGACTTCCAGTAGCGGGTGCAGGAACATAGGAGATAGAAGTCACAAGGGTCGGTGTAGTCTCGGGGATGATGGCCACAGCCGTCGATGTCGGTGCAGGTTGTCGGGAGGTTTGAGCCCGGTTCTGGTGAGACGAAGATCATTGCGCTCTATCTGCACTGGTGGCTTGAATCGCTTCGGAGCCTTGTAAAACATAACTCAAGGAATACCCTAATTAGAAGATCAAAATCCTACCCCACACTTAGATTAACAAGTGAGGGTAAGTAGGTTAGCCAAGAGATCATCGAGCTGAAACGGAGCAGCAAAGGATCGGTATTCAACTAAGCAAGCATGAGAATTAACGCAAACTGAAAATCAAATATCATGAACGAATCCATAGGCACGATCGCACAGACAACAATTTACGAGCCCAAACAGATCAAACGGAAATGCCCAAACCTAGCCAACCGACACCGAAACAGCAATCATGAAAATCGAGGAAAAATCAAAAAGTCAATGATGAACCTAGGATCGTTGTTCGGGTTCAAACAAATAACTAACAAAGCTAACAAGAGCTAGGGTAGTTCGTATTCCAGGGGTCTTCTAAGACTGACTACTTTAAAATTGGCAAAATACTCGAAAGTAAACAAGTTGTGCGTGGTGTGAGTTCCATGGCTTCTAATTCTACGAAAAGCAGAGAAATTAAAATTTAAACTAAAGTAGATTGGAAATTAGGGTTTGAAAACAAGGATGACAGACGAACTTAGACTTTGAATCCCCCTTCGTTCCCCAGAGCATTGGCAATCAACGGATCAGCGGATTTCGATTCTCATTCAATCAATTACTAAGACACCACCATAACTCCTTACCCTTAGATTTAAGACTGGCGAACGTTCGCTCTATCCGTTCTAACTACCAAGATTAACTAGCCGCCCGGGTACGGTCGCCTCTCGCAACGACTTAATTAACTGGTGTAATTACTAATGATTAATGAGTTACTCTTGCAGTGAATTAACCCTAACCGGTTCCTACGAAAGGCACACTCCAATTATAAGGTTAATTGTTCAATTTGATGTTCTAAAGTAAGGCGAGCGTTCGCTTCTATCCTTAGCTTAACCAGAATCTAATCTAGGTGATCAATCCAGACAAGAAACATGAACAATGAAGAACGAATCAAACATGAAAAAGAACTGATTGAATTTCGAATCTAATCACCGCCGATCCGTGACCGCTTTAAAGCTCTGGGTCACTTAGGGTTCATCTAGTCTAAGCTCTAACGAGTTTAGCTACTCATGATTATTACAAAAGAAACAAAGACAAAGAGAGAGTTCATCATTCAGAGGAAGAACAAAAAAGAATTTGAAAAACCTAATTTAGACGACTCTGACAGACTTCGATCTTCGGTAGATAACACTCCTAGCTCCGATTCGTCGAGGTGGAAGGGATGGCGTCACGATCTCTATCCGGCTCTTCGAACTCCAACTCTTCGCTCCAGAACTTGAGAGGATTCTCTAAATTCTGATCTCGAAAAGTTGTATTTTGCGAATTATGATTGTATATATTGGTATGGGCCGCCGGGTTAAGTATAAATACTTAACCCTAAATTAGCCGGATCAGCCTGATATTTTCGCCGAAAATAACAAGGTATTTTTGGCGAAAATCCTTGTGTAAATGGCCAGTCACTCAGCTGCTTCTTCTGTCCTTTTCGCCGAATAGGTTCTCGGTCCGAAAACATATTGTTTTCGCCGAAAATATCCTTCAAGTAGCATTAGTCGATTTATGATGTTATTTTCGCCAAAGACCATAGGTCATTTTCACCGAAAATGTAAGTGTGAATGGGCAGACTTTTGGTTTGACTTGATCGGCTCCTTGGATCGATTCCGGTTCATTTCCTCGATATTCCAATGCCTTAGACACGTCCTTGGTTACTTATTTGACGGCAAAAACCTGCACTAACACAAAAACACTAGAAAACCATCAAATAGACCCGAAACGGGCCAAGGTAACACAAATGGCACGAGATAGGGCAATCGATTGAATATTCGTTATTCTACCCTAAAAACCATGTCTTAAGCAAAGAAATGTCGCTTAAATGAGGCTGATAATCACGTCAAATCGAGTGTCATCAAATACCCCACACTTAAGCTTTTGCTTGTCCTCAAGCAAACTGAATAGAAACGCTCATGTTCATAATTGATAAGATCGATTAAGTTGGAGCTCAATCAAACGCAATGAATTATTAGACAGATCGATCCTAGAACAAGAAACCTAACATGCATACAGATCAGCCAAACTACCTGGTCTCACTAATAAACTGCACACGACAAGTAATTAGCAACCAATCATGCACGAATTTGACCTGACCGACCAGACTCCTCACACAGGATATATATAGTACAATGGGAACTCTCACTCTCTGTGTTTAAGGACGTGTTTCTGCTCTCGATCATTTTCTGTTACCGAATTATGTCATAAGTTTGCATTTCGACCACATCTCCACCACTGTGACAACACGAGAATCTAGTCCAGAAGGACTTCCCTGCTAGGACCGTAATGAAATCTACACTACTCGGGTTTATAATGAGATGGATGATGGGAATGAATGATGATGGCTTGGTGTGGTGTAGCTTTCGACTAACTTCCCTCGAATCTAATCTATGGCTTCCTACCGTCTAACCAAACACGGGTGGAATGATGAATGCTCGTCCTATGATACCCTCAAGCAAACTAGCACTTATTATTTTTTTTGAACTTTTCTTTTGATTTCGTTCTTCCATTTGTAGGGAGAAGAACGTTTTATTGAACTAAAACTTTGAACTTTTTCTGATTTTTCTTTTGATTTTTCTGCTTCTCTTTTTTTTCTGAAGCTTGCTTCTTTTCTTTCTTTCTATTTTTTTTTCTTTTGTGCCGATTTTCTTTTAGTTGCTAGAGGGATTTACACGTCTGGACATATTAGCTAAGACCACCTGTTTAATGGCTATAGGCAGGTAACCACAAACCGACTTCCAGTAGGTCAATCTAGAACTACAACCACAGGGGATCAACGGGAATGAAAGAAATGGGAAATGGCTGAAATGTATTATCGAACCGAAAGAACAGGCTAAGCTCAAGGGTCTAAACCTAGTGGATTTATCGTTTGGTAGGCTATCTGGCTCAGTAGCTGAATCTAGGTGCCCCTATCCTTCTAGAAGTCGTGTCATCGTGTGGTCTCGAGTAGGTCTCATGCAAATTCTAACTCATTCAAGCAAACAGAAAACAACTCAGAAAGAATTATAATTGCAAGTTACGTGCAATGGATCAAAAGCTCACAGTTGGTTTGCTAGTCGAATTCGGTCATTTTCATGCAATCAAGGCTACAAACTACAAGTGTGACTTTAAAATTCTGTTCTAACCAGACAATTTAGCATCAAAATATACAAGTTGGTTCTCAAGTTCTAGGTTAAGCAGTCTAAGCATCATTATGAAGGTTTGAACAACAACTTAACATCAAAAATCAAGAACTGAGCCATTCTAATGCTAGAGAGACTGGAATGGAATCACGAGGCACACATAAAACACAATTAAGGACAATCAAGTTCATGCAAGGTTCTCTAGCATCCTACCCCACACTTAAATCGGACTGTGTCCTCACAGGACTAATTCTAGAGTTCAGAGTGAAGTAGAAGAACCTGGACCGAGATGATTGGTGTAGGGGATGAGCACGGGTCCTCGGAGCGGAGGGAATCTACCCAAGCGAAGTAAAGGGAATCTCCCTACTGCCTACAAAACAAAAACAAATAAAACATAAAAAGGAAACCGGGACAAGTGTCCCGGATCCACACAGAAAAAAGTTGGATCGAAATCCGAAAAGAATAAATAAAAAGAAGACACCAGAAAAGGAATACAACCCGATCACTACTGGTCCGGTGAACCGGGAGGTGGAAAGTGGAGAAATTCGCCGAGCTGGCGTTGCCACGCCAGCTGTGCCTCATATCGCCTGTCGGCGCGGCGCATATGCTGCTGCATAATAGTCCATCGCGCCTCTTGAGTGGCGTTGTCGATGATGCGCCACTCCTGTAGTCGCTCGTATAATTCTCCAACATCCGCGGGGTGGTGTTGCGGCTGTTGGGGAGGCGCCTGGTAATGATCGGGAATGTGCGGCGGCGACTGGTGAGCATACACTGCCGGATGATGTGGCGAGGGTATATAGTCTTGGAACTCTGGCGGCGGCTGGGGCTGCTGCTGCTCAGCATCATCTTCTTCCTCCGACTCGACCACAGGCTGGAGTGGAGGATCAGCTGCTACATGGGGACTGAGGTCGAGTTCTAAGTCATACTCAACCGCCAAGTCTCCTCCAACGGTCCTAACTGGGTGTCATGGAATGTGCGGGCCATACTCATGGCTGATGCCGAAGGAGATGATGAGCTGACCTATGAAGTTACCCCCCAAGAGTCTGCGAGGTGGCGTCTTCCTCCTGGTCTTCTGACAGAAGATGCGAGCCAGTACCCAGCCGGGGTGTAGAGGGTAGCTCTCTCGGATTGTTCGGAGAAGCATGAGCTCCTCCTTGAGGATATGGTGGCGATCCTTGTCGGGTATATATAAAAGGGATCTACGCCAAACCATATGAATAAATTTAAAGAGAGGGTGAGAGAGTGACTTAACTGAGTTGCTCGCCCCGAGGCGATCGCCAGGTACGCCTGTCATGTGGCTCCAGAGCGCGTGGTACTCCTCCTCGTTATCATCCTCGCCCCAGCCTAGGTGATGATCGTGATAGTGCTCGAAGGGGATGCCGAGATGAGCAGCAAACTCATCGTAGGTGAGCTTCCTGTATACCCCACCAAGATAGAAGGTCACAACCTTCTGGCGTTACTTCCTCTTGTGCTCATCCAGATCAAAGGTTGCCCAGAACTCCTGGAGGGCAATGTCTGGGAACTCGGCAGCGATGGTGGTCAGCTCGAGGAGACCTGCTGGTGCTAGGGCGTCATGCAAGTTCCGGTGGTAGTCCTCGTCGTGATCGAAGAGGGAATCCATGGACAGAGGGCGCACGTCAGCTCCCCGGACGTGCTCGAGCTTCTGGAAGCACTCGAAGTAGAAGTCAGGTAAACGGGCGATAGTGCGATGGTATCCAGCTCGGCGGGGTAGTGCAGGTGGGGGACCCAGAACGGCGGGTGTGACGGGAGCGACAGCTCCTGAGCTCGAGGCGCCATCAAGTCGCGCCTTAGTCCTGCGCTCATAAGTGGTGTTCCTAAAACAGAATGAAACCAGATTAGTCAACTAAAACCCTACCCCACACTTAGTAGAAAAACTCAATTTCACAAAGAAATGAGGGAAACTAAGTGGGGTAAGCAAAGCGGAGTAACCGGTAATCATAGACAGTAAAATACATACTTAGGAACAGCCAGAATCGGATAAGCACAATCAGAGTTCAAAAAGTCAAACCGACATTTAGAAAGTCAACATTTAAGCATATTAAACACTAATCATGGAAAGACTATCATAACTTGGAGAATGACGGTAAAATATGATTTCAAATGGCAGCATGATAATATGAACGAGAATGAGCACATCAGGCAGCCAAATGATCACAACAATTCAAAGTCAAACCGACATTTCTCACAAAAGTCAACATCACAAAGAATCAATCCTATGCATAGCAACATATGATCAAATGATATGGAAATGAAGCACGGAACTCCCTAAACATGCTAGAACAGTTCTACAAGTTCAGCTAACCTAGTTCACACGAAAATAGTCGGCACGCAAAACGAGGCAAACTAAAAAGTCAACCGAAAGTCAACCCCGATGAAATTCAGCAATCCATATGTCAAAAGATTCGTATTGAAAATCTCTACAACTTACCTTGACGCCATGACTGCTAAAAAAGAACGGGTGGGGAGGAATCAGTGAAAAACTTGGAAAACATGGGTTTCGGTGAACTAAAGCTGTAGAGCTCCGATTCGGCTGTTCTAGGGCTCGACAGAATCGGAATGGAGAGGGGAAGGGCGCGGCGGTGGGAAATGGCGGTGACGGTGGTTTGAAAGAGTGGGTGGTCGGCGACGGTTTTGAAAATGAAAGGGAGAGGGTTTTCGGGTTGTTGAACGAAAATGAGTGAAGGAGAGAGAGGAAGTAAATCCGGATTTTAAAGGAATAGTGGGGTGATTTTCAAAATTATTTCAGCGAAAATAAGAAGGTAGTTTCACCGAAAATAACAATATGGTTTCGCCGAAAATTTTAATTAAAATGGCTGTTGGTCTTCAAAAATCGTTTCGCCGTAAACACAATACTCTTCGGTCCGAAAATATGGAACAGGGAAAATCAGTGAAAACCAAGAGGCGAATTCGCCGAAAATGAGGGGTGATTTCACCGAAAATTTTGAACTGTTCGGGTTTAAAATATTTTCGCAAATCCGGCCAACTTCAGAAAATCACAGTTAAATCCACAAAAATCGGAACGACCTCAATCAACTTGAAACTGACTCTATGACACACAGACTCTACACGAAAAATAATAAATCAAACAAACTGACACTTTTGGCTCCCCCGAACCGACTCTAAAATACCAAGTTGATAAAAATTAAAACAGACTCCAGCCGTGGGTTGCCTCCCACGAAGCGCTCTTTTATTAACGTCCTTGAGCTGGACGATACCTGGACGGTATTAGGAGACATCCCAACTTAGATTCTCCTTAACGCTCGCGTTGGAGTTCATGAAGTACAGCTTCGGGGCTTCTCCGGTAAGCGTGAATCTCTTCCCGTTCGCATGCAACAGCTTGGTACGTCCATCGGGAAGATGATCGACTAACTTGAAGGGTCCGAACAGTTCTCTAGAGAGATCATCCTTCTTGATTGTCACGATGGAAGGAATGAGGACTGTCGACTTCTTCTTTTCTTTTATCTTCGGCTTGGTATCACCAGGATCGGTGATCGTCAGTATTTCCTTAGGAGATGCTTTCGGCTTCTCCTTCCATACTTGTTCCGGCGCCAGTTTCTCGGAACTAATTGGTGGTGCAGCTGGCTCGGTGGAAGACGGTGGAAATTTTGGTCTCCAGACCATTTGGGTCTTCGTCTTCTTGTTCTTTCCTCGAGGACTGCTTGGTTTAGCGCTCGGTGGCTTAGAAGAGGCTTGCGGTTCCTTCTTCTTAGGCGGCTTTTGAACGATAGATTTTTGCTTCTGCTCGGTAATCTGTTCAGCACCTGCAGTGTCAATTGATTTTGAAACACTGGAAGAAACATTAGAAATGAAGTTGACCGAGGCCAACTCCACAATCTCCACAGATAAACAATTTAATTCTCCCTTAGGAATGTATTTCATACCGTCCTTGAGATGAAATGTTGCAGTGTCCTTCCCAACCCTTAAAGTTAGAGAGCCATTAGGAACATTGACATTAATTCCGGCTGTCGCCATGAACGGCCGGCCCAAGAGAAGGGTAGAATATGTCTCTTGAGTATCCATAACTATATAATCAATGAAAAACCGGAACGGGCCACAGCAAGTGATTATATCCTGGATCATTCCTCTAGGTTCTCTTAGAGTTTTGTCAGCGAACATTAAATTCATGTTGGCAGGTTGTAGTTCCCCTAGGTTCAGTTTCTTATATAAACACATAGGCATGACATTTATAGAAGCACCTAGGGCAATTATACTACGCTCGACTTCAATGCCATTAATGATTAAAGGTAATGTAAAAGGACCAGGATCAGAGCACTTAGCTGGGATAGGTATGGGTGGTGATTGAGAGACGATAGTTGAACACTCTCCCGTAGAGAGAACGGATACTGCTCCCTTCTTCTTCTCCAGGTTGTTCTGCTCACTGCTCCTGGTTGTGATGACTTTAGCTAGCTCGTTCTTCTCGGAGGAGTCATTTTGAGACGGCGCCTGGTTGAAGAAGGGAATGCGAGCCATCACACTAGCAATTTTATTTATCATATCCTCTATTCTCTGTTCTTGTGCGATCTGCCCTTTGTTAAGAGCGTCTTGCGCTTTGAACCTTTCCTCGTGATCATCAAGTCTTGCTGTAATTAGATCAAACTTCCTAGCTATTCTCCTCTCCCCAATTGTCCTCAGATATAAAATTCGGAGGCTGCTGTACTCTGGTGAATCTGGAAGGATCTTGATAACCATTGTCCATGTATTGATTCCGGCTCTGGTCGAGTTGGAAGTTGTAGGGAGGACGCTCATAGAAGCCTTCCCGTTGTTGAGGAGGTGTTCTGAACTCACGGTAGTCGGAGTAGCCTCTTTGATCCATGGTGAAGCTGTGATCAATGAAGTTGACTTCCTTTTTAAGCCAGTTATTAGTTGTACCGAGGATCTCTTTCATTTGTTTCTGTACTTCGATCTTGATCTGATCTTCACAGCTTGGTTGACTCATGGCTGCTCCAAACTATCTTTCCAGACTCCTGGACTTAGATGCGCAATCTGCAAAGTGAAGGAGAGCAGCTTCTGGTTCGAGTGTTGTGCAGTCGCCATCAGCTAAGGTGTTGACCCATTCAGCTGTTTCTTCATTCATCCCTTGGGCAAAGATTTTAGCTAGCTGCCCCTGGTTGAATCCGTGATGAGGGCATTCAGATAGAAGCTCTTGGAATTCGTTCCAAGCATTGTATAAGCTTACTCCTTCCTTCTGAGAGAAACTAGCGATGCTATCCTTGTAGAATGTCGTTCTTGAAGGGGGATAGTATTCCTCTATGAAGTCCTGAGCTAGATTATCCCAGTCAGTGTAGTAGCCAGGTGGTTTCAGGCCGAGCCATACCTTTGCGTTGTTTTTAAGAGAGAATGGGAAAGCTCGCAAGCAAAGATTGTTCTTACTGAGATTCCCGCTTTTAAACGTCTCGCACATGTCCAGGAAGTTCGCCAAATGTGTGCGGGGGTTTTCTTGCGGCTTTCCTTCGAATCGAAGATTCTTAGAGACCATGTTCAGGATGAAGGTTGTGATATTATAATCAGGGTCGTCATTGTTGTGCGGCACAACGACGCTAGCTCGAAGGTTAGTCGCAATTGGTCTACAGTAATCTGCCATGGTGCACTGAGCAACTAGTACGGGAGGAGAAGGTGGTGGTGAATCTGAAGTAGTGGATGAAACGGATGGAGATGAGGAGTTCTCCTTCAACTCCTCAATCTTATTAGGGATAGGTGGTGTAGGCGGAATGACTATGACTTGCTTCTGAGCTCGCGGTTTCTTCGGCGGAATGGAATTACCCGGCTTAAACTGAGAATGAGCGATCGAGCGGTTCATAAACCTGTAGAACAACCTACAAGCAACAAAAGCAAACATACCCGGCGTAAAATCGAAGTGGGTGGAAAAATGAAAGATGGAAAGTAGAAGAATAAATTGCCAGTTCTTCTTTCGAACAATCAAAAGAAGTACCCGGCAACGGCGCCAATTTGATGAACCTAGGATCATTGTTCGGGTTCAAACAAATAACTAACAAAGCTAACAAGAGCTAGGGTAGATCGTATTCCAGGGGTCTTCTAAGATTGACTACTTTAAAACTGGCAAAATACTCGAAAGTAAACAAGTTGTGCGTGGTGTGAGTTCCACGGCTTCTAATTCTACGAAAAGCAGAGAAATTAAAATTTAAACTTAAGCAGATTGGAAATTAGGGTTTGAAAACAAGGATGACAGACGAACTTAGACTTTGAATCCCCCTTCGTTCCCCAGAGCATTGGCAATCAACGGATCAGCGGATTTTGATTCTCATTCAATCAATTACTAAGACACCACCATAACTCCTTACCCTTAGGTTTAAGACCGGCGAACGTTCGCTCTATCCGTTCTAACTACCAAGATTAACTAGCCGCCCGGGTACGGTCGCCTCTCGCAACGACTTAATTAACTGGTGTAATTACTAATGATTAATGAGTTACTCTTGCAGTGAATTAACCCTAACCGGTTCCTACGAAAGGCACACTCCAATTATAAGGTTAATTGTTCAATTCGATGTTCTAAAGTAAGGCGAGCGTTCGCTTCTATCCTTAGCTTAACCAGAATCTAATCTAGGTGATCAATCCAGACAAGAAACATGAACAATGAAGAACGAATCAAACATGAAAAAGAACTGATTGAATTTTGAATCTAATCACTCGCCGATCCGTGACCGCTTTAAAGCCCTGGGTCACTTAGGGTTCATCTAGTCTAAGCTCTAACGAGTTTAGCTACTCATGATTATTACAAAAGAAACAAAGACAAAGAGAGAGTTCATCATTCAGAGGAAGAACAGAAAAGAATCTGAAAAACCTAATTTAGACGACTCTGACAGACATCGATCTTTGGTAGATAACACTCCTAGCTCCGATTCGTCGAAAATAATCTGAAAAACCTAAATTAGCCGGATCAGCCTGATATTTTTGCCGAAAATAACAAGGTATTTTCGGTGAAAATCCTTGTGTAAATGGACGGACACTCAGCTGCTTCTTCTGTCCTTTTTGCCGAATAGGTTTCTCGGTCCGAAAACATATTGTTTTCGCCGAAAATATCCTTCAAGTAGCATTAGTCGATTTATGATGTTATTTTCGCCGAAGACCATAGGTCATTTTCGCCGAAAATGTAAGTGTGAATGGGCAGACTTTGGTTTGACTTGATCGGCTCCTTGGATCGATTCCGGTTCAGTTCCTCGATATTCCAATGCCTTAGACACGTCCTTGGTTACTTATTTGACGACAAAAACCTGTGCTAACACAAAAACACTAGAAAACCATCAAATAGACCCGAAACGGGCCAAGGTAACACAAATGGCACGAGATAGGGCAATCGATTGAATATTCGTTATTCTACCCTAAAAACCATGTCTTAAGCAAAGAAATGTCGCTTAAATGAGGCTGATAATCACGTCAAATCGAGTATCATCACTCAACCAAAGTCAATCGTGCCAAAAACCGAAAGTAAAAAAAAACCCAAAAGATTCACAATTCAGGGGCTGAACAACTAACCGTGAAGACATGACTCGAGAAAACGATTTGAAATCCGAGAAATCGATGAGAAGCTTGAAAACTTGTTCAGGAGGAACCGGGGCCGTGGAGCTCCGGTTCTAGGTTGAAGAAGATTAGGGATAGGCGGCAGCGGGCAATGGCTGGTGGCGGTGGGTGATATTGCGGCGTCGGCGGGCAAAAACGTTGAGAGAGAGAGTCGGCGAAAAATCAGGAGGGT
Source organism: Linum lewisii (assembly GCA_034768395.1). Lineage (NCBI taxonomy): Eukaryota > Viridiplantae > Streptophyta > Magnoliopsida > Malpighiales > Linaceae > Linum > Linum lewisii. The sequence goes on from CM068296.1 coordinate 57,447,022, forward strand.
TGTTTTCGCGAAAATAAAAACCGGAGGGGGGTTTTATACCGACCGAACCCATCAAAATTTTTGGCGAAAACCTTGGGATTTTCACCGAAAATTCCTTCTAAAATCGAAAACATGTTCGGCGAAAAGATTAGGGTTTTCGGCGAGAAGGTTTGGCGGCGAGAAACAGGAGGAACAGGTCAATTTAAAACTGGAGTTTTCGGTGAAAATTTGCTTGAAAATGGCTCGGCAGTTTTTTTTTTGAAGAAAGGGGGTTTAAAATAAAACGACTCGAAACGAAAACAACTGACTCCAGCCGTGGGTTGCCTCCCACGAAGTGCTCTTGTTTAACGTCCGTGAGCCAGATGATACCTAGATTCGTGTCACGGCTCTGTCGTAAAGTAGTGCACGTCGATGAAAGAAACAGCTAATCCTTGCAGTTATCTCTTGAGCCTGTGACCGGTGACCATAAATGGCTTTTGATCATGGAATTTGATTAGGACGCTGCCCAGAGATGTCTGCCGCACCACAGTATACGGGCCGGACCATCGGGATTTCAGTTTACCCGGGAAGAGCTTTAATCGAGAGTTATATAAGAGGACTTCATCTCCGGGGTAGAACTGCTTGATCGTCTTTAATTGGGAGTCATGAATTCTCTTCGTGCGCTCCTTGTACAGCTTCGTGCTCTCATACGCGTGGAGACGATGTTCTTCAAGCTCAGCGATCTGGTCGTGGCGGTTATTACCTGCTACTGCATGGCTCATATTCAACTCTTTATTAGCCCAGAATGCCTTGTGCTGATACGGCGAGGTACCGATAGGAGTCTTGTAGGCAGTTCGATAAGCCCATAAGGCGTCATTGAGTTTAGATGACCAGTCCTTGCGGGACCGGCCAACTGTCCTATCAAGAATCCGCTTGAGCTCACGGTTCGTCTCTTCGCTTGACCATTAGCTTGAGGATGGTAAGCTGTGGACATACGGTGGGTGACCAATTTGCAGACCCGGTCGAAATGTCCATGGAAATGGGTACCCCTATCGCTTATGTTAAAGCGTGGTGAACCAAAACGCGTGAAAAGACGGGTAAGGAACCGACCCACCACTCTTGAATCGTTAGTGGGTAAAGCTTCAGCTTCAGCCCACTTAGAGACATAATCAACGGCTACAAGAATGTACTTGTTTCCGTTGGAGGGTGTGAACAGACCCATGAAATCAATTCCCCAAACATCAAAGATCTCAACAGTTAAAGAAACAATTTGGGGCATCTCATTACGGTTAGAGATGTTACCTGATCGTTGGCACGCATCACAACGACGAGCAAAAGCATCACAATCACTAAAGATTGAAGGCCAGTAAAAACCTGTTTCGAGTACCTTTCTTGCAGTGCGGTTCCCGCCGAAGTGTCCTCCAAACTGTCCTTCATGGCATTTACGCATGATGTCAGCTGCTTCAATGTAAGAAACACATCTTCGGATCATTCCGACAATGCTGATGCGATATAAGAAGGGTTTATCCCAGAAGTATGACTTGGCCTCCTTGAAAATCTTCTTGCGTGCATTATAATCCAGTTAAGGAGGTACAATGCCGTGTGAGAGATAATTAGCCAGGGTAGCATACCAGAGCTCTTCTGAATCGGTCGCGTTACTTAGCTCTTGAGCGTGAGGGATTGCCCAGAGTTCAATGGCTACGCTGTTGACCTGTTCATAAGTTTCAACACGCAACAGCTCATCAGAGAAAGAATCATTGATCGGGGTTGTAAGAGACTTACCTGTCTGTGATTCCTCGAGTCGAGAAAGATGATCGCCTGCTAAGTTCTCTGCTCCCTTCTTGTCTTTCATCTCTATATCGAACTCTTGGAGAAGAAGGATCCATCGAATGAGACGTGGCTTCGAGTCCTGCTTGGCTAATAGGTGGCGCAGAGTAGCATGATCTGTATAGACGATGGTATGTGAAAGAACCAGATACTGTCTGAACTTGTCAAAGGAGAAGACGATGGCCAGAAGCTCTTTCTCTGTAGTAGTGTAGTTTCTCTGAGCATCATTGAGCGTCTTGCTAGTAAAATAATAGGATGAAATCTCTTCTCCTTCCTCTGACCAAGAACTGCGCCAACGGCGAAGTCACTAGCATCGCACATAATGTCGAATGGAAGATTCCAATCTGGTAATGTAAGGATTGTACAGTGGTGAGTTGAGTCTTCAAAGTCTCAAAAGCTGCAAGACAAGCATTATCAAAAATGAAAGGAACATCTTTCTCAAGAAGCTTTGTCATTGGAAGAGTGATCTTGGAGAAATCTCTGATGAACCTTCGGTAGAATCCAGCATGACCGAGGAAGCTTCAAACTGTCTTGACCGAGGTCGGTGGCGGTAGGCTGGCAATGGTCTCAAGCTTGGCACGATCGACTTCTATACCGGTCTTAGAGATCCTATGGCCCAGAACAATGCCTTCGGTAACCATGAAGTGACATTTCTCACAACTAAGAGCCAGGTTGGTCTCCTCACAACGAGCTAGCACCTTGTCCAGATTGGCCAGGCAGTTTGAAAATGAATCTCCATAGACAGAGAAGTCATCCATGAATACCTCCACCACATTCTCTACCAGATCTCCAAATATAGCCAGCATGCATCTCTGAAAAGTGGCAGGAGCATTACATAAACCAAAACGAATATGACGATAAGCAAACGTACCAAATGGGCAGGTGAAGGTCGTCTTCTCTTGTTCATCAAGCTCGATGGGGATCTGGAAGTAACCGGACATCCCGTCTAAGAAGCGGTAGTAATCATGGCCAGCCAATCGTTCAAGCATCTGATCAACGAACGGCAGTGGAAAGTGATCCTTCTTGGTGGCATCATTGAGTCATCGATAATCGATACAGACTCTCCATCCGGTAACCGTGCGAGTCGGGATGAGCTCACCCTTTGGATTAGGGATGACGGTGATTCCTCCTTTCTTCGGGACGACTTGAGTCGGACTGACCCAAGGACTGTCGGCAATAGGATGGATGATACCGGCATCCAAAAGCTTAAGGACTTCTTTCTTCACAACTTCCTGCATCAGAGGGTTTAATCGGCGTTGTGGTTGTCTGACTGGTTTGAACTCTTCATCCACAACTATCCGATGCTTGTAGAAGGTTTCAGAGATGCCTCTGATGTCGGCCAACTGCCAGGCAATAGCCCGTACATGCTTCTTTAGTAGCCTAATCAGTTGCTCTTTCTGCTCGGGAGATAGGTTCGAATTGATGATGACTGGCAGCTGGCATCCCTTTCCCAGGAATGCATACTCTAGATGGTCAGGTAGCTCCTTCAAGTCGAGTTCTGGCAGATTCTCATATGAAGTAGTGATCCGACTCGATGCTGGCTCAATATGTGTAGGCGCATGAATGGGTGTGAATGTCGCCTTCTGCTCGTCTAACTCATCTTGCCATAGGCGCTGCTCTGGGTCTTCTAGTGCACTGTCAATTTCTGAAATCAAACACAACTCTAGTGGATCACTAGATAAAGCATTAGTAACGAAGTTGGCCGAGGCCAACTCTAGGGATCAACAGTATAACATTTATCATCTTGAGCAACAGAATATCTCATGCTATCTTTAATGCGGAATGCAACACTCTCCTGTCGTACACTTAAAGTTAACAGGCCTTGTTTGCAGTTAATATTTGCACCAGCGGTAGTTAAGAAAGGTCGACCTAGGATAAGTGTTCCGTCTAACTCACGGGTATCCAGAACAACAAAATCTGCAATTATGGTAAAGGGGCCACAGCAGACAGCTACATCTTCTATTATACCCCTAGGTAGTTTGACAGACCTATCGGCTAACACGAGATGCAAAGTAATTGGTTTTAATTACCCTAGGTTCAGCTTTTCATATAGATAAACAGGCATAACATTGATAGAAGCACCAGAATCAGCCAGACTACGATCAATTTTAATACCATTAATGATGCACGGTAATGTAAAAGGATCGGGATCAGAACACTTAACTGGGGGTGGTGGCAGCTGTCTTATGGGAGATGGCGCACCAAAGAGAGAAGCGCATTCGTTAGTGAGTGTGACAGAATACGCCTCTCCGTTCTTCACTTTCTTCACGAGATCCTTAAAGAACTTCCCAAGAGGTGGTATGATCTCCACAGCTTCTGTTACTGGTATCTTGATCTCTGCAGTCTTAAGAACATTGTACCACTTCTTGTACTGAGTATCGTGATCCTTAGCCTTGCTCATTGCAGCCTTTGGGAAGGGAATCCAAGGTATATATGGCGCCAATATGGGTTCAGGAGTTGTCCTGGGAGGAGGAGGGGGAGGCGCAGATGCTTCTACTTCCTCTTCTGTGATATCTTCAATTTCTGGCATATCCATGGCAGCACTGGTATCTGGTAACACGTCAGATTCCGGAGCCTTTGGGTCGGTTGTTTGCTTGCCGCTCCTGGTGGTGATAGCTTGAGCGTGTTCGCTCTTTGCACCGGAGTCTGCTTGAAATGCTGCTAGATTGAGGAGAGGATTGCTAGTAAAAAGTTTAGTCATATTGCTTATTGCATCTTCTATCCTTTGGCTTTGAGCTCTCTGTCCTTGATTTAGTGCGGCTTGAGCTTTTAACTGAATGTGGTGGTCGTCGAGTCTGCTCATGATCTGATCGAACTTCTTCTCGTAATCTATGTCTCTATGGTAATACGGCTTTGCTTGGAACTGTTGATGTCCTCCAATGAATCCCGGAGGTCTTTGATATGGATCTGCAAACCGGTTGTACTGGTTCTGCGGTACGAGGTTCCTGAAACCGGCGTAGCCTTTCTGATTGTTGGCGAAGCCTTGATCAATGAGGTTTACCTCTTCTGCAGACCAGACTTCTGTTTTACTGAAGTTAAGGCAGGTTCCACCGTTATGAGCACAGGATCCACACCATCCACAGTCAGCCGAAAAGATGGTAGCTGACAGGGAATCGAGGGGGATACCAGCTGCTTGTAGATGTTTCTGAACTTCTGCTTTGATCTGCTCTACAACGCTCAACTGACTCTTAGTTCCTTCTCTTTGCCTCTCCCAGTTTCTGGATTTCAAAGCACAGCTAGCAAAATGTAGAAGAGCATCTTGAGGAGTAAGGGCGGTGCAGTCTCCGCCAGCTAGGGAGTTGACCCACTTTGAAGATTCTTCGCGCATACCACGAGCAAAGAATTCAGCCAGTTGTCTTTGTTCATACCCATGGTGAGGGCAGTTGAAGAGAAGGGATTGGAATTCATTCCAAGTGTCGTACAGGCTTGCATCTTCTCTCTGAGTAAACCTGGAGATGCGGTCTTTATAAGCAATTGTCCTTGCTGGAGGGAAGTACTCCTCAACAAAATCTTGAGCTAATGTCTCCCAGTTAGTGTAGTGACCTGGCGGTTTGCTTCCAAGCCACTGCTTAGCTGCACCTCTGAGAGAGAACGAAAAAGCTCGGAGACATAAAGCGTTCTTGTTGAGGTTCCCAGACTTGAAAGTTTCACAGACAACCAGGAAGTCAGCTATATGTGTGCAGGGATTATCATCTGGCTTTCCTTTGAATTATACGTCCCTAGAGATTAGTTCTAGGAGAGGAATCTTAATCTCATAGTCAGGATCGTTGTCATTGGAAAGCACAGTGATGGGGGACCGAACGTTAGATGGAACGGAAGTGATCCGATTCTGTACCTGCTATGATCTGCAAGAGACAAAAACAAACACAACCGGGTGTAAAATTGAAGTGTGATGGGAAATGAAAGATGGAAAGGTAGAGGAATAAAAATGCCAACTCTTCTTTCAACGAAATAGAAGAGTCCCCGGCAACGGCGCCAATTTGATGAACGCGCAGGATAGCGGTTGGTCAAATAACTGTCAAGCACAAAGCAGGACAGATCGTATTCCACGGGTCTCCTCTACTTCCTTACTCAAATATGTTGGCAATTAAATTCAAGGTTAAACACTTAGTGCGTGGTGTGGGTTCCACGACTTCTATACTAAAATGTAAAGATAAATTGAAATGAAATTAAGGCGAAGAAAGGTTGATTGATAGACTAAGACAGACGACAGACAAGCTTAGATTTCGAATCCCCCTTAGATCACCAGAGCAACAGCAATCAACAGATCAGCAATTTTCGATTCTAGTTCATTCAGTTCTGAGACACCACCATAACTCTTGACCCTTAGGTTTAAGACTGGCGAACGTTCGCTCTATCCGATCTAGCTACCAAGATTAATTAGTCGCCTGGGTACGGTCGCCTCTTGCAACGACTTAACTTAACTGATGGAATTACTAAAGATTTATGAGTTACTCTTGCAGTGGATTAACCCTAATCGGTTCCTACGAAAGGCACACTCCAATTATAAGGTTAATTGTTCAATTTGATGTTCTAAAGTAAGGAGAGCGTTCGCTTCTATCCTTAGCTTAACAAGAATCTAATCTAGGTGGCCAAACCAGACAAGAAACACAAAGAACAAAGAACAAATCAAACATGAAGAAGAAACTCAATGAATTTCGAATCTAATCACCGCCGATCCGTGACCGCTTTAAAGCCCTGGGTCACTTAGGGTTCATCTAATCTAAGCTATACGAGTTTAGCTACTCATATTCAATACAGAAGAATCGAAGACAAACAAAGAATACATCTCAGGTAGGGAAGACAGAGAAGAACTGTAAAACCTAATTTTGACGACACCTTGCAGCTTCAATATGCTGGATCTTCAACTCTTAGCACTGGCTCTCCGAGATGGATGGATGGCATCACGATCCGTTCCTGGCTCCTCGAAGTCTATCCACTCGTTCTCTCTCTGTCCCAGTCTTGGGATTTTTCATCCTAGTGTAAAATTGTCTCCTTTGTTTAGCCGCTGATTTTGTATTTAAACCTAACCGAGCAACTGCTGATTTTTACTTGAATTTTCGCCGAAAATACAAGGAGATTTTCGGCGAAAATACCTGTTCAAAAGTTGGCTTGATCCGTCTGTTACTTCCGACTGAAATGGCTTAGGGTTTTTGGCGAAAACTTCCAAGGTTTTCACCGAAAACTTCTTCTTGGGCGGGACAGTGGATTCCTTCTTGTATTTTTGGCGAAAACTCAAGGGTATTTTCGACCGAAAATCTGTGTAAAATAGAGCAGGAATTCCTTTTGAGTTGAATGACTTTTCTGGTTGATTCGGGTGTGATTCTTTGGGGTTCCAGTGCTTTAGACACGTCCTTGGCTACCGTATTTGATGGTGAACACCTGTGCTAACACGAAAACACTAGAAAACCATCAAATAGACCGGAAATGGGCCAAAGTAACACAAAAGGCATGAGATGGATCAGTTGAGTGAATATTCACTATTCAATCCTAAAAACCGTGTCTTAAGCAATGAAATGTCGCTTAAATGAGGCTGATAATCACGTCAATTCGAGTGTCATCATTAATCCACTGCAAGAGTAACTCATAAACCATTAGTAATTTCACTAGTTAAGTTAAGTCGTTGCGAGAGGCGACCGTACCCAGGCGGCTAATTAATCTTGGTAGCTAGATCGGATAGAGCGAACGTTCGCCAGTCTTAAACCTAAGGGTAAGGAGTTATGGTGGTGTCTTAGAATTGATTGAACGAGAATCGAAATCCGCTGATCTGTTGATTGCCAATGCTCTGGTGAACGAAGGGGATTCAAAGTTTAAGCTTGTTTGTCATCTTTGTCTTAATCAACCAATCTTTCAATCTATTTTCAGTTTTAATTTTTAATTTTCGTGCATTTCTTAGAATTAGAAGTCGTGGAACTCACACCACGCACGAAGTGTTTAAACTTGAATAACTTGCCTTTATATTTGAGTAAACGATCATTAGAAAACCCGTGGAATATGATCTACCCTAGCTTCCAGCTTGGTAGTTATTTGATTGAACCCGCACAACGACGGTTCATCAAATTGGTGCCGTTGCCGGGGACTTCTTCTAATTGTTTGAAAGAAGAACTAGCATTTTATTCTTCTACCTTCCATCTTTCATTTTCCCATCCACTTCGATTTTACTCTGGTTTTGTTTGTTTTTGTTATTTGTAGTTGTTCACAGGTGTATGCATCGCCGCCCTTGGACTCGCTCTCAAACCGACAAGGCTAAGAGTGTAGAGAGACCAGGCAGTTCTGCCCCACCGAGACAATCACAGATTCCGAAGAGAGGCAGAACCAATCCACTTCCATCCGTCACTCCAATCAAGATCGAGGAACTGAAGGAGAGTTCCTCATCTTCATCTTCACCTTCATCCGTTTCATACACCGAGTCACTTTCACCTCCTCCATCTCCTACCATGGATGATCAGTTACCACCACCACCACCACCACGGCGGTCAACCACCACCAGTTGCACCGAAGAGTCTAGCTGACTACAATAAGCCGAGCGCGACTAGCGTTCGATCTTCCATCGTCGTGGCACGCGTTGAAGGAGATCCTAACTATGAGATCAAGATTCCATTCTTGACTATGATCTCTAGGGATCTACAGTTTGAAGGCAGGCCACTAGACAATCCGTGCACACATGTGGCAGATTTCCTTGATCTCTGCAGCACTTTCAAGAACAGAAATCTCGACAAGAACACTCTTTGCTTGAGAGCTTTCCCGTTCTCTCTGAAAGGTGCAACTAAGAGGTGGCTTACTGGCAAACCACCTGGCTACTACACTGACTGGGATAATCTAGCTCAGGACTTCGTTGAAGAATACTTCCCTCCGGCCAGAACAATCGCCATCAAGGACAGTATTGACAGATTCTCTCAGAAGGAAGGAGTAAGCTTGTATGATACTTGGAATCAATTCCAAGAATTTCTCTACACCTGCCCTCATCGTGGATTCGAGCAGAGGCAGTTAGCTGAAATCTTTTCTCGAGGACGAGAAGAATCCGCCAAGTGGGTCAATTCTCTAGCTGAAGGGGATTGCACTACACTAACACCTGAAGCTGCTCTTCTTCACTTCGCAAACTGTGCTTCCAAATCAAGGAACTGGGAACGACAATCCGAAGGATCAAGGAGGAAGCTAGATCTTGAAGCTACAATCAAAGCAGAGGTAGATAAGCATTTTAAGAAGTCTTCCACATCGATAAAGCCGCCGGCAGCCTCAGTCTACGTTGCCGATTGCGAGTGGTGTGGAGCTTGCGCACATAACGGAAGACGTTGTCAGAATTTTGGTAAGGTAGAAGTCTGGTCTGCCGAAGAGGTAAATTTCATCCAACAAGGCTTCGTCAATAATCAGAATGGTTATGCTGGTTATCGTAACTTCAGACAGCAAGGGAACTATCAAGACAGACCTCCCTACAATGCTGGCTACAACCATAACCAGAACCAGAATAACCGCCCGGCTGGTCCAGCTAAGGACAAGAAGCCTAACCATCCACCGGCAGGTGTCTACCAGCCGCCGCATCGCAATCCGGGTAATTATGGAACTGCTCCTGGCAATCGCCAGAATCAATATCTTAACAATACCTATACAGGGCAGCATCAAAGAGAGAACAATGTCAGTGACCTGGATAAGAAGCTCAGCCAGATCATCACAAGACTCGATGATCATGACAGTCAGTTCAAGGCTCAAGCTCTTCTCAATCAAGAACAGATAGCATCTGGACAAAGAATTGAGCAAGCCGTGAACAACATCTCGAGCATGCTAGCATTTGGTCGACCATTTGGCCAACTTCCGAGCCAGACAGAGCCGAATCCGAGGAAGGAGCAAGCCAAGATGGTAACCGCTCGAAAACTCCTGAACTTAATTGCTGATGCTTGTTCTGTCTTGCGCAGGATCGCTGAAACTCCAGAAGAAGAAAAAGAAGAAGAACAGGAACAGGCGCCTAAGGAGGAAGATCCTCCTCTTGCACCGTACGTCGTGAAACCTCCTTTTCCTAGAGCATTGCTGCCAAATGCAAGGATCGAGACTGGCATGAAGGGGAATAAGGAAGGATATCCTGACATTCGTATTAAGAAACCTGCTTCTCCATATCCAACTAAGTTATCTGATCCTGGTTCTTTTACTTTGCCTCTGGTCATTAATAATGTTGAGATTGAACGTTGCTTGGTTGATCTAGGAGCGTCTGTTAATGTCATGCCTATGAGCTTGTTTGAAAAGTTAAACCTAGGAGAACTTGAACCGCCTAGTATGCAACTCGTCTTTGCTGATAGATCACTTAAAACCCCTAAGGGAGAGATTAAAGACGTTGTCACTAAATGTGGTCCGTTCACGTTTTTAGCTGACTATGTGATTATGGATACTAGTACAGATGATGCTACTATTCTCATAGGTCGACCTTTCATGGCTACTACTGGAATGAATATTAACGTTCCAAATGGTTCTTTAACTCTAAGAGTCGGTAACGAAACGAAAATGTTCCGTCTTAAAGATGTCATGAAATATTACTCTAGGAATGAAGAATCTCACTGCCTAGCTGTTGAAACTGTGGAGTTGACTCCGGTCAACTCCGTTACTAATGCTTCTTCCAGTGTCTCTAGATTAGTTGTTGCTGCAGATATTAAACAAGTCATTAAGAAGAAGCCAGAAACTTCGGTTCAGAAGCTACCCAAGAAGAAGAAGGAACTGAAAGCCTCTTCTAAGCCACCGAGCGCTAAACCGAGCAGACCTCGGGGAGAGAACAAGAAGACGAAGACCTAAATGGTCTGGAGACCAAAAGTTCCGCCATCTTCCACCGAGCGAGCTGCACCACCAATTAGTTTCGAGAAACCGGCGCCGGAACAAGTATGGAAGGAGAAGCCGAAAGCATCTCCTAAGGAAATACTGACGATCACCGATCCTGGTGATACCAAGCCGAAGATAAAAGAAAAGAAGAAGCCGACAGTCCTCATTCCTTCCATCGTGACAATCAAGAAGGATGATCTCTCCAGAGAACTGTTCGGACCCTTCAAGTTCGTCGATCATCTTCCCGATGGACGTACCAAGCTGTTGCATGCGAACGGGAAGAGATTCACGCTTACCGGAGAAGCCCCGAAGCTGTACTTCATGAACTCCGACGTGAGCGTTAAGGAGAATCTAAGTTGGGATGTCTCCTAATACCGTCCAGGTATCGTCCAGCTCAAGGACGTTAATAAAAGAGCGCTTCGTGGGAGGCAACCCACGGCTGGAGTCTGTTTTAATTTTTGTCAACTTGGTATTTTAGAGTCGGTTCGGGGGAGCCAAAAGTGTCAGTTTGTTTGATTTATTATTTTTCGTGTAGAGTCTGTGTGTCATAGAGTCAGTTTCAAGTTGATTGAGGTCGTTCCGATTTTTGTGGATTTAACTGTGATTTTCTGAAGTTGGCCGGATTTGCGAAAATATTTTAAACCCGAACAGTTCAAAATTTTCGGCGAAATCACCCCTCATTTTCGGCGAATTCACCTCTTGGTTTTCACTGATTTTCCCTGTTCCATATTTTCGACCGAAGAGTATTTTGTTTTCGGCGAAATGATTTTTGAAGACCAACAGCCATTTTAATTGAAATTTTCGGCGGAACCATATTGTTATTTTCGGTGAAACTACCTTCGAAAATCCGGCAGTGCATTTGAACTGAAATTTTCGGCGAAACCACCCTCTTATTTTCGCGAAAATAATTTTGAAAATCACCCCACTATTCCTTTAAAATCCGGATTTACTTCCTCTCTCTCCTTCACTCATTTTCGTTCAACAACCCGAAAACCCTCTCCCTTTCATTTTCAAAACCGTCACCGACCACCCACTCTTTCAAACCGCCGTCACCGCCGTTTGCCGCCGCCGCCGCCGCCACTCCCTTCCCCTCTCAAGTCCGATTCCGTTGAGCCCTAGAACAGCCGAATCGGAGCTCTACAGCTCCAATTCACCGAAACCCCTGTTTTCCAAGTTTTTCACCGATTCCTCCCCACCCGTTCATTTTTAGCAGTCATGGCTTCAAGGTAAGTTGTAGAGATTTTCAATACGAATCTTTTGACATATGGATTGCTGAATTTCGTTAAGGTTGACTTTCGGTTGACTTTTCGGTTTGCCTCGTTTTGCGTGCCGACTGTTTTCGTGTGAACTAGGTTAGCTGAACTTGTAGAACTGTTCTAGCATGCTTAGGGAGTTCCGTGCTTAATTTCCATATCATTTGATCATATGTTGCTATGCATAGGATTGATTCTTTGTGATGTTGACTTTTGTAGAAATGTCGGTTTGACTTTGAATTGTTGTGATCATTTGGCTGCCTGATGTGCTCATTCTCGTTCATATTATCGTGCTGCCATTTGAAATCATATTTTACCGTCATTCTCCAAGTTATGATAGTCTTGCCATGATTAGGGTTTAATATGCTTAAATGTTGACTTTCTAAATGTCGGTTTGACTTTTTGAACTCTGATTGTGCTTATCCGATTCTGGCTGTTCCTAAGTATGTATTTTACTGTCTATGATTACCGGTTACTCCGCTTTGCTTACCCCACTTAGTTTCCCTCATTTCTTTGTGAAATTGAGTTTTTCTACTAAGTGTGGGGTAGGGTTTTAGTTGACTAATCTGGTTTCATTCTGTTTTAGGAACACCACTTATGAGCGCAGGACTAAGGCGCGACTTGATGGCGCCTCGAGCTCAGGAGCTGCCGCTCCCGTCACACCCGCCATTCTGGGTCCCCCACCTGCACTAACCCCGCCGAGCTGGATACCATCGCACTATCGCCCGTTTACCTGACTTCTACTTCGAGTGCTTCCAGAAGCTCGAGCACGTCCGGGTAGCTGACGTGCGCCCTCTGTCCATGGATTCCCTCTTCGATCACGACGAGGACTACCACCGGAACTTGCATGACGCCCTAGCACCGGCAGGTCTCCTCGAGCTGACCACCATCGCTGCCGAGTTCCCAGACATTGCCCTCCAGGAGTTCTGGGCAACCTTTGATCTGGATGAGCACAAGAGGAAGCAACGCCAGAAGGATGATAATCACCTAGGCTGGGGCGAGGATGATAACGAGGAGGAGTACCACGCGCTCTGGAGCCACATGACAGGCGTACTTGGAGATCGCCTTGGGGTGAGCAACTCAGTTAAGTCACTCTCTCACCCTCTCTTTAAATTTATTCATATGGTTTGGCGTAGATCCCTTTTATATGTACCCGACAAGGATCGCCACCATATCCTCAAGGAGGAGCTCATGCTTCTCCGAGCCATCCGAGAGAGCTACCCTCTACACCCCGGCTGGGAACTGGCTCGCATCTTCCGCCAGAAGACCAGGAGGAAGACGCCACCTCGCAGACTCTTGGGGGGTAACTTCATAGGTCAGCTCATCATCTCCTTCAGCATCAACCATGAGTATGGCCCGCACATTCCACGACACCCAGTTAGGACCGTTGGAGGAGACTTGGCGGTTGAGTACGACTTAGAACTCGACCTCAGTCCCCATGTAGCAGCTGATCCTCCACTCCGACCTGTGGTCGAGTCGGAGGAAGAAGATGATGCTGAGCAGGAGCAGCCCCAGCCGCCGCCAGTATTCCACGATTATATACCCTCGCCACATCATCCGGTAAGGTATGCTCACCAGGCGCCTCCCCAGCAGCCCCGACACCACCCCGCGGATGTTGGGGAGTTGTACGAGCGACTTCAGGAGTGGCGCATCACCGACAACGCCACTCAAGAGGCGCGATGGACTATTATGCAGCAGCATATGCGCCGCGCCGATAGGCGATATGAGGCAACGCCAGCTCGGCGAATTCTCTCCACTTTCCACCTCCCGGTTCACCGGACCAGCAGTGATCGGGTTGTATTCCTTTTATGGTGTCTTCTTTTTATTTATTCTTTTCGGATTTCGATCCAACTTTTTTTGTGTGGATCCGGGACACTTGTCCCGGTTTCCTTTTTATGTTTTATTTGTTTTTGTTTTGTAGGCAGTAGGGAGATTCCCTTTGCTTCGCTTGGGTAGATTCCCTCCGCTCCGAGGACCCGTGCTCATCCCCTACACCAATCATCTCGGTCCAGGTTCTTCTACTTCACTCTGAACTCTAGAATTAGTCCTGTGAGGACACAGTCCGATTTAAGTGTGGGGTAGGATGCTAGAGAACCTTGCATGAACTTGATTGTCCTTGATTGTGTTTTATGTGTGCCTCGTGATTCCATTCCAGTCTCTCTAGCATTAGAATGGCTCAGTTCTTGATTTTTGATGTTAAGTTGTTGTTCAAACCTTCATAATGATGCTTAGACTGCTTAACCTAGAACTTGAGAACCGACTTGTATATTTTGATGCTAAATTGCCTGGTCAGAACAGAATTTTTAAATCACACTTGTAGTTTGTAGCCTTGATTGCATGAAAATGACCGAATCCGACTAGCAAACCAACTGTGAGCTTTTGATCCATTGCACGTAACTTGCAATTATAATTCTTTCTGAGTGGTTTTCTGTTTGCTTGAATGAGTTAGAATTTGCATGAGACCTACTCGAGACCACACGATGACACGAGTTCTAGAAGGATAGGGGCACCTAGATTCAGCTACTGAGCCAGATAGCCTACCAAACGATAAATCCACTAGGTTTAGACCCTTGAGCTTGGCCTGATCTTTCGGTTCGATAATACATTACAGCCATTTCCCATTTATTTCATTCCCCGTTAATCCCCTGTGGTTGTAGTTCTAGATTGACCTACCAGAAGTCGATTTGTGGTAACCTGCCTATAGCCATTAAATAGGTGGTCTTAGCTAATATGTCCAGACGTGTAAATCCCTCTAGCAACTAAAAGAAAATCGGCACAAAAGAAAAAAAATAGAAAGAAAGAAAAGAAGCAAGCTTCAGAAAAAAAGAGAAGCAGAAAAATCAGAAGAAAAATCAGAAAAAGTTCAAAGTGTTGGTTCAATAAAACGTTCTTCTCCCTACAAATGGAAGAACGAAATCAAAAGAAAAGTTCAAAAGAAAAGAAAAAAAATCGTGTAAAGAAAAAGAATAAGTGCTAGGTTGCTTGAGGGTATCATAGGACGAGCGTTCATCATTCCACCCGTGTTTGGTTAGACGGTAGGAAGCCATAGATTAGATTCGAGGGAAGTTAGTCGAAAGCTACACCGCACCAAGCCATCATCATTCATTCCTATCATCCATCTCAATATAAAGCCGAGTAGTGTAGATTTCATTACGGTCCTAGCAGGGAAGTCCTTCTTGACTAGATTCTCGTGTTGTCACAGTGGTGGAGATGTGGTCGAAATGCAAACTTATGACATAATTCGGTAACAGAAAATGATCGAGCAGAAACACGTCCTTAAACACAGAGAGTGAGAGTTCCCATTGTACTATATATATCCTGTGTGAGGAGTCTGGTCGGTCAGGTCAAATTCGTGCATGATTGGTTGCTAATTACTTGTCGTGTGCAGTTTATTAGTGAGACCAGGTAGTTTGGCTGATCTGTATGCATGTTAGGTTTTTGTTCTAGGATCGATCTGTCTAATAATTCATTGCGTTTGATTAAGCTCCAACTTAATCGATCTTATCATTTATGAACACGAGCGTTTCTATTCAGTTTGCTTGAGGACAAGCAAAAGCTTAAGTGTGGGGTATTTGATGACAGTCGATTTGACGTGATTATCATCCTCATTTAAGCGACATTTCTTTACTTAAGACATGGTTTTTAGGGTAGAATAACGAATATTCAATCGATTGCCCTATCTCGTGCCATTTGTGTTACCTTGGCCCGTTTCGGGTCTATTTGATGGTTTTCTAGTGTTTTTGTATTAGCACAGGTTTTTCCCGTCAAATAAGTAACCAAGGACGTGTGTAAGGCATTGGAATATCGAGGAACTGAACCAGAATCGATCCAAGGAGCCGATCAAGTAAAACCAAAAGTCTGCCCATTCACACTTACATTTTCGGTGAAAATGACCTATGGTCTTCGGCGAAAATAACATCATAAATCAACTGATGCTACTTGAAGGATATTTTCGGCGAAAACAATATGTTTTCGGACCGAGAACCTATTCGGTGAAAAGGACAGAAGAAGCAGCTGAGTGACCGGCCATTTACACAAGGATTTTTGCCGAAAATACCTTGTTATTTTCGGCAAAAATATCAGGCTGATCCGGCTAATTTAGGGTTAAGTATTTATACTTAACCCGGCGGCCCAACCCAAATATACAATCATAATTCACAAATTACAACTTTTCGAGATCAGAATTCAGAGAATCCTCTCAAGTTCTGGAGCGAAGAGTTGGAGTTCGAAGAGCCGGATAGAGATCATGATGCCATCCCTTCCACCTCGACGAATCGGAGCTAGGAGTGTTATCTACCGAAGATCAAAGTCTATCAGAGTCGTCTAAATTAGGTTTTTCAGATTCTTTTCTGTTCTTCCTCTGAATGATGAACTCTCTCTTTGTCTTTGTTTCTTTTGTAATAATCATGAGTAGCTAAACTCGTTAGAGCTTAGACTAGATGAACCCTAAGTGACCCAGGGCTTTAAAGCGGTCACAGATCGGCGTTGATTAGATTGAAATTCAATCAGTTCTTTTTCATGTTTGATTCGTTCTTCATTGTTCATGTTTCTTGTCTGGATTGATCACCTAGATTAGATTCTGGTTAAGCTAAGGATAGAAACGAACGCTCGCCTTACTTTAGAACATCGAATTGAACAATTAACCTTATAATTGGAGCGTGCCTTTCGTAGGAACCGGTTAGGGTTAATTCACTGCAAGAGTAACTCATTAAACATTAGTAATTACATCAGTTAATTAAGTCGTTGCGAGAGGCGACCGTACCCGGGCGGCTAGTTAATCTTGGTAGTTAGAACGGATAGAGCGAACGTTCGCCAGTCTTAAACCTAAGGGTAAGGAGTTATGGTGGTGTCTTAGTAATTGATTGAATGAGAATCGAAATCCGCTGATCTGTTGATTGCCAATGCTCTGGGAACGAAGGGGGATTCAAAGTCTAAGTTCGTCTGTCATCCTTGTTTTCAAACCCTAATTTCCAATCTGCTTTAGTTTAAATTTTAATTTCTCTGCTTTTCGTAGAATTAGAAGCCGTGGAACTCACACCACGCACAACTTGCTTGCATTTGAGTATTTTGCCAGTTTTAAAGTAGTCAATCTTAGAAGACCCCTGGAATACGATCTACCCTAGCTTTTGTGAGCTTTGTTAGTTATTTGTTTGAACCCGAACAACGATCCTAGGTTCATCAAAGAGTCATCCTCTTCATCCCGGATGGGTGCTTGCACGCTTATTCCGCCAGAAGACTCAGAGGTCGAGGCCACCTCACTCACTCTTGGGAGGCAACTTTATTGGCCGACTCATCATCTCCTTCGGTCTCAGCCAAGAATATGGCCCGGACGTCCCACGACGCAGAGTACAAACCGTCAGAGGTGATTTGGCGGTCGAGTACGACCTCGAGCTGGACCTCAGTCCCCAGGTAGCAGCAGATCCTCCCCTCCAACATATGGACGAGTCGGAGGAAGAAGATGATGCTGAGGAGCAGCAGCCCCAGCCAGAGGTGAGATACCATGATCATATACCCTCGCCACAGCATCAGGCAGGGTATGCACGCCAGTCGCCGCAACCCATTCCAGAGCCATATCAGGCGCCTCACTCGCAGCACCGACCGCACCCCGCAGATGTTGGAGAGCTGTATGAGCGTCTCCAGGAGTGGCGCATCACTGACAACGCCGCTCAAGAGGCGAGATGGATTATTATGCAGCAACACATGCACCGCTCTGACGAGTGGTATGAGGCACAACTGGCGTGGCAACGTCAGCTCGGCGATTTCCTTCACTTCCCACCCCCCGACGCCCCTGACCAGCCATGATCGGGTGGTGTCCTTTTCCTTGTCCTTTCTTTTTATTTCTTCTTTTCAGATTTCGATCCAACTTTTTTCTGTGTGGATCTGGGACACTTGTCCCGGTTTCCTTTTTATGTTTCATTTGTTTTTGTTTTGCAGGCAGTTGGGAGATTCCCTTTGCTTCGCTTGGGTAGATTCCCTCTGCTCCGAGGATCCGTGCTCATCCCCTACGCCAACCATCTCGGCCCAGGTTCTTCTACTTCACTCTGAACTCTAGATTTAGTCCTGTGAGGACACAGTCCGATTTAAGTGTGGGGTAGGATGCTAGAGAACCTTGCATGAACATGATTGCCCTTGATTGTATTTTTGTGTGCCTCGTGATTCCTGTCCAGTCTCTCTAGCATTAGAATGCCTCAGTTCTTGATTTTTGATGTTAAGTTGTTGTTCAATCCTTCATAATGATGCTTAGACTGCTTAACCTAGAACTTGAGAACCAACGTGTATATTTTGATGCTAAATTGCCTGGTCATAACAGAATTTTTAAAATCACACTTTTAGTTTGTAGCCTTGATTGCATGAAAATGACCGAATCAGACTAGCAAACCAATTGTGAGCTTTTGATCCATTGCACGTAACTTGCAATTTCAACTCTTTTTGAGTGGTTTTCTGTTTGCTTGAATGAGTTAGAATTTGCATAAGACCTACTCGAGACCACACGATGACACGAGTTCTAGAATGATAGGGGCACCTAGATTCAGCTACTAAGCCAGATAGCCTACCAAACGATAAATCCATTAGGTTTTAAACCCTTGAGCTTGGCCTGTTCTTTCGGTTAGATAATACATTACAGCCATTTCCCATTCTTTCATTCCCCGTTGATCCCATGTGGTTGTAGTTCTAGATTGACCTACCGGAAGTCGGTTTGTGGTAACCTGCCTATAGCCATTAAACAGGTGGTCTTAGCTAATATGTCCAGACGTGTAAACCCCTCTAGCAACTAAAAGAAAGAATCGGCACAAAGAAAAAATATATAGAAGAAAAGAAGCAAATTTCGAAAAAAAGAAAAGAAGAAAAATCAGAAAAGTTTCAAGTTTAGTTCAATAAAACGTTCTTCTCCCTACAAATGGAAGAACGAAGTCAAGAAAAAAGAAAAGTCAAAAGGAAAAAATGTGTAAAGAAAATAAAGTGCTAGGTTGCTTGAGGGTATCATAGGACGAGCGTTCACTATTCCACCCGTGTCTGGTTAGACGGTAGGAAGCCATAGGCTAGATTCGAGGGAAGTTAGTCAAAAACTACACCGCACCAAAGCCATCATCATACATTCCCATCATCCATCGCATCATAAACCCTTGTAGTGTAGAATTTGTTACAGTCCTAGCAGGGAATTCCTTCTTTACTAGTTACTCGTGTTGTCACAGTGGTGGAGATGTGGTCGAATTTCAAACCTATGACAGAATTCAGTAACAGAAAATGATTGAGAGCATAAACACGTCCTTAAACACAGAGAGTGAGAGTTCCCATTGTACTATATATTTCCTGTGTGAGGAGTCTGGTCGGTCAGGTCAAATTCGTGCATAATTGGTTGCGATTACTTGGCGTGTGCAGTTTATTAGTGAGACCAGGTTGTTTGGCTGATCAGTATGCATGTTAGGTTTCTTGTTCTAGGAATTATCTGTCTAATAATTCATTGTGTTTCATTGAGCTCCAATTTAATCGATCTTATCATTTGTGAACATGAGCGTTTCTATTCAGTTTGCTTGAGGACAAGCTAAAGCTTAAGTGTGGGGTATTTTGATGACACTCGATTTGACGTGATTATCAGCCTCATTTAAGCGACATTTCCTTGCTTAAGACATGGTTTTTAGGGTAGAATAGCTAATATTCATTCAATTGCCTTATCTCGTGCCATTTATGTTACTTTGGCCCGTTTCGGGTCTATTTGATGGTTTTCTAGTGTTTCTATGTTAGCACAGGTTTTTGCCGTCAAATAAGTAGGGACGTGTCTAAGGCATTGGAATCTCAAGGAATCACACCGGAATCGGTCCAAGGAGCCAATCGAGTCGAACCAAATTCTGCTCCGTTTTACACTGAAGTTTTCGCCGAAAATACCCAAGGTTTTCGGCGAAAATCCATGAACAAATCGACTGAGCTCAACCAAAGAGAGTTTTCGACGAAAACTCCAAGTTTTTGCCGAGAACCCGGCGTCCGAAAATCAAAGGAGAATTCAACCGGCGATCAGGCATTTTACAAAGGAATTTTCGGCGAAAATCCCTCCACATTTTTGGCGAAAATCCTAGAGAAAAACCGGCGGTATTAGGGTTAAGTATAAATACTTAACCGGCGGCCCAAATAAAATATACCTGGGAGAATCACATAATTACCAACTAATACCGAAATTCTCAGAACTCTCAAGAGTTCAAGAGCGGAGTTTAGAGTTCGAAGAGCCAGGAGGAGATCGTGACGCCATCCCTTTCATCTCAAAGAATCAGAGCTAGGACTGTAGTTCACCGGAGATCGAAGTTCTGCCAGAGTCGTCTTAATTATGTTTTTCAGATCCTTTTCTATTCTTCCTCTGTTCAAGATGAACTCTATCTTTGTCTTTGATTCTTTTGTGAAAAACATGAGTAGCTAAACTCTTAGAGCTTAGACTAGAAGAACCCTAAGTGACCCAGGGCTTTAAAGCGGTCACGGATCGGCGGTGATTAGATTCAAAGTTCAATCAGTTTCTCTTTCATGTTTGATTTGTTCTTCACTGTTCATGTTTCTTGTCTGGATTGATCACCTAGATTAATTCTGGTTAAGCTAAGGATAGAAGCGAACGCTCGCCTTACTTTAAAACATCAAATTGAACAATTAACCTAATCATTGGAGTGTGCCTTTCGTAAGAACCAATTAGGGTTAATCCACTGCAAGTGTAACTCATAAATCATTAGTAATTTCACCAGTTAAGTTAAGTCGTTGCGAGAGGCGACCGTACCCGGGCGGCTAATTAATCTTTGTAGCTAGATCGGATAGAGCGAACGTTCGCCAGTCTTAAACCTAAGGGTAAGGAGTTATGGTGGGTGTCTTAGAATTGATTGAACGAGAATCGAAATCCGCTGATTTGTTGATTGCCAATGCTCTGGTGAACGAAGGGGGATTCAAAGTCTAAGCTTGTTTGTCATCTTTGTCTTAATCAACCAATCTTTCAATATGTTTTCAGTTTTAATTTTTAATTTCCGTGCTTTTATTAGAATTAGAAGTCGTGGAACTCACACCACGCAAGAAGTGTTTAAACTTGACTAACTTGCCTTTATATTTGAGTAAACGATCATTAGAAGACCCGTGGAATACGATCTACCCTAGCTTCCAGCTTGGTAGTTATTTGATTGAACCTGCACAACGACGGTTCATCACTTCTCTACCTCTGCTTTGATGGTTGCTTCAAGATCAAGCTTGCTTCTTGATCCTTTTGATTGTCGTTCCATGTTACTTGACTGGGAAGCACAGTTTGCGAAATGGAGAAGAGCAGCTTCAGGTGATGAGGGTAGTGCAATCCCCTTCAGCTAGGGAGTTGACCCATTTAGCATATTCTTCACGAAGACCTCAAGCAAAGATTTCAGCTAACTGTCTCTGCTCGAACCCATGGTGAGGACAGTTGAGAGAAGTTCTTGGAATTCATTCCGAGTGTCATATAAGCTCGCACCTTCCTTCTGAGAAAATCTAGCGATGCTGTCCTTGAAGGCTGTCGTTCTGGAAGGAGGGAAGTACTCTTCGACGAAGTCTTGAGCATGAGCATCCCAATCTGTGTAGTAACCAGGTGGATTGCCAATGAGCCACCTCTTAGTTGTGCCTTTAAGAGAGAACGGTAAAGCTCTCAAGCATAGAGTGTTCTTGTTGAGATTCCCATTCTTGAAAGTACCGCAGAGATCGATGAAATCCGCCAGATGCGTGCACGGATTGTCAACTGGCCTGTCTTCAAATTCTAAATCCCTAGAGATCATGGTCAAGAAAGGAATCTTGATCTCATAGTCAGGATCTCCTTCGATGCGTGGCACGGCGATAGAAAATCGAACGCTAGTCGCGCTCAGCTTGTTGTAGTCAGCTAGACTCTTCGGCGCGGCCGGTGGTGGTGGTAACTGATCACCCATCCTAGGAGATGGAGGAGGTGAAAGTGATGCGGTTTGTGAAGATGAAGATGAAGATGAGGAACTCTCCTTCAGTTCCTCGGTCTTAATTGGTGTGAAGGATGGGGGTGGATTGGTTCTGCCTTTCTTCAGAATCTGTGGTCGCTTCGGTGGAGCAGAGCTACCCAGTTTCTCTACACTCTTAGCCGTGTCACTCTTGGTTAAGGAACGCGTGAAGGATGATGTTGCATAAACCTGTAGACAACCTACAAATAGCAAAAACAAGCACAATCGGTGTAAATTCGAAGTGGATGGAAATATGAAAGATGGAAAGTAGAAGAATAAAATGCCACTTCTTCTTTCAAACAATTAAAAGAAGTCCCCAGCAACGGCGCCAATTTGATGAACACTGCAGAGCAGGGTATCTAATAACTACTAAGCTAGAAGCTAAGTAGATCGTATTCCATGGGTCTTCTAATAATCATCTACTCAAATGTAAAGGCAGAATATTCAGGTTTAACAAGTTGTGTGTGGTGTGAGTTCCACGACTTCTATTCTAGGAATGCAATCAAATTAAAAACTAAATTGAAAGACAGATTGAAAGATTGGTTGACTTAACAAAGACGACATACAAGCTTAGACTTTGAATCCCCCTTAGTTCAGCAGAGCATTGGCAATCACCAGATCAGCGGATTTCAATTCTCGTTCAATCAATTCTAAGACACCACCATAACTCCTTACCCTTAGGTTTAAGACTGGCGAACTTTCGCTCTATCCGATCTAGCTACCAAGATTAATTAGCCACCCGAGTACGGTCGCTTCTTGCGATGACTAAACCAACTGGTGGAATTACTAACGATTTATGAGTTACTCTTGCAGTGGATTAACCACAACTGGTTCCTACGAAAGGCACACTCCAATGAATATGTTAATTGTTGATTTGATGTTTTAAAGTGAGGCGAGCGTTCGCTTCTATCCTCAGCTTAACAAGAATCTAATCTAGGTGATCAAGCCAAACAAGAAACATAAGCAACGAAGAACAAACCAAACATGAAAGAGAAATTGATTGAACTTTGAATCTAATCACCGCCGATCCGTGACCGCTTTAAAGCACTGGGTCACTTAGGGTTCATCTAGTCTAAGCTCTACGAGTTTAGCTACTCATGTTCATAATAGTAGAATCAAAGATAGAAATAGAGTTCATCATGAAAAGGAAGAACAGATAGAAACTGCAAAACCTAATTAAGACGACTCTGGCAAAGCTTCGCTCTCCGATAATCTTCACTCTTAGCTCTGAATCTTCAAGATGAAAAGATGGCGTCACGATCTCTTCCTGGCTCTTCGAACTCTAAACTCTGCTCTCTCGAACTTCTTAAGTCTGGAACTCGTGAAAGTTCTATTATGAAAGTATATCCTTTTGTTGAGCCGCCGGTTAAGTATTTATACTTAACCCTATCAGCGCCGGATTATGTTAAAGTTTTCGGCGAAAACTTCAGAAGTCAAAGTTCTCACCAAAAACTTCTTCTTGAAAGCTGATGACACTCAATTTGACGTGATTATCAGACTCATTTAAGCGACATTTCCTTGCTTAAGACATGGTTTTTAGGGTAGAATAGCGAATATTCAATCAATTGCCCTATCTCGTGCCATTTGTGTTACTTTGGCCCGTTTCGGGTATATTTGATGGTTTTCTAGTGTTTTTATGTTAGCACAGATTTTTGCTGTCAAATAAAGTAGCCAAGGACGTGTCTAAGGCGTTGGAACCTCGAGGAATCACACCGGAATCGATCCAAGGAGTCAATCGAGTCGAACCAAAGTCTGCCCCGGTTTACACTAAAGTTTTCGCCAAAAATACCTTAGTGTTTTCGGCGAAAATCCCAGCACAAATCGACTGATGCTCATCAAAGGAAGTTTTCGGCGAAAACCCTAAGTTTTCGCCGAGAACAGATGATCCGAAAATCACATGAGAAAAGTAGCCGGTGGACCATCCATTTACACTAAGATTTTCGGCGAAAATCCTTCAATATTTTCGGTGAAAATATCAGGCTAAATCCGGCGGTTTAGGGTTAAGTATAAATACTTAACCGGCGGCCAAAATTAAAGAGGGAGGATCAATACACAACATAATTACCAACTAATACCGAACTTCAGAATTCTCTCAAGTTCTGGAGCAGAGAGTTTAGAGTTCGAAGAGCCAAGAAGAGATCGTGACGCCATCCCTTCACCTCGGAGACTTGGAGCTAGGATTGAAGATTACCGAAGAGCGAAGCTTTGCCAGAGTCATCAGAATTAGGTTTTTCAGTTCTTATCTGTTCTTCCTCTGGATGATGAACTCTGTTTCTGTCTTTGATTCTTTTGTGATGAACATGAGTAGATGAACTCGTAGAGCTTAGAGTAGATGAATGCTAAGTGACCCAGGGCTTTAAAGCGGTCACGGATCGACGGTGATTAGATTTCGAAGTTCAATCAGTTTCTCTTTGCATGGTTGTTTTGTTCTTGATTGTTGTACTGCGTTTCTTGTCTAGTTGACGCCTAGATTAGTTTCGTTGTTCTTGTGTTTCTTTTCTGGTTGATCGCCTAGATTAGGTTTTTGCAAGCTAGGGTTAGTCGCCAGACATCTCCCTGCTTTGGCGCATAAACTTGTCTTTCATGATCACCTAGTTTAGATTCTTGTTAAGCTGAGGATAGAAGCGAACGCTCGCCTCTCTTTAAAACATCAATTCAACCAGTTAACCTTATAATTGGAGTGTGCCTTTCGTAGGAACCAGTTAGGGTTAATCCGCTTCAAGAGTAACTCATAAATCATTAGTAATTGCACCAGTTAAGTTAAGTCATTGCGAGAGGTGACCGTACCCGGGCGACTAATTAATCTTGGTAGTTAGAACGGATAGAGCGAACGTTCACCGGTCTTAAACCTAAGGGTCAGGAGTTATGGTGGTGTATAGAAATTGATTGAACGAGAATTGAAATCCGCTGATCTATTGATTGCTGTTGCCTTGGTGATCTAAGGGGGATTCGAAATCTAAGCTTGTCTGTCGTCTGTCTGAACCATCCAATCATTCTGTCTTTCAATTTCATTTTAATTTTCTTGCATCTTAGTCTAGAAGTCGTGGAACTCACACCACGCACGAAGTGTTTAAACCTGAATAAATTGCCAGCTTCTTTGAGTACTGGATTAGAAGAAACCCTGTGGAATACGATCTGCTTAGCTTTCCAGCTTGGTAGTATTTGATCACTGTCCGGCAGCTCATCAAATTGGCGTCGTTGCCGGGGACTCTTCTATATTGTTTGAAAGAAGAGTTGGCATTTTATTCTTCTACTTTCCATCTTTCATTTCCCGTCACACTTCAATTTTACACCGGTTGTGCTTGTTTTTGTCCCTTGCAGATCATAGCAGGTACAGAATAGAATCACTTCCGTTCCATCTTCCCTACCGCAATGTCTGCTCCAAAGAGTCTTGCGGACTACAGTAAGCCGAGCGCATCTAACATTCAGTCTCCCATCATCGTGCCTTCTAATGACGACGATCCTGACTATTAGATCAAGATCCCCTTTCTGGGACTAATCTCTAGGGACGTGCAATTTGAGGGAAAGCCAGATGATAATCCTTGCACACATCTATCTGACTTTCTGGCTGTTTGTGAAACTTTCAAGTCTAAGAACCTCAACAAGAATGCTCTATGCCTTCGAGCCTTCCCATTCTCACTCAGAGGCGCCACGAAGAGATGGCTCACTAGCAAGCCACCCGGACACTACACCAACTGGGATGATCTTGCTCAGGAATTCATAGAGGAATACTTCCCTCCTTCCAGAACAACTGCTTACAGGAAAAACATCTCAAGGTTCAGACAGAGAGAAGGAGTTAGTTTACATGAAGCTTGGAACGAATTCCAAGGACTCCTCTACAATTGCCCTCATCATGGCTTCACTCAGATGCAACTAGCCGAGATCTTTGCTTGGGGTATGAATGAAGAATCATCTGAATGGGTTAACTCCTTAGCTGATGGAGATTACACCGCACTCACACCAGAAGCTGCTCTTCTTCACTTTGCAAACTGCGCATCTAAATCTAGAAGCTGGGACAGATAGTTTGGAGCAGCTAAGAGGCAACCAAGCCGTGAAAATCAGATCAAGAGCGAAGTGCAGAAAGAAATGAAGAAGATTTACGGTACAGCAAATAACTGATCTATAGGGGAGGTGAATTTTATTGATCAAGATCCCCCTAGATTCACCGGAGGACAGCAACCTCAGAGTTATACATTCGAGAATACTTGGGAAATCGAGATAGACAAGAAGCTCGACCTGATCTTGACAATACTCGATGACCATGAGGAGAGATTCAAACTACAAGCCCTCTTAAATCAAGATCATGAAGCTCGAGGTCAACGAGTGGAGAGCATGTTGAATAACATGTTTAGCCTGCTAACTAATAGCACCCTCCTTAATCAATCATCGGTTCAAGACGACTCTGCTATTAGGAAGGAGCACGTCAAGACTATCTCCACAAGAAGCGACAAGCAATCAGCTGATCCTGCAGCTCCTGAACCGGCCATAATTCCTGATGCTATAGCCATTGACAAGCCAGAGATCGAAGAGGAGGTGACTGCCCCGCCTTCCCTGACAAAGACAGCACCTGCGCCACCGCTCCCTCCATATCAGCCTCGGATTCCATTTCCTAAGGCTGCGCAATCAAAGGAGAAAGATCATGATACCCGGTACATAAGGTGGCATGGATACTTGAAGAACACAGATGTCAAGATACCAGTTACTGATGTTATCCAGATGATACTGGAGGCTGGAAAAGTC
Source organism: Linum lewisii (assembly GCA_034768395.1). NCBI lineage: Eukaryota > Viridiplantae > Streptophyta > Magnoliopsida > Malpighiales > Linaceae > Linum > Linum lewisii. The sequence continues at coordinate 57,473,546 of CM068296.1, forward strand.
GCGAAAGATCTTGCAAAGGACAAGATGAAGGGAGAGTTGTCTTCCGTCTCCCTCGAGGAAGAATGCTCCGCGATCCACAGCCAGACAACCGCCATACCTCCCCCAGATAAGTGTCGCGATCCTGGTGCTTTTACTTTGCCTTGCACTATTAAAAATGTGAAAATTGATCGTAGTTTAATTGATCTAGGTTCTTCCATTAATGTCATGCCTACCTGCTTGTATGAGAAATTGAACCTAGGTGAATTGAAATTGATTAGCATGCGTTTAGTGTTTGCCGATAGATCTGTGAAATTACCTAGGGGATTGATAGAAGACGTGGCTGTCAATTGTGGTCCTTTTACTATTCTGGCTGATTTTATTGTTATCGATACCCGAAGGGAAGATGTCACTCTTCTCCTTGGCCGACCGTTTATAGCGACAGCTGGCATTACCATTAATGTCCCGAATGGCTCGTTGACATTAAGGGTCAGCAAGGATACCATGACATTCCATCTAAAGGACGGTATGCAAATTCCTATCAGAGAAGAGGCGCATTGCTTATCTGTTGAAGCTATGGAGTTGGCTTCGGTCAACTCCGTTACTAATGAAAAATCTAGAGTTTCTGCAGAAATCTTCTTGCCAGGTGTTGGACAAGTCCCTAACCTGAAGAATGAGCTGCCGGCACAAGAGCCAAGAAAGAAGGAAGATCCGATGGCATTCCCCCATGAATCACCAAAAGTTAAGGATCATGGCGAGACGAAGAAGAAAGGAACAGGAGAGACCAAGGAGGTTTGGGGGCCAGTCATTAAACCGCCTTCTACCGAGCCACCAGAGAAGAATAATCCCATGAAGGACACTTCTTCGAAAGAAATGCTCGGGCCATTCAAAATTTCAAGTCACCTTCCCGATGGACGAACCAAGCTAATTCACGCACACGGGAAGAAGTTCACACTTGCCGGAGGATCCCCAAGGCCATATTTCATGAACTCCGACTCGGGCCTAAGAGAAATCCTGAGTTGGGATGTCTCTTGATCGCCGACCAGGTATCGTCCGGCTCAAGGACGTTAAGCAAGAGCGCTTCGTGGGAGGCAACCCACGGCTGGAGTCCGTTTTTGAAATTTTGAGTCAGTCTTTTCATCGTTCGAGTCAGGTTTGGGGGAGCCAAAGTGTCAGTTTAATTTCCTTTCGTTTTAATTTGTTTCGGTTGGGTTTTGAAAAAAAAGGGGTTTTTAAATAGTTTTTCGGTGAGAATTCAAACTTCTCACCGAAATCAATCTCAAATTTTGAAACAGTGAACTTCTCTTTTATTTTTGCCTATTTCGAAGAAGTTTTCGGCGAAAAACTGTGTTGTTTTGAAAATCAATTTCCTTTTTTCGGTCTGATTCCAACGCATACTTGATCGTCCAAATCGGAGCTCTGTAGCTCCGGTTATCCCCGAAACAAGTTTTTCACGTTTTTGGCCAACTTCGTCACTTTCCGTCCATTTTCTTGAGTCATGTCTTAAAAGTTAGTTGTTGGGTTTTCAATTTCGAATCTTTTGACATGATGATTGTTGAATTTTGACGAGTTTAATACCGGTCTACCTCGTTTTGCATGCCTGCTGTTTCGATATGATTTTTGCTGATCTGATTGAACTTAGATATTCTTGACTTCTCTAGGAATGCGGTGCCGTGAATTTGAAAAAAAAAGAGTCAAAATATGTTCAAAATTCCCCTAAACCTTCTTGGTTCGACTTTTATTCTGTGTGGATCCCGGACACTTGTCCCGGTATCCTTTTGATCTTTTTGTTGTTTTTGTTTTGTAGGAACTCGAGTAGTTACTCCGCTCCGCTCCGGGCTATCCGTGCTCATCCCCTACACCGACCATCTCATTCCAGGTTCTTCATATCTCTCTACTCTAGTTTAGTCCTGTGAGGACACAGAACGATTTAAGTGTGGGGTAGGATGTTAGAGAACCTTGCATGAACTTGATTGCCCTTAATTGTGTGTTGTGTGTTTCTCGGTGCCTTTCCAGTTTCTCTAGCATTAGAATTGCTCGGTTCTTGATTTTTGATGTTAAGTTGTTGTTCAATCTGTCATAATGATGCTTAGACTGCTTAACCTAGAACCTAAAAACCAACAAGTATACTTTGATGCTAAATTGCTTGGTCAGAACAGATTTTTTAAGAAAATCACACTTGTAGTTTGTAGCCTTGATTGCATGAAAATGACCGAATCCGACTAGCAAACCAACTGTTAGCTTTTGATCCATTGCACGTAACTTGCAATTTCAATTCTTTTGAGTGATTTTCTGTTTGCTTGAATGAGTTAGAATTTGCATGAGACCTACTCGAGACCACACGATGACATGAGTTCTAGAACGATAGGGGCACCTAGATTCAGCTACTAAGCCAGACACCCTACCCAACGATAAAATCCATTAGGTTTAAACCCTTGAGCTTGGCCTGTTCTTTCGGTTCGATAATACATTACAACCATTTCCCATTCTTTCATTCCCTGTTGATCCCCTGTGGTTGTAGTTCTAGATTGACCTACCTTAAGTCGGTTTGTGGTAACCTGCCTATAGCCATTAAATAGGTGGTCTTAGCTATTATGTCCAGACGTGTAAACCCCTCTAGCAACTAAAAGGAAGAATCGGCACAAAAGAAAAAAAATAGAAAAAGAAGAAAAGAAGCAAGTTTCGAAAAAAAAGAGAAAGAAGAAATCAAAAGCAAAAGAAGCAAAAATTCCTCCACATGGAAAACAAGCAAAGAAGTCAGAAAAAAATGTGTTAAAAGAAAATAAAAAGTGCTAGGTTGCTTGAGGGTATCTTAGGACGAGCGTTCATTATTCCACCCGTGTCTGGTTGGATGATAGGAAGCCACAGATTAGATTCGAGGGAAGTTAGTCGAAAGCTACACCGCACCAAAGCCATCATCATACATTCCCATCATCCATCTCATCATAAACCCAAGTAGTGTAGAATTCGTTACAGTCCTAGCAGGGAAGTCCTTCTTGACTGGTTACTCATGTTGTCACAGTGGTGGAGATGTGGTCAAAATGCAAACTTATGACATAATTCAGTAACAGAAAATGATCGAGAGCAGAAACACATCCTTAAACACAGAGAGTGAGAGTCCCCCATTTACTAAATATTTCCTGTGCGAGGAGTCTGGTCGGTCAGGTCAAATTCGTGCATAATTGGTCACGATTACTTGTCGTGTGCAGTTTATTAGTGAGACCAGGTGGTTTGGTTGATCTGTATGCATGTTAGGTTTCTTGTTCTAGGATCTATCGGTCTAATAATTCATTGTGTTTGATTGAGCTCCAATTTAATCGATCTTATCATTTGTGAACATGAGCGTTTCTATTCAGTTTGCTTGAGGACAAGCAAAAGCTTAAGTGTGGGGTATTTTGATGACACTCGATTTGACGTGATTATCAGCCTCATTTTAGCGACATTTCCTTGCTTAAGACATTGTTTTTAGGGTAGAATAACGAATATTCAGTCAATTGCCCTATCTCGTGCCATTTGTGTTACCTTGGCCCGTTTCGGGTCTATTTGATGGTTTTCTAGTGTTTTTATGTTAGCACAGGTTTTTGCCGTCTAATAAAGTAGCGAAGGACGTGTCTAAGGCGTTGGAACCTCGAGGAATCACACTGGAATCGATCCAAGGAGTCAATCAAGTCGAACAAAAGTCTGCCCCGGTTTACACTAAAGTTTTCCCCGAAAATTCCTTAGTGTTTTCGGCGAAAACCCTAGCATAAATCGACTGATGCTCATCAAAGGAAGTTTTCGGCGAAAACCCTAAGTTTTCACCGAGAACAATTGATCTGAAAATCACAGGAGAAAAGCAGCCGGCGGACCATCCATTTACAAAGGGATTTTTGCCGAAAATCCTTCAATATTTTCGGCGAAAATATCAGGCAAAATCGGCAGTGTTAGGGTTAAGTATAAATACTTAACCGGCTGCCCAAAATAAGATATACCTCGTAATTCACATAATTCTCAGAATTCTCATGAGTTTGGGAGAGAGTTTTAGAGTTCGAAGAGCCAGGAAGAGGTCGTGACGCCATCCCTTCACCTCGGAGACTCGGAGCTAGGATTGAAGATTACCGGAGAGCGAAGCTTTGCCAGAGTCATCAGAATTAGGTTTTTCCTTTCTTATATGTTCTTCCTCTGTATGATGAACTCTGTTTCTGTCTTTGAGTCTTTTGTTATGAACATGAGTAGCTGAACTCGTAGAACTTAGATTAGATGAACCGTAAGTGACCCAGGGCTTTAAAGCAGTCACGGATCGACGGTAATTAGATTCGAAGTTCAATCAGTTTCTCTTTGCATGGTTGTTTTGTTCTTGATTGTTGTACTGCGTTTCTTGTCTAGTTGACGCCTAGATTAGTTTCGTTGTTCTTGTGTTTTTTTCTGGTTGATCGCCTAGATTAGGTTTTTGCAAGCTAGGGTTAGTCGCCAGACATCTCCCTGCTTTGGCGCATAAACTTGTCTTTCATGATCACCAAGTTTAGATTCTTGTTAAGCTGAGGATAGAAGCGAACGTTCGCATCTCTTTAAAACATCAATTCAACCAGTTAACCTTATAATTGGAGTGTGCCTTTCGTAGGAACCAGTTAGGGCTAATCCGCTTCAAGAGTAACTCATAAATCATTAGTAATTGCACCAGTTAAGTTAAGTCGTTGCGAGAGGCGACCGTACCCGGGCGACTAATTAATCTTGGTAGTTAGAATGGATAGAGCGAACGATCGCCGGTCTTAAACCTAAGGGTCAGGAGTTATGGTGGTGTATAGAAATTGATTGAACGAGAATTGAAATCCGCTGATCTATTGATTGCTGTTGCCTTGGTGATCTAAGGGGGATTCGAAATCTAAGCTTGTATGTGGTCTGTCTGAACCATCCAATCATTCTGTCTTTCAATTTCATTTTAATTTTCTTGCATCTTAGTTTAGAAGTCGTGGAACTCACACCACGAACGAAGTGTTTAAACCTGAATAAATTGCCAGCTTCTTTGAGTAGTCGATTAGAAGAAACCCTGTGGAATACGATATGCTTAGCTTTCCAGCTTGGTAGTATTTGATCACTATCCTGTAGCTCATCAGCTATCATGAAAACACTAGAAAACCATCAAATAGACCCGAAACGGGCCAAAGTAACACAAATGGCACGAGATAGAGCATTTGAGTGTATTTTCGTTATTCTGCCATAAAAACAATGTCTTAAGACAAGAAATCTTGCTTAAATGAGGCCGATAATCACGTCAAATCGAGTGTCATCACTATTCCACGTAGAAAAGGTGACCTACACATGCAAGAACATCAACCTAACTAGTTTTGATCTCACTAATTTCTATACACGTTAAGTAGTGGTTTCATTAAAGCTCGTTTCTTGGCAAAACAAATAATCATAGTTAACCGACTATGATAACACCAATTCTAATCAAAAAGATTTTAAGCTCTAGCCATGATGTGGATGTGGAGGTAGGAAAAGTGACATGGCTATCGACTCGACTTCATCCGTTTCTAGATCTGTACATTACATGTTCTAGCTAGGACCGATTTAAACAACAAATTATTTGAGATTCAAACTTCTTCCATTTATTTACTGCATACTAGTGCTCGATACCAACCACTTCACTTAGGTGTTGGACCTGCATAGCTCACAGTATTTGTGCCTATGCTAGTGCTCAACCCGAACACTTCACTTAGGTGTCAGGCTTGCCTAGCTTTGATTTTAAGCACTTGAATGAACTTAACATTGATTTGGACAACTTAATTACTTGATTTAACCATTTAGCCACTTGATCCAAGCTAGTTATAACTTTTTACACAAGATTTCGAATTGGATTTCGGTCTAATCTCAAGCCACAATCACAAGTGAACAAATATGGAGTGAAAATAAACATGGGAGAAGCTAGCATTTATCATCTTAGAACGATGTTATCGAGCTTTGTGATTAACAAGCAAAACAATTTAATTAATTCAAGTTTCAATTACAAGAGTGATTTATGATCTGTTCTGACCTAGACTCATTTAATATCAGTGTCGACTTATTGGTTACAGGTTCTAAGTGAACAGTCTAGACGTCATTGTGAAAAATTGAAGTCAATTTAACATCAAAAGTCAAGAATTGAGCAATTCTATGCTAGAGAAATTTAAAAAATGAACCATAGACTCACCGAAAATCAAGCAAGATCATGCATAATCTTAGAATCCTACCCCACCCTTAAACGGTTCTGTGTCCTCACATGACTAAACTATAGTAGAGAGATACGAAGAACCTGGAAGGTGATTGTCGGTGTAGTGGATGAACACAGAACGTCCGGAGTAGAGCGGAGTGGCTACTCGAGTTCCTACAAAACAAAAACAACAAAAAGATCAAAAGGATACCAGGACAAGGGTCCCGGATCCACACAGAATAAAAGTCGAAACGAAGAAGGTTTAGGGGAAATTTTGAAAATATTTTGACTCTTTTTTTTACTACACGACACTCCTAGAGCAATCTAGAACGTCTAAGTTCAATCCGCTCAGAAAAATTCACACTGAAACAGCAGGCACGCAAAATGAGGTAGACCGAGAGGTCAACCAAAATGAAACTCGTCCAAAATTAAAAATCATCATGTCAAAAGATTCGAAATTGTAAACCCAACAACTAACCTTGAAGACATTACTCAAGAAAATGGACGAAAAGTGACGAATGTTGGCCAAAAACGTGAAAAGCTTGTTTCGTGGATAACCGAAGCTACAGAGCTCCGATTTGGGTGATCAAGTATGTGTTGGAATCAGACCAAAAAAAGGAAACTGAATTTGAAGAATAGACACAAGTTTTTGGCAAAAAATATGAAAATTTTCACCGAAAACTTCCTTTGAAAACACACAAAAAATAAACAGACGCTCACTGTTGAAAAATAACCAAAATTTTCGGCGAGAACTTTTAGGTTCTCGCCGAATACTTTGTTGAAAACCCAAGTTTAAAAACTAACAGCAAAAATCGAACAAAAATTAAACTGACACTTTGGCTCCCCTGAACCTGATTCGAACGACGAAAAGACTGACTCAAAATTTCAAAAACGGACTCCAGCCGTGGGTTGCCTCCCACGAAGCGCTCTTGCTTAATGTCCTTGAGGTGGCCGATACCTGGATGGCGATCAAGAGACATCACAACTCAGGATTTCTCTTAGGCTCGAGTCGGAGTTCATAAAATACAACTTTGGGGATCCTCCGACAAGTGTGAACTTCTTCCCGTTTGCGTGAATTAGCTTGGTTCGTTCATCGGGAAGATGACCAAAAATTTCAAATGGCCCGAACAGTTCTTTTGAAGAAGCTTCCTTTAGAGGTCTTTTCGTGGTCGTCATCTTCTTTTGTTTGAGTTCCTGTTCAGCACTTGTTACAGATATCTTGGGGAAAACACTTGGAATGACATTAGTAGCGGAGTTGACCGAGGCCAACTCCACAGTTTCTACGGATAAACAATGTGCTTCTCCCTTAGGAATGTATTTCATACCGTCCTTGAGACGGAGTGTTGTAGTATCCTTTCCAACCCTTAATGTTAACAAGCCATTTGGGACATTAATGTTAATGCCGGCTGTCGCCATAAATGGTCGGCCTAGGAGAAGAGTAGAATCTGTTCCTTGAGTATCCATTACTACATAATCAGCTAAGAACGTGAAAGGACCACAACAAGTGATTACATCCTTGATTAATCCCCTAGGTTCCTTTAGAGATTTGTCAGCGAACACTAAATGCATGCTAGTAGGTTGTAGTTCACCTAGGTTCAGTTTCTTATATAAACACATAGGCTTAACATTTATAGATGCACCTAGGTCAACCAAACTATGCTCGACCTCAATGTCATTATTGATTAAAGGTAACGTAAAAGAACCAGGGTCGGAGCACTTAGCTGGGATAGGTATGGGTGGTGATCGAGATTTGATAGCCGAGCATTTTTCCTTAGATGGAGTGGAAGGTGCTTCCTTCTCCTTCTTCAAGTTGTTCTGCTCACCGCTCCTGGTTGTGATGGCTTTAGCATGCTCATTGATGTGATCATATTTAGTGCATTTTAAGTCCTCGATTAGCCTAGGGATCACCCATGTTTGATCTCATTTTGCTATGATTTATAGGCCTTTATGGATGTTTTATGCAAAGTGCCCTTTTGTTACCCGATTGCCACTTTGAGGCCAATTCTATGTCTATTGGAGTTGTTTTCTTTTCATTTTCAGGTTTTGGCATTGAAGTACTGGTGACAAGGAGCACGTAGGATCAAACGGGAGGTCAATCGGAGCTAGGATGGAGGAGATATGGCCGTTGCAAAATTGAGAAAAGTGCACGGTGTCATACATGAGTTTTCGGCGAGAACCTTATAGTTCTCGCCGAAAACTCTCAGCAATTGCAATCAGAAGAATTACAGGAGACGGGCGTCCGATTTATGAAGAATTTTTCGGCGAAAAATATCTGAGTTTTCGCCGAAAACCTATGAGGAAATGACCAGCCGGTCGGTGTTTTCAAAGATATTTTCGGCGAAAATCCTACATAGTTTTCGCAAAAAATTTAAGGCATTTCTGGTGCAGTATATAAAGAAGAAGGAGGCGAAAATTAAAGTGGAGATTATTATTTTACACTATCGCCAATCACTCTCTCTCAATTCCCTGAACCGCTGAACACTCCCTCTCTCTCAACCAATCATCCCTCTCCCTCAATTGTTGATCAACTTGAAGATCAAGGATCTAAGTGAAGTCCTCCATATCTTGGATTGGAGCTTGAAGAGCCAAGTAGGAAGATCCTCCATGGAAGTAAGGATGGTCTCCTCTACTCAATTTCAGGTTTCTTCCATGGTTATGCTAGGCTAAGCATAGGTTTAGTTTAGTGAGGGATGGATCAAGCTATGATAGGCGATTGATTTTATGGATTGAGTTTCTCTTAGCCATTTGTGTAAGAAGATGATCCTAGACCTTGTGCTTTGTAGCCATTAGAGCTTGATTTGTTCTTTTGGTATTGTGTATGTCTCTCAATACATGAGAATGATTGATTGATGTTGATCTAAGGTTGTAGGATTGTAATTGGATGATTTGAGAGATTGGATTATACAATTGCAACCATTTTGAGCTTGTTTTTCCTTGTTGTCATTTTATCAAACACTTGGTGTGCATTTAGTTTTCTTTCATTTGAGGTTGAAAGACCCTTTTGGTTGCTAGACTAGTGCTATATGATTGACATGAGAGTGTCTTGCATCATTTACCTTGTGTTAGATGAATGTTAGCATAGAATTCAAGTTTCAAGCATTTCATTGAACTAGTTAAGGCACTTCATTCCCTTTGTTCACATAGCGAAAGCATGGTTCATTTGGTCTAGGAGTAGAGAGTCAATTGTGCGAGAGTTCATTAATTCTACTTGAGTGAAATGCATGGTCATTAGTTCACACATCGTTGCTTGAGATTCAATTCAGCTTTCATGAACCTTGAGCTTGAAGAAACCCCTTGCTAGGCTAAACTCCTTTCTCTCTTGTTTGTTCAATTTTACTTGTTAGTTTTGCCTTGTTTGTTTATGCTTTTGATTTGTTCTCATTCAAAACCAAACCTCAATTCAAATGTTTAGACCGTTCATGAATTTTTTGAGTATTAGCTTATGAGAGGACCTTGTGGAATACGACCTTGGTAATTAAATTCTTATCACTCATTCTTCATGGCTGGGATGCTTTGAGACGGTGCCTCACTGAAGAGAGGACTGTTAGCCAACATGCTAGCAATACTATTCACCATGCTCTCCACTCGCTGACCCTGAGCGATTTGTCCTTGGTTAAGAGCAGCTTGGGCTTTGAACAGGTTATCATGATCGTCGAGTCTTGTCATAATCAGGTCAATCTTCTTGGTCATTTCGCTCTCCCAAGTGTTCCCCAACGCATATTTATGAGGTGGTTGTCCTCCGGTGAATCCAGGAGGATCTTGATAACTATTGCTCAAGTACTGATTCTGGCTCTGGTTGAATCCGAAGTTGTAAAGAGGACGCTCTTGGAAGCTTCCTTGTTGTTGAGGAGGTTGTCTGAACTGACGGTAATCGGAGTAGCCTCTTTGATTGTTGGTGAAGCCTTGATCAATAAAATTCACTTCCTCTATAGACCAGACATCTACTGTACCAAAATTCTTCTTTATGTGTTTCTGTATTCGACCTTGATCTGATCTTCAAGGCTTGGTCGGCTCTTAGCTGCTTCAAACTGTCTCTCCCAATTCCTGGACTTAGATGCACAATTTGCAAGGTGAAGAAGAGCAGCTTCTGGTGTGAGTGCGGTGTAGTCTCCATCAGCTAAGAAGTTAACCCATTTAGCCGATTCTTCGTTCATCCCTCGGGCGAAAATCTCAGCTAGCTGTCTCTGCTCGAATCCATGATGAGGGCAATCGTAGAGGAGTTCTTGGAATTCGTTCCAAGCATCATATAAACTTACTCCCTCACTCTGAAAAAATCTGGCAATGCTGCCTTTATAAGCTGTAGTTCTTGAAGGAGGAAAGTATTCCTCTACGAAGTCTTGAGCTAGATTATCCCAATCGGTGTAGTGGCCAGGTGGCTTGCTACTGAGCCATCTCTTGGCGGCGCCTCTAATGGATAATGGAAAGACTCGTAAGCATAATGTGTTCTTATCGAGGTTCCCACTCTTGAACGTCTCGCACATGGTTAGGAAGTCCGCCAAATGGGTGCATGGGTTATCGTGCGACTTCCCTTCAATTTGAACATCCCAGAGATCATTTCCGGGAGGGGGATCTTCATCTCATAGTCAGGATCATCATCGTTGCACGGTACAGTGATGCTAGACCAAACATTAGTCGCGCTTGGTTTATTGTAATCCGCAATGGTGCGTTGCGCAGCCATTGCGGTAGGCGAAGGTGGTGGTGAATCTGAAGTAGCGGATGAAGCGGACGAAGATGAGGAGTTCTCCTTTAATTCCTCGATCTTGATAGGGGTAAGAGGTGTAGGCAGAATGATTCTGACTTGCTTCCGAACTCGCGCTTGCTTTGGCGGAGCAGAAGTACTCGGCTTAAACTGAGAACGAGTGAGCGGGCGGTTCATAAACCTGTAAAACAACCTACAAGCAACAAAAGCAAACATAACCAGCGTAAAATCAAAGTGTGATGAAATATGAAAGATGGAAAGGTAGAAGAATAAAATGCCAACTCTTCTTTCAAACAATATAGAAGAGTCCCCGGCAACGACGCCAATTTGATGACACGCTTTTGACGTGTGTTTCAAATAACTAATCTACAGAAGTAGACTAGACCGAATCTCTCGAGGTTTCTTCAAATTGACTACTCAAAGAAGTTGGCGAATTACTCAAGTTTGAACAAGTTGTGCGTGGTGTGAGTTCCACGACTTCTACACTAAGATGCATGAAAATTAAATTGAAATTAAAGAACAAAATGTTTGGTTAGTTTAGACAGACTACAGACAAGCTTAGATTTCGAATTCCCCTTAGATCACCAAGGCAACAGCAATCACAAGACCAACGGTTTTCAATTCTCATTCAATCAATTTCTAAACACCACCATAACTCCTTACCCTTAGGTTTAAGACTGGCGAACGTTCGCTCTATCCGATCTAACTACCAAGATTAATTAGCCGCCCGAGTGCGGTCGCTTCTTGCGACGACAAAACTAAGTGGTGCAATTACTAGTGATTAATGAGTTACTCTTGAAGTGGATTAACCCTAACTGGTTCCAATGAAAGGCAGACTCCATTGAATAGGTTAATTGGTTGAATTGATGTTCTAAAGTAAGGCGAACGTTCACTCTATCCTTATCTTAACAAGAATCTAAACTAGTTGATCAAGGAAGATAAGTTTATGCGCCAAAGCAAGGAACTGTCTAGCGACTAACCCACACTTGCACAAACCTAATCTAGGTGACCAAGCAGGAGAGAAACACAGGAACAACAAAACTAATCTAGACGTCAACTAGACAAGAAACGCAGTAAAACAATTAAGCACAAAACAACCATGCAATGGAACTGATTGAACTTCGAATCTAATCACCACCGATCTTGACCGCTTTAAAGCCCTGGGTCACTCAGGTTCATTTAATCTAAGCTCTACGAGTTTAGCTACTCATATTAGATACAAGAGAATTAAAGACAAACAAGGCATACATCTCAGGTAGGAAGAACAGAGAAGAACTGTAAACCCTAATTTGACGAATCCATGAAGCTTCAATCTCGACAATCTTCAAATCTTAGCTCCGAGCTCTCCAAGGATGCTCTCAATTCTCTCTATTGACCCTCTAGGTCTGGAAAGTATTCCAAGATTGAATGTGTAAAATGAATGATTGAAAGAAATAATTGTCCTCCTACTTGTAGCCACTACTTCTATTTAAATAGGGTAGATTAGGGTTTTCCAACCCAGCCGCGGAAAAGGAAAGAATTTATGGCGAAAACTTAAGAAGTTTTCGCCGAGAAGTTCAGTTGAATCATCCTGTGTGTATTTCTTCAATAGTTTTCGGCGAAGACTTTAACTTTTCGCTGAAAACTTCTTCGCAATCGGCTGTGGGTTTCTGAAGGTATTTTCGCCGAAAACAATGTGCTGGGTAGTTGGATCCTCGGTTCTGACTCCAGTTTGACTTCTGCTTCGCTCCTTGAGGTCTTGAACACGTTTGTGGTTATGTATTTGACGGCAAAAACCTAAACTCTTACAAAAACACTAGAAAACCATCAAATAGATCCAAAAAGGGCCAAAGTAACCAAATCGGTAGGAAATAGGGTAGTTGAGTGATTATTCGCTATTTTACCCTTAAACCACGTTTCAAGCAAGGAAATGTCGCTTAAATGGGGCTAAAAATCACGTCAAATCGAGTGTCATCATGGTTCCATAGCCAACCGGATGAAGTTTCACCACCTGGGCACAACTTGCTCAAGAATTCTTGGAGGAGTTCTTTCCTCCCTCCAAGACATCAGAGTTTTAGAAGAGGATTGCGTGCTTCATGCAACTGGACGATGAATCCCCTTCTGATTGTTGGTACAGATTCCAAGAGCGTCTAAGAGCCTACCCACATCATGGGTTTGGAGATGTGAAACTTGCCAATTTCTTTGGCACGGGATTGAATGACACAAAAACCATGATCATGAATGAGTTGGCGCAAGGAGATGTTTATGCTCTATCTCTAGCTGAGGCTCTTACTCACATTGCCTTGGTTGCGAAGCAGAGTAGGACTTGGCCGAGGAGAGATGCTCTTCGAGATACTAACAATGGAGACACTTCTCCTTTGCAAACATTGGTGGGCACCCAAGCTAGGGAGTTGAAGAAGTGATCACAACCAAATGGTCGATCCCAAAGATACCTAGAAAAAGCTAGGGTTGAATTCATGGGTCCCTCGATGGAAGGGTACTCATATGGGAGTAGAGCTAACAAAGGGTTGTGTGGTGTAGGTTCCACGAAGAGTCAAACAACACAATCAAAGTCCACTAGCATAAAACACAGGTCAACTTAATGAGAAAAGTCAACGCGGGCTCAAAGAGCATGGAAAGAGTGAGAACAAGTCAAGGTGCATACAACCGGGAAGAAACAGCGGAAAGGAAGGGATGAATGATAAGGAAGGGTAGGTTGTGGGTTCACTTATAAGCTTATGATGCCTTACTTATGGAAATCAGGTAGAAAACGAGTCAATGCAAGACAAGTAACACTCCATGACCCTCACACAATTCATCGAGCCATTCCTAGGATCCCTAGCGAGGTCCTACTACTATGCGGATGGAAAGACAATAGATCTTTCGACCAAAGTAGTCAAAACCACCACGCATGCCAAGTGAGATAACAGCTAAGTAGGATCAACAACATGTAACTCTTTTCGATCATCACATGTAGGTAGGCAATCACACCTCAAACTTGAATACTAGCAAGCATCTATACGAGTTAGGACCCAATTCACCAACATACATGAGCAAACAAAGTGTCTAGTTTCACCTTCAACACCCTTTGCACAAGTCATGGACAATTTTGAGTAAGAAAATGTGAATAGTCATAAGAATGATTACAAGTCTTGCATCCACACTACGCATCCACACAACTTATCCACACAATTGAAACAAAAAAAAAACACCCAATCACCCATGGATCCCCCCAACCCAAATCCTAGGTCTAGTGGGCCATACAATGAACAAGAACAACCATCAATCTACACAAAGAAGTGAATAAAGTAGACATTCTTCGCTCTAGATGGAGTACGAATGGATGGAGGATGGTGTTGAGTCTTGGGGAGTGGCTGGAATAGAGGAGGAGACACCCTTCCTTCGTCAAAATCTTCTTGGAGGAAACCAGAAACGAACTCCCTTTCAAAATGCCCAAAAGAGGGGATTTATGGTGGCTAAGGGGGTGACCGCGGCCGTGGGTTAGGCGTGGGGACGAGGGGTGACCGGCCAAGGGTTGGCCTTTTTAAGGCCCACGGCCTTACCCCTCTCCTTCTTCACTTTTTGTTCAAAAATTTCGGACAATAACGTGCTAATATTCCGCAAATCATGCCCACCGCAGGTAGGGTACAGTTAACCCCCTAGCTTACTTTGCAGACAGCTTCCAGACCCCAACTTTAAGAGATAACTTCGGGAGCTGTGGACCTTCGACTGGGGCACCGTTTGAACCGGGTGACACCTTGTTTAGCAATATCCAATGGTGCAACTTGAAATGAAATAAAAACACTAGAAATCAGGTGAAATGGACTATGAAAGTCCCTTGTCGTTGGCTCGCTGCAAATAGTTAAAGTGTTAAACCAAACTAAAAGACAACGAAACCAACAGGAAAGGGGGCAAAACTCCTAGATTATATGGTTAAGTGAGGGGGAAAAGGTTATATATTTTCCTTGCATCAAGAAGCTACAACAAAAGGTTGATAGGATGTCAGCTAGACATTATACCTCTAGTAACTTCTCATGTAGAGGTTCTTACAAGGAAGTGAAGAGCTGCGAGACTTGTGGTGACCCTCCTCATTCAGAGCGCATCTATCTGCAATACCCTGAAACCAAGAATCTCTAGGAGCCTTGTGGATGGTGTGGTAATTGCAAGGACAACGAAGGAGAGTGAAAAAACTTTGGGAGCAGCTACCCATTAAACAGCGAGGAACTCCACTTTATTTCTCTAGGCTATCCATAGAATAAGTCTAGGTATGGTGGTTTCAGAAAGAAGCGCGGTACAACTGCGACTACAACCAGGATCAAAAGAAGAACTCAGGTAATCAAGGACCAGGAAATTATTCTAGACCTCTGTACCACCCTCCAAACTCAGCTGGAAGGAATAACAATGGATCATCTAGTAGTGTGGAGTCAACCACTAGGGATATTATGTAGAGGTTGGAGAGGATGGAGACAAAGAAAGACCTGAGGTTGGAGCCAATGGAGAACAAGTATGGTCTATGATTTGCAAACCATGAGACGCAAATCAAGGGTCAACATGCTGAAGCTCATATGACAGACCCAAATTGCTGAGCTGGTACAGTTGATGGTAGTGAATATGCGATAACCAAAATCTCTACCTAGCAGCACCGAGTTGAATCTGTGACAAAAGCACTTGAAGGAGGTTTTAGCACAAGAAGAGGAGAAGCCAGTTTCTCCTAGAAGTTGATTCAATGGCTTCATTCCTATCCCAGAATTGCATGATGACAAATCATGAGCTAACTATTATTGCATCTTGGGAGAACCGAAATGAAGAATGCAACCATCTCAAGGCAACGGTTCTTTAAGAAGTCAACGACTCTCTAGATCACATCTTTGAGGATGATAGCTCGGATGATGATGAGTTTTGGAGATTGAATTTTCATCATCGGAAGAACTATAAGACCCCTACCTTTCATCTTGTGGCGAATGATGATGCCTCTAATCCTCCCCTTGAGCATGAGCTTTCTACGGTTGTAGCTGCTCTAAAGGTAGAACCCTCGATTTCTACGGATGAGACCCTCATAGATGATCACAACCACTATGAAGTAAACTATGTGGTGCCCTGGTAGAAGGAAGAGAAAGAGGCACCAAAAAAAGATGAAGTTGGTGGAGAAAGAGATGAAGGAGGACTTGACTTTGATTGGGAACTTCTAGAAGACTCGTCCTACCGGTTCCCTGAAGTTCACTCACCCCCAATGGGGAAATATTCAAGTCACATTCCCAATCACCTTCCCTTGAAGCATGATGAAGAGAAAAACTACAAGAAGATTGGATGGGATGGTGACTTCTAGCCTCCTGTACCCCAGGTATCGTCTAGCTCAAATACGTAAAAGAAAGAGCGATCTTGAGAGGCACCCCTTGCATATCCTCATTTGAGACTTTTTATTTGTTGTTTTAAAACTTTTGTTGGATTCAGTTTTGTGGAAGTGTGGTTTGGATGGTTCTGTGTGGTTTTATTGTAGGTACTTTGGCGTGGAAAATCTCAAATCTTTGAGCGGAACTCTTATTAAGACTTCTCATTGTGAGGATCACATCATTTCCCGGTATCATCTTCCCTACTCTCTCCCAGAATTTTTGCTCGTACAATGAACGACATTGGCTTGTTTAAGTGTGAGGTGGGACCATGCATGTTTGGGTTTGATTGTTGCTGTGATTTTGATTGAAATGAGGATTATGTCAATTTTTTTGATTCTATCAGTGCTTTCCCATTTCCCCTCATGGCTTATACTCTTTGAATTACATAAATCAAGTGTAGAAGTGTTCATTCCCTTTAATTGTTTGACGAAATCGGTTGTGGTGTCTTTTACTTAGTGAATGTGTGAGAACCACAACATGACCATAACCCAATCTTTCATCCTTATAGTAGTCCAGGGACTTGCTCTAGTTGAATTAATGAATGATTTACTTAGATTTGCGAAAGACTTGGTCTAACCACCGATTGAATTCCCTAGTTTGATGTCATGTCCAGTCTAGATAAGGGATTTCTAAAAGTCTGTTTGTTCCATAAAGTTGCTCAATCAAAGTTAAAGTTTTTGTTGTAGGTCGATTCACGAGCTAGCATAGGTACCCGCACATTGGTTAGAAAGTTTCAATGTAGCATTTTCTTCTCAGCCTACTCCTAGTCGTGGTCAAGGTCTAGGATTAAGCAGAATTCCAAAGGTTTTTGGCTGCTCCATACCTAGTGGTATCCACAACCGTCCGTACTGACCAAGTAATTAAATGAAAAGGGAAGGAAAGAAAGAAAAAAGATCGTCTAATTTGAAATTATGTTTTCTTTCCCTTATCTAGAGAGTGTCGGGTTGCGTCCTAGAGTAAATGCATGGGAGTTTGTATTGTCTTGCCATTTCCAACAACTAAATCAAGTCCATTTTCTACTACTAGGAAGTTGTTTGGTTTAAAGTGTGTGGTCGAGCTTAATATTCTGATTCACTAAGATTTTAGACACCTTTCACATTGTTCTATGATTCATGATATTCTTCACTTGTACATTCTTGCGTATGTGCATTGCTACTTTGAGTTTTTGGTTGAGGACAACCAACGTTCAAGTGTGGGGTGATTTGATGACTTGAAAAATATATCATTTTATCCCCCATAATTGATAAATTATTTCTTGGCATTCGAATGGTTTTGTTGTCTTTTGAATGGTTTTGTACTTAATTGTGTTAATTAGTCATAAATAGCCTCTTGGGACCCTTACGATCCATTTTCACGTTTATTAAGTGTTTTTTATTAGTTTTCAAGCCATTCCATTATAAAGAATGGAAGCACGGAGCCACGGGTTCAAAACGGTGATCAAATCGGAGTCTGGATGCTCAAGATATCGAAGTTTGATGAAAAGTTGACCTCTTGTTGTCAACGCACAACCAATGCATTGCGTTATGGTCTGCGCTGCTGAGAGTTCCCAGTGGTTCTGGTGTATGTTGGGCGTGTGGCCGGCGCACCCGCCACCAGCGCATAGCGACAGCCTTATAAATGCTGGTTTTTCAGTTTTTTTAATGAGATTCGACCATGGCTCGCCTCCAGACCTATTTTGACAAAGGGGAACCTCGCCAAAGCTTCCCCATCATCCCTAGACACCTTCACTCATTCCTAATCATCACCAATCATCATTTATCACCATCTACACATTGGAAGCACGAATCGAAGAAGAAGACACCCAGACTGAAGAATCATGGCTTTGATCTCCATTATAGGTTTTGTCTTTCTTTCTCTTTTCATGTGTAATTGAACCCTTATGGGTTAGATTTGTGGATCCCTAAGGGGATTGATTATTTGATTTGTTGTGTTGTGTTGGACGATGATGAACTATGTTTATTAATGTTTTGCAATGGCTACTTTGGTTCTTCATGTGTTTTTGCCATGTCTTGAGTTCATGCTTGAATTCGGTATCAATGTTTGGCTTAAATTATCCCAAAAAAAGTTTTATGTCATAAGGATTGATAATATATGCTTTATTGATTGTTATGCTCGAGAGAGGGGCGATATTTAAGTCCATTTGAGTTGAATTTCTTCTCAGACATTTTGTCTAGCACTTAGCGTGTGATGTGATCCTCCACAGTTGCCCCAATGCCAATAGGTATTCCTACAACCCACAAGGGTCCCAGTCAAAGGAAGAACCCTAGGGCCATACAAGAAGCGTGTAAGGCCAAGGAAAGCTCTCTAACAAGTCATGAGGCCTAGGTACGTGACCAAATACAGGCTCAGGCCCCAACCAACAGCCAAACAAGCTAGGATGTCAGTCAGGCCACCCCTAGCATGGAGGCAATGACCACACCTGGGATCCTCTGGAGGTATTTTTGGAGTACAGGCAATGAAGGACAAAAGAGTACCTGGCCAGAAGAGGGTGGCACCCGAAGACAGGCCCTAGAGCGAGCCCCGGACCGGGCCAAATGCAAGAAATGAGCTCCAGGCCAAATGCCACGAGCCCTGGACCAGCACCAGCCCTTGAAGACCCTATGAGGACATTCTTGAAGACTTGGCCGAAGCAGAATGCAGAAGGCCTGGCCAGAAATGGAGAAGGCCAAGTTGATGTGAACCGCTGCAACCGTGGGCAGACGAACCTTAAACACCACAAGGTGATGATCGTGCAACAGGAAGAAACCGTCGGAACCAGGATGGAAGAGGACTTTGACCCGCTAGCTATAAAGGAGCTAGGAACCAGAAGTATCAAGTCGAAGGCGCCACTTCAAGGGGAGGATACCCTAGACGATAAGCCGGTCTAAACGACGGTCTATTCCATGAAAGTCGAGAAGAGAATAGCAATTCCATGCTAAGAGAAAACCGAAGTTTAAGAGTTTATTAATTTCAAGGTGTGTCTTACAAGAGAGGCGAAGGCCTCTATTTATAGGGGAAGGAGTAGGGAACAAGCTCTCCTATTCCTCCTTAGAAACTAACTAATAAATAATAAACAAGTAAAAAGAGTCCTATTTAGAAAACTAAAGAGGACTTTAACTAATCCTAATCTAGACTAAAAGAAGGTAAACTTCGGACTCCAGTCCCACAAGGAATAAGAATCCTATTTAGAGAAGAACTCCCAACTTGGGAGCCAAGTTTCCCCAAAAACAGCCTAAACGGGTTCTGGAATGATTGGCCGAATAGATACCAAACAAATTCCTAAAATTCTGATATTTTGCAGATCCGTAGTAGACTCCATGGGCTACAACTTTAATGTTGGACATCAGCCCAAATTCTGTCTCCAAGTATCCCATATTCATCAATCCTTGTCGGACTGGGAATCTGTCCAGAAATCCGGGTTTGGCCCTTGTTCACTTTAGTTCTGGCCCGTAGCTTATTAGTCGTGGGCTGAACTCTTGGCTCTCCTCCAAGTTTGGATTCTCCTTGATCCTCTCCTCTTGGATCAGGCTCAGGTGGTGGCCTGATCACAGCTCCTTGCTTGGCCTTCCTCGGATCAGCATCGAGTCTTCCTCCTTGGTGCTCCAACCATGCTTTACTTGGCCAAGCTCTATCTCCTTCAGTTATGCTCCAAATTGAGCACCGTTTGTTGGAGCTGATTCCTGCGTCTTCAAGGTAGCCAAGGCCTTTAGAAAATCCCATAAGGCCCGTTCCGTTTGAGAGCTAGGCTCAAAAGGCTCGTCTGGGGTTCCCGACGCTTGGTCCGGCGCCCAGGGCTGGCTCAAGGCTGGGATTCCTTCCATTATGGCCAAGCCTACTTCATTATGCTTCAGCCACATCTTTAGGAATGTCCTCAGAGGGTCTTCAGGGGCCGGTGTTGACCCAGAGCTCATAGTACTTAGCATGGTGCCTAGTTTAGGTGCTAGGCTCGGCCTGGGGTCCGGGTCGGGGCTCGGTGTCAGCATCAGCTCCTGGAGAGTCATTAGCCTGACTCTGGCTGGGGTAGGAGCTAGCCTTGTTGCCTGGTTGAGGATCAGCATCCTCCCAGGTGCATCTTCTGGCTCCGGGGCTTGGGCTCTTCTAGGCTCGGGAGGTGGTGCTGGTGTAGGCCTGGAGCAGGTGTACTCTCGGCCCGACATCAGTGGTGGGGCCGGATCGGCATCAGTTGTGTCCAAGCCGGGCTTGGTGGCCAGGATCACATCACAAGTCCTGAGCCAGCCCCGGGCGCCACAGAGGAGCACTTTGAGCCGATCCACCAAATGGCTCGGGCCCTTTGGGAAATTCCAACGGCCCTAAATAGCTTGAAACCCCCAGGAACACTCTCCAGCAAACGGCGTTGCATCTGGAGAAGAAATGAAGGAGGAGCCATGTAGGGAAGTGCTCATACACGATCCGAGTCCATACATGTAATCCCACCGAGCTAAAGACTCCCATCCGGGCCAGCAATCCCTGCTGCCACGTCCAGAAGACCACGGGCCTAAGTCCTTCTAGGACTAGGACAGGAGGGGAGCGCCTAATCTGAGTCAGAGTCCCTGCCCAGCCATCCCCAAGTCTTGCTTGATGATGACACTCAATTTCACGTGATTATCAGCCTCACTTAAGCGACATTTCATTGCTTAAGACACGGTTTTTAGGGTAGAATAGTGAATATTCACTCAACTGCTCAACCTATTGCCATTTGTGTTACCTTGGCCCGTTTCGGGTCTATTTGATGATTTTCTAGTGTTTTCATGTTAGCACAGGTATTTGCCATCAAATACAATAACCAAGGACATGTCTAAGGCATTGGAACCTCGAAGAATCGCACCTAAATCAACCAGAGAAGTCAATCAAGTCAACACAATCCTGCTCCAATTTACACGCATGTTTTCGGCGAAAACATCTTTGAGTTTTCGGTGAAAACTCAAGAGAAAATCGGCAGTTCTTCACATGAGTAAGTTTTCGGCAAAAACTGAGAAGTTTTCGCTGCAAACTCCAAGCTATTTCAACCAGGAGAATCAGACGGAGCAAGCCAACATTTTAACGGGAGTTTTCGCCGAAAACACCCCAAATTTTTGGCGAAAAGTCAAGTGGAAATCAAGCGGTCCACGGTTAGGTTTAAATACAGAAACCGGCGGCTGATTTAATATATCATAACTTACACTTTAGAAGGGAGACTAGAGGGAGGATGAGTGAATAGAGTTCGAGGAGCCAAGAACGGATCGTGACGCCATACACCCATCTCGGAGGACCAGTGCTAGGAGTTGAAGATTCAACAGATTGAAGCTGCAAGGATTCATCAAAATTAGGTTTTACAGTTCTTCTCTGTCTTTCCTACCTGAGATGTATTCTTTCTTTTTCTTCGATTCTTCTGTATTGAATATGAGTAGCTAAACTCGTAGAACTTAGATAAGATGAACCCTAAGTGACCCAGGGCTTTAAAGCGGTCACAGATCGGCGGTGATTAGATTTGAAATTCATTCAGTTTCTCCTTCATGTTTGATTTGTTCTTTGTTCTCTGTGTTTCTTGTCTGGTTTGGCCACCTAGATTAGATTCTTGTTAAGCTAAGGATAGAAGCGAACACTCGCCTTCCTTTAAAACACCAAATCAAACAATTAACCTAATCATTGGAGTGTGCCTTTCGTAGGAACCAGTTAGGGTTAATCCACTACAAGAGTAACTCATAATTCGTTAGTAATTGCACCAATTAATTAAGCCGTTGCGAGAGGCGATCGTACTCGGGCGACTAATTAATCTTGGTAGCTAGATCGGATAAAGCGAACGTTCGCCAGTCTTAAACCTAAGGGTCAGGGGTTATGGTGGTGTCTGTGAACTGAATGAACTAGAATTGAAAATAGTTGGTTTGTTGACTGCCAATGCCCTGGTGATCTAAGGGGGATTCGAAATCTAAGCTCACCTGTCTTTTGTCAAAGTCAATCAATCAATCTCGTTTATTTCTGCAATTAATTTTCGTTTCATTTCGCCTTGCTTTTAGTTTAGAAGTCGTGGAACTCACACCACGCACTACGTGTTCAACTTTGAGTTAAATTTGCCATAATATTTGAGTAAGCAAGTAAAAGAGGCCCATGGAATACGATCTACCCTAGCTTCCAACTTGGTAGTTATTTGATTGACCGCTCTACAAACGTTCATCAAATTGGCGCCGTTGCCGGGGAACTCTTCTACTTCGTTGAAAGAAGAGTTGGCATTTTTACTCCTCTACCTTTCCATCTTTCATTTCCCGTCACAATTCGATTTTACACCGGTTGTGTTTGTTTTTGTCCCTTGCAGATCATAGCAGGTACTGAATCGGATTACTTCCGTTCCATCTTTCCCATCCGCAATGGCTGCTCCAAAGAGTGTTGCAGACTACAGTAAGCCACGCGCATCTAACTTTTGGTCCCCCATCACCGTGCCTTCTAACGACGACGATCCGGACTATGAGATCAAGATCCCTTTCCTGGGGCTAAAATCTAAGGACGTGCAATTTGAAGGAAAGCCGGATGATAACCCTTGCACACATCTAGCAGACTTCCTAGATGTATGTGAAACTTTCAAGTCTGGGAACCTCAACAAGAACGCTCTATGCCTTCGAGCCTTTCCATTCTCTCTTAGAGGCGCAGCTAAGAGATGGCTTGGAAGCAAACCACCCGGTCATTACACCGATTGGGAAACCTTAGCTCAAGATTTCCCTCCATCAATAACAGCTGCCTACAAGGACAGCATCTCCAGGTTTACCCAGAGAGAAGATGCAAGCTTGTACGACACTTGGAATGAATTCCAATCCCTTCTCTTCAACTGCCCTCATCATGGGTATGAAGACAGGCAGTTGGCTGAATTCTTTGCTCATGGTATGCGTGAGGAATCTGCAAAGTGAGTAAATTCCCTAGCTGGCGGGGATTGCACTGCTCTCACCCCTCATGATGCTCTTTCTCATTTTGCTAGCTATGCTTTAAAGTCAAGAAGCTGGGAGAGACAAAGGGTGAGTACCAAGAGTCCGATGAACGTTGCAGATCAGGTTAAGGCAGAAGTTCAGAAACATTTACAGGTAGTTGGCATCTCCCTTGATCCTCCGTCCGCTACCGTCTTTTCTGCTGACTGTGGATGGTGCGGAACATGTGCTCATAACGGCGGAAGCTGCCTCAACTTTTGTAAAACAGACGAATGGTCTTCAGAAGAGGTGAACTTCATTGGTCAAGGCTTCGCCAACAATCAGAAAGGCTATGCCGGTTACAGAAACTACGTATCGCAGAACCAGAATAATCGGTTAGTAGATCCTTATCAGAGACCTCCTGGATTCATTGGGGGACAGCAACAGTCTCGAGCAAAGTTGCATTACAATAGAGACGAAGACTATGAGAAGAAATTCGATCAGATCATGAGCAGACTCGACGACCATGACAATTAGTTAAAAGCTCAAGCCGCACTCAATCAAGGACAGAGGGCTCAAATCCAAAGGATAGAATATGCGATAAGCAATATGACAAGACTTTTCACTAACAATCCCTTCCTTAATCAGACGGCATTTCAAGCAGATCTCGGTGCAAAGAGCGAACACGCTCAAGCTATTACCACCAGGAGCGGCAAGCAAACAACCGACCCAAAGGCTCCGAAACTTGACGTGATACCAGATACCAGTGTTGCCATGGATATGCCAGAGATTGAAGATATCACAGAAGAGGAAGAAGAAGCATCGGTTCCTCCTCCCAAGACAGCTCCTGAGCCCGTCTTGGCTCCATATATACCTCGGATCCCCTTTCCAAAAGCTGCAATGAGCAAAGCCAAGGATCACGACACCCAGTATAAAAAGTGGTACAATGTTCTTAAAACTGCAGAGATCAAGATACCAGTAACAGAAGCTGTAGAGATTATACCACCACTTGGGAAGTTCTTTAAGGATCTCGTGAAGAAAGTGAAGAACGGAGAGGCGTACTCTGTCATGCTCACTAACGAATGCGCTTCTCTCTTCGGTGCGCCATCTCCCATGCGCCAGCCACCACCACCGCCAGTTAAGTGTTATGATCCTGGTCCTTTTACATTACCTTGCATCATTAATGGTATTAAAATTGATCGTACTCTGGCTGATTCTGGTGCTTCTATTAATGTTATGCCTGTCTATCTATATGAAAAGCTGAACCTAGGGAAATTAAAACCGCTTACTTTGCATCTCGTGCTAGCCGATAGGTCTGTCAAACTACATAGGGGTGTAATAGAAGACGTAGCTATTTGCTGTGGCCCTTTTTCCATAATTGCGGATTTCGTTGTTCTAGATACCCGTGAGTTAGACGGAATGCTTATCATAGGTCGACCTTTCTTAACAACTGCTGGTGCAAATATTAACTGCAAACAAGGCCTGTTAACATTAAGTGTAAGGCAGGAAAGTGTTACATTCCGCATTAAATATAGCATGAGATACTCTGTTGCTCAAGATGATAACTGTTATTCTGTTGATTCTATGGAGTTGGCCTCGGCCAACTTCGTCACTAATGCCTTATCTAGTGATCTGCTAGAGTTGTGTTTGATTTCAGGAATTGACAGTGCACTAGAAGATCCAGAGCAGCGCTTATGGCAAGATGAGTTAGATGAGCAGAAAGCGACATTCACACCCATTACTGCGCCTACACACATCGAGCCAGCTTCGAGTCGGATCACTACTTCATATGAGAATCCACCAGAACTCACCTTAAAGGGGCTGCCTGACCATCTAGAGTATGCATTCCTGGGGAAGGAATGCCAGCTGCCAGTCATCATCAATTCGAATCTATCTCCCGAGCAGAAAGAGCAACTGATCAAGCTACTCAACAAGCATGTCCGAGCCATTGCCTGGCAGTTGGCCGACATCAGAGGCATCTCTGAAACCTTCTGCAAGCATCGGATAGTTGTAGATGAAGAGTTCAAACCAATCAGACAATCGCAACGCCGATTAAACCCTCTGATGCAGGAAGTTGTGAAGAAGGAAGTCCTCAAGCTTCTGGATGCCGGTATCATCTATCCTATTGCCGATAGTCCTTGGGTCAGTCCGACTCAAGTCGTCCCGAAGAAGGGCGGAATCACAGTCATCCCTAATCCGAAGGGTGAGCTCATTCCAACTCACACACGGTTACCGGATGGAGAGTCTGTATCGATTATCGATGACTCAATGATGCTACCAAGAAGGATCACTTCCCACTGCCATTCATTGACCAGATGCTAGAACGGTTGGCTGGTCATGACTACTACTGCTTCTTAGATGGGATGTCCGGTTACTTTCAGATCCCCATCGAGCTCGACGATCAAGAGAAGATGACCTTCACCTGCCCATTTGGTAGGTTCGCTTATCGTCGCATTCCCTTTGGTTTATATAATGCTCCTGCCACTTTTCAGAGATGCATGTTGGCTATATTTGGAGATCTGGTAGAGAATGTGGTGGAGGTATTCATGGACGACTTCTCCGTCTATGGAGACTCGTTTTCCAAGTGCCTGGCCAACCTGGACAAGGTGCTAGCTCGTTGTGAGGAAACCAACCTGGCTCTT
Organism: Linum lewisii; assembly: GCA_034768395.1. Classification (NCBI taxonomy): domain Eukaryota; kingdom Viridiplantae; phylum Streptophyta; class Magnoliopsida; order Malpighiales; family Linaceae; genus Linum; species Linum lewisii. The sequence continues at coordinate 57,499,249 of CM068296.1, forward strand.
AGTTGGGAGAAGTGTCACTTCATGGTTACCGAAGGAATTGTTCTTGGACATAGGATCTCTAAGCTCAGTATAGAAGTTGATCGTGCCAAGCTTGAAACCATCGCCAGCTTGCTGCCGCCGACCTCGGTCAAGACAGTTTGAAGCTTCATCGGTCTTGCTGGATTCTACCGGAGATTCATCAAAGACTTCTCCAAGATCACTCTTCCAATGACGAAGCTTCTTGAGAAGGATGTTCCTTTTGTTTTTGATAAAGCTTGTCTTGCAGCCTTTGAGACTTTGAAGAACAGAATCACCACCGCACCGATCCTTACAACACCAGATTGGAATCTTCCATTCGAGATCATGTGCGATGCTAGCGACTTCGCCATTGGCGCGGTTCTTGGTTAGAGAAAAGAGAAGAGATTTCATCCTATCTATTTTGCTAGCAAGACGCTTAACGATGCTCAAAGGAACTACACTACTACAGAGAAAGAACTCCTGACCATCATTTTCTCCTTTGACAAGTTCAGACAGTACCTGGTTCTTTCACATACCATCGTCTATACAGATCATGCTGCTCTGCGCCATCTATTAGCCAAGCAGGACTCGAAGCCACGTCTCATCCGGTGGATCCTTCTTCTCCAAGAGTTCGATATAGAGATTAAAGACAAGAAGGGAGCTGAGAACCTGGCAGCCGATCACCTCTCACGACTCGAGGAATCACAGACAGGTAAGTCTACTACTACCCCTATCAATGATTCTTTCCCTGATGAGTTGTTGTGTGTCGAAACGTATGAACAGGTTAACAGCATAGCTATCGAGCCCTGGGCAATCCCTCACACTCAAGAGCTGAGTAACGCAGCCGATTTAGAAGAACCCTGGTATGCTACCCTGGCTAACTATCTCTCTCACGGTATCGTACCTCCTGAGCTGGATTATAATGCACGTAAGAAGCTCTTCAAAGAAGCCAAGTCATACTTCTTGGATCAGCCGTTCTTATACCGTATTAGTATTGACGAAATGATCTGAAGATGTGTCTCCTACATCGAAGTGGCTGACATCATGCGTAAGTGCCATGAAGGCCAGTTTGGAGGACATTTCGGCGGCAACCGCACTGCGAGAAAGGTACTTGAAACTAGTTTTTACTGGCCTTCAATCTTCAGTGATTGCGATGCTTTTGCTCATCATTGTGATGCGTGCCAACGATCAGGTAACATCTCTAACCGTAATGAGATGCCCCAAATTGTTCTTTAACTGTTGAAATCTTTGATGTTTGTGGAATTGATTTTATGGGTCCGTTCACACCCTCCAACAGAAACAAGTACATTCTTGTAGCCGTTGATAATGTTTCTAAGTGGGCTGAAGCTGAAGCTCTACCCACTAATGATTCGAGAGTGGTGGGTCGGTTCCTTACCCGTCTTTTCACGCGTTTTGGTTCACCACACTTTATCATAAGCGATAGGGGTACCCACTTCCATGGACACTTCGACCGGGTGTGCAAATGCTTTGGCATCACCCACCGAATGTCCACAGCTTACCATCCCCAAGCTAATGGTCAGGCAGAACTGACAAACCGTGAGCTCAAGCGGATTCTTGATAGGACAGTTGGCCGGTCTCGCAAGGATTGGTCATCTAAGCTCAATGATGCCTTATGGGCTTATCAAACTGCCTACAAGACTCCCATCGGTACCTCACCATATCAGCTGGTCTATGGCAAGGCATGCCATTTGCCAGTTGGGCTTGAGCACAAGGCGTTCTGGGCTAATAAAGAGTTGAATATGAGCCATGCAGTAGCAGGAACTAAATGCCCTGACCAGATCACTAAGCTTGAAGAACACTGTCTCCATGCGTATGAGAGCACGAAGCTTTACAAGGAGCGCACGAAGAGAATTCATGACTCTCAATTAAAGATGATCAAGTAGTTATAACATGGAGATGAAGTTCTCTTGTATAAATCTCGATTAAAACTCTTCCCGGGTAAACTGAAATCCCGATGGTCCGGCCCTTACACCGTGGTGCGGCAGACATCCTTGGGCAGCGTCTTAATTAAATTGCATGATCAAAAGCCGTTTATGGTCACCGATCACAAGCTAAAGTGGTATCTGCAAGGATTAGCTGTCTCTTTCATCGACGTGCACTACTTCACGACAGAGCCATGACACGAATCCAGGTATCGTCCAGCTCACGGATGTTAAACAAGAGCGCTTCGTGGGAGGCAACCCACGGCTGGAGTTAGTTTGTTTTCAATACGAGTCGTTTTTTTTTAAAAACTGCCAACTCGATTTTCAAACAAGTTTTCACCGAAAACTTCACCAGTTTTTACCGAAAACTCGGGTTTTAAAACCTCCTGTTCCTCCTGTTTCTCGCCACCGAAGAGTTCTCACCGAAAACCCAGCCTTCTCGCCGAAATTTTTTGGATTTTTAAGGGAATTTTTGCCAAAAAATTCATCACTTTTTGATAAGAATTTATTACCAAGGTCGTATTCCACAAGGTCCTCTCATAAGCTAATACTCACAAAATTCATGAACGGTCTAAACATTTGATTTGAAGCTTGATTTTGAATTAGAACAAATAAAAAGCATAAACAAACAAGGCAAAACTAACAAGTGAAATTGAGGATCAAACAACAGAGAAAGGAGTTTAGTCTAGCAAGAGGTTTCTTCAAGCTCAAGGTTCATGAAAGCTGGATTGAATCTCAAGCAACGATGTGTAAACCGATGACCATGCAATTCCCTCAAGTAGAATCAACGAACTCTCGCACAATTTACTCTCTATTCCTAGACCAAATGCACCATGCTTTCGCTATGTGAACAAAGGGAATGAAGTGCTTTAACTAGCTCAATGAAATGCTTGAAACTTGAATTCTATGCCAACAATCATCAAACACAAGGTAAATGATGCAAGACACTCTCATGTCAATCATATAACACTAGTCTAGCAATCAAAAGGGTCTTTCAACCTTCAAATGAGAGAAAACTAAATGCACACCAAGTGTTTGATAAAATGACAACAAGGAAAACAAGCTCAAAATGGTTGCAATTGTATAATCCAATCTCTCAAATCTTCCAATTACAATCCTACAACCTTAGATCAACATCAATCAATCATTCTCATGTATTGAAAGACATAAACAATACCAAAAGAACAATCAAGCTCTAATGGCTACAAAGCACAAGGTCTAGGATCATCATCTTACACAAATGGCTAAGAAAAACTCAATCCATACAATCAAACATCTATCCTAGCTTGATCCATCCCCCACTAAACTAAACCTAAGCTTAGCCTAGCTTAATCATGGAAGAAACCTGAAATTGAGAAGAGGAGACCGTCCTTGCTTCCATGGAGGATCTTCCCACTTGGCTCTTGAAGTGACTCAGGGCAGGCGACCGGCTGAAAATACCTACTCCTACACTCCGCCGGGGTCACCCACAACGGCAAAGGCCTTAGTGCCTTATCAGAAGCACTTAGAACCTCGCCAGCACCTTAAGATAAACCCTCAGAGGTTTACCAAGCCCCAACAGGTGGTGAGGTTCAAGCACAGCCCTCCCCGAAGGGCTCAACAAGCACGGATGAGCGTCCGGACCCATCCGGCCCTAACCTGGGCCCCAGGGCTCATGGCAGTCAAGGAACCAAGCTTGCCCGGCCCCTCGGGCAAGCTGTCTAAGGACCTAGGAGATGCTACACAACCCTGGGATCCTCTAGATGCCTTCCTGGAAGAATGCCGACTGAAGAAGGCCAAGCTCCAGCCTAAGGAAGCTCCAACCGGCCCCGGCCCGAGCGCCCCTCCAACCCTAGCATCAAGGCTAGGCTTCCAAGAGCTCAAGGACCGGATGACGACCTTAGGGGAACCTCTAAGGACCTTCCTAGACAACTGGGAGAAACAAGAAAGGCCAGGCCTGAGTATACCCGGAGAAGGCCTGAAGGCAGACCGCACCCGGGCACCGGCCCCGGCCTCGGAAGGCACCAACCGGGCCCTAGCACTCAGCCATCAGGGGACTCGAGCCCTGGGAGGTTTAGCACCCGCCCTCAACTCCATACAAGGCATAGAGCCAAGCCTAGGAGCTGCCAGCCTAGGATCCACGAAGGAAATGGAGGAAATGAGGAAATGGGAAGACGGTCGAATAGGCAGGCCAAGCAGGAACCCCGGATGCCGAGCGGCATCAGCATCCGACCTGCCGGAGCCCAACACAAGGAGCCCCGAGCAATGCCTAGCCCGAGCAGCCGACGCCGCCACCACTTCCACGCCCGACATCAAAGGCGGCGCCGACTTTCCTAATCCAGCCCGCGTGTGAGCGGCACATCCGACCGGACCCACCGAATCCACCGAATTAGGGTTTTAACCGGCTTTTGTGTTATTTTAGTCTTTTTAGTATTCTATTCGGATTTTCCCTTTTAGTTTCGATTCTTTAGGAGCAAGTAAGTCCTTTTATTCTATTTAGGACTCTCGCTCATTATTTTATTATTTTAGAATTCTTTTCCAAGTAGGAAACGTGAGCCTGTTCACGATTTCCTCACCTATAAATAAGAGGCTTCGGCCTCATTGTAAACGTCAACCCTTTTCAGAATAAATCAATCAAAGACAGAACTTTGTTCTGTCAATTCTTTAGTTTTATGCTGCGTTCATAGCTTAGAATAGGTATTATCGTTAGAAGTATTCCCCTTCTCTCGTGGAGCCATTCCTGGACACTAAGGGTTCCCGGCTGTTATATAGCCGATGGGTCCTGGTACTAATCCGTCCCCGGTGCCAAAGGTGATCGAGCGAAGGTTCAAGACTTGCGGTGGTTAGGGTCGTCTGCCCACGGTTGTGGCGATTCACACCAGTTTTTGTATCAGAGCTTCGATTCAACTCGAGGAACCACAATCTATCCCAGTATTCAGGTTTGAAACCCTGGATTCATATCCTTACTTTTCAGTCTTAGAAAATCCTTGAAAACCCTATCTATCTTTGTTTTCGTGTTAGTAGAAAATCAGTTTAGAAAATCCATCTATCTTTCATTCTTGTTTGAAGCATTGTAAGAAAAAAAGAAAAGAAAACAAAAAGAAAGGCAATCTGCCCTAGGGTTTCTCGTTCATTATAGGTTGATCTTCAGAAGAGGGGTAGATAGATATATTTGCTTCCCTGTATTATCAACTAACATGGCAGACGAAAGACTCAACCACATGGAGACCAGTGTTCTCAACATCACTCAAATTCTGAACACGTTACAAGAATCTATGGCTCGGATGGAAAGGAGAGCCGCGGAGCAAGGATTTACGAGGGAGAGACCTCGTGGTGACCGAGAGCGGGAGGAACGAAGACCGCCCCAAGATGTTGACGACGATGTGAGCAGCCTTAAGCTCACTGTACCCAAGTTCAACGGAAAGGCCAACGCCGACAACTACTTGGACTGGGAAAGAAGCATGGAGGACTTCTTGGACTGCCACAACTACTCCGAAAGGAAAAAGATCAAGGTGGCGACCATAGAATTCACTGACTACGCTGCCTTGTGGTGGAGTCAGTACAGGCGGCAAATCTTGAGAGAAGAAGAAGAACCCGTTGGAACATGGAGAGAATTAAAGAGGATAATGAGAAAGAAGTTTGTACCGACTGCCTATACAAGAGACTTGCATATCAAGCTACAAACCCTAACACAAGGAAGTATGTCCGTGGAAGACTACCACAAGGAAATCGAGATGCTAGTGACCCGACTTGATCTTAAGGAGGATGAGGAGGCCAGAATAGCCCGTTTTACCAACGGCTTACAAAGGGACATCATGCATCAAGTCAACATCCTTCATTATGTTGACTATGAAGATCTAGTAGCCTTGGCGATCCGAGTGGAGAGAGAGATCAATAATGGTTTTGGCAAGAGGACCGCGCCAACCGCCACTAGCACTTGGAAAGGAGCTGCCAGCACCAGCCAGCCCCCATGGAATGCCGGCCCTAACCGGGCCCAAGGCGGCAGGCCGAACCCTAGCCCCGCCGCCAACCGGGTAACCCCGAGCACTACCCCTATTGTGCCAAGTACTAACCCTAGGCCTAGCGGCATTGTTTGTTTTAAATGTCAGGGCCGAGGACATGTGGCAAGGGACTGCCCCAATCAAAGGGTAATGGTGCTCAAAGAAGGAGAAGTCGTCACCGACGATGAAGAAGAAGAAACGAAGGAAGAAAAGGAAGAAGACTCTGATAGTGGAGAAGAAGTAGAGGTTCAAGGCCTCGAAAAGTTTACTGGCATGTTCGTAAAAGACCTAACCTTAGGTCCTGAGGCCTGGAGAGATACCTTGGCCGAGCCACACATCCCTGGCATCGGCCCGACTCAAGAACAACGCCCGGCCAGCATCGGGTCAATCCCGAGCCAGTACCCGGTGCCCTACGGATCGGTGCCCGAGCACCCACTAGCCAGCCCTCTCCTGGTGCAAGAGCAGCACCCGGATACTCCGAGGCCCCCAAGGAACACCCAGGCGGTCCGAGACATGCACACCGAGGAGGTGTCTCACCGACTCTTGAAGCTGGCACCCATCCGGATCCGTTTACCCCCAAGACCGGCGGCGGCAGAAAAGAGCCCGAGCAAGGAGGAGGGGCTCCATTGGGACGACCTATACTCTCCCATGTCTTCTACGAGCTTCAACATCAAAGTCAATAGTCCGTCGACTGATGACAACATGAACACCGACAGTGCCAGCTCAGAAGACCCGGAGCCGTGGTCAGACTCGGATTCCAACGAGTACCCAAGCCCCCGAAGCATGAGGGAAGGCAGCCCCAACATTACCCCACGAGCCGCCGACTTGAAGAAACCCCCGCCCAATACACACACCATGGATTGGGATTCGAGGATGAATCCCATACAAGAAGAAGGGAATGAAGTGACTCCGGGCAGCCGACCGGCTGAAAATACCTACTCCTACACTCCGACGGGGTCACCCACAAGGGCAAAGGCCTTAGTGCCTTATAAGAAGCGCTTAGAACCTCGCCAGCACCTTAAGATAAACCTTAGAGGTTTACCAAGCCCCAGCAGGTGGTGAGGTTCAAGCACAGCCCTCCCCGAAGCGCTCAACAAGCACGGATGAGCGTCCGGACCCATCCGGCACTAACCTGGGCCCCGGCGCTCATGGCAGTCAAGGAACCAAGCTTGCCCGGCCCCTCCGGCAAGCAGTCTAAGGACCCAGGAGATGCTACACAACCCTGGGATCCTCTAGATGCCTTCCTGGAAGAATGCCGACTGAAGAAGGCCAAGCTCCAGCCTAAGGAAGCTCCAACCGGCCCCGGCCCGAGCGCCCCTCCAACCCTAGCATCAAGGCTAGGCTTCCAAGAGCTCAAGGACCGGATGACGACCTTAGGGGAACCTCTAAGGACCTTCCTAGACAACTGGTAGAAACAAGGAAGGCCAGACCTGAGCATACCCGGAGAAGGCCCGAAGGCAGACCGCACTCGGGCACCGTCCCCGGCCTCGGAAGGCACCAACTGGGCCCTAGCACTCAGCCATCAGGGGACTCGAGCCCTGGGAGGTTTAGCACCCGCCCTCAACTCCATACAAGGCATAGAGCCAAGCCTAGGAGCTACCAGCCTAGGAACCACGAAGGAAATGGAGGAAATGAGGAAATGGGAAGACAGCCGAATAGGCAGGCCAAGCAGGAACCCCGGATGCCGAGCGGCATCAGCATCCGACCTGCCGGAGCCCAACACAAGGAGCCCCAGCAATGCCGAGCCCGAGCAGCCGACGCCGCCGCCACTTCCACGCCCGACATCAAAGGCGGCGCCGACTTTCCTAATCCGGCCCGCGCGTGAGCGGCACATCCGACCGGACCCGCCGAATCCGCCGGATTAGGGTTTTAACCGGCTTTTGTGTTATTTTAGTCTTTTTAGTATTCTATTCGGATTTTCCCTTTTAGTTTCGTTTCTTTTGGAGCAAGTAAGTCCTTTTATTCTATTTAGGACTCTCGCTCATTATTTTATTATTTTAGAATTTTTTTCCAAGTAGGAAATGTGAGTCTGTTCACGATTTCCTCACCTATAAATAAGAGGCTTCGGCCTCATTGTAAACATCAACCCTTTTCAGAGTAAATCAATCAAAGACAGAACTTTGTTCTCTCAATTCTTTAGTTTTATGTTGCGTGCATAGCTTAGAATAGGTATTATCGTTAGAAGTATTCCCCTTCTCTCGTGGAGCCATTCCTGGACACTAAGGGTTCCCGACTGTTATATAGCTGACGGGTCCTAGTACTAATCCGCCACCGGTGCCAAAGGTGATCGAGCGAAGGTTCAAGACTTGCGGTGGTTAGGGTCGTCTGTCCACGGTTGCGGCGGTTCACACCAGCTCTTCAAGCTCCAATCCAAGGTGTGGAAGACTTCACTTAGATCCTTGATCTTCAAGTTGATCAACAATTGAGGGAGGGTGGTGTTTGGTTGAGAGAGAGGAGTGATCGGCGATGATGGAGAATTGAGAGAGAGTGGCGGCGACTGTGTTGTCAAAATTATGATCTCTTTTTTCAATTTTCATCTGCTGCCTTCTTTATATACTGTGCTCGAATTGCCTGGTATTTTCGGCGAAAATAGTGTAAGATTTTCGCCGAAAATGTCTTTGAAATCCCCGAGCGGCTGTGCAATCCTTCATATATTTTCGGCAAAAACTTCCCTGAGTTTTCACCAAAAATTTCTTCACAAATCGGAAGTCCGCCTTCTGTGATTCTTCTGTTTGAAAATGCTTAAGGTTTTCGGCGAGAACTTAGAGTTCTCGCCAAAAACTTCTTCAATTGAAGGGTGTATTTTTCTCGATTTTTCAACGATCATATCTCCTCCGTCCTAGCTCCGATTGACCTCCCGTTTGATCCTACGTGCTCCTTGTTACCAGTACTTCAATGCCAAGACCTGAAAATGCAAAGAAAACAACTCCAATAGACATAGAATTGGCCTCAAAGTGGCAACCGGGCAACAAAAGGGCACTTTGCATAAAGCATCCATAAAGGCCTATAAATCATAGCAAAATGAGATCAAACACGGGGGATACCTAGGCTAATCAAGGACTTATAATGCACTAAATATGATCACATCAAATTCCCCTACGACTAAGCTTTGCTTGTCCTCAAGCAAATGAATTAGAAAGCATCCAAGTTCACAAATGACAAGATCTGTCCCATTGAGGTTCAAGCAATAACATTTTGGCTTAAACTGTTCCACAAACAAACTTAACCTACACATGTAAGAACGTCAACCAAATAAGTCTAGAACTCACTATTTTCTGCACACTTCAAGTAGTGGTTAATTGGGATACAGAAAAACCGACCACGACAACACCAACTCTAATTAGAAGGACTTGAACTCGGGAGATGGAACGGATAAGGTGGGGTAGGAGAATTTTTGAGAGTGATGAGTGACCATGATGTGGCTATCGACTCGCTTCATCCGCTTCTAGATCCTCTCTTTACAAACTCGGGCGTAGGATCAAGGGCTACATTTCAGAACTCTTTTTTTTTCTTTCCATTTTCATTCATTTTTTCCTTCTCTTTTTCTTACTGCATACTAGTGCTCGATCCAACACTTCACTTAGGTGTTGAACCTGCCTAGCTCACAGCTTTTGCCTTTGCTAGTGCTCAACCCGACACTTCACTTAGGTGCCGAGCTTGCCTAGCTTAGCTTTTCTTTTCTTTGAACATTTTCTTTTGACATTAGCCACTTGATCCTTAGCCCCTTACAATTTCAACACAAGATTTCGAATTGGATTCCGTCTAATCTCAAGCCACAATCACATTGAAGAAAAACATGGAAAAGGGCGAAAATTCTGATTGCCTTCATCATCTTAGACCGGTGTCATCGAGTGGTACAAAAACACGTATCAAACCAATCAACCAACATACAAGAGTGATAAAATCTCTGTTCTGGCCTAGACTCATTTGATATTAGTGCTAGCATGCTGGTTATAGGTTCTAAGTGACACAGTCTAAACGTCATTGTGAAAGCTTGAAGTCAATTAAACACCAAAAGTCAAGAACCGAATGATTCTACAGTAGAGGAAATCGACATTCAATTAAGATCATGCAACTCAACCAAGCAAAACATCCAACAAATAATCACACCAAACCTCAAACTCCCCTACGACTAACATGAGCATTGTCCTCAATGATCTAGAGAGAGAGGGTAAGGTGGAACAAAGTTACCGCGGTGGTAGTGAAAAGCTTAGGAAGCCAAAGTAGAGGAAGAGTCCCATGACGCTCATTGTGAAGAGTGATCCTCCTAAGTGCTTGCCAACATCTTATTCAACGAACTAAAACAACACATAAACATAAAAGCAAAAAAGTAAGGATAACATGGGTTGCCTCCCATGAAGCACTTCTTTAACGTCTCTAGCTAGACGAAACCAAGAGCACTCAAGACATAACCAAGGATAAAACCTCAACCGCACCAATAGTATCATTAACCACATAATGTTTAAGTCGATGGCCATTCCCCTTAAAAGGCTCGGTTTGGGATGGAGAGATTACCTCGACGGTGCCATAAGGAAATACTTGAGTTACCGTGAATGGTCTGGACCAACGAGATCTCAACTTCCCAGGAAAAAGTTTGAGCCGAGAATTGTATAGAAGAACTTGGTCACCAACTCTGAAATCCTTGCCCGGCTTCAATCGGGAGTCATGAATGAGCTTCGTCCTCTCCTTGTATAGCTTGGCACTCTCATATGCATGATGGCGATACTCTTCGAGCTCATGTACCTGAAACTTACGCTCTTCTCCTGCGAGACTCGTATCAAGGTTTAGAAATTTCAACGCCCAAAGAGATCGGTGCTCAAGCTCTACCAGCAAATGGCAAGCTTTACCATAGACCATCCTATAAGGAGTAGTGCCTATAGGGGTCTTATAAGCCGTACGGTAGGCCCATAGAGCATCATCAAGCTTCGTCGACCAATCTTTTCGTGATTGATCGACCATTTTCTCCAAAATTCTCTTAAGTTCCCTATTTGTCACCTCAGCTTGGCCACTAGTTTGAGGGTGATACGAGGTAGACATCCGATGAGTGACACCGAACCGTCGGCACACCCTATCGAATTGTCCTTGAAAATGAGTACCTCGATCACTAATAATAGCACGAGGAGCACCAAATCGGGTGAACAACTTAACAACAAACTTCCCCACAACTCGGGCATCATTGGTAGGCAAAGCTTGTGCCTCCGCCCATTTGGACACGTAATCAACCGCAACTAATATATACATGTTACCATGCGAAGGCGGGAATGGTCCCATGATATCAATACCCCATATATCAAATATCTCTACTACTAACGAAACATTTTGAGGCATTTCATCACGGGAAGAAATGTTACCTGAACGTTGACAAACATCGCAAGACTTGACATAGTCTTGACAATCTTGAAAGATCGAGGGCCAAAAGAATCCGGACTCAAGTACCTTGCGAGCCGTGCGATTTACCCCATGATGTCCACCCGTAGGACCGGAGTGGCAATGAAGTATGATGTCCTTCGCTTCTCCATGGGTAACACATCTTTTAATCATCCCATCGGAGCCAACTCAAAACACAAAAGGATCGTCCCAATAGTAATGCTTCGAATCCGCAAAGAACTTCCTTTTGTCTTGAGTGGAGAGGCCCTCCTTCAAGTATCCACTAGCAAGATAGTTAGCTAAATCCGCAAACCAAGGTTCCTTGAACTCCAAAGTTGCTAACGCAAATAATAGCTCATCGGGGAAGTCGTCATTGATTTCTTCATTACCGTTGTGTACCATTTCAGCTTCTTTCAAACGAGACAAGTGATCGGCGGCTACATTCTCGGGTCCCTTCTTATCTCGAATTTCAATGTCAAACTCTTGCAACAAAAGAACCCATCGAATCAATCTTGGTTTAGCATTGGTCTTAGATAGAAAGTACCTCAAAGCTTGGTGGTCCATGAAGACAATAGTGTGAGAAAGCACCAAGTAGGACCTAAACTTATCAAAGGCAAACACTATGGCCAAGAGCTCCTTCTCCGTAGTTATATAGTTCCTTTGAGCTTCATTGAGAGTCTTACTTCCATAGTATATTGGATGGAATCTCTTGTCAATCCGTTGGCTTAGAACCGCTCCAATAGCGTAATCACTAGCATCGCACATCAACTCAAATGACTTCGACCAATTCGGAGCAATGAGTATAGGAGCATTTGTGAGTTTACCCTTTAGGAGTTCAAAAGCTCGCATGCATTCATCATCAAAGCGGAAGTCTACATCCTTCTCGAGAAGCCGAGTCATAGGAGTAGTTATCTTGGAGAAGTCTTTAATGAAGTGCCTATAGAAACCGGCATGCCCCAAGAAACTTCTCACGGCCTTCACAGAAGAAGGTGGAGGAAGTTGAGAGATGGTCTCTAGCTTTGCCTTATCAACCTCAATGCCTCTTCGAGAGATCTTGTGACCAAGAACAATTCCCTCATTGACCATAAAATGGCACTTCTCCCAACTTAACGCGAGATTGGTCTCTTCACAACGATGCAACACCTTCTCAAGGTTCCTCAAACAAAGATCAAATGAGTCCCCAAAGACCCAGAAATCATCCACGAATACTTCCATGATATCTTCCACAAAATCATCAAAGATGGAAAGCATACATTGTTGGAAGGTAGCGGGAGCATTGCACAATCCAAATGGAATTCGGCGATAAGCAAACGTACCAAAAGGGCATGTGAATGTGGTCTTCTCAATGTCCTCCGGAGCAATCGGTATTTGGAAGTATCCGGACATGCCATCCAAGAAGCAATAGTACTCGTGACCGGAGAGACGCTCAAGCATTTGATCCATGAAAGGTAGAGGAAAATGATCCTTCCTAGTGGCCTCATTGAGTCGACGATAATCTATGCAAACACGCCACCCGGTGATCGTCCTTGTCGGGATGAGCTCATTCTTGTCATTAGCTACCACCGTGATCCCTCCTTTCTTGGGAACGACTTGCACAGGGCTAACCCAAGGACTATCCGAGATGGGAAAGATAATCCCCGCATCCATAAGCTTAATAACCTCTTTCTTCACGACCTCTTTCATGTTAGGATTCAATCTTCTTTGAGGTTGCACAACCGGCTTGAAATCTTCCTCCATGAGAATCCGATGTGAGCAAAATGTGGGACTTATACCTCAAATATCCGAGATGCTCCACGCAATAGCTGTCATATACTTCTTGAGGAGCTCCACTAAACGGTCCTTTTGCTCGGGTAGGAGCTTTGAATTGATGATGACCGGTAGCTTAGAATTTGGCATTAGAAAAGCATACTCTAAATGAGTGGGAAGAGGCTTGAGATCAAGAGTAGGTGGTTCTTCATAAGAGGTCTTCACCCTTTCTACCTTCGGAAGAGCAACAAAAACTGTTTCACTCTCCAACTTGTCTCTCCCTTCATCAAGGTAAGCCACCTGAGCTTTTAACTCCGGGGTGTCTAAATGTTCCTGCACATTTATTCTAAGGCAAACATCCAAAGAATCTCGACACACGAAGTTAGAAATACTACACACACTAGCCGAAGCAATAGTATCACACGAGTACTCTAAATCATCTTGTGCGTGAGCAAATTTCATGCCATCGGCTATGCAAAATGTGACACTCTCTTGTCCTACTCTCAATGTCAATTTCCCATTATGCACATCAATTAAAGCACGAGAAGTAGCAAGAAATGGTCTACCAAATATCAATGAGACATCCACATCATCGGTATCAATGACCGCAAAATCAACTAGGGAAACAAAAGGGCCTACTTTAACTAGCACATCATCAATAATCCCCCTAGGACTCTTGGTCGACTTGTCCACAAGTTGAATGTACATACGAGTAGGACGAAGATTAGATAATCCTAGTTTCTCAAATATGCAATAAGGCATGACATTGATACTAGCACCTAGATCCGCAAGACCATTAGCCAAAGAGGTATTACCTATAGCACAAGGGATAGTAAAAGTACCTGGATCCTTAAGCTTTTCCGGTGGACTCTTGTATCCACCACCTTGGTTCCAAGGTCGGTTATAGTTACCTTGATAGTTACCTTGGGGGCTGAAATTACCATGGAATCCTTGACCTTGTGCGAAGCTTACCTCCTCATTGTGGTCGCCTTGACCAAGCTCAGGAGTGGCGGAAGGGCAAGCACTGAAGTCGTGACCCTGACCCCCACAACATTCACAACAATATATTGAAGCAACTGGGGGATTACCCATATGAGATGATGGAACCTTAGAGGGATGCTTAGGCATACTCAGGTTACTTACCTGAGATGCCATAGCATAGATCTTAGACATGAGGAGCGCAAACATAGGGTCATCTTCATCTCGGTGCCCCGGTAACTTAGGCTTCTTCCCATAGCTAGAAGAATCCTTTGGTGCATCAACACTTATAGCTCTAGAGTCATAGTGAGTGTCACTTCCGTACTTAGACCTTGGAGGTTGTTGTCGAGACCAACTCCTCGTCTTGTTGGCCATCTCCGGAAAGAGTTCTAGAGCATCTTTGGGAGTGAGCATCCTTAGATCACCTCCGGCGGCTTGGTTGATCATCCTTGTATTCTCAAAATCAATGGACCTAGCAAAGATATCCGCCAAACTCCATTCGGCGAAGTTGTGATGAGGACAAGACCGAAGAAGGGCTTGGAACCTATTCCAAGTCTCATGGAAGAGCTCTCCCTTGTGTTTTGTAAAGTGGTTGATACGATCTCGGATTGCATCCGTCATATAAGGGGGAAAGAACTCCTCGAGGAAGGCTTCGGCTAGTCCCTCCCATGTAGTGAATGTTCTACTAGGTTGGTTCTCCAACCAAGACTTGGCTCTACCTTTGAGGGAGAGGGGGAAGAGTCGAAGTCGCACACAATCCGAGTGAACTTGATCGTTCTTCACCGTAACGCATATCTCTAGGAAGTCCTTCAAGTGTCTAGATGGGCACTCTCCATCTATACCGTTGAACACCACTCCGTTCTGTACCATCTGAATCATGTTAGGCTTCAACTTGAAGTTTCTTGCATTTACCGGTCTTCGCATGATGCTCGAGGCTGCCCCTTTGAGGGTTGGGCGAGCATAATCAGCTAGTGTGCGCCTCGCACCTCTTTGTGATTGATCATCTTCATTAGTGTGATGTGAATGTTCCGAATGGTTATCCTCGTCCTCGTGATGAGACATAGTGTGGTGTGAGATGCGGTCAGCTTCTTGTTCTTCAACTGTAGGAGGTGGGGAAGTAGTCCGTGGTTCGAGCACTTGTTCTAGTCCTTGGATTCGTGCTTGAAGACGAGCTGAACGCCTCATGCACTAACACCAATCTCCTGCAAACAAGCACAACGAACACACCCGAGTAATATAACGATGCGGGATAACAAAGTAAACAAAGAGTAACAAGGGAACTAAAAAGAAAATGGAAGGAAGTGTAAAGATCGGTTCACTAATAATTGCTTTCTTAGGAATGAGAGTTCCCCGGCAACGGCGCCAAAAACTTGATAAGAATTTATTACCAAGGTCGTATTCCACAAGGTCCTCTCATAAGCTAATACTCACAAAATTCATGAACGGTCTAAACATTTGATTTGAGGCTTGATTTTGAATTAGAACAAATAAAAAGCATAAACAAACAAGGCAAAACTAACAACTGAAATTGAGGATCAAACAAGAGAGAAAGGAGTTTAGTCTAGCGAGAGGTTTCTTCAAGCTCAAGGTTCATGAAAGCTGGATTGAATCTCAAGCAACGATGTGTAAACCGATGACCATGCAATTCACTCAAGTAGAATCAACGAATTCTCGCACAATTGACTCTCTACTCCTAGACCAAATGCACCATGCTTTCGCTATGTGAACAAAGGGAATGAAGTGCTTTAACTAGCTCAATGAAATGCTTGAAACTTGAATTCTATGCCAACAATCATCAAACACAAGGTAAATGATGCAAGACACTCTCATGTCAATCATATAACACTAGTCTAGCAATCAAAAGGGTCTTTCAACCTTCAAATGAGAGAAAACTAAATGCACACCAAGTGTTTGATAAAATGACAACAAGGAAAACAAGCTCAAAATGCTTGCAATTGTATAATCCAATCTCTCAAATCATCCAATTACAATCCTACAACCTTAGATCAACATCAATCAATCATTCTCATGTATTGAAAGACATAAACAATACCAAAAGAACAATCAAGCTCTAATGGCTACAAAGCACAAGGTCTAGGATCATCATCTTACACAAATGGCTAAGAAAAACTCAATCCATACAATCAATCATCTATCCTAGCTTGATTCATCCCCCACTAAACTAAACCTAAGCTTAGCCTAGCTTAATCATGGAAGAAATTGAGAAGAGGAGACCATCCTTGCTTCTATGGAGGATCTTCCCACTTGGCTCTTCAAGCTCCAATCCAAGGTGTGGAAGACTTCACTTAGATCCTTGATCTTCAAGTTGATCAACAATTGAGGGAGGGTGGTGTTTGGTTGAGAGAGAGGAGTGATCGGCGATGATGGAGAATTGAGAGAGAGTGGCGGCGACTGTGTTGTCAAAATTATGATCTCTCTTTCCAATTTTCGTCTGCTGCCTTCTTTATATACTGCGCTGGAATTGCCTGGTATTTTCGGCAAAAATAGTGTAAGACTTTCGCCGAAAATGTCTTTGAAATCCCCGAGCGGCTGTGCAATCCTTCATATATTTTTGGCGAAAACTTCCCTGAGTTTTCACCAAAAATTTCTTCACAAATCGGAAGTCCGCCTTCTGTGATTCTTCTGCTTGAAAATGCTTAAGGTTTTCGGCGAGAACTTAGAGTTCTCGCCGAAAACTTCTTCAGTTGAAGGGTGCATTTTTCTTGATTTTTCATCACGCGAGAACCTCCCGTTTGATCCTACGTGCTCCTTGTCACCAGTACTTCAATGCCAAGACCTGAAAATGCAAAGAAAACAACTCCAATAGACATAGAATTGGCCTCAAAGTGGTGTTCGGTTGAGAGAGAGGAGTGATCGGCGATAATGGAGAATTGAGAGAGAGTGGCGGCGACTGTGTTGTCAAAATTATGATCTCTCTTTTCAATTTTCGTCTGCTGTCTTCTTTATATACTGCGCTGGAATTGCCTGGTATTTTCGGCAAAAATAGTGTAAGATTTTCGCCGAAAATGTCTTTGAAATCCCCGAGCGGCTGTGCAATCCTTCATATATTTTTGGCGAAAACTTCCCTGAGTTTTCACCAAAAATTTCTTCACAAATCGGAAGTCCGCCTTCTGTGATTCTTCTGCTTGAAAATGCTTAAGGTTTTTGGCGAGAACTTAGAGTTCTCGCCGAAAACTTCTTCAGTTGAAGGGTGCATTTTTCTTGATTTTTCATCACGCGAGAACCTCCGTTTGATCCTACGTGCTCCTTGTCACCAGTACTTCAATGCCAAGACCTGAAAATGCAAAGAAAACAACTCCAATAGACATAGAATTGGCCTCAAAGTGGCAACCGGCCAACAAAAGGCCACTTTGCATAAAGCATCCATAAAGGCCTATAAATCATAGCAAAATGAGATCAAACACGGGGGATCCCTAGGCTAATTGAAGACTTATAATGCACTAAAGATGATCACATCACTTTTTCACCGAAAATTTGGGACTTTCCTGACTGATATAAAACGTCCTTCGGCCTTTACTTTTCGTGAACCCCCCCCCCCCCGAAAGCTGATTTTCGCCGATTCTCCTCTCTTCTTTTGACAACCCGAGCCACCGCCGCCAGCATCACCTGCCCACCGCCGACCAAGAGACTGCCGCCAAACCCCCCCATTCCTTTGGCTATTCTCAACCTCCAGCTCTAGAATCGGAGCTCCACAGCTCCGGTTCCGCCCGAACGAGTTTTTTTTTTCAAGCTTTTCGTCGATTTCTCGGATTTCCAATCGTTTTCTCGAGTCATGTCTTCACGGTTAGTTGTTCAACCCTTGATTTTGAATCTTTTGGCTTTTTGACTTTCGGTTTTCAGCATGATTGACTTTGGTTGACTTTTGGATTTTCCTTGAATTGTTGTGCTTGTTATTTCGGTGTCATTTGGCTGGCTTTGGCAATACCTCTTGATCTATCTTGCCTCATGAATGTATTTATGTGCTATCGTACTAATAGATTCTCTCGTGCTATATATTTGTCGATGTTTTGTCTTGTGCTCTGCCCTATGACGATTTGCAGCTTGTTTCATGCTTGCCTGATTGAATGTCATTTTCTTCCCTACGTGTTGGCCGTTTCTTTGCTGCTATGATTCGATTCGGTGATCTCTCGGTTGACTTGCTTGCCCCCACTTGTCAACCTAAGTGTGGGGTAGGATTCTTGTCTTCTAATTCTGGTCTTCCCTAAGTTGTGGTTTCCAGGGCTCCAAAGCGCTTCAAGACCACCAGTGCAGATAGAGCGTTGCGATCCTCAGCTCGACAGAACAGGGCTCAATCCTCCCGTCCACCCGCACTGGCTGCACCAATACCGGCGGTTGTGACCTTCATCCCACAAGCTGTACCGGCCCCCGTGATCCCTATTGCTAGTATTCCAGCTACCGCTACTGGGGCCTTCCATCCTTTCATCGTTGCCCTTAAGCCACACCAACTGGAGGTATATCAGAAGATCAAAGACATTCCACCGGCTAAGGTGGCAGTTCTTTCTTTAGACAGTCTCAAGGACCCCAATCCGGCTTGGCACTCCACCGTCGACCTCGCCGTCACCAAGGCCGGCCTGCGATCCCTGACCACTCTTGGTTCGCCCTATCCTCTGGTCGCCCTTCAAGAGTTCTGGAGTTCCTTTGAGCGCCTCACAATAAAGCCCAGCGTCAGCACGAAATTTGTTTCCTTCCGCCTCGGCGATGTTCGACATGTGAAGACCATCAATGAGTTTGCCCTCTTGCTCGACCCCCTTACCAATATCCAGGATGCAGCCATTGGGTTTACGGATGTCTACTCCATCACGTGAGAACCTTACCCCGAAGTGTGGAAATGGGTCTCCAGCCAATCGGAGATCAAGCCTATCGTCAACCCCACGGTAGGTGACATTATTCATCCAATTCTTAAACTCTTACATTATGTTTGGATGCAGTCTTTGTGTTATTGTAGCAAAAAGCCGTCACCACGTTTCTTTGGAGGAGCTCGTGCTGTTCCGTGCTGTAGAGGAGGAAGCGAACCTCCATCCTGAATGGTGGCTTGCAAGATTCTTCCACAAACGTACTACCACCAAGAAACTTCCTTCTGAGCTTCCTGGCGGAACATTCATATCATGTCTGATCGACAACCTCCAGTTCAGCGACAAATGGGGCCCTGATATACCTCGCGTCCATATTGAGCATCTCGGTGCTGAGTTTAGCGTCGCACGAGGCATCGATTTCGGGTGCAGTCTCGACGAATACATTATTCCTACCTCGCCACAACGAGAGCCTCCACGGCCAGTTGCAACCCCGGTGTCTCGCGTGCCTCCACCACAGCAGTGGATGCCCGACGGGATTAGCGAGAGGCTTGCGCGTATTGAGAAATGGCAGCTTGACTACTCTGCTGGTTCACTTCAGTGGCAGAAGGACCGTGTGGCACATGAGGAGACCCAGAACGAGCGATGGACCATTCTACAGCAGTTCATGGGCGACCAGGCAGCCAGACAGAGGGATGAGCTCGCATGGCGACAGCAGATGGAGCAGCGACTTGGCATTTCACCCATCTCGGCCCCACCTCTACCCCCACCTGCGGAACAGTGATCATGTTGTTTCTATCCTTTCCATTTCTTTTCTTTCTTCTTTTCGGATTTCGATCCAACTTTTTCTGTGTGGACCCGGGGCACTTGTCCCGATATCCTTTTGATCTTTTTGTTGTTAGTGTTTTGTAGGATCTTGAGTAGCTACTCCGCTCCACTCTGGACTCTCCGCGTTCATCCCCTGCACCGACCATCGCCTTCCAGGTTCTTCGCATCTCTCTACTCTAGTTTAGTCCTGTGAGGACACAGAACCGTCTAAGTGTGGGGTAGGATGTTAGAGAACCATGCATGATCTTGATTGCCTATCTTTGTGTTTCATGGTGCCTTGATTGTTTCCTCTAGCATTAGAATCGCTCAGTTCTTGATTTTTGATGTTAAGTTGTTGTTCAATCTTTCATAATGATGCTTAAACTGCTTAACCTAGAACCTGAAAACCAACGTGTATATTTTGATGCTAAATTGCCTGGTCAGAACAGATTTTTTGAAATCACACTTGTAGTTTGTAACCTTGATTGCATGAAAATGACCGAATCCGACTAGCAAACCAAATGTGAGCTTTTGATCCATTGCACGTAACTTGCAATTTCAATTCTTTTTGAGTGGTTTTCTGTTTGCTTGAATGAGTTAGAGTTTGGATGAGACCTACTCAAGACCACACGATGACACGAGTTCTAGAATGATAGGGGCACCTTGATTCAGCTACTAAGCCAGATAGCTTACCTAATGATAAATCCATTAGGTGTAAACCCTTGAGCTTGGCCTGTTCTTTCGGTTCGATATACATTACAACCATTCCCCATTCTTTCATTCCCTGTTGATCCCCTGTGGTTGTAGTTCTAGATTGACCTACCGGAAGTCGGTTTGTGGTAACCTGCCTATACACATTAAACAGGTGGTTTTAGCTATTATGTCTGAACGTGTAAACCCCTCTAGCAACTAAAAGAAAGAATTGGCACAAAGAAAAAAAAGAAGAAGAAAAACAAAATAAATGTCAAAAAAAAAAGTAGAAAAATCAGAAAAGTTTCAAGTTTAGTTCAATAACGTTCGTCTCCCTACATATGGAAGAACGCAGTCAAAAGAAAAGTCAAAAGAAAAAATGTGTAAAGAAAATAAAGTGCTAGGTTGCTTGAGGGTATCATAGGACGAGCGTACACTATTCCACCCATGTCTGGTTAGACGGTAGGAAGCCATAGGCTAGATTCGAGGGAAGTTAGTCGAAAGCTACACCGCACCAAAGCCATCATCATACACTCCCATCATCCATCTCATCATAAACCCTTGTAGTGTAGAATTCGTTACTGTCCGAGCAGGGAAGTCCTTCTTGACTAGTTACTCGTGTTGTCACAGTGGTGGAGATGTGGTCGAATTGCAAACTTATGACAGAATTCAATAACAGAAAATGATTGAGAGCAGAAACACGTCCTTAAACACAGAGAGTGAGAGTTTCCCGTTTACTAAATATTTCCTGTGTGAGGAGTCTGGTTGGTCAGGTCAAATTCGTGCATAATTGGCTGCTACTACTCGTCGTGTGCAGTTTTTAGTGAGACCAGGTTGTTTGGCTGATCAGTATGCAGGTTAGGTTTCTTGTTCTAAGAATTATCTGTCTAATAATTCATTGTGTTTGATTGAACTACAATTTAATAAATCTTATCATTTGTGAATTTGAGTGTGTTCTATTTCAGTTTGCTTGAGGACAAGCAAAAGCTTAAGTGTGGGGTATTTTGATGACACTCGATTTGACGTGATTATCAGCCTCATTTAAGTGACATTTCCTTGCTTAAGACACGGTTTTTAGGGTAGAATAGTGAATATTCACTCAACTGCTCCACCTCTTGCCATTTATGTTACCTTGGCCCGTTTCGGGTCTATTTGATGGTTTTCTAGTGTTTTCATGTTAGCACAGGTTTTTGCCATCAAATACAGTAACCAAGGACGTGTCTAAGGCATTGGAACCATGAAGAATCGCACCTGAATCAACCAGAGAAGTCAATCAAGTCAACACAATCCTGCTCCAATTTACACGCATGTTTTCGACGAAAACATCTTTGAGTTTTCGGCGAAAACTCAAGAGAAAATCGGCAGTTCTTCACATGAGTAGGTTTTCGGAGAAAACTGAGAAGTTTTTGCCGCAAACTCCAAGCTATTTCAACCAGGAGAATCAGACGGAGTAAGCCAACATTTTAACGGGAGTTTTCACCGAAAACTCCCCAAATTTTTGGTGAAAAGTCAAGTGGAAATCAAGCGGTCCGCGATTAGGTTTAAATACAGAAACCGGTGGCTGATTTAATATCTCATAACTTACACTTTGGAAGGGAGACTAGAGGGAGGACGAGTGAATAGAGTTTGAGGAGCCAGGAACGGATCGTGACGTCATCCACCCATCTCGGAGGACCAGTGCTAGGAGTTGAAGATTCAGCAGATTGAAGCTGCAAGGATTCATCGAAATTAGGTTTTACAGTTCTTCTCTGTCTTTCCTACCTGAGATGTATTCTTTGTTTTTCTTTGATTCTTCTGTATTGAATATGAGTAGCTAAACTCGTAGAGCTTAGATTAGATGAACCCTAAGTGACCCAGGGCTTTAAAGCGGTCACGAATCGACGGTGATTAGATTCGAAATTCATTCAGTTTCTCCTTCATGTTTGATTTGTTCTTTGTTATCTATGTTTCTTGTCTGGTTTGGCCACCTAGATTAGATTCTTGTTAAGCTAAGGATAGAAGCGAATGCTTGCCTTACTTTAAAACACCAAATCGAACAATTAACCTAATCATTGGAGTGTGCCTTTCGTAGGAACCAGTTAGGGTTAATCCACTGCAAGAGTAACTCATAATTCGTTAGTAATTGCACCAATTAATTAAGCTGTTGCGAGAGGCGACCGTACCCGGGCGACTAATTAATCTTGGTAGCTAGATCGGATAGAGCGAACGTTCACCAGTCTTAAACCTAAGGGTCAGGGGTTATGGTGGTGTCAGTGAACTGAATGAACTAGAATTGAAAATAGTTGGTCTGTTGACTGCCAATGTGATGTGACTATACTTAGTGCATTTTAAGTCTTTGATTAGCCTAAGGATCTCCCATGTTTGATCTCATTTTGCTATGATTAATATGCTTTTATGGAAGTTTTATGCAAAGTGCTCTTTTGTTGCCCGGTTGCCACTTTGAGGCCAATTCGGTGTCTATTGGAGTTGTTTTCTTTGAAGTTTCAGGATTTTGCGTTGAATTACCGGTGACAAGGAGCATGTAGGATCAAACGGGAGGTCAATTGGAGTCCGGACGAGGGAGTTATGGCTGTTGCAAGTTCGGGATTTATGCAGAGTGCAGGGGTGCACGCCGTGCACTGCCCCCTGCACTATAAATACCCACGTTTTTTACTCTTTTGGGGAATTCTTTGATCTCTCTTGAACCCCAAACACATACCCACGAACCCTCAAACCCTAGAACACATTTTTGGAGCAATTTGAAGCCATTGGAGCTAGGATTGAAGCCAACAAACCTTGGGAGAAGTGCTTACAAGTGGAGAAGTGAAGATCATCTCAAGGATTCATCCATGGTGTTCTTGGTGACCATTCTTCCTTCTTTTCTCTTTACTCCCTTGGCCATGTGTGGCTGAGTTTCTAGGGTTCATCTTGGATGGGTAGATTAGTTGTGCTATGATATAGGGATGATTGTATAGAACTTTCCATGATTGATCTTGGTTGTATGAGGATGATTCCTAGACTTGTTCTTAATGCCATTTTATGCCATGTTTGCTTGATTTGGTCCATTCAATGTGATTTGATGCATGAGAGTGCTTGGATTTCATAGATTGTAGGTCTAGGGATTGAAGTGAGTGTGTTCTAAGAGATTAGATCATCTTGTTTCAACCATTTTCACTTGATTTCTCTCTTGGGCATTTTATCGAACACTTGGTGTGCATGTGGATTTTCATTCAATTGAGTTTGAAAAGGCTTTTTGGTGAATCTCTTAGTGTTAGGGCATTGATATGAGAGTGTTGTGCCTAGCCTTGTGGTCATAGAGTCTTAAGAGAGTATCTTGTGTCTTGGCATTTCATCAAACACTTAGAATGCATCCTTTTTCACTTAGCTTGAGAGCGAGAGCCTAAGTTGAGTGGTATTAGGATAGGGATTAGGTGCTACGAGAGTGCATTGAGTCTATAAAAGTGAAATGCATGGTCATCCGAATGCAAACTCGATCTTAATTGGCTTGTTTGTTCAATTAGTCATCTTGAGCATGATGAAACTACCCACCAAGAGAGCCCCTTTGTCTTTGATTTGAACCACCTTTCTCTCTTGCTTAGTCTTTGTTAGTATTGCTTTTCTTTGCCTTTGTTTCTGAATTTCTCAATCAAACCAAACCAATTTCAAATGTCTAGACCGTCTATGAGAAGTGTGAGTATTGGTCTATGAGAGGACCCCGTGGAATACGACCTTGGTAAAATCCTTTTATCAAGTTTTTGGCGCCGTTGCCGGGGACTTTCTCAATCCTAAGAAAGCATTTAGTAGTGGACCGTTCTATTCACTTCCCTCCGTTTTAGTTTTGCTTCTTTTTATTAGTTTGTTTGGTTTTGTTATCCCACATTGTTGTATTACTTGGTTGTGTTTGTTGAGCTTGTGTGTAGGTACCAAGTCATTGATCCACCAATCCGTTCTCTACCTCATTTAGTTCATGGTAGCAAGGTTGCAAGTAAGATGAACTCATGGAATGGAAGTAATGGTTATGGTTCCTATCAAGGGTGGAATCCATCTCCTAACCCATACTATGGTCATCCTACTCCATCCAACTACTACCAAGAAACTTGTGAGGAAGATGGCCAATGGTGGGGTCAAGAACAACAAGCTTCAACACCCATGTGGAATGAGAAATGTCCTTATCCATCTCCACCCTACTATCAAATCTTGTCGGAGTATTATCAAGAGGATTTCACAAGTCATGAACAACATTCTCCACCGCCTTCCATGCTAGAGGAGCTCTTTAAGATGGTTAAAGAAAGCGAGCGTCCTCAAGAGGAGTTCACAAGCTATGAGCAACCTTTTCAACCTCCTTCTATGCTAGAGGAGCTCTTGAAAATGGTGAAGGAAAGTGAGCGTCCTCGAGAGGAGTTCGTAAGCTATGAGGAACCTCCTCCACCTTTTCCCACGCTTGAGGAAGCTTTGAAGATTGCGGAAGACAATGCGAACCAACTTAATCGCTTAGCACAAAGCATGGCGCACATCAATGGGATGCTTGAAAATGAACGTCAACCCCATAAGGTGGAGCAACACTCTCCCCCTCCTTCCATGCTAGAGATCTTGCAAATGGCGGAAGACAATGCGAACTGGGTTAATCGCCTAGCTCCAAGTATGGAGCTCATCAAGGATATTCTTGACAATGAAAGTCAGCCCGCTAAGATGGAGTATGTTTATGATGATGAAGATGACACTTGTGAACCCGAAGAGCTTGACACGGAAAAAGATTTGGTAGTGGAGGTGATTGAAGAACATGTTCTTCCCAAGAACACATCAAGTAACGATGATGATTGGATAGAAGAATCAAGGAGACTTGAGGATGATGGCACTTTAGAGGAGGTGAGACATGTTGTAAAGACTCTTCAAGAAGAGGTGGTATCGAGAGTGGAGCACGAAAGTGAACAACACCACCCTATTGTGGTGCCACCAAAGATTGTGAGTGCTCTTCAATCTTCTTGCTTGGTCATGAAGTATTTGTGCCAAGAACCCAAGGAGACATGCAACTCTATTCCTCATAAGGTGGTCATGGAAATGGAGCCACCTCTCCTTGACCCGGAAGACTCTTCGAGTGGCATCACCAACTTGGACACGATGGAGCTCAATGGTGGCCCCTCACCTTACTATCTTCCTCAAGTTCCAAATTTCAAAGGTAGCAAGCCACCCCAAGGTACCAAGTGTTATGTAAGCATCAATGTGCATTGGCTAGCCTACCATTCTCCCAAAATGTTTCTTGGAGCTCAACTTTCATCGTGGAAGAAGCTACTTGACTTGAAGGAGGTACTAAGTTGGACACCACAACGCAGGTATCGTTAAGCTTAAGACGGTAACTAAGCGCTTCTTGGGAGGCACCCCATGTTATCCTTAATTTTTCGCTTTTAATTGTTCTTTGAGGTTTTTTGTGTTGTTTTAGCTTTTTGAATAAGGTTTGACAAGAATTTTGGATCACTCTTCACCAAGGATCATCATGGAACTCTTTCACCACTATTACGTCCTATGCTCCTCTCTACCAACGCGGTAACTTCGTTCCACCTTACCCTCTCTCTCTTGATCATTGAGGACAATGCTCATGTTAGTCGTAGGGGAGTTTGAGGTTTGGTGTGATTATTTGTGGTAGAGATGTAATGCTATGCTTTGGTGATTTGCATGTTCTTGATTGTTTCCAAATTCCTCTATTATAGAATCATTCGGTTCTTGACTTTTGGTGTTTAATTGACTTCAATCTTTCACAATGACGTTTAAACTGTTCCGCTTAGAACCTATAACCAGCATGTTAGAGCTGATATCAAATGAGTCTAGGCCAGAACAGAGATTTTATCACTCTTGTATGTTGGTTGATTGGTTTGATACGTGTTTTTATACCGCTCGATAGCACCGGTCTAAGATGATGAAGGCAATCAGAATTTCTTCCTCTTTTCCATGTTCTTCTTTCCTTTTGGATTTCTCGTGATTGTGGCTTGAGATTAGACGGAGTCCAATTCAAAATCTTGTGTGGAAGTTGTAAAGAGCTAGGGATCAAGTGGCTATTTTATGAAGAAAAAGAAAAAAAGAGAGAAAATGCTCAAAAGAAAAGAAAAGCTAGGCAAGCTCGGCACCTAAGTGAAGTGCGGGTTGAGCACTAGCAAAAGCAAAAGCTGTGAGCTAGGCAGGTTCAACGCCTAAGTGAAGTGTTGGATCGAGCACTAGTATGCAGTAAGAAAAAAAGAAGGAAAAAATGAATGAAAATGGAAAGAAAAGAGAAAGAAAAAAGAGTTCTCAAATGTAGCCTTTGATCCTAGCCAGAGTTTGTAAAGTGCGGATTTAGAAGCGGATGAAGTCAAGTCAATAGCCACATCATGATCACTCATCACTCTCCTACCCCCGCCTTATCCGTTCCATTTCCCGAGTTCAAGTCCTTTTGATTAGGGTCGGTGTTGTCGTGGTCGGTTTTTCTGTATCCCAATTAACCACTACTTGAAGTGTGCAGAAATTAGTGAGGTCTAGACTTGTTTGGTTGACGTTCTTGCATGTGTAGGTTAAGTTTGTTCGTGGGACAGTTTAGGCCGAATTGTTATTGCTTGAATCTCAATGGACCGGTCTTGTCATTTGTGAACTTGGATGTTTTCTAATTTATTTGCTTGAGGACAAGCAAAGCTTAGTCGTAGGGGAATTTGATGTGACTATACTTAGTGCATTTTAAGTCTTTGATTAGCCTAAGGATCTCCCATGTTTGATCTCATTTTGCTATGATTAATATGCTTTTATGGAAGTTTTATGCAAAGTGCTCTTTTGTTGCCCGGTTGCCACTTTGAGGCCAATTCGGTGTCTATTGGAGTTGTTTTCTTTGAAGTTTCAGGATTTTGCGTTGAAGTACCGGTGACAAGGAGCATGTAGGATCAAACAGGAGGTCAATTGGAGTCCGGACGAGGGAGTTATGGCTGTTGCAAGTTTGGGATTTATGCAGAGTGCAGGGGTGCACCCCGTGCACTGCCCCCTGCACTATAAATACCCACGTTTTTTATTCTTTTGGGGAATTCTTTGATCTCTCTTGAACCCCAAACACATACCCACGAACCCTCAAACCCTAGAACACATTTTTGGAGCAATTTGAAGCCATTGGAGCTAGGATTGAAGCCAACAAACCTTGGGAGAAGTGCTTACAAGTGGAGAAGTGAAGATCATCTCAAGGATTCATCCATGGTGTTCTTGGTGACCATTCTTCCTTCTTTTCTCTTTACTCCCTTGGCCATGTGTGGCTGAGTTTCTAGGGTTCATCTTGGATGGGTAGATTAGTTGTGCTATGATAGAGGGATGATTGTATAGAACTTTCCATGATTGATCTTGGTTGTATGAGGATGATTCCTAGACTTGTTCTTAATGCCATTTTATGCCATGTTTGCTTGATTTGGTCCATTCAATGTGATTTGATGCATGAGAGTGCTTGGATTTCATAGATTGTAGGTCTAGGGATTGAAGTGAGTGTGTTCTAAGAGATTAGATCATCTTGTTTCAACCATTTTCACTTGATTTCTCTCTTGGGCATTTTATCGAACACTTGGTGTGCATGTGGATTTTCATTCAATTGAGTTTGAAAAGGCTTTTTGGTGAATCTCTTAGTGTTAGGGCATTGATATGAGAGTGTTGTGCCTAGCCTTGTGGTCATAGAGTCTTAAGAGAGTATCTTGTGTCTTGGCATTTCATCAAACACTTAGAATGCATCCTTTTTCACTTAGCTTGAGAGCGAGAGCCTAAGTTGAGTGGTATTAGGATAGGGATTAGGTGCTACGAGAGTGCATTGAGTCTATAAAAGTGAAATGCATGGTCATCCGAATGCAAACTCGATCTTAATTGGCTTGTTTGTTCAATTAGTCATCTTGAGCATGATGAAACTACCCACCAAGAGAGCCCCCTTTGTCTTTGATTTGAACCACCTTTCTCTCTTGCTTAGTCTTTGTTAGTATTGCTTTTCTTTGCCTTTGTTTCTGAATTTCTCAATCAAACCAAACCAATTTCAAATGTCTAGACCGTCTATGAGAAGTGTGAGTATTGGTCTATGAGAGGACCCCGTGGAATACAACCTTGGTAAAATCCTTTTATCAAGTTTTTGAGTTTGAGGTTTGGTGTGATTATTTGTGGTAGAGATGTAATGCTATGCTTTGGTGATTTGCATGTTCTTGATTGTTTCCAAATTCCTCTATTATAGAATCATTCGGTTCTTGACTTTTGGTGTTTAATTGACTTCAATCTTTCACAATGACGTTTAAACTGTTCCGTTTAGAACCTATAACCAGCATGTTAGAGCTGATATCAACTGAGTCTAGGCCAGAACAGAGATTTTATCACTCTTGTATGTTGGTTGATTGGTTTGATACGTGTTTTTATACCGCTCAATAACACCGGCCTAAGATGATGAAGGCAATCAGAATTTCTTCCTCTTTTCCATGTTCTTCTTTCCTTTTGGATTTCTCGTGATTGTGGCTTGAGATTAGACGGAGTCCAATTCAAAATCTTGTGTGGAAGTTGTAAAGAGCTAGGGATCAAGTGGCTATTTTGTGAAGAAAAAGAAAAAAAGAGAGAAAATGCTCAAAAGAAAAGAAAAGCTAGGCAAGCTCGGCACCTAAGTGAAGTGTCGGGTTGAGCACTAGCAAAAGCAAAAGCTGTGAGCTAGGCAGGTTCAACGCCTAAGTGAAGTGTTGGATCGAGCACTAGTATGCAGTAAGAAAAAAAGAAGGAAAAAATGAATGAAAATGGAAAGAAAAGAGAAAGAAAAAAGAGTTCTCAAATGTAGCCTTTGATCCTAGCCAGAGTTTGTAAAGTGCGGATTTAGAAGCGGATGAAGTCAAGTCAATAGCCACATCATGATCACTCATCACTCTCCTACCCCCGCCTTATCCGTTCCATTTCCCGAGTTCAAGTCCTTTTGATTAGGGTCGGTGTTGTCGTGGTCGGTTTTTCTGTATCCCAATTAACCACTACTTGAAGTGTGCAGAAATTAGTGAGGTCTAGACTTGTTTGGTTGACGTTCTTGCATGTGTAGGTTAAGTTTGTTCGTGGGACAGTTTAGGCCGAATTGTTATTGCTTGAATCTCAATGGACCGGTCTTGTCATTTGTGAACTTGGATGTTTTCTAATTTATTTGCTTGAGGACAAGCAAAGCTTAGTCGTAGGGGAATTTGATGTGACTATACTTAGTGCATTTTAAGTCTTTGATTAGCCTAAGGATCTCCCATGTTTGATCTCATTTTGCTATGATTAATATGCTTTTATGGAAGTTTTATGCAAAGTGCTCTTTTGTTGCCCGGTTGCCACTTTGAGGCCAATTCGGTGTCTATTGGAGCTGTTTTCTTTGAAGTTTCAGGATTTTGCGTTGAAGTACCGGTGACAAGGAGCATGTAGGATAAAACGGGAGGTCAATTGGAGTCCGGACGAGGGAGTTATGGCTGTTGCAAGTTCGGGATTTATGCAGAGTGCAGGGGTGCACGCCGTGCACTGCCCCCTGCACTATAAATACCCACGTTTTTTATTCTTTTGGGGAATTCTTTGATCTCTCTTGAACCCCAAACACATACCCACGAACCCTCAAACCCTAGAACACATTTTTGGAGCAATTTGAAGCCATTGGAGCTAGGATTGAAGCCAACAAACCTTGGGAGAAGTGCTTACAAGTGGAGAAGTGAAGATCATCTCAAGGATTCATCCATGGTGTTCTTGGTGACCATTCTTCCTTCTTTTCTCTTTACTCCCTTGGCCATGTGTGGCTGAGTTTCTAGGGTTCATCTTGGATGGGTAGATTAGTTGTGCTATGATAGAGGGATGATTGTATAGAACTTTCCATGATTGATCTTGGTTGTATGAGGATGATTCCTAGACTTGTTCTTAATGCCATTTTATGCCATGTTTGCTTGATTTGGTCCATTCAATGTGATTTGATGCATGAGAGTGCTTGGATTTCATAGATTGTAGGTCTAGGGATTAAAGTGAGTGTGTTCTAAGAGATTAGATCATCTTGTTTCAACCATTTTCACTTGATTTCTCTCTTGGGCATTTTATCGAACACTTGGTGTGCATGTGGATTTTCATTCAATTGAGTTTGAAAAGGCTTTTTGGTGAATCTCTTAGTGTTAGGGCATTGATATGAGAGTGTTGTGCCTAGCCTTGTGGTCATAGAGTCTTAAGAGAGTATCTTGTGTCTTGGCATTTCATCAAACACTTAGAATGCATCCTTTTTCACTTAGCTTGAGAGCGAGAGCCTAAGTTGAGTGGTATTAGGATAGGGATTAGGTGCTACGAGAGTGCATTGAGTCTATAAAAGTGAAATGCATGGTCATCCGAATGCAAACTCGATCTTAATTGGCTTGTTTGTTCAATTAGTCATCTTGAGCATGATGAAACTACCCACCAAGAGAGCCCCCTTTGTCTTTGATTTGAACCACCTTTCTCTCTTGCTTAGTCTTTGTTAGTATTGCTTTTCTTTGCCTTTGTTTCTGAATTTCTCAATCAAATCAAACCAATTTCAAATGTCTAGACCGTCTATGAGAAGTGTGAGTATTGGTCTATGAGAGGACCCCGTGGAATACGACCTTGGTAAAATCCTTTTATCAAGTTTTTGAGTTTTAGGTTTGGTGTGATTATTTGTGGTAGAGATGTAATGCTATGCTTTGGTGATTTGCATGTTCTTGATTGTTTCCAAATTCCTCTATTATAGAATCATTCGGTTCTTGACTTTTGGTGTTTAATTGACTTCAATCTTTCACAATGACGTTTAAACTGTTCCGCTTAGAACCTATAACCAGCATGTTAGAGCTGATATCAAATGAGTCTAGGCCAGAACAGAGATTTTATCACACTTGTATGTTGGTTGATTGGTTTGATACGTGTTTTTATACCGCTCGATAACACCGGTCTAAGATGATGAAGGCAATCAGAATTTCTTCCTCTTTTCCATGTTCTTCTTTCCTTTTGGATTTCTCGTGATTGTGGCTTGAGATTAGACGGAGTCCAATTCAAAATCTTGTGTGGAAGTTGTAAAGAGCTAGGAATCAAGTGGCTATTTTGTGAAGAAAAAGAAAAAAAGAGAGAAAATGCTCAAAAGAAAAGAAAAGCTAGGCAAGCTCGGCACCTAAGTGAAGTGTCGGGTTGAGCACTAGCAAAAGCAAAAGCTGTGAGCTAGGCAGGTTCAACGCCTAAGTGAAGTGTTGGATCGAGCACTAGTATGCAGTAAGAAAAAAAGAAGGAAAAAATGAATGAAAATGGAAAGAAAAGAGAAAGAAAAAAGAGTTCTCAAATGTAGCCTTTGATCCTAGCCAGAGTTTGTAAAGTGCGGATTTAGAAGCAGATGAAGTCAAGTCAATAGCCACATCATGATCACTCATCACTCTCCTACCCCCGCCTTATCCGTTCCATTTCCCGAGTTCAAGTCCTTTTGATTAGGGTCGGTGTTGTCGTGGTCGGTTTTTCTGTATCCCAATTAACCACTACTTGAAGTGTGCAGAAATTAGTGAGGTCTAGACTTGTTTGGTTGACGTTCTTGCATGTGTAGGTTAGGTTTGTTCGTGGGACAGTTTAGGCCAAATTGTTATTGCTTGAATCTCAATGGACCGGTCTTGTCATTTGTGAACTTGGATGTTTTCTAATTTATTTGCTTGAGGACAAGCAAAGCTTAGTCGTAGGGGAATTTGATGTGACTATACTTAGTGCATTTTAAGTCTTTGATTAGCCTAAGGATCTCCCATGTTTGATCTCATTTTGCTATGATTAATATGCTTTTATGGAAGTTTTATGCAAAGTGCTCTTTTGTTGCCCGGTTGCCACTTTGAGGCCAATTCGGTGTCTATTGGAGTTGTTTTCTTTGAAGTTTCAGGATTTTGCGTTGAAGTACCGGTGACAAGGAGCATGTAGGATCAAACGGGAGGTCAATTGGAGTCCGGACGAGGGAGTTATGGCTGTTGCAAGTTCGGGATTTATGCAGAGTGCAGGGGTGCACGCCGTGCACTGCCCCCTGCACTATAAATACCCACGTTTTTTACTCTTTTGGGGAATTCTTTGATCTCTCTTGAACCCCAAACACATACCCACGAACCCTCAAACCCTAGAACACATTTTTGGAGCAATTTGAAGCCATTGGAGCTAGGATTGAAGCCAACAAACCTTGGGAGAAGTGCTTACAAGTGGAGAAGTGAAGATCATCTCAAGGATTCATCCATGGTGTTCTTGGTGACCATTCTTCCTTCTTTTCTCTTTACTCCCTTGGCCATGTGTGGCTGAGTTTCTAGGGTTCATCTTGGATGGGTAAATTAGTTGTGCTATGATAGAGGGATGATTGTATAGAACTTTCCATGATTGATCTTGGTTGTATGAGGATGATTCCTAGACTTGTTCTTAATGCCATTTTATGCCATGTTTGCTTGATTTGGTCCATTCAATGTGATTTGATGCATGAGAGTGCTTGGATTTCATAGATTGTAGGTCTAGGGATTGAAGTGAGTGTGTTCTAAGAGATTAGATCATCTTGTTTCAACCATTTTCACTTGATTTCTCTCTTGGGCATTTTATCGAACACTTGGTGTGCATGTGGATTTTCATTCAATTGAGTTTGAAAAGGCTTTTTGGTGAATCTCTTAGTGTTAGGGCATTGATATGAGAGTGTTGTGCCTAGCCTTGTGGTCATAGAGTCTTAAGAGAGTATCTTGTGTCTTGGCATTTCATCAAACACTTAGAATGCATCCTTTTTCACTTAGCTTGAGAGCGAGAGCCTAAGTTGAGTGGTATTAGGATAGGGATTAGGTGCTACGAGAGTGCATTGAGTCTATAAAAGTGAAATGCATGGTCATCCGAATGCAAACTCGATCTTAATTGACTTGTTTGTTCAATTAGTCATCTTGAGCATGATGAAACTACCCACCAAGAGAGCCCCCTTTGTCTTTGATTTGAACCACCTTTCTCTCTTGCTTAGTCTTTGTTAGTATTGCTTTTCTTTGCCTTTGTTTCTGAATTTCTCAATCAAACCAAACCAATTTCAAATGTCTAGACCGTCTATGAGAAGTGTGAGTATTGGTCTATGAGAGGACCCCGTGGAATACGACCTTGGTAAAATCCTTTTATCACAATGCCCTGATGATCTAAGGGGGATTCAAAATCTAAGCTCACATGTCGTCTGTCGAAGTCAATCAATCAATCTCATTTATTTCTACATTTAATTTTTGTTTCATTTCGCCTTGCTTTTAGTTTAGAAGTCGTGGAACTCACTCCACGCACTACGTGTTCAACTTTGAATTAAATTTGCCATCATATTTGAGTAAGCAAGTAGAAGAGGCCCGTGGAATACGATCTACCCTAGCTTCCAGCTTGGTAGTTATTTGATTGACCGCTCTACAAACGTTCATCACCCAGCCGCCACGAATGCTGCCCGGATTTTGCCGGTTTTGCCTATTTAGGATTATTTCTTTGGTTCCAAGACATTATTATCCTATTTTATGTTTCCTATCTAATTTTGCTTTTTAAGTTGGATTGTTAAGATATTTTTAAATGTCCTAATTAGTATTTAGATTATTTTAATTCTAGATTAGGAAGTAGCTAATAGGGAGGAGAGCTTGTTCCCTCCCTATATAATGAGGCAGCCGACCACCCCTTGTACTTACAACTTTTATGAATCAATAAACCGCCTTCAGAACTTTGTTCTAAAACCCTTGGAGTATGTGCTTGAGCATTACTTAAGGATTGGCTTATCATCAAGAGCATCCATCTCTTGGCGTGGTGCCCTCGACTTGATACTTGTGGTTCCTAGCTCCTTTATAGCTAGTGGGTCAAAGTCATCTTCCATCTGGTTCCATAGGTTCTTCACGAGTGCTAAGAGATCAGCTTGTGATGTTTAAGGGTCGTCTGCCCACGGTTGCAGTGGTTCATATCAATTGGTATCAAAGCTTCGGTTCAACACTAGGGCCAACCCCTATCCCAGTTTCCAGGTTCACTCTTGGATCCATATCCTTTACTTTTCTTGCTCTTTAGAAAATTAGCTTTGAAAACTCCGCTTCTATTTCAATTCCTTGTATTGTTATTGTATTGTAAGGCAAAGAAAATTGGTGGCCATCAAAAGCCATCAAGAAAAGATCAAAAGGCTAAGAAAAAAAAAAGCAAGGCCACCCTTGCCAACTTTATTTCCTTTCGTTGTAAGAGTGATTCTAAGAAGAGGGGATAGAAAATAGATTCTTCTTGCTTGTAACTAACCATGGCAGATGAGAGAATGACTAATTTGGAGGGCCAGATCCATGATCTTGGTGGAATCATGGCAGAAATACAAGAAGCCCTAGCAAGGCTTGAAAGAAGAGACGACCGTGAAGATTACGAAGAAGGACCCCATGATGATCTCAACCAAAGGGCTAGAAGATTAGTCCAAGAGATTGATGATGATGTGAGCAATCTCAAGCTTACCATTCCCAAGTTCGCTGGCAAGACTGATGCCGACGAGTACTTGGATTGGGAGAGAAGCATGGAGGACTTCCTAGAGTGCCACAACTATTCAGAGAGGAAACGGGTAATTGTGGTTACCCTTGAATTTATTGATTATGCTACACTTTGGTGGAGTCAGTTCAAGAGACAGGTTCAAAGAGATGAGGAGGTGCCCATAGAATCATGGAGAGACCTCAAGAGGAAGATGAGGAAGAGGTTTGTCCCGGCTGCCTACATCCGAGACTTGCATACCTCACTTCAAACCTTGAAGCAAGGTACCATGTCCGTGGAGCAGTACACAAAGGAGATAGAGATGTTGGTGGCAAGGCTAGACCTGAAGGAGGAACATGAAGCCAAGAGAGCAAGGTTTGTAGGAGGCCTACAACCAGACATCATGCACCAAGTCAACATACTCAACTATGTTGACTATGAAGACTTGAAAGCCTTGGCCATCTGAGTGGAAAGGGAGATGAGGACAGGCTATACAAGGAGGCCAAACCCTCTAGCTAGCAGCCAATGGAGAGGGAGCTCTAGTACTAGCCAGCCCCCATGGAAGCCCAGACAGCCTCGGAGCACCGGGCCCCGAGCAAACCCTAGCCCGAAAGATTTGGCACCACAGGTAACACCTACTCAATCTACTCCTAAAGTTCAAAATTCTAACCCACGTCCTAGTTGAATTGTGTGCTTTAAATGTCAAGAAAGAGGCCACGTCTCAAGAGACTGCCCCAACCAAAGGACCATGGTGATGAGAGAAGGAGAGATCGAGATGGAGGATGAAAAGGATGAGAAGATGGAAGAAGAAGAAGAAGTTGATTCGAAGGAAGGAGAAGAAGTGAAGCCAGAAGGGCTAGAGAAGTTCTCGGGCATGTTCTTAAGAGCCCTAGCCCCGGAGCCAAGAAAGCTGCCCAGCCTCGGAGCCGGCGCCCAGCACAGCTCCGGAGTCGGCGCCCATCCCAGCCCCGACGCTCTGCCCACCCACGGCGCCCAGCCCGACCCCGGCGCCAGCATTCTGCCCAGCCCCGAAGCTCTGCCCAGCCCCCGAGCCAGCCCCATGCACAGCCCCGGAGCTGGCCCTCTACCCAGCCCCGACGCCACAGCTTGGGCCACCCCCAACCCGCATTGGAATGCCGGATTACAAGCCTGCATTCAATGGGAGGCTGTTTCCCATTGAATTTTAGGGGTGACATCGATCAAGGAAGATGAAATTATGGAGCTGAACGAAGAATTAGGTGACCAGATCAAAGGAGAAGGAGAATCTGACTTGGGGATTGATGAAATATTCTCCCAAATGTCTTCCCCAAGTCTAGACATCCTCGTGGACAGCCCCTCCGAGGAGGAGAACATGGACACCAACGACCCAAGCTCAGAAGGACCAGAGCCCTTGTCTTTCACCAATTCCAGTGACACTCCAGGTCCAGAAGACGTGGCTGAGTCTCCTCCAGACATGGCCACATAGGTAGTTGAGGTGTGGAGAGGCTTGTTGAGTGCACAACAAGAGCCGACGAGGATGAATCCAAGGCAAGAAGAGGGGAATGATGTGATCCTCCACAGCTTCCCTAATGCCAATAGGTATTCCTACACCCCACTATGGGTCCCTAGTCAAAGGAAGAACCCTAGGGCCATACAAGAAGCGTGTAAGGTCAAGGAAAGCTCTCCAACGAGTCATGAGGCCTAGGTACGTGACCAAATACAGGCTCAGGCCCCCACCAACAGCCAATTAAGCTAGGATGTCAGTCAAACCACCCCTAGCATGGATGCCGGTCAAGGCACCCGATCCGATCCCCGAGCCGGACCGAGGACCAAGACTAAGGCCCTAGACCGATCCTCACGAGCCGTGGAGGCAATGACCACACTTGAGATCCTCTGGAAGCATTTTTGGAGTACATGCAACAAAGGCCAGAAGAGGGTGGCACCCAAAGACAGGCCCAGAGTGACCCACAGACTGGGCAAGATGCAAGAAATTAGCTCCAGGCCAAATGCCATGAGCTCTGGACCAGCACCAGCCCTTGAAGACCCTCTGAGGACATTCCTGAAGACTTGGACGAAGTAGAATGCAGAAGAACTAACCAGAAATGGAGAAGGCCAAGTCCTGAGCTAGCCCGGCGCCGGTCACGACAGAGGAGCACTTTGAGCCGAGCCACCAAATGGCTCAGGCCTTTTGGGAAATTCCAATAGCAGTGGATAGCTTGAAGCCCCCAGGAACACTCTCCAGCAAACGGCGTTGCATTCGGAAGAGAAATGAAGGAGGAGCCACGTAGGGAAGTGCTCATACATGGCCAGGTCCATACATGCAATCCCACCGAGCTAAGAACTCACATCCGGGCCAGGAATCCTTGCTGCCACGTTCAGAAGACCGCAGGCCTAAGTCCTTCTAGGACTAGGACACGAGGGGAGTTCCTAATCTGAGAAGCTTGCCCGATCGCCACGAATGCTGCCCGGATTAGGGCTTGCCCGGATTTTGCCAGTTTTGCCTATTTAGGATTATTTCTTCGGTTCCAAGACACTATTATCCTATTTTATGTTTCCTTTCTAGTTTTCCTTTTTAAGTTGGATTGTTAAGGCATTTTAAATGTCCTAATTAGTATTTAGATTATTTTAAATCTAGATTAGGAAGTAGCTAATAGGGAGGAGAGCTTGTTCCCTCCCTATACAATAAGGCCGCCGGCCACCCCTTATACTTACACCTTTTATGAATCAATAAACCCCCTTCAGAACTTTGTTCTAAAACCCTTGAAGTATGTGCTTGTGCATTGCTTAAGGATTGGCTTATCATCAAGAGCATCCATCTCTTGGCGTGGTGCCCTCGACTTGATACTTGTGGTTTCTAGCTCCTTTATAGCTAGTGGATCAAAGTCCTCTTCCAACCGGTTCCACAGGTTCTTCACGAGTGCTAGGAGATCCGCTTGTGGTGTTTAAGGGTCGTTTGCCCACGGTTGCAGCGGTTCACATTTGGATAATTACTGGCGGGAGTCCTAATAATTAGTGTTTGGTCTATGCCCGAGTTCTCATTAGAGTCTTAGGACTCATGTTTTATATATCTAATTGGTTGCAAAGCATTATAATGAGTTTTGTTCATCCTCCTTCCAGCCTCATCCTCCTTCAACTTGATCATATTATTTGCACTGTTTTGGTCATATTCACTTTTTCCATGCTCTTTGAGCCCCTAGCTTGTTAGTTAACCGAGGTTGACCCAAGCCCTAATTTGTCATTGTGACTTTTGTAATTGTTGATTGTTGTTACTTGAAGAACCTACACCTCACCCCCACCCCCCCCCCCCCCGAACAATTCACTCTTCAAGAGTAAGCCAAACAAAGGGACCCTGCAGAATACCAACCTAGACAAAAGCTAGGTATCTTTGTTGAGGAGGTTTTCCTCTGATTACTTCCTAATTCGACCCTCTATCATTGTATGTCTTGAAAATGCTTCACAAACACTTTGAAGACTGTGCGAATGGACACGAAGGTCCAAGGTGGAATTTACAACAAATGATCACCAATTAACACAAAATCAATGAAATGGGGACACTATTAAGCTTAAATTTACTAGGATATGGTCGAGAATGAGGGAGACAAACACCACTTTCTAGTGTCATCAAGGGTTCTACCAGAACTACCCATAACCTAAAACTCATACTTTAAATCCACTAACCAATAACCAATCCTAGATGAAAATATCCTTTATCCTTGAACTTATCGGTAGTTGTCTTGTAACTAGAGACATGTTGTTGTGGCCAACCACTTGTGTATGCACTCTACAAATTAAAGAAAATGTCAAACGATAAATTACTAAACCATTGGACTAACATGTGATGTCGTGTCAATGGTGATGTTCTTTGCCACGTTTTGCGCTAATTTTCCATTCCTACAACCCTATTTTCTTGCATAAAATGTGACTTTTGACTCTTTTTATACTCTTTCACAAAATTTTCATCTTAGGAACACTTGTGACCCTTTATTATGTAATTTGCAGGGTTTGTGATGAGGTTTCAAATCATTATATAATAGAGGGATCAATTACTAAGCCACTATTTCAAACAGGGAATTACATAGAGGTCAAATGATCATGATCCACCCAATTTAGCATGCAAGAATTTTTCTTCAAGGCTGACTGTGGGTCGGCTGCAACCATCACTGCGACCATTTGGTGGAAGGAAATATTAAAAAGCAATATGTCACGGGCTAGCCATGCCCAATAATCTATTTTCTATTGTGAACAACTAAAAATAGGTAGTCATCACGTTCTCACGACGCCCCACAAGGTGGTCACAGAACCCGGAGGCTGAAACATATAAATTGAGTATTTTCTACACTTGAAGAGGGGAGAGACACAACATCAATCATTTCATACTTCCCATCTTCATTTTGTGATGAAAACATTAACCCATAACTCATAACTCACCATCATTTAGTTCTTTTTTGAGGCAATTGGAGCTTGTTATTGGAGCTAGAAAGCTTGGAGGAGAGCAAGAAAGTGGTTGAAACTTAAAGATTCTCCAAAGGTGTTCATCTCCATGGCTAGAAATATCTTGTTTCCTCCATGTACTCTTTTATTCTAGCAATGTTTGGCTAACTTTACTTGTGATTAGGATAGGGGACTTGGTATAGTTATGATTATTCCAAGAAATGAGAGGTTTGGACAAGATTGACTAAGATTGTATGGTTGATCTTCCTATGCTATCTACAACCTTTGAGATTTTGTTAATATATGCAAGTTGGTTGGTTGTTTGCTTATGAGTAATGACATATGAGAGTTTGCAATCATGTATGGTGCTAGCATATGAGGATGTAAAGAGGTGTGCCAAGAGATTGGGAATCAATCTTACACCATTTGTGTTGAAATTCCTCTCCGGACTTTTATCAATTAATTGGTAGCCATCAAGCATTTTCATCCAATTGATCAAGTCGGGTGAGTCTAAGGTGTTAGGTTAGCAATATATCAATGTTGTGATCCTTGCTAGGTGTATCTTAAGTCCCTAGGTTGACTAAACCTTGTTTGCATTTAGTTGAACACTTCGAGTGTGCCCCAAGTTTACTTGAATTGAGTGCGAGAACCTATTTCAGGTGACATAGGGATAGGGATTCTTTGCCACAAGAGTGGATCGAATATTCAAGATAAATGCATGCTCATTCCATTATATCCAAGTCATTTAGTCCAACTCCTCGAGTTTATGTGTGTTTGAGCTTGGTCAATAACAGATCCTATAGTGACTTTATCTCTTGATTGCCTTCAAAACCCCTTGTCTTCCCTTTATTTTTGCCCTTGATTAGTTGTTAATCTTGAATTAACCTAAACTCTATTTTCAAATGATTAGACCGTGTGTGAATTTGAGATGAAGCTTTTGAGAGAATCCTCGTAAGAATATGACACTTGAGCATAGCCCCTAGAAAAATTGTGTAACATCCCCACCCAACCAAATGGTTTGGAACTCAAGTTCGAGTGATCGAGGAATTGGAATCAATGTCTCTGAGGTACTATCGAAGTTCAGGACCTTCGGGGGAAGCTTGAGTCGAGGTTACAAACGGCATTGTGTGCAGTGGGAACCATATAGCTGTGTAGTATCATGGTACACGCCGATACACGACAAAGGATACTGTAACACCCGGCCCGAATCAACCCGAGTAAACCCGTGGTTGCACCGGTCCCAGGTACTACCGAGTAAAAACAAGGGTAAATCGACGGTGATCAAAAGACAGTAAAAGCATAAGAGGCCTCAAAAACACGTGAAACCGAAATCCGGGTACAAACCAAACCATCATAAATCCCCCAATCCAACCATAAACCAGTAAATACATAAAAACCCCCAAAATCCCATTGTCAACTGAAATGAACAGAAAGGTCAACTCCGTGTAATCCCAGTCTTCACCTCATGGCTTCCGTCCAGAACTTCACGATATCAACCTCGAACTCAACTCCACAGCCACCTCTACTAGCCACGAGATCCTGAAAGGGGAAAAGGGATCAATTTCCTATTGAAATTGAGTGAACCCACTGGGCCTACCTACAC
The DNA here is from genome assembly GCA_034768395.1 of Linum lewisii. NCBI lineage: Eukaryota > Viridiplantae > Streptophyta > Magnoliopsida > Malpighiales > Linaceae > Linum > Linum lewisii. Next base: position 57,539,999 of record CM068296.1, read on the forward strand.
GCTGTCCTACTCTATGGAGCGGTCCCAACTCCGCACAAGACAACCAACAATGGAACCAATCCCAACCCCCCTTTCCATATTTTAATTCCCTAAAAACAGTCTAGGTGATCACGTTGGTCAGTTCTTGTTCTCATGCACAACTCATAACGATAGAATTACACAAAAATAATACATCAATCCACGGCACACACAGCATCATCACATCACATCCATCAACCAAGTCACTACCACAACCACAAGCACACAAACATTCACATTCATATTATCTAGGTGAGTTATTAGGCGCCAAGGAGTTATCCACACCACCACCGGCCGGCCGACGCACTTCCCTACCGCATGGGAAGTCCTCGCGCTCCCCTACCGCATGGGGAACGCGTTCTCATTAGCCATCATCATCATCATCAATCTCATCATCAATCACATTACTCCCTTGACACCCATGTCAAGGGGATCCACCCCAATGGATCAGACTCAACAACCAATACCTCGGGTGGGGTAGTGTGGGCTCCTTCCGGTTCTATTTCCACATACAATCCTCAACATCACATTCTCAACTCATTCATCACATCTACTACCAACATACAACACAAATCAACCACATCTCATTCATAGTCCATAATTCACAACACATCCCGTCCTCCATGCCCCTGTCATGTTCACAGCACACACATCACAATCAATAGGATAACCGGCTAGCTCACCGGCCACCCCCACCTGCAAGTACAGGGGAGGCCATGTCATGAGTCTAGGGGTCACCCACCTGTTCCTCTTATTCAGAGCGACCCCACATTGGCGGGGCAACTCTCCTGCATCCACAACCAGCAATTCATAATATCATAGCACCTGCACTCATCTCCCAACCATCCTAATTACACATTTCTATGTCAATCCATTACTTGATTCACTTCAGCTCACACCCAACCCCAAATCATAGCAATCAACAACAACAATCAATCACGGCAATCATCAATAGCAATCAAGTACATTCACAGAACAGTTTATCCCCTTTTACGCTCATCATCTTCATGCACAACCTAGGTTTTATTCTAAGTCCAATTGAAACTCCTCACGCTGTCCAAACTACCTACACAACGCTAGGCCCTCACCTGGAATAGAAGACGAGGCTCTAATCGTCTTCTAGTTCCCCAGAAACTCGATTTCCAACCACCAAACTCGTAGCTCTACCCTTCCTTACTGCTCACGACCTACACCCAGAAACCCAAAATAAAGGTTAGCGATCTCTTCTCCTCGTCGCTATGAATCCATAGCAACAAACGGAACTCAATTTCGACCTCTACAGCTCCCGGAATCACCCTTCGAAGGTTGCTCGCTCTTGGTTCGTCAATGGTTTTTCGGGGAGAGAGAAAGGGGAAAGAAATACGGATTTCCGTGCAGTTTCGTCCTTTTATGCACGAAATGTGCGCCCGAAGTGTCAAAATGTGCGCTAGCGCACATTGACCCCCAAAAGGCGCACATTCTGAATATATTCTGCCGAAAGTTTACTGAATTAATTGAAAAGTGCGCCTGGCACTTCCAAATGTGCGCCTGCGCACATTAGGGTCCAAAATCAGCACTTTTCGGTGCATCACCAATTCCCTCTTTGCAACTTCGACCCAACTTAAACCCGAATGACCCGAAACCCAAGGGAGACTTAAGAGCACTGATTCCAGTACCCTAGCCTATCGATCTTGAGTCCCAAACTGTTTGGTTGAGCGGGGATGTTACAAGTCTCCACAACTTCAAGGATTTCGTCCCCGAAATCATCCCTAACTCATCCTAGCAATAAGATACCGAACACACAGCTAAAATCGCAGCAACCCAAGCATCCTATTGACTTCCAAAAATTCATAACGACGAACTACCAGCCCTCCTTTAACTACTCATCAGCCCTACTCCCACTCCCAACACTCTACTTTCACCGAGCACACCCTAGACCTTCTTGGAACCAACACCACAATAAGCAACACAGAGCATACATCAAGGGAAATTAATACCTGAATCATACACTTCCACCAACTCCGGGTACCGCCGCCTCATACTCTCCTCAGTCTCCCAAGTAGCCGACTCACTCTCATGGTTCCTCCATACCACCTTGAACTGCGGAATCTGCTTATTCCTCAAGACCCGGACTTGCCTATCCACGATCGCGACTGGCTTCTCCTCATAAGTCAAGTCTTGCTCAATCTCCACCTCCTCCGGCTGAATTACATGAGAAGGGTCCCCATGATACCGCCTAAGTACGCTCACATGAAACACATTGTGTATCCTTTCCAACTCCCCCGGCAAAGCCAACACATAAGCCACCGGACCCGACTTAGCGAGGATCTCGTAAGGACCGATGTACCGAGGCGCCAACTTCCCTTTTCTACCAAAACGCATCAGCCCTTTCCACGGCGAGACCTTCAAAAATACCTTCTCCCCAACATTGAAACTCAGCTCTCTAGCACGACCGTCGGCATACGCTTTTTGCCTATCTTGAGCCGCTCTCAATCTCTCCTTGATAATCTTAACCCGATCAGCCGTCTCTTGCACAACTTGAGGACCCGACAACACCCTCGCACCTTCCTCATCCCAACACAAAGGCGTCCTACACTTCCTCCCATACAAAGCCTCAAAAGGAGCAGACTTCAGACTACTATTGGTACGAGTTATTATAGGCGAATTCAATCAAAGGTAGCAATTCAGTCCAAGGGGTTTGAAACTCCATAGCACAGCTTCTCAACAACTCCTCCAAAGTAAGGATCGTTCTCTCCGATTGCCCGTCCGTCTGAGGATGATACGCCGTCGAGAACTTGAGCTTAGTTCCCAATGCTGTATGCAGCCCCTCCCAGAAATGGGACGTGAAGCTCGGATCCCGGTCAGAGACGATGGATTGAGGAACCCCATGCAACCTTACCACCTCCTCTATATATAACTTTGCCAACACCTCCACACTAGGCTTGAACCGAATGGGTATGAAATGCGCAACTTTCGTCAAACGATCGACTATTACCCACACGGCATCCTTCCCCTCTCTAGTCGGCGGAAAACCCGATACAAAGTCCATGGTGATGTCCGCAAACTTCCACTCCGGAATAGGTAGGGACTGAAGTAACCCACCCGGAGCTTTATGCTCCGCCTTAGCTTTTTGACAAACCAAACAAGTCGCCACATAACGAGCCACATCCTTCTTCATTCCTGGCCACCAAAAACTTAACTTCAGGTCATTGTACATCTTTGTCATCCCGGGATGCATAGCATACATCGAGGAATGAGCCTCCTCCAAAATCCCCTTCCTCAATTCCTCTACTTCCGGCACGCACACTCGACCCTTGCATTTCAACAATCCGCCAGCTACTTCAAATCCATTATCCATGCCTTTTTCAACTTCCCCTCGGATAGCCACCAGAGTAGCATCCCTGAGCTGCTCCTCGCCGATCCTATCATTCAGCATAGGCCTAATGTTGAGCTTGGCAAACAAACTTCCCACCTCATCTAACTGCATCTCTACCCTTAAAGCTCTAAGATCCACCAACTCCTTTCGACTTAAAGCATCCGCAACCACATTAGCTTTACCAGGATGGTAGTCAATGGTACAGTCATAATCCTTCAAGAGCTCCACCCAACGCCGTTGCCTACCATTCAGCTCCTTTTATCCATAAGGTGCTTAAGACTCTTGTGATCGGTCATGATCTTAAACGTCTCACCATACAAATAGTGCCTCCACAACTTCAAGGCGAACACCACTGCAGCTAACTCCAAATCATGGGTTGGGTAGTTCACCTCATGCACCCTAAGCTGTCGGGAGGCATAAGCGACAACCTTCCCATTCTGCATCAACACACAGCCCAATCCTTGCAAAGACGCATCACTAAACACCACATACTCTCCACCTTCTACTGGCAAGGTCAACACCGGAGCTGAAGTCAACTTCTTCTTCAACTCCTCAAAGCTCCTCTGACATTCCTCGCTCCACTCATACCTCGACTCCTTCCTCAACAACTTATGTAAAGGAGACGCTATGGTAGAGAACCCCTCTACAAACCTTCGATAGTAACCAGCTAACCCCAAGAAGCTCCTCAGTTGCGACACATCCCTAGGTGGAGACCAATTAATCACCGCTTCGATCTTCTTTGGGTCAACCTCCACGCCTCTTTTAGAAACCACATGCCCAAGAAACAATACCTCTTCCAACCAAAAGGCACACTTCGAGAACTTGGCAAATAGTTGCTGCTCCCTCAACCTATGAAAAACAATCCTCAAGTGCTCCTCATGCTCCTTCCTGGTCTTAGAATAAATGAGGATATCATCGATGAACACTATCACGAACTTATCCAAATATTCGTGGAAGACCTTGTTCATGAGAGCCATGAACGCGGCGGGAGCGTTGGTGAGACCAAACGGCATTACCAGAAACTCATAGTGTCCATAGCGGGTTCTAAAGGCTGTCATTGGCACCGATCCTTCCTCCACCTTCAACTGGTGATAACCCGACCTCAAGTCTATCTTCGAGAACACTTCAGCCCCTTGCAATTGATCGAAGAGATCGTCTATCCTTGGAAGTGGGTAACGATTCTTGATCGTCGCCTTGTTCAACTGCCTATAGTCAATACACATCCGCATCGACCCATCCTTCTTCTTCACAAACAGCACCGGTGCCCCCCACGGTGATACACTTGGACGGATGAACCCCTTATCCAAGAGCTCCTGCAATTGCTCCTTCAACTCCTTTAACTCCGTCCGGTGCCATGCGATAAGGTGGAATCGAGATTGGAGCAGTTCCAGGAACCAGCTCTATATTGAACTCCACCTCACGCTCGATCGGCGCTCCGGGTAGTTCCTCAAACACATCCGCAAACTCCCGAGCTACAGGTACCTTCTCCAACTCCTCATTCCGTTCAACTGACACTTGCACCAACAAAGCCTCACACCCTTCTTGAATCAGAGAAAAAACTTGCATTGCTGAAATTACTCCCATAGGTGCGGACTCCCTCTTCCTAACACCCTTGAACACCACCTGGCCGACACCTCCCACCTGAAGCAACACCTCCTTCTTCTGACAATCAAGCAAAGCCCCATGCCTAGCCAACCAATCCCTGCCGAGGATGACGTCGAATTCATTGAAGGGAAGCACCACCAAGTCAGCCAAGAACTCTACACCTCCCACTAACACCCTACACCCTCTACAGACTCTATCCACCCGAACAGAAGTCCCCAAAGGAGTTCTGACGCCCCAACTAACACCCAAACTACTAGCTACAACACCCAAACTACTCAAACATTTCTCAGATACAAAGGAATGGGTTGACCCCGAATCAAACAAAGCGGAACTTGTACTCATTTGCAGGAACTTGTACTCACATTCCTGGAGCCACTGCTCTGCCACTTCAGGATCAGCCGCTTCCCCAATGAACTCCCCAAAATTCCATCCCTTCAACAGACTCGGCTGGAACCTAGGAGCTCCTCCTCCAAAACCCGAGTTCCCAGTGGACCTACTTCCCCTTGCTTGACTGGATTCACTACAGGAGGACATTAAACATTTCAGTTGACCGCTCAAGAAACTTCAAACAACTCAATTCACCACTTGATTTCAAAACATCCCACCCATTTAAAACAGTTTGACAAAAACCCTTGGAATGTCGGTCCCGTACCGATGTCTCATCCTCCCTCCCAACGAGGTTAATTACTCCCCCAAAGAAAGAAGATAATCAACCGGTACAGCAGCGACAAACCAGGCTCTGATACCATTTGTAACACCCGGCCCGAATCAACCCGAGTAAACCCGTGGTTGCACCGGTCCCAGGTACTACCGTAAAAACAAGGGTAAATCGACGGTGATCAAAAGACAGTAAAAGCATAAGAGGCCTCAAAAACACGTGAAACCGAAATCCGGGTACAAACCAAACCATCATAAATCCCCCAATCCAACCATAAACCAGTAAATACATAAAAACCCCCAAAATCCCATTGTCAACTGAAATGAACAGAAAGGTCAACTCCGTGTAATCCCAGTCTTCACCTCATGGCTTCCGTCCAGAACTTCACGATATCAACCTCGAACTCAACTCCACAGCCACCTCTACTAGCCACGAGATCCTGAAAGGGGAAAAGGGATCAATTTCCTATTGAAATTGAGTGAACCCACTGGGCCTACCTACACGCTGTCCTACTCTATGGAGCGGTCCCAACTCCGCACAAGACAACCAACAATGGAACCAATCCCAACCCCCCTTTCCATATTTTAATTCCCTAAAAACAGTCTAGGTGATCACGTTGGTCAGTTCTTGTTCTCATGCACAACTCATAACGATAGAATTACACAAAAATAATACATCAATCCACGGCACACACAGCATCATCACATCACATCCATCAACCAAGTCACTACCACAACCACAAGCACACAAACATTCACATTCATATTATCTAGGTGAGTTATTAGGCGCCAAGGAGTTATCCACACCACCACCGGCCGGCCGACGCACTTCCCTACCGCATGGGAAGTCCTCGCGCTCCCCTACCGCATGGGGAACGCGTTCTCATTAGCCATCATCATCATCATCAATCTCATCATCAATCACATTACTCCCTTGACACCCATGTCAAGGGGATCCACCCCAATGGATCAGACTCAACAACCAATACCTCGGGTGGGGTAGTGTGGGCTCCTTCCGGTTCTATTTCCACATACAATCCTCAACATCACATTCTCAACTCATTCATCACATCTACTACCAACATACAACACAAATCAACCACATCTCATTCATAGTCCATAATTCACAACACATCCCGTCCTCCATGCCCCTGTCATGTTCACAGCACACACATCACAATCAATAGGATAACCGGCTAGCTCACCGGCCACCCCCACCTGCAAGTACAGGGGAGGCCATGTCATGAGTCTAGGGGTCACCCACCTGTTCCTCTTATTCAGAGCGACCCCACATTGGCGGGGCAACTCTCCTGCATCCACAACCAGCAATTCATAATATCATAGCACCTGCACTCATCTCCCAACCATCCTAATTACACATTTCTATGTCAATCCATTACTTGATTCACTTCAGCTCACACCCAACCCCAAATCATAGCAATCAACAACAACAATCAATCACGGCAATCATCAATAGCAATCAAGTACATTCACAGAACAGTTTATCCCCTTTTACGCTCATCATCTTCATGCACAACCTAGGTTTTATTCTAAGTCCAATTGAAACTCCTCACGCTGTCCAAACTACCTACACAACGCTAGGCCCTCACCTGGAATAGAAGACGAGGCTCTAATCGTCTTCTAGTTCCCCAGAAACTCGATTTCCAACCACCAAACTCGTAGCTCTACCCTTCCTTACTGCTCACGACCTACACCCAGAAACCCAAAATAAAGGTTAGCGATCTCTTCTCCTCGTCGCTACGAATCCATAGCAACAAACGGAACTCAATTCCGACCTCTACAGCTCCCGGAATCACCCTTCGAAGGTTGCTCGCTCTTGGTTCGTCAATGGTTTTTCGGGGAGAGAGAAAGGGGAAAGAAATACGGATTTCCGTGCAGTTTCGTCCTTTTATGCACGAAATGTGCGCCCGAAGTGTCAAAATGTGCGCTAGCGCACATTGACCCCCAAAAGGCGCACATTCTGAATATTCTGCCGAAAGTTTACTGAATTAATTGAAAAGTGCGCCTGGCACTTCCAAATGTGCGCCTGCGCACATTAGGGTCCAAAATCAGCACTTTTCGGTGCATCACCAATTCCCTCTTTGCAACTTCGACCCAACTTAAACCCGAATGACCCGAAACCCAAGGGAGACTTAAGAGCACTGATTCCAGTACCCTAGCCTACCGATCTTGAGTCCCAAACCGTTTGGTTGAGCGGGGATGTTACAGATACATTGTTCACTACAACAGAGACCGAATTTAGTCGCCGACGTGACCAAAATTAGTCTCAGGCTATTCCTTTGTCGCAGGTGCCTGCAACAAAGGTTGGGCCAGTGACTAATAGTGGCCTTGGTCCACTGGGCTATTCGGGACTGGTCCACTGGGATTGTTTATTTTTCAGGCTGATTTCGGTCGCTACTGTTGTTCGGTCAGTTCAACAAAAATTTTCTTCGGTTAGATCCCTCCATTTTTTAGGACGATATCGTTCATAGGTTTTTATTTTAACGATTGTTCTTTGGGAAAAAAATCTTTATAATCATTCATAAATCTACAATAAATAGTTCAATATCTAATATCTTTAATATAACAACAATTTGTTCATGAGTTAAACTATAACAAATATAACAAACAACAAAAACACACATGAATATTCAAATGTTGCAACACATAAACTACAACAACTAGTTCAATATCTAAATATTACACACCATAATGTTCAAAATTACGAACAAATTACCCGATTGATTTCCGTCCAAAAGAGCTACCGGTATGGATTACCCTTAAAGAGGTCCATCCTATGCTGATAACTCCTAAAGGAGTGAGTTGGGTTGCGAGTCAAACTTGTCAACCCATCAACAAATTTGTACGTGATGGTTTGGATATAAAGGTTTGTGTTGTCCGTGATGTCTCTATTGAGTTGGTTTCATCTATTTCTGTCGATTTCGATGATGGTGAATTAGCTGTGATAACTGTTGAGTTCCTGAAAGATAGGAAATACAAATCAGCTAAAATTGGGATGGAAAAGACATGTGTTCCCCGATCTTCTGGTGTAGCAGTAGAGGGAAGCTCTTCAGGTAAAGGTTCCAAACCACCCCTGGGTGGAGAGGGAACACCTGAAACTGTTCCTTTGCATCTGGCTGGAGGGGGTGGGCAATAACTCCGAAGCTTATTTGCAAGTGGAGGAGTTACCCACCGAACAAAACTAGAGTATTTTGAGCCCTGGCACTGCCTCATTGGCAAAGGATGGTATGTTGGTTAGTGATGATGAGATAGAGGAGGAATTTGAAGCGGATAAAGATCAACCAGATATGGATACTGGTAAAGCTGCAATGTCAAAGCCTGCCTGTACAAGGGTTATAGAAAATGCTCTTATTGCAGTAAGTGGGGATGGAGTGAAAGTTCAATTGCCTAAACCCACTGTAATGGATTTTATGGGAAAAAGTAGTATGGTTTCCCCAAAAGGGATGATTACTCAACACAAAACACGAAGAAGATGATAGTTTGGGTTTGGAATGTTCGTGGATTTTATAAAAAAGATAGGTATGAAGAGTTGTTTTCGTATGTACATAAGTTTAGCATTGATGGTTTTGCGATTTCGGAACCATGTACTAGGCTCGATAAAAGTTTGTGTGCCACTCAGTTTCCTAGATTGGCTTTCGGAGTTCTATTTTTGAAGATAGTTACAAAGTCTTCTGTTGATACAGCAGAAATGAGTGGGAATGAGGCACTTGAATCTGGATGCAGCAGAATGGAGGGGGGGTGTCCCTGGTATAGTTTCAATTAATGTTGATGGTGTGGTTAGTGATGCTGAGGTTGTGATTGCAAGTGCTTTAAAAATCGATTGGTAAAGAATAGTTAGTAAAAATAGCTTCACCTGAATCTGGTTTAGTGGTTATGTTTTTTGGATTTGGAAGGATTAACACTCTTTGTTATATGTTTTTTGGATTTGGAAGGATGATTGTGGTTATTGGATTTGGAAGGATGATTGTGGTTATGTTGAGCTGAAGCCTCTTGCTTGAAGGTCTTTCTTTTGGTATAAGTTGGCATAAGATCACTCTGTTTTCCTTCTACATTTCTACTGATGAAAATGTTGGGAATGAAGTGAGAACATGTATGCAATGTTTGTCTTCTCAAATCTCAAGCACTAGACATCTTTTTGGTTTTTGAAATGTTATTTGTTCTCTTTTATTGGGTAGTTCTTTGGAGAAAGAAGCCTTGTTATGTAAGCTTCTTAGTTACTTAGTTAATTTTAGATATAGTTTGTACTTCATGACATTTTTTATGATATGAAACCCTTTATTCATAAAAAAAATATTACAAACAACATCCCAACATTATGACAACAAGAATAACGAAAACACCCTACTAGGCCCCCAGGTTCTGAAAGACCATATCATCCCAACGCATCGTCTGCAATTATCTCCAACAATGAAATAATCAATAATTAATGAATAGAGTTAAATAGTCTGAAATTATAATTAAATAGCAAGCATAATAAATTGAACAAATTCACTCACCAAATTCATCAAAGGCACAAGACCAGGGTTGAGCTCCTCCTCGGCGCCATGCTGCTGTTGAGACTGGAACTAAGACTGAGGTGGGACCGGCTGCGTCTGAGGGATGGCGGTTGAACTGGAAGATCTGACGAACTGATGTGGTGCCATCCTGGTGGAGATGATATTATCCAGGCGCCCAACCCGCTCCTTCCACTCACCCAGCTCTGTCTGGTGTTTATAATCCTGTGCTCCAGTTGGTCATCATACGCGGGTCATGTCTATGGTATCATGGAAGAAACACTCTCAAATGTAGACGATGACCCAGCAGCAGCAGTACCAAAGACCTTATAAAAAATGTAAATTGTTAATTACAATGAATTGACTAATCGACTATATTCATTCACTGAGGGTTTAATTCTCACCTGACTATTAGTGAACCCAACACCGAGCACGGTTCAATAAGACCAAAAGAGTACAAGAACCAGATGAAGGGCCTGAAGGTAGTGACACCTCATTATTTCCAAACATGGGCAAACCAAGTAGTGAACCAACGTTAAAGAGACTCACTGAAAGAGAACTGCAACAAGGTCACCGACATGTGGTCTTCAACTCTGAGGGAATTGAGCGCTTCCTTAAGTAAGTAATGTTTACATAGAGTGCAACGGTTGTAGGATTTCAACTGTAATGACATTTACTAATTAATTGTTTGTACAGACAATTTAGAGATATCACACGGTTGAAGTACAAAGGAGCTAAAGCGCAACAGAGAGCTTTAGCTGAAATTGAGAAAACAGTGCATCGAGATTTTCCTAGTTGGTTTCGTGGACGGGTAGGTATTACTCGCAAATTTCTGTAACTGAATAATCAACTCATTAATTATATCTAATGAAGTTTATGTTCTTTTAGATCCTTCACGACCAAATAGAAAGAACATGCGGAAGATATGAAACTGTTAGCAAGAGGGCCTCTTACTGATGTAATTAGATACACTTCATACGATGTTAATGGTTGTAGTTTCGCACAACACAACGAGATGGGATGCGAAAGACACAAAATAGTGGGGTGTATGTTGATTTGGCCACTCAAAGTTGTGCAAGTTCTTTCAACACCCGACCTGTTGAAGGTTCAGTGCCATATTATGGGAAATTGGAAGAGATCATACAGTTGAATTATGGTGGACGATATGATGTAGTATTCAAGTGTAGGTGGGCCAATACACTTACTAGTAGGGGTCTCAAAGTGGATGACTTAGGATTCAAATGTGTGAACTTTGAGAATCCGATACACACCGGGGCACATGCAAACGATGAACCATATATCTTAGCTACTATTGCAAGAATGGTGTACTACGTTGATGATTTGAAGGACATAGGTTGGTCCATTCCAATTCACATGAAACCAAGAGACATGTATGATATGGGTGACGGCATGAACTATATGTCTGATGTGTTTCCAAGGTAGAATTTGCCAATTTTTTAGGACAGGCAGAACTTAACACTGGTTAGACCAGAAGTTGATACAGAGTTCGAATAAGCGTATGATGAAATTAATACAATTGATTTATGATAGCTTTCAATATACAGGACAATCTAATTAGATTTTAATATCTTCTTTTTTTACAATGTAGCACTGATGGCAGGCGTGTTGACTGGTGGTGCTAGTGTGATGGGTGGTGGCACTGGTGGAGATGGCAGTGATGAAAACCGTCACCCAAAGAAGCCCCCACCGGAAGATTACAAACTCCATATGATTGGTGAGTTTCAAAAAGCTTGTACATATTTAGGACTGTAATATAGTAATCACTATTTCTCACATTATTTTTTTCCCCTTCAATGTATGTAGATTGTAATATTGGAGTTCGTTGGGTGGAAAAGGTGAAAATAAAAAATTGGGCTATTGTAGGGGAGAACGGGGGGAGCATCGAGGTGAGGTTGGACAGAGACGGTGTGCCTTGTGGTGACGAGGGTAAGTATTTGCGCCAGTATCTTGGCAAAGTCATCGGACAACCCAAATTCTTCCCATTGGAGTTGAGTGGTCACAAGTCCCAGAGTGTGACAAAAATCATATATGGGGAACTTTCATCCGGGTATGAGTTTCTCAAATCATGTTAAATTTATTAATTATTTCATTGTCTTAAATGTTTATTGTGAAATGACAGGGCAACTTCACTTGGCCAATGATGATGATGATGCAAGGATAGAAGAGTTTGTCATGCCAAACCTAGGCGTCAAGTGGAGGGAACGAAGGGGTCGACTATGGAGACATGCTGGGTGTGATCCGACTCAAGGCTTGGAGTATAACTTGTCCCGGAGGCCAAATGATGTATTTGAACGGGATTGGGATATGTTCTATCGGTACAGGCCGCGACAATCAACTTTGGTAAGGACGAGATGAACAATAATGAACATACTACATTTGATCATGTTAAGCAATGATGCACGGTTATTTATAACTCTTATTTTGCAGGATGCATGTGCAAGGAACGCCGCTAATCGAGCAAATCAAGACATCTATCATACAAAGGGATCAAGGCCATTCAACGTGGAGCGTGAAGTTATGGTAAGTAAATCGACTCATTTATAGAAATTATAAGTGTTTCAATTGTGCATGTGGAAGTAGGTGTATTAGTAGTTTACATATTGTAGCCTATAATGTTCTTTGTTTTGGTAGGAAAAAGAGAAGGGGAGGGAAGTGAGTAGAACCGAACTCTTTATTAGATGCTATGAGAAAGAGCCAGGAAAATGTGCTAACCCTGCTACAGAAGCATTTGTGGTATGTGTGATAAGTAGTAGTTTATTAGCATACCTTTAAACTTAATTATATTAGAATTTGTTACTTACTGATACATGTGTGAAATTGAATGTAGGAGTCCGTTAAAGGGTTTTAGTCTGATCCCACTACTAACTCGGGGACTAGCCGGAATGATGCTGTTTCAAGGGCATATAATGCACGCAACAAGAAAGAAAAATCTAGAGAGTACGTCATCTTGGCTTTGGGGCGAAAGCTAAAAGGGTAAGTGAGTTGAGGTTGTAGAAATGTGAAATGTGCATTGAAATGATAATAGGTTGTAAATATGTGAAATGTGAAATGGAATGTAGGTTGTAGATATGGGTGAAGGTATGAATGCATTGTGTGTTATTTTTGTAGGTTGAAGAGTATGAGAATAGGTGAATGTATGAATAGTCATGTCGATTTTTTTGGAAAATTGCTTATTCAATTGTTTGTTGCAGGTGTATCATGGGTCCTCTTCTTCTTCTGGGTCCCAGGAATCATCCAACCCAACCTGATGTGAACCACCGCAACCGTGGGCAGACGACCCTAACCACCGCAAGTTGATGATCGTGCAACGAGGAAGAAACCGTCGGAACCGGGGATGGAAGAGGACTTTGACCCACTAGCTATAAACGAGCTAGGAACCAGAAGTATCAAGTCGAAGGCGCCACTTCAAGGGGAGGATACCCTAGACGATAAGTCGGTCTAAACGACAGTCAATTCCATGAAAGTCGAGAAGAGAATAGCAATTCCATGCTAAGAGAAAACCGAAGTTTAAGAGTTTATTTCATTCAAAGGTTGTGTTTACAAAGGGTGGCCGGCGGCCTCCTTATATAGGTGAGGGACCAAGCTCTCCTCCCTAAAAACTACTTCCAAAATAATAATAAAATAAAGAAATAAAAAGAGTCCTAATTAAACTACTAAAAAGGACTTAAACTAATCCTAATCTAGACTGAAAATAAGGTAAATTCGGACTCCAATCCCACAAGGAATAAGAATCCTATTTAGAGAAGAACTCCTAACTTGGGAGCTAAGTTTCCCCAAAAACAGCCTAAACGGGTTCTGGAATTATGGGCCGAATAAATACCAAACAAATTCCTAAAATTCTGATCTTTTGAAGATCCGTAGTAGACTCCATGGGCTACAACTTTCATGTTGGACATCAGTCCAAATTCTGTCTCCAAGTAGCCCATATTCGTCAATCCTTGTCGGACTAGGAATCTGTCCAGAAATCCGGATTTGGCCCTTGTTCACTTTAGTTTTGGCCCGTAGCTTCTTAGTCGTGGGCAGAACTCTTGGCTCTCCTCCAAGGTTGGATTCTCCTTGATCCTCTCCTCTTGTATCAGGCTCAGGTGGTGGCCTGATCACAGCTCCTTGCTTGGCCTTCCTCGGATCAGCATCCGAGCTCCACTCCTTGATGCTTAGGCCAAGCATAACTAGGACTTGTTCTAGTCCTATCTCCTTCAATACTCCTTCAAATTGAGCTCCGTTTGTTGGATGGTGCTCCTGAGGCTTCAAGCTATCCGGGGAACTTGGTATTTCCCAAAAGGCACGGGCCAATTGTTGGCTGGGCCAAAAGTGCTTCTCCATGGCATCCGGGCACGGGCTCGGCTCGGGTGTCGGGCTCAGCTTTCGGCCTTCTTCAATTCTGTCCGGGCCTTTTGACTTCTATCTTTTCCAGGTCTTCAAGGATGCTTCCTCAGTCTCTTTAAGGTCCAATTGGGCTCTAGGGCTTGTTGGAGTCGATCTGGAGCCTAGCCTTGGTGCTAGGCTCGGTCCGGGGTTCGGGTCGGGGCTCGGTGTCAACATTAGCTCCTGGCGGGTCATTAGCCTAACTCTGGCTGGCGTAGGAGCTGGCCTTGGGGCCTGGCTGAGGATCAGCATCCTCCCAGGTGCATCTTCTGGCTCCGGGACTTGGGCTCTTCTAGGCTCCGGGGGTTGTGCTGGTGTAGGCCTGGGGACGGTGTACTCTCGGCCTAGCATCAGTGCTGGGGCCGGGTCAGCATCAGTCGTGTCCAAGCCGGGCTTGGTGGCCAGGATCACATCACAACCCTCCCAAGTTGGACGACATTTGGTGCAAAGATCCTGGAGCACTTGGACAAACAAATTGGTCTATCTCCGGACTTGGAAGAAATGCGAAAAATGTTTGAAAGTCAAGGAGGATGTAGTGGAAGCGCTCCTACCCCAACAGCTGATGAAGACATTCCTAGAAGTGAAGGAAGAATGATGATGAAAGTAACGATGATGACGCTTAGTTAGATGCTATCGAGGTTGTACGTGTGTGTTAGTAGAGAGGACAAATTAGTTAAGTAATGTGTGTTTATTTTATCTTGATACTTAGTACATTTTGACATTTAAGTGAGATTATGAACAATGACGTTGTTTAATGAGAAGTAGTTGTTTGATAACTATAAAATTGTGTACATAATACAATGTCTCAAATATCGAATACCGTAAAAACTGAAATTAGGAGCTGCACAGCAGCAGCATTTGCTATGCAGGATTTTTTAAATTTAACAGCGACCTACCCCGCTGTTAAATTGCATAAATATAACAGCCACTGTTAAATGTTGTATATGTTAACAGCGGGCTGGACCGCTGTTAAGTTTATGCAGTTTAACAGCGGGCTGAGGCCGCTGTTAAATATTGTAGTTAACCGCGGCCGCTTCTGCCCGCTGTTAAATCGGCTTAGCATTGGCACGTTTAACAGCGGGCAGTGGCCGCTGTTAAATATAATTAACAGCGGGCACGACCATCGTTAAAATGCTTTTTTGTCGCTGTTAAATGGGCAGTTTCCTGCAGTGGACGATCGCCGCCACAATCGTCACTACTGGATGCCATCTCTACTTCGAACAATGAGAATATTAAAAATATAGATAAACTCAGAATTCGTGAAATTGAGAATGTATTCATGCTAGAATATTTAGATAAACTCATAATTCAACGCAACAATGTCATTCCTTATCGAAATTAATTACACCACTCACTACGATTTATAAATCGGGAATGTTGTCTGTTACAAGTAATTGCGGTTAATCTAATGCTAAACAATACTCATGGGATATAGCACATTCATCCCCTGTGTCGTATGCATCTCTTGGCTTGCAATGTACCAGTATGCACCAATCTGAATCACTTGTATCGTTACCATAGAAAATCATACGTGCATCACTAGCACTAATATATGGCTCGTATTCAGCTCTGTCACCAATGTCTCACAAATGATTAGTATGAATTGGATTGTTGATCATTGTTATACCGAGAGCATATGTTTTCTTCCATGTCGGATTCACCGTATCAGCCCACTGACACTTGAACAACGTGATTGTTCGAGTATAATAATCCAACTCGACAATCTCAATAAGTTTCCCATAAAACCATAGATAAGTATGAATTGGATTGTTGTCTGTACAACTTGAAACGCTGTATGTTCCAAATTTAGTAGCTACACCACTATTCTGTGTTTTCAATGCTTGGTCCTGATCAACTGTTCGAAAGCAATATCCATTGATGTCATAAGTAGTAAATCGTGTTGCACTCACATTTGGTCCTCTTGCTAACATCATTAGATGAGTACTATAACTTGTTGACTGATCCAATATCTGTTAAATAGAGTAATTACACATCATTATATGCCAATATGTATCAACAAAAAATTGTTGGCAAATACATGTATTTACCTTCTTTTGAACCCAACCAACAATCTTTTTGTGAATTAATTTGTTAACCACAGTCTCACTACCACGTCTTAAACCCAGTTCCCTTCGAGTTTCCGCTTCGCATTCCCTGAATGATGAATTCGTACTATGAAGTGATATTACTCTTTAATTTTTGTATTTCTAATGGAATGGAAGTAGTTTTACCTCAATATAGGTTGAGCTAATGGACTATTCACCAGAACGTAACGATACACTCCCAATCAAGTTGTGATCACTTGAAAGATTTACCCATACTAATGGGAACCCCATGTGAAATGAGTATTCCCGAACTTTCATCACTGGACACTTGAACCTCGATGGCAACACATTTTGTTCTATTGTATCGTGTCTCTACATCATCATCGAAGTATAAAAATGAGAAATTGAATAACTCCTCTAATAGCCAACCTTCAGCAATAGAACCTTCAAGGTGTGTGTAACATCCCAACCTTTTCTAACAGGATATTGTCCGCTTTGGGCCCAACCCTCACAAATTTGTTTTTGGGTGTTGGTGGGATTCGAACCCATGACCTCCTCCTCTCAAGATCAAATCCACACCACTACACTCCAAAACGCGTCATGTCAGTTAAGGTTGAATCATTGCCCATAGCATATGGATCTCTCACGTGCTTTGTCGATGTGGGATTTGCATAAGATGTCACATACACCCCCTGGGGACTTAACGTCCTTGTTGAGGTTTGCCCCACCATCGTTCAAGAGGGACGAGAAGAGGCTCTAATACCACTTGTAACATTTCAACCTTTTTAGACAAGATATTGTACGCTTTGGTCCTAGCCCTCACGAATTTTTTTTTGAGTGTTGGTGGGGGTTCGAACCCATGACCTCCTCCTCTCAAGATCAAACCTTCACCACTGTGCCCTAAAACGCGTCATATCAGTTAAGGTTGAATCATTCCCTGGAGCATATGGATGTCTCACGTGCTTTGTCAATGTGGGATTTGCTTAGGATGTCACAGTGTGCTTGATTGCCAACAAAGTTTTTTAGTTTATTCCCAAGTACCTAAAGAAGATGACATTTGGCGTCAAAATCAAAACACTTTTTGTAAATGAACGTGCGTATGTAGAGAACATACCTTTCGATTAGGTATAAACTTGGACCTGACTTCCTCAACCAAGTGGAGAATTAAATGCATCATAACTATGAAAAATGCAGGAGAAAAAATCATCTCCATATGACACGGTGCTATCACAAACCTCCCTTGGACCTTATCATGCTCAAAAATATTGACCACCGGTGAAGACAGTTTCTTGAAGCACGCTCCTAGTTCTACCAACACTCTTGCCACCGAGACTAGTGATGACACTCGATTTGACATGATTATCAGCCTCATTTAAGCGACATTTCCTTGCTTAAGACATGGTTTTTAGGGTAGAATAACAAATATTCAATCAATTGCTCTATCTCGTGCCATTTGTGTTACTTTGGCCCGTTTCGGGTCTATTTGATGGTTTTCTAGTGTTTCTATATTAGCACAGGTTTTTGTCGTCAAATAAGTAGCCAAGGACGTGTCTAAGGCGTTGGAACCTCGAGGAATTGCACCAGAATCGATCCAAGGAATCAATCAAGTCGAACCAAACCCTGCCCCGTTTTACACTGAAGTTTTCGGCTAAATCCCCCAAGGTTTTCGGTGAAAACTCATGAAGGAATCGGCAGTGCTGACAAGAAGAAGTTTTCGGCGAAAACTCCAAGTTTTCACCGAGAACCCCGGCGTCCGAAAATCACAGGGGACTCAGCCGGCGATCAGTCATTTTACAAAGGAATTTTCAGCGAAAATTCCTTCATATTTTTGGCGAAAATTCCAGGCAAAATCCGCGGTATTAGGGTTAAGTATAAATACTTAACCGGCGGCCCTAAAACAGACGGAGAGAACATACATCATAATTCCAACTAATACCAAATACTTCGAGGATTCTCAAGAGTTCGGAAGGAGAGTTTAGAGTTCGAAGAGCCGGGAAGAGATCGTGACGCCATCCCTTTCATCTCGAAGACTCGGAGCTAGGATTGCAGTTTACCGGAGATCGAAGTTCTACCGGAGCCGTCTTAATTAGGTTTTTCAGATTCTTAAGATGAACTCTATCTTTTGTCTTTGATTCTTTTGTGAAAAAACATGAGTAGCTAAACTCGTAGAGCTTAAACTAGATGAACTCTAAGTGACCCAGGGCTTTAAAGCGGTCACGGATCGGCGGTGATTAGATTCAAAGTTCAATCAGTTTCTCTTTCATGTTTGATTTGTTCTTCGTTGTTCATGTTTCTTGTCTGGATTGATCACCTAGATTAGATTCTTGTTAAGCTAAGGATAGAAGTGAACGCTCACCTTACTTTAAAACATCAAATCGAACAATTAACCTAATCATTGGAGTGTGCCTTTCGTAGGAACCAGTTAGGGTTAATCCACTGCAAGAGTAACTCATAAATCATTAGTAATTGCACCAGTTAAGTTAAGTCGTTGCGAGAGGCGACCGTACCCGGGCGGCTAATTAATCTTGGTAGCTAGATCGGATAGAGCGAACGTTCGCCAGTCTTAAACCTAAGGGTAAGGAGTTATGGTGGTGTCTTAGAATTGATTGAACGAGAATCGAAATCCACTGATTTGTTGTTAGCTGAACTCTTTGGACTGATCTAGCATGCTTAGGGAGAATTGTGCTGAATTTTAATGTTGATTGATCATGTGTTGCTATGCTCAAGACCTATTCTTTGCGGTGTTGAGTTTATGAGAAATGTCGGTTTGACCTTGACTTGTCTATGTTCATTTGGCTGCCATGTGTGTTCATTCACGTTCGTATTATTTTGCCTGCCATCTGAGTTATTCATTATGCCATCATTTCCCGCTTTGTGCTAGTATTGCCATGATTAGGGTTCAATGTACTATTATGTTGACTTTTTGAATGTCGGTTTGACTTCCGAACTCTGATTGTGAAGATTCCATTCTGGCTGTTCCTAAGCATGTGTTTTAATTGTTAGTGATTACCGGTTACTCTGTTTTGCTTACCCCCACTCAGTTTTCCTCATTTCTTTGTGAAATAGAGTTTTTCTACTAAGTGTGGGGTAGGGTTTTAGTTTGACTAATCTGGTTTATTTTGTTGCTTAGGAATGTAACTCATGAGCGCAGGACCAAGCAGAGACTTGACACCGCCTCTAGCTCCCGAGCCGCCGCTCCCGTCACACCCGCCATCCACGATCCTCCACCAGCTTTTCCTGACCGTGTTGGGTACCACCCCACTGTTGCTCGCCTACCCCTGTACTACTTCGAGTGCTACCAGCGGCTCGAGCATGTTCCTGGAGCTGATGTCTGTCCATTATCCATGGACTCACTCTTCGAGCACGATGAGGACTGGCACCGGAACGTGCTTGACGCATTAGTACCTGTAGGACTGCTGGAGCTGACCACGCTAGCCGCTGACTTCCCAGACGTCGCTCTCCAAGAGTTTTGGGCGACATTCGATCTGGACGAGCACAAGAGGAGGCAGCACAAGAAGGTCATCACCTTCTATTTGGGCGGGGTGCACAGGACACTCACCTATGATGAGTTTGCAGCTCATCTCGGGATCCCCCGCGAGTGCTACGAGGGTCATCACCTCGGCTGGGAGAATAACGATGGCGACGGAGAGGAGTACGATGCGCTTTGGAGCCACATGACTGGAGTGCCCGGCGATCGTACCACGAAGCATAATTCAGTTAAGTCCCTCTCTCACCATCTCTATAAATTCATTCACATGGTTTGGCGTCGTTCACTTTTGTTTGCTCCAGAGAAGGACCGCCACCATATCAGCCGAGAGGAGCTTCTTCTCCTTCGCGCCATCTGGGAGAGTTATCCTCTTCATCCCGGATGGGTGCTTGCACGCTTACTCCGCCAGAAGACTCAGAGGTCGAGGCCACCTCGCTCACTCCTAGGAGGCAACTTCGTAGGCCAGCTCATCATCTCTTTTGGTATCAGCCATGAATATGGCCCGGACGTCCCAGACGCAGAGTACACACCGTCGAGGTGATTTGGCGGTCGAGTACGACCTCGAGCTGGACCTCAGTCCCCAGGTAGCAGCAGATCCTCCCCTCCAGCATATGGAAGAGTCGGAGGAAAAAGACGATGCTGAGGAGCAGTAGCCCCAGCCAGAGGCGAGATACCATGATCATATACCCTCGCCACAGCATCAGGCAAGGTATGCACGCCAGTCACCGCCGCCCATTCCAGAGCCATATCAGGCACCTCACCCGCAGCACCGACCGCATCCTGCGGATGTTGGAGAGCTGTATGAGCGTCTCTAGGAGTGGCGCATCACTGACAACGCCGCTCAAGAGGCGAGATGGATTATTATGCAGCAACACATGCACCGCTCCGACGAGCGGTATGAGGCACAGCTGGCGTGGCAACATCGGGTCGGCGACGCCCTACACCTTCCACCCCCTGACGCCCCTGACCAGCTATGATCAGGTGGTGTCCTTTTCCTTGTCCTTTCTTTTTATTTCTTCTTTTCGGATTTCGATCCAACTTTTTTTCTGTGTGGATCCGGGACACTTGTCCCGGTTTCCTTTTTATGTTTCATTTGTTTTTGTTTTGCAAGCAGTTGGGAGATTCCCTTTGCTTCTCTTTGGTAGATTGCCTCTGCTCCGAGGATCCGTGCTCATCCCCTACGCCAACCATCTCGGTCCAGGTTCTTCTACTTCACTCTGAACCCTAGATTTAGTCCTGTGAGGACACAGTCCGATTTAAGTGTGGGGTAGGATGCTAGAGAACCTTGCATGAACTTGATTGCCCTTGATTGTGTTTTTTGTGTGCCTCGTGATTCCTGTCCAGTCTCTCTAGCATTAGAATGGCTCAGTTCTTGATTTTTTGATGTTAAGTTGTTGTTCAATCTTTCATAATGATGCTTAGACTGCTTAACCTAGAACTTGAGAACCATCGTGTTTACTTTGATGCTAAATTGCCTGGTCAGAACAAAATTTTTAAAATCACACTTGTAGTTTGTAGCCTCGATTGCATGAAAATGACCGAATCCAACTAGCAAACCAACTGTGAGCTTTTGATCCATCGCACATAACTTGCAATTTCAATTCTTTTTGAGTGATTTTCTGTTTGCTTGAATGAGTTAGAATTTGCATGAGACCTACTCGAGACCACACGATGACACGAGTTCTACAATGATAGGGGCACCTAGATTCAGCTACTAAGCCAGATAGCCTACCAAACATAAATTCATAGGGTTTAAACCCTTGAGCTTGGCCTGTTCTTTCGGTTCGATAATACATTACAGCCATTTCCCATTCTTTCATTCCCCATTGATCCCCTGTGGTTGTAGTTCTAGATTGACCTACCGGAAGTCGGTTTGTGGTAACCTGCCCATAGCCATTAAACAGGTGGTCTTAGCTATTATGTCTGAACGTGTAAACCCCTCTAGCAACTAAAAGAAAATTGGCACAAAAGAAAAAATAATAATAATAGAAGAAAAGAAGCAAATTTCAAAAAAAAAGACAGAAAGAAGAAAGAGTAGAAAAATCAGAAAAGTTTCAAGTTTAGTTCAATAAAACGTTCTTCTCCCTACAAATGGAAGAACGAAGTCAAAAGAAAAGTCAGAAAAGAAAAGAAATGTGTAAAAAAAAAGTGCTAGGTTGCTTGAGGGTATCATAGGACGAGCGTTCACTATTCCACCCGTGTCTGGTTAGACGGTAGGAAACCATAGGCTAGATTCGAGGGAAGTTAGTCGAAAGCTACACCGCACCAAAGCCATCATCATACATTCCCATCATCCATCTCATTATAAACCCTAGTAGTGTAGAATTCGTTACAGTCCTAGCAGGGAAGTCCTTCTTGACAAGTTACTTGTGTTGTCACAGTGGTGGAGATGTGGTCGAATTGCAAACTTATGACAGAATTCAGTAACAGAAAATGATTGAGAGCAGAAACACGTCCATAAACACAGAGAGTGAGAGTTCCCCATTTACTAAATATTTCCTGTGTGAGGAGTCTGGTCGGTCAGGTCAAATTCGTGCATAATTGGTTGCAATTACTAGTCGTGTGCAGTTTATTAGTGAGACCAGGTTGTTTGGCTGATCAGTATGCATGTTAGGTTTCTTGTTCTAGGAATTATCTGTCTAATAATTCATTGTGTTTGATTGAACTCCAATTTGATAAATCTTATCATTTGTGAACATGAGCGTTTCTATTCAGTTTGCTTGAGGACAAGCAAAAGCTTAAGTGTGGGGTATTTTGATGACACTCGATTTGACGTGATTATCAGCCTCATTTAAGCGACATTTCCTTGCTTAAGACATGGTTTTTAGGGTAGAATAGCGAATATTCAATCAATTGCTCTATCTCGTGCCATTTGTGTTACTTTGGCTCGTTTCGGGTCTATTTGATGGTTTTCTAGTGTTTCTATGTTAGCACAGGTTTTTGCCGTCAAATAAGTAGCCAAGCACGTGTCTAAGGCGCTGGAACCTCAAGGAATTGCACCGAAATCGATCCAAGGAGTCAATCAAGTCGAACCAAACCCTGCCCCGTTTTACACTGAAGTTTTCGGTGAAATCCCCCAAGGTTTTCGGCGAAAACTCATGAAGGAATCGGCAGTGCTGACAAGAAGAAGTTTTCGGCAAAAACTCCAAGTTTTCGCCGAGAACCCCGGCGTCCGAAAATCACAGGGGAACTCAGCCGGCGATCAGTCATTTTACAAAGGAATTTTCGGCGAAAATTCCTTCATATTTTTGGCGAAAATTCCAGGCCAAATCCGGCGGTATTAGGGTTAAGTATAAATACTTAATCGGCGGCCCTAAAACAGACGGAGAGAACATACATCATAATTCCAACTAATGCCAAATACTTCGAGGATTCTCAAGATTTTGGAAGGAGAGTTTAGAGTTCGAAGAGCTGGGAAGAGATCGTGATGCCATCCCTTTCATCTCGAAGACTCGGAGCTAGGATTGCAGTTTACCGGAGATCGAAGTTCTGCCGGAGCCGTCTTAATTAGGTTTTTCAGATTCTTTTCTGTTCTTCCTCTTTTCAAGATGAACTCTATCTTTGTCTTTGATTCTTTTGTGAAAAAACATGAGTAGCTAAACTCGTAGAGCTTAGACTAGATGAACCCTAAGTGACCCAGGGCTTTAAAGCGGTCACGGATCGGCGGTGATTAGATTCAAAGTTCAATCAGTTTCTCTTTCATGTTTGATTTGTTCTTTGTTGTTCATGTTTCTTGTCTGGATTGATCACCTAGATTAGATTCTTGTTAAGCTAAGGATAGAAGCGAACGCTCACCTTACTTTAAAACATCAAATCGAACAATTAACCTAATCATTGGAGTGTGCCTTTCGTAGGAACCAGTTAGGGTTAATCCACTGCAAGAGTAACTCATAAATCATTAGTAATTGCAACAGTTAAGTTAAGTCGTTGCGAGAGGCGACCGTACCCGGGCGGCTAATTAATCTTGGTAGCTAGATCGGATAGAGCGAACATTCGCCAGTCTTAAACCTAAGGGTAAGGAGTTATGGTGGTGTCTTAGAATTGATTGATTGAGAATCGAAATCCGCTGATCTGTTGATTGCCAATGCTCTGGTGAACGAAGGGGGATTCAAAGTCTAAGTTTGTCTGTCATCTTTGTCTTAGTCAACCAATCTTTCAGTCTGTTTTCAGTTTTAATTTTTAATTTCCATGCATTTCTTAGAATTAGAAGTCGTGGAACTCACACCACGCAAGAAGTGTTAAACCTGAGTAACTTGCCTTTATATTTGAGTAATCAATCATTAGAAGACCCGTGGAATACGATCTACCCTAGCTTTCTAAGCTTGGTAGTTATTTGCTTAACCTGCTCTGCAGCGTTTCATCAACTGGCATCACATTTCGTATCGCAAGTGGCAACAAATCATGCAACAACATGTGGGAGTCATGACTTTTCGACCCAAACATCTTGCGGTTGGGTAGGTCAACACATCTTGCAATATTACTAGAATAACCATATAGGAATGACAATCGGTTCAGTGACTTCAGTACAACTTCAATTTTCTTCTTGTCGAGTGTGAATGAAGCTATTGGACAAGTTTTTCCATCGGCTAATTGCCAAAGCTAACTTCTAATCTTCATTGATCTCATGTCTTTCCTTGCCGCTAGGTGATCTTTCCTTTTGTTCTTATCTTTGAGTAATGTGTATAAAATATTGTCCCGCACATTTTTTTATATATTCATCACATTGAGATTGTGATGCAATAGATTAAACTCCTAGTACATCAGATTGAAGAATATACACTTCTTTTTCTATTGTGGTGTCGGGCCTGGTTCTTTAGGTTGCATCTTGCCAAATATTACATCAAGGTTTTGCACCTGTCCCAATATCTCATATCCAGTAAGCATCCTTGGAGCAGGTCGTTTCTCCACTTTCCCATTGAATTTACTCTTTTGTGATCAAACTCAATGATCGTTGGGCAAAAACCTTCTACTGCTCATGAAACAAGGTTTGTTACCTGAAGCTTTTAGCCTGACAGCATCAACATCAAACATACATGTCGGACATGAGAGCAATGTGTGTGTATTCTATCCTGACAAGTGACAAGTTGTACAATCCAAGATAATCATTGATCATCCACAATAATGCAGCCCGAAGAGTGAAGGCATCATAAGCTTGAACGCCAAAACACAAAGACTCCAGCTCTTTAGTCAAAGGTTGAAGAAACACCTCTAATTCATTACCCGAGATCTTCGGACCAGGAACTATGCCAGATATAATGAGACCCGTTTGCTTCATACACAACCATGGTAGGGCGTTGTATGGGATTAGCATGAACGACCATATATTGTGACTTATGCTCATAGTACCAAATGGATTAAAACCATATGTTGCTAATCGAATTCGCACATTTTGTGGCTTAGAAGAAAAATCTAGGAACCAAGTGTTGAAACTTTTCCATGCTTTTGCATCTCGGGGATGTCTGCCCATACCATCAGTTCTCATTCTTGTCGCATGCCAAGTCATATCTTCTAATGTGTAAGGACACATATATAACCTCTTCAAACGAGGTATTAAGGGAAAGTACCGAAATATCTTCTCTGGTCGAGCCTTTATTTCTTTCCCGTTGCAGTCCTATTTCATGCATCCTTGAATCAAGCAACTCACACACACTCGACATTGTCGCGCTTCACTATCTTCTCCTATGTATAGTAAACAATCGTTCTTGCATGGGTCAATTATTTTGTAAGTCAACCCAAGCTCTCTAGTATTCTTTTTTTGCTTCATAGTTGGTTTGAGGAAGTTTGGCACCAGCAAAAGCCTGGTTAAGAAATTCCAAAATCATCGTCATAGCTTTGTCAATGATCTTGTGTAAGTACTTGATGTGGTATAAACGGATCATGGAGGATAATTTTGTGAACTTGGTACAACCATCATGTAATGGTACTTCACTGTCCTGTCAAATTTGGAAGACATCATCATGTGGTTGCTCGCTCCGTATATCCGACATTGGTACGTCTATAGGAGATGGTTGTGGAGTTTCAATTTGAATACCCACATTAGATTCTGTAGGAAGTGGTTGCTCTTCTTCAAATCGTACTCCAAATGCATCATTCACCATGTTCTGAAACAAGGTTGGCTCAATTATCGGTGTTTCCTCAACCAATAATGGCGGATTTACTTCTTCAACCACCATTGCAGCTGGAATATTCGCAACAACCGGTGCTAGAAACTCTGTAGCTAACTCCCCATGCAAATTCCACACATCATAATAAGAGGGGAAAGCTGAATAAAACAAGTGTTCATTAACTTCCTACATCGGCCTCCACTTCTTGAACTTGCACTTGGGATAAGGACAAAGGATATTAGCTCCATAAGGTGCATTGCAGACTGCAAAGTCCAGGAATTTTTTAAGGCCGTATGACACTTAGTAGGAGTATGACACGCCTTTCGTATCCAAGACTTGTCCATTTAGAGGCCGTTAATTAGTATTAGTTGAGTAGAGAATTAATAGGTATAATAATAGATGTCTAAGTAACTTAGTACTCATGAGTAAGTTTTCCTAATTATATTACATATATAAGAAAGTTATAAATAATTTATTAGTATTAACAACTAATGAATTCTCCTAACAATTTATACAAGTATATCTAACTAATACATTACATGCATATTTGTATTGTGTATAACTATTCATTTCACAAATTAACTTAATTAAATTGTAACTAATGTGATCACATGCATATATTTTTTTAAATTTCACATGCATATTTGTAACTAAAGTAGGGGAATTACCTATCTGGTATTTGGGTGTGCCCCTTATAAGTGGGAAACTCTCCTCAACAAACTGCGATCTCCTCACTGATCGTATCAAAACAAGGGCCTCCTCTTGGGCTTCTAAATGTCTTTCCTTTGCAGGGAAACTCAAATTGATCAAATCAATGTTGCCCAGCCTCTCGTAGTATTGGATGTCCATTTTTTTGCTGCCTAAAAGTGTTATAAGTCGGTGGAGAAAATCTGTAGCAATTTCTTTTGGGGTGTGAACGGTGCTAAGAAGAAGAGAGCTAAATGCTCTTCAAAGAAGATCACTGTTTCATACTCTGAGGGTGGTTAGAACAATGTCTGCATTGTGAGGCATCTTTGGTCAATTCTTCTTAAAAGTGGGTCGATTTGGGTCGCTTGGATCTATTATTATAGACTTAATATGAGTGATATTTTTCTTGCAATGTTGTTGCCAGTTTCTCTTGGATTAGGAAGCGAGTTTTGAAGATCCTAGAAGTAATTTTTCCATTTATTACACAATCAAGGGATGACAGTTTTCTTTGGGACGGTAAGGAGATGAGCAGGTTTTGCATCTCCAGTGTTGTGCACACCAAGATATTTGGATGTCCCTTGGAGTGGCATTATCTGGAATATAATGCCCCATAATCCCTTGCCCAAGTTTCATCTCTTGGACGGTTATGTGAGGTGTAGTTGATACAAAAGATAGGCTTTATGCTTGGGGTGTTGCTACTGATATGGACTGTGTTTTCTGTCCAGGAGGTATTGAAAACTTTGATAATCTCTTCTATAACAGTGCATTTAGGCCATGTTTGGTGCAGGGATTCTCAAATAACATGTATTGTTTAAATAGCATGGATTTGTAAATGCAAGGAACTTAGAATTTGGATTTTGACAAATTAGTTGTTTGGTACTAAGGGATTTGTATTCTTCATTACTTGGATTAAAAAAATGAAATTTGTGTTAAATACCAGATTTATCCCTATAGAACATTGCTGCAAACTTTGATGAGTAACATTCCTCCACTGCTGCAATTTTCATATTGATTAGGTCACACATGTTTAAGCTAGAAACAATTAACCAATACCATAGACAATATTAAAGAGTCGTCAACTTACATATATAATATTATGCAACAACATCCATAGAACTCAAGAACAATAACTTAAGGTTTACAAACCATAATTGATTGAGGCTACAAAATAAGAAGTTGCAGAAACAGTACATTCCATTTACCCCAAAATAACCATCTGCATGCCTCACCTAATAGTTAGTACCTCTTGGCTTCTACATAATGAAGTTCAGAATGAACTCTAGTTTCTCCTCATCTGTCTGCAACTAGAAAAAAGGCAGCTGCTTCTCCTTCATCCTTGGTGAAGAACCTTATTACTTTCATCTTTTGAATTCGAGTTAGCTTAGAGAACTTCTCCATCTCAACATACAACATCTTCTGCCTCATTGTTGTATCATCATGTATGCAAAAAGTATTTGCCATCCTTGCAATATTATGAGCTGTTTCAGCAATGGTTTCAGTCATCTTGTCCATCTTTCCATCAATATAAGAAAGAAGATCTTCATTTGCTTGCTGCCTAGTCCTTTTCTGGCCTGATGATGCAGTTGATGACTTTCCCTTTGCCTGAGACTTTATTGAGCTTCAGCTTCTTTCAGTCCTGTTGCATGGATGTCATAGCCAGCATTCACAAAGTCTTCTTGTGTTTGGTTAGGTTGCACACCACATAAATTGTAACCTTCAAAACCTGTACTATCCTCTTCCATCATATCATCAGTAACATTGTTATTTTCCATAACCTTCGCAGCATCTCCAACTTGGACAGCATCGGTGCCAATAGCTCTAGACTCTCCAAATATTTCACAAAGCTCTTCCCAATACTCGAATGGTGTGTTGTTCAATCCAGCTTCCTTAGAGTGGGACTATGAAAAGTAGGAATGATCAAAATACATTTAATCGAAACTTGAACATGAAAAATCATTGAATACTTAGCAAGCATGCATTATCGTGACCCATTCAGTGAACTTCCCTTCCTCCATTGACACACATCCGCGTGCATCGTCCCATCCTGTACCACTTGAATTCCTCAAATCAATTTGTGCAACAAACTTCTCTTTCCACCACTGAGATTAGAAACAAACAACCCATTAGCAAAATATAAGCTATTAATACAAGTTGCATCATACTATTAAAGGTTTCCTTTTTACCTTTGCAGTAGTAGCCATGGTTTAGTTGCAGTGTTGATGAAGTAGTAAGAAAGACTACATAGCTATACTTATATTAGGAAACTGTAAACTCTATTCAGTTCTTTAAAGTCAATAACTGCAGTGGTAGGAAACTGTAAACTCATGAACTTACTTCCAGTCAGAATCATAAATGCAATAGGGCTTGGAGACAGCTTGCAATAACAATAAGGGCACAACAAAATGCAGTTGCAGCTACAATAAAGAGGATTAAAATGACAGCTTGTAGTAATGGGCACATTTGTTCTCTCTCTCACTGAGGCACTGACACCATTATTTAGCCCATTGGAGTCAAAAGCATGTTCATTTTTTATTTAGGCTGTGAATTAGCTTTCCTATTACCATAAAGGGCAAAATCAGTAACCATATAGCAAAAGAGCACATTAGCAATCTTATATAGCATGAGAGTCAGAAAGGAATGAGATTGCACCTTTAAATGAAGTGAGCCTTCCGCCACTGTCAAAATCTATTCTATTAGATACAATCCTAGCATTCTTAAAAGTTCGATGAATCAACAAAGTCAGGTCATGAAACTACAAACATCAGCCTAAGATCAACTAAAATCAACAAAGTCGATACATAAAACTCAAAGCCAGCATTAACGATTCGTAGATTGATTAGCTCGATCGGCCCACATTTGATGAGCCAAATTGACTCTAAATTCAGTCCATGCTTCAGATGCCTCTACATCGGATATATCATGTTCCATATGCAAATTGTCAACAAAGTGTGCCTCCTCGTTGCGAGGAGGAACATATGCTTGCTCAAACACATCAGGCCCACCTTCTTTTCGGATAAAGTTGTGCAGAAGGCAACAAGCAGTTGCTATCAATGCCACCATTCGCGGAGAGAACCATGAAGTATCACGTAAAAGCGCCCATCAGAGTTTCAAAATACCGAAACTGCATTCTATTACATTCCTCGCTTTTGAGTGCTTCATGTTATAGTATTCAAGTGCCGTTCTTGGTCTACTTCTACCCGTCCCCCACTCTTGCAGATGATACCGTTGACATTGAAAGGGAGAAAGAAAGCCATTCGCATTTGTGTATCCAACATCACAGAAGTAATACCCTCCTGCGTGCATCAAATATTGCAAATTGTAAGTGAATGCGGCAACTGGCAATGAACACCAAATAAAAAAATGATGGATTGTTACCTGCGGGAACTCGGAAACCGTTAGGCCTACTTAACGCACCCCTCAACACCCGACTGTCATGTGCAGAGCCTTCCCATCCAGCCAAGGAATATATGAACTGCAAATTCTGGTTACATACACTAAGCACGTTGATTGCAGTGGTACCTTTCCTAGTGCGATATCTAGTTTGAAACCTCTTTGGTGCCCTAACATTGATCAAAGGTCCATCTAATGCACCAAAACAGCCCTACAACAACGCAATCAATGATTAACCTCTTTAGTTGTCATAAGGTGTCATTACTTAAAGAACAGTAAGTAACTTATCTAACGTTACTAGTAAACCAAATGACTAACCTTGAAATACTTCCATCGAGTGTCGGTGCAGTTATCGGGGACGGGAGTTGGCTCTGCTAACAATATATGGTGTAGCTTCAAAATGGAACATAAAATTGCCCTAATTGTACGACTTATTGTTTCACCTGATCTGTGAAACAAAGCTTGTGTTGTCCTATTCTTAATGTTGTGACCGATAGTGACCAAAAAAATAGCAACCATCTCATTAATGTCCATGTTGTTACTCCTTCGTAGACCACCTATGGACTTAACTAGGTAACACAATTTGACAAATATAGAACATTTCATGTGTAGCATATTGATGCAGTTCAAATCTGTTGTCTTAGTAGCATAATGCAGAAATCCAATTCTGTAAACTGCTCTAGGTAATGGTAGTGTCAATATGCGGGGTGGTTCTCTTGTCGATTCACTAGCCACTCTTCCGACATAGATGACCAATTCTAATAACAATGTAAGGTATTGCTCTATCATACCAAACCACATACTAACACAAGCTAATATCAGCTAATATCATTTTCTGTCTTTCCTGTCTTCTTGGAGGTCTTGCCATAGTGATTCAACCTATATTACCATCACTACAAAAAAATTGACCTTTAGCTACTCAAAATTACAACGGCATGAAAATGCAGTAGCAAATAATCACTATTTCATGTAGTAATTTGCAGTAGCAAATACTATTTGCCACACCACTATTTGCGACGGGGATGCTGGGTGTAGCAAATAGTATTTGCTACTGCAAATTACTACATGAAATAGTGATTAGCAAGTACTAACTATTTGCTACTGCATTTTCATGCCGTTGTAATTTTGCAGTAACTAAAGGTCAATTTTTTTGTAG
This sequence comes from Linum lewisii, assembly GCA_034768395.1. Taxonomy (NCBI): domain Eukaryota; kingdom Viridiplantae; phylum Streptophyta; class Magnoliopsida; order Malpighiales; family Linaceae; genus Linum; species Linum lewisii. The sequence goes on from CM068296.1 coordinate 57,571,403, forward strand.
TGCATAGAGAAACACAAAGGAATTGCTATAAGGACTTTCCACGCTCAATATTCAACAATTGTCCATGTTAGTTCGCTAACCTATCCCCAACATTTGAAGCCAATAATAGAAGTTAATCCAAAAAAAATCCAGAGGAAAAGCACAGAAATTATAAATATACACTACTGCATCTGAAAGTTTAATAAGTTGAAATTATAAGCTTCTTTCTTCTCATAATGTAAAAGCTAAAGTATTGAATGTATTGAGACGGCAAGCTTAAGCTCAAACTGTCAAGAACAAGACTTTTCTTCTGGTAAGCAAAAACTCAGTTTCAGAAGCTAAAACATACATGTGAACTTCTGTGAATACGATTCGTGTGGGTGAACCTAAAAACTTCTGTGAACACGATTCGTGTGGGAGAAATCTTCTTCAGATCCAGTCATATTGGCTGCTTCAAATAAGAGAGGAGGTTGAGAAACTCGTGTGAGAGAAATTTGCAAGAGAGGAGGTTGCTTCAAACAAGAGAGGAGCTGTTGAAAGAGGGATTTTGTGGATGAAGATAAGGGCAAAATGGGGAAAGTGTGAGTCATTAATGGGTGTGGGCCAGCATGTATTTTGGTCCATCTTGAAATCTTACCTATGTAGGTAAGATTTGAAAATCCTTCTCTCCATGTATTTGAGCATGTCAATAGCATGTATTTGGATACTAATTTATGGACAAAAAACAGAGGGATTGATAAAATACATGCTATTCAGAATCCCTTTTTTAAAATCACCCATACTAAGCATGGCCTTAGTTGTTTGCTTCACGATCAATTGTTCTATAAAATTCGAGCTGGAGGTACAGATTGGTCAAGTTTCTATGGCTGGGTCATTGCTACTCTTATAGGGAACTCCCCGAAGATGGCTACTGTCATGCTCCTTTTCCGACCCTATTCTCATACTCTTTGGGCAGAAAGATGTAGAAGGAATCATGATGGGGAAATGTGTTCAGTTCTCACCTTGGTTAATCATATCAAGAGAGTGTTATGCTGCTTAAGGATTAGCAAAATTTTCGCTGGGTTTGAGAGTTATTTGTAGTGAAGTTTTGTTGTCTCCTGTTTCGCCTTAGTGTGTTGATGCTTTGTAGCCCTTAACTTTTCTTTCTCCTCCTTCTTGGAGGTGGAAGTCCAATTTTGATTGAATGAAATTTTACACGATACATAAAAAAAAAATATTACACGATTCACTTAAGGATGTTGTACCCACTACGAACACATGTCTAACTGAAACAGAATTCACATCTTTGTCTTACTCATAATCATAAACAACATTGATCAAGTAGTTGAGATTCAAAATCATTTCAAAGACATTTCATGTTGATGATTTCTTTTCATGGAATCATTCGCGTAGCACGGGTACCAGTTTGGGTTAGGGTACTAGCAAACGAGTTCAGAGTTCGAAATGAATTTTTAGTCTACTACCTACGTATCCAGACCACTATGTGGTGGTATTATGATGAATCAGGCCGGCTGGTGGATTGGTACGGTTGAATTGGTCCAACCAGTATCGAAAACCAAAAAAAAAAAAAAAAATAGAAGAGAGGCAAAGAAAGAAAAAAGATAAACGAGAAAAAGAGGAGACAAAGGTGGAGAAGGTGTTTGTATCCATCTCCACACGTAATTTTGGCAGAGGAAGCCCCTTTCCTTCCGCCGACGAAGGTGCAACCCAGATTTAATCAAAACCTTTCCTCTTTATTATTCTTCTTTTCTTTTTCTTCTCCTTTTCCGTTTCCTTTATCCCCACTCCAACCCAACCATTTCTTTCCTCTATTCATTTTCAATCCATTCTCTTCCCAACGAACCTCACCAGATCACAGACCTAATATCGGATTCGGATCTCTTTTCTTTCAGCTCTTCGCTCCCATCCACGGGAGCTCACGGAAGACTAAGAACACGCACACACCATCCCCTGACCGACAGATATAAGAGATAGTAGAGAGCATGTCGTGTTCGTCGTCTTCCGCTTCCGATGAGGACGAGGGAATTGATTCCTACAGGAAAGGAGGTTATCACGCTGTTAGAATTGGCGATCCTTTCAACGCCGGCCGTTACATCGCCCAGAGGAAGCTCGGCTGGGGCCAGTTCTCAACCGTCTGGCTCGCTTACGACACTCAATCTTATGTATGTAATATCTATCTCTCTTTGTCTCTTTGTTTGTCTGATTCCATTTTTAATTTGCCTGCTTCTTCCGATCTTGCTTCACCCTTTCGATTACTTCTTTTGTCATTTTCCTTCTCTTCTGTACCCGCCTCTTCATGTGGTCACTGGGATCGTTCCTGCCATGTCATTCTATTTGATTTCCAGATCTTCCTTCTCTTCTCTTTCTCTCTCTCTCATTCTCGTTTAACTGCTATTTTGAATTCCCTCTCTGATTCTCTAATTTCTCTTTCCATTTTTGTTGTGATTCTGTACCCCAGACTGTTTAGTTCACATCTTTGTAGTTTAAGTCTTGTGTTATTGATATTTACATTTTTTTTTCTGTGGCTTCTTGTTTCGCTCCCCAGAACTATGTTGCTCTTAAGATCCAGAAAAGTGCGGCACCATTTGCACAAGCCGCTCTTCACGAGATTGAAATCCTTTCAGCTATAGCCGATGGCGACCCCTCCAATTCTAAGTGTGTTGTCCGGTTGATTGACCAGTTCAAGCATTCAGGGCCAAACGGCCAGCATCACTGCATGGTTCTTGAGTTTCTTGGTGACAGCATGCTCAGGCTAATCAAACACAATCACTACAAAGGTCTTCACTTGAATAAAGTTAAAGAAATATGTAAATGCATTCTCATAGGTCTGGATTACTTGCATAGAGAACTTGGCTTACTCCACACTGACCTCAAACCTGAAAACATTCTACTTTCATCCACCATCGATCCGGCCAAGAATCCAGTTAAATCTGGGGTTGCACCCATTCTTGAAAGACCTGAGGGGAACCTTAATGGTGGATCTACTATGAATATCATTGAGAAGAAGTTGAAAAGGAGAGCCAAAAGGGCAGTTGCCAAGATATCAGAGCGGAGAAGTTCCATGGGAGGTCCCACGCAAAAGTCAGAGAGAAACTTGGATGGGCTTGATTTGAGTTGCAAGGTTGTTGATTTTGGAAATGCGTGTTGGGCGGCAAAGCCATTAGCAGAAGAGATCCAAACACGCCAGTACAGAGCTCCTGAAGTCATTCTCCGGTCAGGCTATTCCTACTCTGTTGATATGTGGTCGTTTGCATGCACCGCTTTTGAGCTTGCTACTGGTGACATGCTGTTTGCTCCTAAAGGTGGTCAGGGCTTCTGTGAGGATGAGGTAGGAATGGTTTTGCTGATGTTTTAACTATATAATTTTAATTAGAGTTTACTATCATTGCTTGGAAGCTAGTTTGACAAGTTCTAATATCATGGTGACTGATATAAGCGCTTAATGCAGATGACGTTAGGCCTTTGTTAAAGATGCTAGAAAGTTGGTATATCATCTTATATCATATCATATCATGTAGTGTGGCGGAATGGTCTTAAACCCTTATTCAGAAGTGATAATGGATCTTGTCTTGATTCCAATATATTCGACTGATGTACCCAAATGACGGTGATCAATTTAGGAAGCAATTGTGGAATGGTGGCGTCATAATGTTTATTCAATTCCCATCCACAGTCTTAAACACGGTAGAGTATTATGTGTAGTAGGATGTATGGAAGGCGACCTGATTGATTGTGGTGACCATGAGTCTTCCGCATGTCTATGCCGACAGTCCCTTCCACTTCCATTGAGTCTTTCATGCACCCTGCTGTATTGGGCACTGATGTATACTGGTTCTGTTCATTTCAGGATCACCTTGCCCTGATGATGGAACTTCTTGGAAAGATGCCCCGAAAGGTGGCTCACAACTCTCAAATGGCTTTCTAGAAGTGTCGCTGAAATTGATTTCTAGAAATGTCGTTCGAAATTTAACACACATTTAACTTTTTGGACATGAGCAGATAGCAACTGGAGGAGCTCGTTCGAAAGACTTGTTTGACAGGCACGGAGACTTAAAGAGGATCAGGAGGCTCAAGTACTGGCCCCTGAATCGGTTATTGGTGGATAGGTATAAATTCTCAGAGAATGAGGCTCGTGAGTTTTCAGAATTTCTATGCCCTATTCTTGATTTTGCACCAGAGAAGCGGCCAAGTGCTCAGCAGTGCCTACAACATCCATGGATGAACATGAACCGCATAAATAATACTAACGTGGAAATGAAAAATGAAGCTGCTGGGTTGGGAAAGTTGGAAGCAGGGATGAGCAGCTTACATATGAAGGCCAATGTGGGAAAGTGAGAAGGGATGGAATTGGTGCTTTTGCTTAATGCTTTTACCATTTTCATTGTCCCTCCCTGCATGCTGATATTCTTTGTTTATATTTCTCTTTTGTATTAACTTCATAAGCATTTTTTAGTTTTTTTTTTGCCGAATTTTGATTTGTTTCGTTTCCCACTTTGTTTTATTTTCATTTTTTTTTTGTGCTATTGATGAATGACCAAGTAAAAACATGGAGTGGTATTGTGAGTTGTGAGGAGAGATTACATTGAAGCCGGGTGTGGCTGTTGTACTAACTACAAAAGGGGACATATTAAGTTGACTTGCATGTAATTGACTTTTGAGATCCATAAGTCTCTAAGGGAATTTAACCTGCTTAAGTTCAATTTTTTTTTTGGCGCTGGCCCCTTATTCGGTCCGTCGTGGCGAGGTGAGCATCAACACCGTCTAATTCAATCAACAGCTGGCGGGGAGGCTTTGTGCGCGGGCCCTGTGTCAGCGGTGTCAGTACCTTTACCCCATTTTTTAATCATTTTCTTGCTTTATTTGATTTTTGTCGGTTGAATTAATTGGGCCTATACGATTTGCACCGTATACGAGTTTGGAGTTTGAAAAATTTGAAATTGAAAATTTTCAGGAGTTTGAAAAATTTGAAATTGAAAATTTTCAAAATTTTCAATTGATTGAAGGTGAAGAGATGGTAGTTCCTTCCACCAAAACCGCTTACCCCAAAAAACCTAATCCAGGTTTATCTTCAATCCTCCATCTCGAATTGGGCTACTCGAATCCCCCATCTCGAAGATCCTTATCTGCGTTGTCGGTAGCTGTAGCTGTAGCTGTCTTCCCACCTCGAAAAACCTCTAAACAGCAATGGCGAAGAGCAAACATCCAAAGGAAGTTGTCCGACCCTCGCGAAACAAACTGAGAATCCAGTAAGTCTTCCGCCATCAATTTCCGCCCGTTGCCTAACTTATACTATACTTGGACTTTACTAAAATCTAATTTGTCTTTGACTAAGTTTATATTGAATGAATACTTGGTCTGTGCTACAGAGCAAGAAGCATCGAGTCGAGGAGGCAGGAAGTAGCTCAGAATCAAGCAAAGTGGTGCCATTTTGATGCAAAATGAATCATTTACTGTCCCTTAACAGCAAAATCGAGGCTTGGAAAATGGGGTTCGTGAAGCAATTCTTGTTCGATGCAAAGTTTCACGGATTGATGGAGATCCAGGTGCAGGTCGTAGACAAGGAGCTCGTAGCCATGTTGATTTATTCGTTTGACCCTGAGGAAAAGAAGTTCATGATCGGCGGTTAGTTGTTGAGCATGGAGGCTTCCGACGTTGGTAGGGTTTATGGCCTACCTACTGATGGGAAGAATGTAAATCCAAAAAAATGTGGACCTAAGGAACAGAGCACGCTTAGGCATCAGATCGGGCTCGCTGAATCTGAAACACGGAAGAAGGTCATCGACACCAAGGACCTGTATGCCTTAATTGAAGATATAAAAGATCCCAGTGCTTATGCGAAACTGTATATACTGATTGCTTTGGGTGAGCTGTTGGCTGTGAGCAGCAATTTCTTTCTGAACTTGGGGTACGCCTGTTACCTGACCGGAACGGCCAATGACATCAACCAATATAACTGGGGGAAACATGTGGTCGACACTGTCATAGATTCCTTGGTATCACTGAAGAGCGGACAACGGGCTACGTACCCAGCCGGAGATTACAATTTTGCTGTGGTATGTTCAATCCATGGCCCCACTTTTTGGTATGTATGTGTCTGGGAACTGTGTTGAATGCAGATTCACCTGCTCGACATGACTGTGCTGGAGAATCTACGAGCCGAGGAGCAGCCTACATGTTCTTTCTAGATCGAAGCAAACATAGAGGCGGCCAAAGACGAGCTGCATAACGCCGACGACACTTTCTTCTTCCAGTTCCGGAGACAACCAGAGGTGCAGAAGCCACTGAAGAAGAAGGAATTCAAATTGACAACAGGAATGAACTTCGGTAGCAACGATGTCGGGCACGACTACGGCAGGGACTCGAGTGTCCAATTTGACCCGAAGGACGAGTACATCATCCTCGCCAATGCAGCCACAAACCGCAGCAAGGTCAATAATTCAATATGTGTATTGTGCTAATATGTACGTAGCGCATACTAAATTATTACATTATTCGTACTATATGGTTACTCAGTGTGTATTTGTTTCATATCAGCTTGAGATGTTAAGGGAGCTGGGATTCCAGCAACTGGTGGAAGACCGTGCGCTACTCACATCGTTGAAGGCGTCCGTTGCCAGCTAGGAGGCCAAGTCTGACCAGTGGGCTGCACGACTGAAATATATGGACGCAGTAATGATGCAAGCAGCTGTAGAAGTCGTTGATCCCATCCCGAAGTGATGTGATCCCCCACAGCTGCCCTAATGCCAACAGGTATTCCTACACCCCACCAGGGTCACTAGTCAAGGAAAGAACCCTATGGCCATATAAGAAACGTATAAGGCCAAGGAAAGCTCACAACCGATCTCTCCAACCCTTCATGAGGCCAAGATATGTGACCAAGATATGTGACCAAGTACAGGCTCAACCCTCCACCAACAGCTAGGCAAACAAGGATGACCGTGAGGCCACGCCAGACCTTGATGTTGGCCAAAGTCCCAGGTCCAGGCCCCGGGCCAAGCCTAGGGCCAAGTGCAGCCCCGAGCCAAGGGCCTCAACTAGGCCCTAGCCCAATCCTCATGAGCCCTGGAGGCAACGACCACCCTTGGGATCCTTTGGAAGCATTCCTGGAGTATAATTAACGGAGGACAGAGGAATTCCTGACCAGAAGAGGCTGGCCCCCGAAGACAGGCCCCAGGCCAAATGCCATGAGCCACGGACCAGCACCAACCCTTGAAGACCCACTGAGAACATTCCTGAAGACTTGGCCGAAGCATAAAACACAAGGCCTGCCTAGAATGAAGAAGGTCGAGTCTTGATGCAGCCCCGGGCGCCGGGCGCCACAGAGGAGCGCTCAAGGCCGATCCAGCAATTGGCTCAGGCCTTTTGAGAAATTTCAATGGCCCTGGATACTCTGAAGACCCAGGATCAATCTACAACAGATGACGTTGCATTTGGAGGAGAAATGAAGGAGGAGCCACGTAGGGAAGTGCTCATACATGACCTGGGTCCATACATGCAATCCCACCGAGCTAAAGATTCCCATCTGGGCCAGGAATCCCTACTGCCACGTCCAGAAGACCGCGTTCCTAAGTCCTTTGAAACAGGGCATTTTACGTCATTTGAAAAGAAAGAGGATGGCGTCGGTCGGTCAAAGACCAACGCCAAATACAGTGTGCGTGTTGACCCGTGTAAATGGCGTCGATCGATAAATGACCGATGCAAAATGTGGTCATAATGATCGACACAATATTCCATTCTGACCAGACTTGCTGGTTGACCCAATGAGTAATTTTGCGTCGGTTGTGAGAAAGTAAATAGCGTCAGTCACAACCGACACCATTTACACCATAAAATAGCATCGGTTGTGAGAAAGTAAATGGCGTCGGTCACAACCAACGCCATTAACAAGGAAAATAGCGTCGGTCATCAACCGACGCCAAATACACCACATATAAAAGCCCATGTTTGACGAAAAGAACTCATTTTTGATGAAAATTCTCTCCGCCTCTGATCTCTCTCTCTACGAGTTTGAAACCGACGCCAAAACTCTCTCCGTCTCGCCGCCGCTCATCTCGCCTTTTTTACAACGACAGCTTCAAGGTGGGTGTCGCTTTTGCTTCCTTTTTCATATGAGATGATAATTATTCTGCCTTAGCTTTTTCTGTATCTTCTTGGACGTGTGTGTATGTGGGCGCACTCAGGTCATAGACAGAGTGATTCCAGTCGAGGGTTTGAGTTTGTGACCATTAGCACTGTTGAAGAAGTTGAGAAGGCAATTGGATTATAAGTTCCCTTCTTCTTTGTCGTCAGTTACTGCTAGCTCAATTGGATTGCTGTGTTTTTAATAATGTTTGATCTTTAGTGTTAGAACATTTACATTTTTATATTAAGGGTGAACGGAGATGGTGACTAGAATTAGAAAGCTGAATTTACATGTCTTCTTTCTTTGGTCGAATTGGGTTGTTGAACTGTGGTGCTGTGAATTTACATGTCTTCTTTCTTTGATCAAAAGATGCTAGTTTCAGTGTGTGGTCTGTGATACCGCCGACCAACTCTCTCCGCTAGCAGGAGCTCGAACTCACGCATCAGTTCTTGTACTCAACAGTCTACAGGTCAGTGATCGAAGCCCCAACAAGATCCTCGATGCTCTGATCGAATCTGATTGAATTTCTGATGTTCTGATTGAATCTCTGTTTGACTGATGTTTGGTAATGAATTTTTGATGTTATGATTGAAGGTACACACACAATCAGAAGCTTTGAAAACCTACTGCTCTCTTTTTCTGAAAAGGTATGTTGTCTTGATAGTGAATTAATATTTGTATGATTGTGTACCTTCAAAGGAATGTCGTATTAATAGTTTTATGTGGAATGTCATTTAATGTGGATGAGAAAGTATATGAATAATCTTGGTGGTGTTTAGTGGGATTTTCTTGCGGTCTATAATTGGTGTTTAAGTTGGTGTTCAATGGGATTTTCTAATTGGTGTTCATATCCATGGATCTAATATTTATCAACACTTTATTTTCTTATAACCTGTTAAGATTAGTTTCTTATAACCTGTTAAGATTAATTCCCACTAATGTTAGTTTGTTAGTAGTTCATCATTAGCTGTAATTAGGATCAGTGTGATTCAATCTGTTAAGATTAGTTTCTTCTGGCTGTTAATTACACCCGACTTGATACTTCTAAATAGATGGATGTATAAATTTTGAGTAATTTTAGTTGTAGCTAAGCATATATAGCTAATTTGTAAGAGTATATGTATGCTTGCCTCTGCCTCTGCTTCTGCCTCTGCCTCTGCCTCTTATAATTAATTATATATATTCATCTCTTCTTCTCTGTTTCTTAACTTCAATTTTGTAGCTAAGTAAAATTAATAGTTCATTAGTAGTTTCTTCCTTAAGTGATAATTTCTTACAAACACTAGTTACAAGTGTATTCTTAGCTTAGCTAATTATTAGGTACTTTATAGTATATCCTACAACGTATTATCTTTTTGATTTCGTTAATTGATGTAGATTAGGATTTCCACTACTGAACACTTCTGCTCTAAACTAAATCAGGTAGCTCCCAATGGACAAATCTTGGATATAAAACCGAGATTGTCACCGGAGTACATGGCTGGCTTAGAAAGCTTCTTGAATTTTGCCTTCTCCAATAACAATGGGGGGGGGGGGACAATTTCTCTGTCCCTGTCCAAAATGTGGATTTAAGAAATGGCTATGTAGGGATGATGTTTACGAACATTTACTTCGAAAGCCATTTCCTCAAGGCTACATTATTTGGGATCGACATGGAGAACGTAATTTCACATCGTCTTCTCGGATTAATCCACCTACAATAGTTCATGACTATGATCATACAGGATCCCTTCGTGCAATGATTAATTATGCTTTTGGTGTCGTTAGTGAGGAGGTATCCGAGACTATTAATAACTTTCTCGCTCCTGAAGGTATAAACGAGGATGATCAAATGAATGAAGATAATGATCCCATGCCCGAATACAGTAACATGAACATCCCTAATGACACGGAGGAGCCAGTTGATGAGCCGGTTGATGAGAATATTAATTTGAGGGATTTACTAAAAGATGGGGAAACATCATTATACAAAGGATGTACAAAGTTCTCAAAACTATCCTTCATTTTAAGGCTTAATCATATCAAGGGGATGCATAACATTAGCGACAACAATGTCAATGATTATTGAGTTGTTGCACGAAGCTTTTGGGTTCGCCAACATACCACCAACAAGATATAGTGCCAAGTAAATGATCAAAAATCTTGGTCTGCGGTACACTAAGATTGATGCTTCTGAGAATGACTGTATGTTGTATTGGGGGAATTCCTTGAAAGAGACTGTTTGCAAAATTTGTAAGCAGTCTAGATACAAGGATGATGGTGGTGATGGTGGTGATGAGGTAGTTGTTGGAAGTAAGAAGACATGAAAGGCGATGAAAATATATTGCTACTTTCCTCTAATTCCAAGACTGAAAAGATTGTTCATGTGCCCTACAACAGCTGAGAGTATGGTGTGGCATTCTACAGAGAGAAGTACTGATGGAATGTCACGACATCCACGAGACGGTCAAGCGTGGATTGACTTTGACACTAGGTATCCTGAGTTCGCTTCAGATCCTAGAAATATTAGATTTGGTCTGGCTACTGATGGTTTCAATCCTTTTGGGAATATGAGCCTTAGTCACAACACTTGGCCAATTATACTTATGCCGTACAATACACCTCCTTGGGAATGTATGAAATCAACAGGTATCATGTTGTCTAGTATTATTCCAGGAAAGAAAGCTCTTGGAAATGATATTGATGTCTACCTTTAATTGATGAGCTGAGAATGTTGTGGGAAGGCGTAGAAGCATATGATGCAGTAAAGAAAGAACCATTTCTGTTGAGGGCAGCTTTAATGTGGACAATCAACGATTTTCCTGGACTTAGTTTATTATCTGGGTGGAACAATTATAAAGGTCAGGCTTGCCACACTTGTAATTTTGACCAAGAAGTGTTACATTTGGCGGGAAGTGGGAAAAATTGTTTCATAGGAAGTCTGTGTTTCTTGCCTGCAGAACACCCTTTTCGTTTCCAGAAAACCAAATTCAATGGTGACATTGATTTAAGGGACCCGACCAAACTATTGTCTGGCACTGAAATTTTGAGCCAAGTTGAGAACATCAATGTCACTTTTGGAAAGACGCATGACAAAGGTGGACCAGCTAAGAAGAAGTCAAAAGGTGATGGAGGAAACAAAAAGAAGGCAGAACAGTGGAAGAAGAAGAGTTGTTTCTTCCAGTTACCTTATTGGGAGTTCAATAAGTTGCGACACAATGGTGAACCTCCAGTCGTTGTGCGGGTTCAACCAAATAACTAACAAAGCTAACAAGCTAGGGTAGATCGTATTCCACGGGCCTTCTAATGATTGACTACTCAAATAAACTAGCAAATTACTCAGGTTTAAGCACTTCGTGCGTGGTGTGAGTTCCACGACTTCTAATTCTAAGAAATGCAGAAAAATTAAAAATTGAAACTAAGAACAGAATGGAAATTTGTTGATTTAAACAGAGATGACAGACGAACTTAGACTTTGAATCCCCCTTCGTTCCCAGAGCATTGGCAATCAACAGATCAGCGGATTTCGATTCCCATTCAATCAATTCTAAGACACCACCATAACTCCTGACCCTTAGGTTTAAGACCGGCGAACGTTCACTCTATCCGTTCTAGCTACCAAGATTAATTAGTCGCCCGGGTACGGTCGCCTCCTGCAACGACTTAACTTAACTGGTGGAATTACTAACGATTTATGAGTTACTCTTGCAGTGGATTAACCCTAACCGGTTCCTACGAAAGGCACGCTCCAATTATAAGGTTAATTGTTCGATTTGATGTTTTAAAGTAAGGCGAGCGTTCGCTTCTATCCTTAGCTTAACAAGAATCTAATCTAGGTGATCAATCCAGACAAGAAACATGAACAATGAAGAACAAATCAAACATGAAAGAGAAACTGATTGAACTTCGAATCTAATCACCGCCGATCCGTGACCGCTTTAAAGCCCTGGGTCACTTAGGGTTCATCTAGTCTAAGCTCTACGAGTTTAGCTACTCATGTTTATCACAAAAGAATCAAAGATAAAGAAAGAGTTCATCCAGAGGAAGAACAGAAAAGAATCTGAAAAACCTAATTAAGACGACTCTGGCAGACTTCGATCTTCGGTAAATTGCAATCCTAGCTCCGAGTCTTCGAGATGGAAGGGATGGCGTCACGATCTCTTTCCGGCTCTTCGGACTCTAAACTCTCTGCTCCAGAACTTGAGAGAATTCTGATGTTTGGTATTAGTTGGTAATTATGATGTGTATTCCTTCCCCTAATTTGGGCCGCAGGTTAAGTATTTATACTTAACCCTAAACCGCCGGATTTAGCCTGATATTTTCACCGAAAATATTGAAGGATTTTCGCCAAAAATCTTAGTGTAAATGGATGGTCCGCCGGCTGCTTTTCTCCTCTGATTTTCGGAGCAATTGTTCTCGGCGAAAACTTAGGGTTTTCGTCGAAAACTTAGGGTTTTCGCCGAAAACTTAGGGTTTTCGCCGAAAACTTCCTTTGATAAGCATCAGTCGATTTGTGCTGGGATTTTCGCCGAAAACACTAAGGGGTCGTTTGTTTAGGGGGAAATTGGGTAGAATTTCTAGAAAACTCAGCATTTTGTCAAATGCCTTGTTTGTTAGGCCTAAAAAGGCACTTGTGTTTGTATTTCACTTTCCTCTCTGGCCCACATTTTCCTCTCCCATGTGAATTTTCAGAATTTCTGCCCACCCCCAAAAATTCTGAGAAACACAAATATTATTGGACCCACATTTTATATCTTTCATACTTTCCATTAGTACCCTCAGCAATTTCTACCTTTTGTTGATGGCGGCCGAAAGGAAGCTCTGCAACGCTATGCGGGAAATAAAGGTCCAAAAGCTGGTCCTTAACATCTCTGCCGACGAGAGTGGCGATTATCTTACTAGAGCCGCCAAGGTTCCATTTCCTCTACCTTGGCGCTATCATTCCTTGAGTTCCGAGCACGGCATGCCGCCGTCAGCTTCTCTTCCTCCTCCTCCTTGCTTACCGTTGCAAGCCTACCAGGGTTCTCTGCCAACCCCTCCCTCTAAACAAACCCTCAATGCTCTCCCCTCCTTTTCTTCTTGATCAGCATCTAATGAAAGTTTGTAGGAGATTGCAGTGGGATAGAAACGGAGAAGAAGAGCAAGGGAGATGTTGCAGAGGAAAGGAACAAGCTTTGGATAAATAGAAAAAATGGTAATTTAGTCTTTACAAGCCCATCAGTTACTGTTCACATTTTCTTTTCCAAAATAGCAAACCCACAGATATGCTGAACCAAACAATGAAATTCAACAATTACTTTTTTCACCAAAACACTTCTTCCCCACTTTCCACTATCCCCAAATCCCCAAATTCCATTCCCTCCCAAACAAACGACCCCTAAGGTATTTTTGGCGAAAACTTTAGTGTAAACCGGGGTAGACTTTGGTTCGACTCGATTGACTCCTTGGATTGATTCCGGTGTGATTCCTCGAGGTCCCAACGCCTTAGACACGTCTTTGGCTACTTTATTTGACGGCAAAAACCTGTGCTAACATAAAAACACTAGAAAACCATCAAATAGACCCGAAACGGGCCAAAGTAACACAAATGGCACGAGATAGGGAAATTGATTGAATATTCGCTATTCTACCCTAAAAACCATGTCTTAAGCAAGGAAATGTCGCTTAAATGAGGCTGATAATCACGTCAAATCGAGTGTCATCACACAATCATGATGTTATGCACATAGAGAAAAATGTGTGCGATAATCTTCTTTACACTTTAATAAATGAGAAAGATCGAAGTAAGGATCACCTGAAAGCAAGATGGATTTAAAGATAATGAAAATTAGAAGGGACCTCTGGCCAAGACAAGATGGGAAAACTTGTCCAGCAGCTATATACACAATGGGAAAACGGGAAATCCAAACAATTCTTGAGACATTGAAGGACCTTGCAGTACCAGATGGATACTCGAGCAATATATCTCGTTGTGTTGATGTGGAAAACGGCAAGATATTAGGGTTGAAAACACATGACTGTCATATCTTAATGCATAAACTACTACCATTGTCCATTCAGAACGTATTGCCATTGCAAGTATCCTTGGTAATAGTTGAATTCAGCTCATGCTTGAAGCAATTATGCTCAAAAGTAAACAGATTGTTGTAGCTTTGTGTCGTTTGGAGATGTTATTCCCCCTGTCCTTTTTCACAATAATGGTCCTTCTAGTGGTTCATTTAGTTGAAGGGACCAGTCTATTATCGTTGGATGTATCCTATAGAAAGGTATGATTACAATTAGTTACTCTGTTATGCAATCATTGACATTGATTATTACTGATTATTACTCTTCGTCATATTCAGATTTCTTGGCAAGTTGAAATCGTTTGTGCGAAATCAATCCCACCCTGAAGGTTCAATTGCTAAAGTTTGGGTTTCCGAGGAGATCTTTACTTTCACTCCTTGTATTATGAAGCTGGGATTGAAACTCGATTCAACCGTGGTTCTCGACTCCATGAACAGGTGGAAGATTAAACACTTAACATGTCTATATTCCCTTCCATTGGGCGTCATGTCGGTGGTGAACACCCGTTCAAGTTATCAGATACGGAGTGGCTACAAACACACCGACATGTTCTTATAGGTGCCACTGAAGTTGGGCCATTTCTCCAGTAAGTACAAAACTCAATTTTATGAAATCTTGACGTGTCTAGTATCTTCTTTTAATTTCAAACTTTGGTGTTAATGGGGAATTACTAGGGAGTTCCAAGAAATCACTAAACAACGACTTCGTGGTAGACCATCAGCGGAAGTTAAAAAAGCTGTTCATAGGGACTTCATGCAATGGTTTAGGACTCGAGTAACTATTCTCCAACCCTCATTATGTCCAAGTACTTAGGATGTTATGATATTATTATTTTCATATCATATACTTAGGATGTTATTATTTTCATTTTCAACAAATTCTAGAGGATGACTAAGTAGTCCATTCAAAAAATCTAAGATTGCTGGCTCGAGGTCCTCATCGGAATGCTTTCAAATTTAATGGTTATGATGTTAATGGTTATCGATTTCGAACCATTTCTCGTGATAAGGGCCTCAACACTCAGAATAGTGGTGTGTACGGTAGTTATGAAACTCATAGTTACGCAAGTTCTGTGGACAATCAACCTCATACAAGCGAACTAGCTTATTATGGCAAATTAGAAAACATAGTTGAGTTGAATTAATATGACCAATTTGGAATAGTATTATTTAAGTGTAAATGGGCTAATACACACAATCCTATGTATGTGAAGAAAGATAAGTTGGGGTTCACACTACTTAATTTCTCACACTTGCTTTATACTAGAAGTCGTTTAGACGATGAGCCATATATTGAAGCAAAGGATGCTCGAATGGTCTACTATGTCGAAGATAAAGTGGAGACGGGATGGTGTATTCCTGTACATATCAAACCCAGAGAAGTGTATGACATGGGCGATCAAGAAGGGAGCTCTGTTCATGAGTTTGAAATGTTTGGGAATCCAGATTTTTTGGATTTTGATAATGCCACTGTTGTGCCCCTAACCAGGCCTGGAACTGCAGAGTTTGATGATTAATTAAGGTTTGTTAATTACATATTGAGTCCATACATATGACAAAGTTATTGATCTCCAAACAATGATTGCATGTTTAACATAACTCGTTTGTTTTTGTTATGCAGACATGGCTTCTGCACGTAGAGATAAGTGGGAGGTTGATCTATTTGATCCTGCTGGAGTTAATACTATAGGTGAGGTCTCCGCTATCCAGCTGTTGAGCCTCCTTCGAGATGGTAAGAAGGCAGTCATCCCTTTTAGCATCCTAGGACCTGAGGGTAATGGTCCAACTTCTCTGTTGGGCGGGTTCTTAGGCGCGCTGGCTAAGGACCACAATTACATTCTGATTAA
Source organism: Linum lewisii (assembly GCA_034768395.1). NCBI lineage: Eukaryota > Viridiplantae > Streptophyta > Magnoliopsida > Malpighiales > Linaceae > Linum > Linum lewisii. The sequence goes on from CM068296.1 coordinate 57,587,395, forward strand.
CTAAGAGTCATGGGATAAAGTAACAAATCAAGAGAAGGACTTGTTGGAGATCGTATGGGTAAATGATAAACTCTGAAAGTGTTAACTTTTGGTCAATTAGTTTGAGTTGAATACTATTAATGAATTCATACTAAATTTGATGTAGCGATGTATCGTGATTGAGCCGCCAGAGATGAAATCATGGGCCGCTACTTACATCTTGTTAGATATTAACAAGAAGTGGCAGGACTTCAAAACCAAATTGTGGACCGGACATGCGGTTAACACTCTTAAGGCAAAGATGAAGAAGGATGCTGAAGCCGCTGGCGAGGAGTTCGACATGGCTGAGTTTGTAGTGCCCACGAGGGCGTGGGCTCTAGAGCACAAGCCGTCCAGGATCCCTCCCACTATGTGGGCACAGTTCGTGGATCTGAGACTAAGGCCGGATATGGTGGTAAGTAGAGTTGAAATTGGAAATGAGTTAAAAGTATTTTATGACTTTGATTCTGTTATAATACTGATATGAATTGATTGTTCACTTTGTAGGAGTTGGCTCGCAAGAACTCTGCCGCTAAGAGGAGCCATACGTCACCCCACACTGGAGGTTCGAAGAAGCTGTGGGTTAGAGGGTTTGAGTTGGTAATAATCCAGATTTAATTGCTAGTTATTTATGTCTCTTTGTTTATAGAAAGTTTACTAAACATGTTTAATTTGTGTACAAGTAGGCAAGAGAATAGGGGAGGGTGCCATCTAGAGGTGAGCTATATGCTATCACTCACACGAGGAAGGATCAGACTTACACCGATTCTAAAGTGGTAAGTCCTGATCTAAAGTGGTTTGTATCTAATTAGATTGGGGTTTTGAATTTTTTTCTTTTTATTCAATGTGCAGCCTGAAATTCTGGAGTAGACCCGTGATCCCTCCGTCCCAATAGAGCCTTTAGCGAACGATGCACTGGGGCTTGTCTATCCAAAAGAGCATAGTGGTCAGGTTCGCGGGCTCAGATTTGGTGTCACCCCCTCTATGGTATGTATTGTGGTATATACTTGAAATTGTTTTAAACTAACATTTAAATAGTATTTTTATGGTTTTCTTTATTTTCCATGTAGGTCAATATCTGTAGGAAGCGCGGTGGAGCCAGCCAGAGTAGTAGTTCAGCTACTACTACTCACGTCTTCGGTCATTGTCCTACTGAGGATCGCATGAGGACGCTGGAGGCTGAGGTTCAGTGCCTGAGCGGGCTGGAGGCTAAGGTTCTGCGCCTCAGCCAGTTGGTTGCAGATGGAGATTCATCATCCACGAGGACGGGGAAGGGGAAGGGGAAGGAGAAGATGACACAAGATGATCATGTGGATGAGGATGAGTATGCCACCGATGATGTGGAGTATGAGGAGGATGAGGAGGATGAGTAGATAGAACCAGACATGTAGATTTGGATGTGTTGCTTATTTAGTTGTGGATGAATATTATTTAGATATGTTGGATGGATGTTATTTAGATATGTTAGTTGTTATTTCGATATGTTAGTTGTTTTAGTAAAATGTGCTATGTGTTTTCTGTTTGTGATGGTTTTAGTGAAAATGGAATAGCGAAAATGTTCTTTGTATGCAGGAAAATGTATGCAGGTTTTGGCACTAGAAGAGTATGAAAACAATAGGAAGCAGAAAAATAAGGACATGTAATCTGTATTTTGCGTCAGTCGTAAAACATAAATCGACACTAAATGGACCCATAATATTGTGTCAGATCTTAACAAACGGCGTCGGTTGGAACCGACGCAAAATGGAATCGTAATTTAGCGTCGGCCATTTACATTTAGTGTCGGCTACAACCAACGCTAAATGAAAACATACTTTTGCGTCGGTCTTGCATTTAGCATTGGACCTACTAGCAATCGACGCTAAAATACCCAACCAATTAACCAACCAGTGGGTGGTTTTTGCGTCGGTTGGTCAGAAATATTAGTGTCGGTTAGTGTTTTGGCCGACGCTAACATTTAGCATAACTATTATTAGCGTCGGTCATACTGTCCGACGCAACTTGTATTTAGCGTCGGTCACAACCGACGCTAAAAACCCAGTCTAACTGACGCTAAATGCCCGTTTTTTGTAGTAATCCAGGTCAGAATCCCTGCCCAGCCAGCCCAAGACTTGCTCGATCGCCACGAATGCTGCCCGGATTAGGGCTTGCCTGGATTTTGCCAGTTTTGCCTATTTAGGCTTATTACTTCGGTTCCAAGACTTTTTTTTGACTTCTTTTGTGTTTTCCTTTCTAGTCTTTGATAAGTAGAAATATTTTAAGTATTTTAAGAGTCTTAATTAGTATTTAGATTATTTTAATTCTAGATTAGGAAGTAGTCAATAAGGAGGAGAGCTTGTTCCCTCCCTATAAAATGAGGTCGCCGGCCACCCTTTTGTATTAAGACTTTTTCAATCAATAAACCCCTTTCAGAACTTTGTTCTAAACCCTTCGAGTATTTGCTTGATCCATTACTAAAGGTTAGGCTTATCATCAAGAGCATCCATCTCTTGACGTGGCGCCCTCGACTTGATACTTGTGGTTCCTAGCTCCTTTATAGCTAGTGGGTCAAAGTCCTCTTCCATCCAGTTCCATAGGTTCTTCACGAGTGCTAGGAGATCAGCTTGTGGCGTTTAAGGCTCAGTCTGCCCACGATTGCAGCGGTTCACATCAGTTGGTATCAGAGCTTCGGTTCAACACTAGGGCCAACCCCTATCCTAGTTTCCAGGTTCACTTTTGGATCCCTTGCTCCTTAGAAAATTAGCTTCGAAAACTCCCCATCTATTTCAATTCCTTGTATTGTTATTGCATTGTAAGGGAAAGAAAATCGGCGGCCATCACAAGCCATCAAGAAAATATCAAAAGGCTAAGAAAAAGAAAAGAAAGCAAGGCCACCCTTGCCAACTTTGTTTCCTTTCATTGTAAGAGTGATTCTACGCAGAGGGGATAGAAAATAGCTTCTGCTTGCTTGTAACTAACCAAGGCAGACGAGAGAATGGAGAATTTGGAGGGCCAGATCCATGATATCTGTGGAATCTTGGCAGGAATACAAGAAGCCCTAGCTAGGCTTCAAAGGAGAGATTACCGTGAAGATTATGAAGAAGGACCCCATGATGATCTCAAATGGAGGGCTAGAAGATTAGTCCAAGAGATTGATGTTGATGTGAGAAATCTCAAGCTTACAATTCCCAAGTTTGCTGGCAAGACCGATGCCGACAAGTACTTGGATTGGGAGAGAAGTATGGAAGACTTCCTAGAGTGCCACAACTATTCGGAGAGGAAAAAAGGTAATCGTGGCTACCCTTGAATCTACTGATTATGCTGCTCTTTGGTGGAGTCAGCTCAAGAGACAGGTTCAAAGAGATGAGGAGGTGCCCATAGAATCATGGAGAGACCTCAAGAGGAAGAGGTTTGTCCCGGCTGCCTACATTCGAGACTTGCATACCTCACTTCAAACCTTGAAGCAAGGTACCATGTCGGTGGAGTAGTACACCAAGGAGATAGAGATACTAGTCACAAGGCTAGACCAAAAGGAGGAACAAGAGGCAAGAATAGCCAGGTTTGTAGGAGGCCTACAACTGGACATCCTGCACGAAGTCAACATACTCAACTATGTTGACTATGAAGACTTGAAAGCCTTGGCCATCCGAGTAGAAAATGAGATGAGGAGAGGCTATGTGAGGAGGCCAAACCCTCCTGCTAGCAGCCAATGGAGAGGGAGCTCCAATGCCAGCAATCCCCCATGGAAGCCAGGTCATCCCCAAAGCACTAGGCCCCAAGCAAACCCCGACCCTAAGGATTCGGCACCACGGGTAACACCTACTCAATCTACTCCTAATGTTCAGAATTCTAACCCACGTCCTAGTGGAATTGTGTGCTTTAAATGTCAAAGAAGAGGCCACGTCTCAAGAGACTGCCTCAACCAAAGGACCATGGTGATGAGAGAAGGAGAGATCGAGACGGATGATGAAAAGGATGAGAAGATGGAGGAAGAAGAAGAAGTTGAGTCGGAGGAAGGAGAAGAAGTAAAGCCAAAGGGGCTAGAGAAGTTCTCTTTCATGGTTTGTTGTGCCCTAGCACTGGAGCCAAGAAAGCTGCCTAGCCCCAAAACCGGCGCTCTACCCAGCCCCGACACCAGCACTCAGCCCAGCCCAGCCCTGACGCCAGCACTCTGCCCAGCCCCAGCACTCTGCCAAGCCCCGACACTCAACCCAGCCTCGGCGCTCAACCCAGCCTTGGAGCCGGCCTTCTGCCCAGCCCCGACGCTAAGGCTTGGGCCAACCCTAGCTCGCATTGGAACGTCGGATTACATGCCGGCATTCAATGGGAGGCTGTATCCCATTGATTATTAACAGGGGCACCGATCAAGGAGGATGAAAACGTGGAGCTGAATGAAGAAGAAGGTGTCCAGACTGAAGGACAGGGAGAACCTGACTTGGGGATTGATGAAATATTCTCACAGATGTCCTCCCCAAGTCTAGACATCCTCGTGAACAGCCCCTCCGAGGAGGAAAACATGGACACCGACAACCCAAACTCAGAAGGACTAGAGCCTTGGTCTTTCACCGAGTCTAGTGACACTCCAGGTCCAGGAGATGAGGCTGATTCTCCCCAGGACATGGCCACCCAAGTCACTGAAGTTTGGAGAGGCTTACTGAGTGCACAATGAGAGCCCACGATGGATTCGAGGACGAATCCAATGCAAGAAGAGGGGGATGATGTGATCCCCCACAGCTGCCCTAATGCCAATAGGTATTCTTACACCCCACCAGGGTCACCAGTTAAGGGAAGAAACCCTAGGGCCATACAAGAAACGTCTAGGGCGAAGGAAAGCTCATAACCGAGCTCCCCAGCCCTTCATGAGGCCAAGATATGTGACCAAGTACAAACTCAGGCCTCCAAGCAGCTAGGCAAGCAAGGATGAGCATGAGGCCACGCCAGGACTTGATGTTGGCCAAAGTCCCAGGTCCAGGCCCCGGGCCAAACCTAGGGCCAAGTGCAGCCCCGAGCTAAGGGCCTCAACTAGGCCCTAGCCCAATCCTCATGGTCCCTGGAGGCAATGAACACCCTTGGGATCCTCTTGAAGAATTTCTGGAGTATAGGTAACGGAGGACAGAGGAATTCCTGACCAGAAGAGGTTGGCACCCGAAGACAGGACCCGGTACGAGCCCTGGACCGGGCCAAATGCAAGAACTAGGCCCCAGGCCAAATGCCATGAGCCCCGGACCAGCACCAAGCCTTGAAGACCATCTGAGAACATTCCTAAAGACTTGGCCGAATTAGAAAAAAGAAGGCCTAACCAGAAATGAGGAAGGCTGAGTCTTGATGCAGCCCCGGGCACCGGGCCCGGTGCTGGGCGCCACAGAGGAGCGCTCAGGGCCGAGCCAGCAATTGGCTCATGCCTTTTGGGAAATTCCAACGGCCCTAGATACTCAGAAGACCCAAGATCAATCTCCAACAGACGGCGCTGCATTTGGAGGAGAAATGAAGGAGGAGCCACATAGAGAAGTGTTCATACATGATCCGGGTCCATACAAGCAATCCCACCGAGCTAAGGATTCCCATCCGGGCTAGGAATCCCTGCTGCCACGTCCCGAAGACTGCGTTCCTAAGTCCTTCTAGGACTGAGGCACGAGGGGAGTGCCTAATCTGAGTCATAATCCCTGCCCAGCCAGCCCAAGACTTGCCTGACCGCCACGAATGCTGCCTGGATTAGGGCTTGCCCGAATTTTGCCAGTTTTGCCTATTTAGGCTTATTACTTCGGCTCAAATACTTATTTTGACTTTTTTTGTTTTCCTTTCTAGTCTTTGATAAGTAGGAATATTTTGAAGTATTTTAAGAGTCCTAATTAGTATTTAGATTATTTTAATTCTAGATTAGGAAGTAGTTAATAAGGAGGAGAGCTTGTTCCCTCCTTATATAATGAGGCCGCCGGCCACCCTTTTGTATTAAGACTTTTTCAATCAATAAACCTCTTTCAAAACTTTGTTTTAAACCCTTCGAGTATTTTCTTGATGCATTACCAAAGGTTAGGCTTATCATCAAGAGCATCCATCTCTTGGTGTGGTGCCCTCGACTTGATACTTGTGATTCCTAGCTCCTTTATAGGTAGTGGGTCAAAGTCCTCTTCCATCCGGTTCCATAGGTTCTTCACGAGTGCTAGGAGATCAGCTTGTGGTGTTTAAGGGTCGTCTGCCCACGGTTGCAGCGGTTCACATCACGGAGGCCCAATCTAGTGGCTTGGACAAAGCTGAAGAAGATGCATCGATATCACATGCTGATGGCGATGATGAGAATAAGTATGATGAAGGGACTGATGGAACACATGCTGAAGCTGAAGGAGAGGAGGAAGACAGTGACGATGATGAGGATGATGACGATGACGATGATGCTGATGAGGATGAGACCAAGGAAAATGAATATGACCAGGTAGATGGTAACCCCCGAACAGAGGTGTTGAATGAGGAAGAAGCAGATGACAGGTGGGATGAAAAGAGAGAAGGAAGCCAATAAGTGTTTAGGGCAGAGCCAGCAGTACAACATGACAAGGACAAGGAGGGGAGAAACAAAGGGAAAGAGAGCACAGGCGATGTGGTGGAGCCACAGTCGTCTACCACTCCGGTTTTGCATGGTAGTGCCTGGAAAATTACATTGAAGACCAGCAAGGGTGATTTTGGGAGGATGATTTCACATCATACTCTCACCCCCGAGCAGAACAGGTTTGTGGACTTCCTCACCAACAAAAGAAGACTGACAGAGTACGTCACACTATCTATTTAGTATTATTGTGGCCCAACATGTTGACCAGTTATGACCAGACCTATTAGTGTTATTTCATTGTGTGCAGGAATGCCAATGTGTGTGTATTCCCTGAAAAAGGAAATGTGGTGGTGGGTTTCCAGGTGCATTCCTTCAAGGCAAGAGGTCGCATCAACCTGGCCTTGATGACCTCGTCCGACCATTTGTTCAACAAGGAGAGCATTGCTGCACATGGTCACCTGACACGGTTTTGCTTCCCTGCATCGCTAGCTGTAAGGATTTCATACTATTTACATACCCTGACTTCAAGTTTCATTACATAGTCTTTTGCTGCATGATTTGTGGGGGTTAATTTCGTGCCTTCGTAGGAGTTTGCTGTGAAACAAGTTGTAACGAATGCAGAAATATCCACTGCGTCGAAACAATAGTTTGCAGCATAATTACGGGATACGACCAGTGCAAGCAAGGTTCCCTACCTACAGGGCCAGAATTTTAGCAAGTGTCAAACGGTAGATTATCTGGCATCATACTATGTGTATATTACTCGCTCACTTGTAACTTACTCGTATTATCCATTGTAACTGCAGTTTCTCTTCCCAGTCTACGGTGGTTGAGATTTTCAGCACTACTACGTGTTCGTACTTGACTTGAAGAGGAGGGAGAAGGTGATCCTAAAAAGTTTGGAATGCCGAGAAGACTTCCCGAAAAATCCCTATTACAAGGATGCATTCAGACGCCTGGTCCATTACATGGATGATTTCGTGAACGAGTGTTGGGGTCTGCCATCCATCAAAGATTGGTTATGCCGCGACAAACATTGTCCTGTGCAGCCAGACACATTCAGTTGCGGCATCTTTGCACTGTTGTTCCTAGAGCACTGCTACGCAGGGTTTACCGATGAACAACTAATGAAGTGGGATGACGCCTTAGAGCTAAAGATGATAAGGAGGAGGTACGCCCACAGACTGGTCGCAAATAGTGAGAACAGATTGTTCGTCGTGAAGGAAGGCATAAACTCGCTGGATGCGTTTGTTGAGGAGATTATGAAGCTGACAAATAAGGCTGGTGATTCGAAGTAGAAAACACGTAGTAGTGGAAAGATTGCACTTTTTATTTATGTAACTAAACAATGTACTCGCGATTTACAGTTTGCAACGATTAACAATTGTTTGCTTTGACAGTTACTTGAGATTTATCAAGTTTTTACCTTCGTTTACTGCTCACTTACCCAACTTGAACTGACCCTCAAAACAAGTGTACCTGCTCATTACGAGACAATGACTGCTTACTGAAAACAATAGCTTCATCCTAGATGAACCTCGTATATACCCGATGTGTACTGTTAACTTACTCACCTTAAACTAACACTGCACTTAGTCGGTACTAAGCCTAAACCGTAATTAAATGTTACGAAAACCCATGGTAAGCAAAGAAAGTGCATTCGATATGCAACCCCATTAATTAAGACTTCCAGTAAATAACAATAGACAGTTATGCAAACTTTAAATATGCAAACATCTCAAATAACAACAAAAAGTTTTAAACCCCCCACTAATCCAACCCCACCCACACGTCCTCCTTGTTCCACACGTCCCTGATCCACATGAATCCTTTAAAGCAAGCGAAGTAGTCCCTATGGAAAATGACCTTAACAACAATAACATCAAATTCACAGTCCACCAGTAGACTAACATGACGACCATTTGGCTTCCTCCACACCGCCTCCCTGGTATGCTCGTCCATTTCCACAAATTGTTCCGGGTTGCACTCCAGCAGCAGAGATAGGACAAGCAATGTCTCCTGTAGGTTCCTCTCCCCCGACTCATCCCAATAATTCATTCCCGGGGATACCCACGTAGGCGTCCCATCTGGCCTCCCTGTGACGGACTCTACGGTCACATACAGTCGGATTGGCATCTTCACGCAAAGGAATAGTCAGGCCCATTGATGCACTTGTCCTCTAGTTCAATTACAACAAAAGTTACGTACCATTCTGACACATGGGCGCCATCCATCTTGAGTTGGGATGTCAGCCAGTTGAGACTGCCTAGGTAGAGGGTAGGTCAATGTTTCGTCGGGCCATTGAGTTAGGTCTTTCGTCACCAAAATCAGCATATGCAAGCTCGCGAATCTGTACAAATGGTTGATGACGAATTAACTATACTATTTCCTAAACTGAACTTACATTATACCTGTTGATGACACTCGATTTGACGTGATTATCAGCCTCATTTAAGCGACATTTCCTTGCTTAAGACATTGTTTTTAGGGTAGAATAGCTAATATTCAATCAATTGCCCTATCTCGTGCCATTTATGTTACTTTGGCCCGTTTCGGGTCTATTTGATGGTTTTCTAGTGTTTCTATGTTAGCACAGGTTTTTGCCGTCAAATAAGTAGCCAAAGACGTGTCTAAGGCGTTGGAATCTCAAGGAATCGCACCGGAATCAATCCAAGGAGCCAATCGAGTTGAACCAAATTTTGCCCCATTTTACATTGAAGTTTTCGCCGAAAATACCCAAGGTTTTCAGCGAAAATCCATGAACAAATCGACTGAGCTCAACCAAAGAGAGTTTTCGGCGAAAACTCCAAGTTTTCACCGAGAACCCGGCGTCCGAAAATCACAGGAGAATTCAATCGGCGATCAGGCATTTTACAAAGGAATTTTTGTCGAAAATCCCTCCACATTTTCGGCGAAAATCCTAGAGAAAAACCGGTGGTATTAGGGTTAAGTATAAATACTTAACCGGCGGCCCAAATAAAATAGACTTTGGGAGAATCACATAATTACCAACTAATACCGGAATTCTCAGAACTCTCAAGAGTTCAAGAGCGGAGTTTAGAGTTCGAAGAGCCAGGAAGAGATCGTGACGCCATCCCTTTCATCTCGAAGACTCAGAGCTAGGACTGCAGTTTATCGGAAGATCGAAGTTCTGCCGGAGTCGTCTTAATTAGGTTTTTCAGATCCTTTTCTGTTCTTCCTCTGTTAAAGATGAACTCTATCTTTGTCTTTGATTCTTTTGTGCAAAACATGAGTAGCTAAACTCTTAGAGCTTAGACTAGATGAACCCTAAGTGACCAAGGGCTTTAAAGCGGTCACGGATCGGCGGCGATTAGATTCAAAGTTCAATCAGCTTCTCTTTCATGTTTGATTTGTTCTTCACTGTTCATGTTTCTTGTCTGGATTGATCACCTAGATTAGATTCTTGTTAAGATAAGGATAGAAGCGAACGCTCGCCTTACTTTAAAACATCAAATCGAACAATTAACCTAATCATTGGAGTGTGCCTTTCGTAGGAACCAATTAGGGTTAATCCACTGCAAGAGTAACTCATAAATCATTAGTAATTGCACCAGTTAAGTTAAGTCATTGCGAGAGGCGACCGTACCCGGGCGGCTAATTAATCTTGGTAGTAGATCGGATAGAGCGAACGTTCGCCAGTCTTAAACCTAAGGGTAAGGAGTTATGGTGGTGTCTTAGAAGTGATTGAATGAGAATCGAAATCCGCTGATCTGTTGATTGCCTATGCTCTGGGGAACGAAGGGGGATTCAAAGTCTAAGCTTGTTTGTCATCTTTGTCTTAATCAACCAATCTTTCAATCTGTTTTCAGTTTCAATTTTTAATTTCCGTGCATTTCTTAGAATTAGAAGTCGTGGAATTCACACCACGCGCGAAGTGTTTAAACTTGAATAACTTGCCTTTATATTTGAGTAAACAATCATTAAAAGACCCGTGCAATATGATCTACCCTAGCTTTCTAAGCTTGGCAGTATTTGACCAACCGCTATTCTGCAGGTTCATCAAAATGGCGCCGTTGCCGGGACTTCTTTTGATTGTTCGAAAGAAGAACTGGCATCTTATTCTTCTACTTTCCATCTTTCATCTTTCCATCCACTTCGATTTTACGCCGGTTATGTTTGCTTTTGTTGCTTGTAGGTTGTTCTACAGGTTTATGAACCGCTCGGTCATTCATTCTCAGTTTAAGCCGGGTAATTCTACTCCGTTGAAGCAGCCACGAGCTTAGAAGCAAGTCAGAATAATTCCATCTACACCTCCTACTCCTAATAAGATCGAGGAGTTGAAGGAGAACTCCTCATCTTTGCCCGCTTCATCCACTACTTCAGATTCACCACCACCTTCTCCTTCTGTAATGGCCGCACAACGCACCATGGCGGATTACTATAAACCAAGTGCGGTTAGTTTTCAATCTAGCGTCGTTGTGCCACACAACGATGACGATCCTGACTATGACATCACAGTTCCCTTCCTGGAAATGGTCTCTAGGGATCTACATTTCGAAGGGGAGCCGCAAGATAACCCATGCACACATTTGGCGAACTTCCTAGCCATGTGCGAGACGTTTAAAAGCGGGAACCTCGGTAAGAACAATCTTTGCTTAAGAGTCTTTCCATTCTCTCTTAGAGGCGCCGCCAAGATATGGCTCAGTAGGAAACCGCCTGGCTACTACACCGACTGGGATAATCTAGCTCAAGACTTCATAGAGGAATACTTTCCTCCTTGAAGAACGACAATTTACAAGGACAGCATCGCCAGATTCCCCCAGGAGGAAGGAGCGAGCTTATATGATACTTGGAATGAATTCCAAGAGCTTCTCTTCGAGTGCCCTCATCATGGATTCAAGCAGGGGCAGCTAGCCGAGATCTTTGCCAGAGGAATGAATGAAGAAACGGTTGAATGGGTCAACACCTTAGCTAATGGCGACTACACAACACTCGAACCAGAAGCTGCTCTTCTTCACTTTGTGAACTGCGCATCTAAGTCCAGGAATTTGGAGCGACAGTTTGGAGTAGCCAAGAGCCGACCAAGCCATGGAGATCAAATTAAGATTGAAGTACAGAGACATATGAAGGAGATCTTTGGAACAGTTAATAACTGGTCTAAAGAGGAAGTGAATTTCATCGATCAAGGCTTCACCAAGGATCAAAGAGGCTACCCCGACTACCGTCAGTTCAGAACACCTCCTCAACAACAGGGAAGCTTCCTTGAGCGTCCTCCTCACAACTTCGGATTAAACCAGAGTCAGAATCAATGCTGGGACAATAGTTATCAAGATCCTCCCAGATTCACCGGGGCACAACAACCTCAGAATTTTACGTCTGAGAACATTTGGGAGAGGAAAATAGCCAAGAAGTTTGGCCTGATTGTAGCAAGGCTCGATAATCACGAAGAAAGGCTTAAAGCCCAAGATGCTTTTAACGAAGGACAGAGAATAGACAGCATGGTAAATAAAGTTGCTAGCATGTTGGCTAACCTTCCTCTCTTCAATCAGGCGCCATCTCAAAACAACTCCACCATGAAGAACGAGCATGCTAAAGTCATCACAACCAGGAGCATTGAGCAGAACAGCCTGGAGAAGAAGAAGGAAGCACTTCCCACTCCCTCTACGGGAGAACGCTCAGCTATCATTTCTCGATCACCTCCCATACCTATCCCAGCTAAGTGCTCCGACCCTGGCCCTTTTACGTTACCTTTAATCATTAATGGCATAGAAGTCGAACGTAGTTTGGTTGATCTAGGTGCGTCTATAAATGTCATGCCTATGTGTTTATATAAGAAACTGAACTTAGGTGAACTACAACCTGCTAGCATGCATTTAGTGTTCGCCGACAAAACTCTAAAAGAACCTAGAGGAATAATCAAGGATGTAATCACTTGTTGTGGCCCTTTCCGGTTTTTCGCTGATTATGTAGTAATGGATACTCAAGAGAGATATTCTACCCTTCTCCTAGCCCGGCCATTTATGGCGACAGCCGGCATTAACATTAATGTCCCAAATGGCTCGTTAACATTAAGGGTTGGGAAGGATACTGCGACATTCCGTCTCAGGGACGGTATGAAATACATTCCTAAGGGAGAATCACATTGTTTATCCGTAGAAACTGTGGAGTTGGCCTCGGTCAACTTCATTACTGATGTCTCTTCTAGTGTTTCTAGATCAGTTGTTGCTGCAGATGTTGAACAGGTTATGAAGAAGAAGCCAGACATTTTGGTTCAGAAGCCGCCAAAGAAGAAGGAACTGCAAGCCTCTTCTTCACCGCTGAGCAAGGAACTTGGCAGGCCCCGGGGGAAGAACAAGAAAATGAAGACTCAAATGGTCTGGAGACCAGTTGTCCCACCAATTCGTTCCGAGCTACCGGCGCCGGAACAAGTATTGAAGGAGAAGCCAAAAGCATCTCCTAAGGAAATACCTACGATCACCGATCCTGGTGATACAAAGCCGGAGGATAAGAGAAGATGAAGCTGATCATTCTCATCCCTTCCACCGTCTTCATTGTAGAGGATGACCCTTCAACAGAACTCTTTGGTCTGTTCAAGATCACTGATCACCTTCCCGATGGACGTACCAAGCTCTTACATGCGAATGGGAAGAAATTTATGCTTCACGGAGATACCCCGAAGTTCTACTTTATGAACTCCGATGCTAGTATTAAGGAGAACCTGAGTTGGGATGTCTCCTAATATCGTCTAGATATCGTCCAGCTCAAGGACGTTAATAAAAGAGCGCTTCGTGGGAGGCAACCCACGGCTGGAGTGAGTTTTTAATTTGTGTCAACTTTAGTGTTTTAGAGTCGGTTCGGGGGATCCAAAAATGTCAGTTTGTTTGATTTCTTATTTTTCGTGTGTAGTCTGTGTGTCATAGTGTCTTTCGCAAGTTGTTTGAGGTTGTTTCGATTTTTGTGGATTTAATTGTGATTTTCTAAAGTTTGCCGGGATTACGAAAATATCTTCAATCGTACAGGTCAAAATTTTCGGCGAAAATGCCCCATATTTTTGGCGAAAACTTCCTTTGAAATCCCACTGTGTTTTCTGATCGATTTCAACTAGAGTTTTCGGCGAAAACTCATTGAAATTTTCGGCAAAAATATTTTTGAAAACCGGCAGACCATTTTGCCTTGAGTTTTCGGCGAAAACTTGCACATATTTTCGCCGAAAACTTGAGTGAAAATCAACAATTCCTCCCTTTTAAATCTGGTCACTCACCCTCTCTCTCTTCTTCTTTCATTTTTTTGAAAATAGCTGAAAAACCTCCCCTTTGTTTTAAAACTCACCGCCGCCACTCTTTCACCACCGCCGACCAGACCAGCCGCCGCCGCCGTCGCCGACCGCCGCCGTCCTACTCCCCTTCCATAGCCGATCATTTTGAGACATAGATCGTCCGAATCGGAGCTCTAGAGCTCCAGTTCACCCAAACACTAGTTTTCGAATTTTTCTCCAATTTCTCTCTCTCCGTTCATTTTCAGCACCCATGGCTTCAAGGTAAGTTGTAGAACTTTTCATTCTGAATCTTTTAACATGTTGAATGCTGAATTTTGTCGGGGTTGACTTTTAGTTGACTTTTTGGTTTTGCCTCGATTTGCGTGCCGACTGATTTCATGTGAACTAGGTTAGCTGAACTCTTTGGACTGATGTAGCATGCTTAGGGAGTATTGTGCTAAATTATAATACCAATTGTTCGTGTGTTGCTATGCTTAAGACCTATTCTTTGCGGTGTTGACTTTATGAGAAATGTCGGTTTGACTTTGACTTGTCTATGTTCATTTTGCTGCCATGTATGTTCATTCACGTTCATATTATTGTGCTTTTCATCTGAGTTATTCACTATGCCGTCATTTCCCACTTTGTGCTAGTATTGCCATGATTAGGGTTCAATGTACTATTATGTTGACTTTTTGAATGTCGGTTTGACTTTCGAACTCTGATTATGATGATTCCATTCTGGCTGTTCCTAAGCACGTGTTTAATTGATTGTGATTACCGGTTAATCTGCTTTGCTTACCCCCACTCGGTTTTCTTCGTTGCTTTGTGAGATTGAGTTTTTCTACTAAGTGTGGGGTAGGGTTTTAGTTTGACTAATCTGGTTTGTTTTCTTGCTTAGGAATGTAACTCATGAGCGCAGGACCAAGTAGAGACTAGACACCGCCTCCAGCTCCCGAGTTCCTGCTCCCGTCACTCCAGCTATCCACGGTCCTCCACCAGCCTTCCCTGACCGTGTTGGGTACCACCCCACTGTTGCTCGCCTACCCCAGTACTACTTCGAGCGCTACCAGCGGCTCGAGCATATTCCTGGAGCTGATGTTCGTCCATTATCCATGGACTCACTCTTCGAGCACGATGAGGACTGGCACCGGAACGTGCTCGATGCATTGGTACCTGCAGGATTAGTGGAGCTGACCACGCTAGCCGCTGACTTCCTAGACGTCGCTCTCCAGGAGTTTTGGGCGACGTTCGATCTGGACGAGCACAAGAGGAGGCAGCAGAAGAAGGTTGTCACCTTCTATCTGGGCAGGGTGCACAGGACACTCACCTATGATGAGTTTGCAGCTCATCTCGGGATCCCTCGCGAGCGCTACGAGGGTCATCACCTCGGCTGGGAGAACAACGATGGCGACGGAGAGGAGTATGATGCGCTCTGGAGCCACATGACTGGAGTGCCCGGCAATCAAACCACGAAGCATAATTCAGTTAAGTCTCTCTCTCACCCTCTCTATAAATTCATTCACATGGTTTGGCGTCGTTCTCTTTTGTATGCTCCAGAGAAGGACCGCCACCATATTAGCCGAGAGGAGCTTCTTCTTCATCGCGTCATCTGGGAGAGTCATCCTCTTCATCCCGGATGGGTGCTTGCACGCTTATTCTGCCAGAAGACTCAGAGGTCGAGGCCACCTCGCTCACTCCTGGGAGGCAACTTTGTCCGCTGACTCATCATCTCCTTCGATCTCAGCCAAGATATGGCGGTCGAGTACAACGTCTATTGTGAACGACCTAGAGCTGGACCTTAGTCCCCAGGTAGCAGCAGATCCTCCCCTCCAACATATGGACGCTTCGGAGGAAGAAGATGATGCTGAGGAGCAGCAGCCCCAACCAGAGGCGAGATACCATGATCACATACCCTCGCCACAGCATCAGGCAGGGTATGCACGCCAGTCGCCGCCGCCCATTCCAGAGCCATATCATGCGCCTCACCCGCAGCACCGACCGCACCTCGCGGATGTTGAAGAGCTGTATGAGCGTCTCCAGGAGAGGCCCATCACTGACAAAGCCGCTCAAGAGGCGAGATGGATTATTATGCAGCAACACATGCACCGAGCTGACGAGCGGTATGAGGCACAGCTGGCGTGGCAACGTCAGCTCGGCGATTTCCTTCACTTCCCACCCCCCGACGCCCATGACCAGCCATGATCGAGTGGTGTCCTTTTCCTTGTCCTTTCTTTTTATTTCTTCTTTTTGGATTTCGATCCAACTTTTTTCTGTGTGGATCCGGGACACTTGTCCCAGTTTCCTTTTTTATGTTTCTTTTGTTTTTGTTTTGCAGGAAATCGGTAGATTCCCTTTGCTTCGCTTGGGTAGATTCCCTCTGCTCCGAGGATCCGTGCTCATCCCCTACGCCAACCATCTCGGTCCAGGTTCTTCTACTTCACTCTGAACTCTAGATTTAGTCCTGTGAGGACACAGTCCGATTTAAGTGTGGGGTAGGATGCTAGAGAACCTTGCATGAACTTGATTGCCCTTGATTGTGTTTTTTGTGTGCCTCGTGATTCCTGTCCAGTCTCTCTAGCATTAGAATGGCTCAGTTCTTGATTTTTGATGTTAAGTTGTTGTTCAATCCTTCATAATGATGCTTAGACTGCTTAACCTAGAACTTGAGAACCAACATGTATATTTTGATGCTAAATTGCCTGGTCAGAACATAATGTTTAAAATCACACTTGTAGTTTGTAGCCTTTATTGCATGAAAATGACCGAATCCGACTAGCAAACCAAATGTGAGCTTTTGATCCATTGCACGTAACTTGCAATTTCAATTCTTTTTGAGTGGTTTTCTGTTTGCTTGAATGAGTTAGAATTTGCATGAGACCTACTCGAGACCACACGATGACACGAGTTCTAGAATGATAGGGGCACCTAGATTCAGCTACTAAGCCAGATAGCCTACCAAACGATAAATCCATTAGGTTTAAACCCTTGAGCTTGGCCAGTTCTTTCGGTTCGATAATACATTACAGCCATTTCCCATTCTTTCATTACCCGTTGATCCCCTATGGTTGTAGTTCTAGATTGACCTACCGGAAGTCAGTTTGTGGTAACCTGCCTATAGCCATTAAACAGGTGGTCTTAGCTATTATGTCCAGACGTGTAAACCCCTCTAGCAACTAAAAGAAAGAATCGGCACAAAGAAAAAAAATATAGAAGAAAAGAAGCAAATTTCGAAAAAGTAAGAAAAAGAAAAGCAGAAAAATCTGAAAAGTTTCAAGTTTAGTTCAATAAAACGTTCTTCTCCGTACAAAGTCAATAAAAGAAAAGAAAAAAAATGTGTGTAAAGAAAATAAAGTGCTAGGTTGCTTGATGGTATCATAGGACGAGCATTCACTATTCCACCCGTGTCTGGTTAGACGGTAGGAAGCCATAGGCTAGATTCGAGGAAAGTTAGTCGAAAGCTACACCGCACCAAAGCCATTATCATACATTCCCATCATCCATCCCATCATAAACCCTTGTAGTGTAGAATTCGTTACAGTCCTAGCAGGGAAGTCCTTCTTGACTAGTTACTCGTGTTGTCACAGTGGTGGAGATGTGGTCG
Organism: Linum lewisii; assembly: GCA_034768395.1. NCBI lineage: Eukaryota > Viridiplantae > Streptophyta > Magnoliopsida > Malpighiales > Linaceae > Linum > Linum lewisii. Next base: position 57,604,753 of record CM068296.1, read on the forward strand.
AATTGCAAACCTATGACAGAATTCAGTAACAGAAAATGATTGAGAGCATAAACACGTCCTGAAACACAGAGAGTGAGAGTTCCCATTGTACTATATATTTCCTGTGTGAGGAGTCTGGTCGGTCAGGTCAAATTCGTGCATAATTGGTTGCGATTACTTGGCGTGTGCAGTTTATTAGTGAGACCAGGTTGTTTGGCTGATCAGTATGCATGTTAGGTTTCTTGTTCTAGGAATTATCTGTCTAATAATTCATTGTGTTTGATTGAGCTCCAATTTAATCGATCTTATCATTTGTGAACATGAGCGTTTCTATTAAGTTTGCTTGAGGACAAGCAAAAGCTTAAGTGTGGGGTATTTTGATGACACTCGATTTGACGTGATTATCAGCCTCATTTAAGCGACATTTCCTTGCTTAAAACATGGTTTTTAGGGTAGAATAGCTAATATTCAATCAATTGCCCTATCTCGTGCCATTTATGTTACTTTGGCCTGTCTCGGGTCTATTTGATGGTTTTCTAGTGTTTCTATGTTAGCACAGGTTTTTGCCGTCAAATAAGTAGCCAAGGACGTGTCTAAGGCATTGGAATCTCGAGGAATCGCACCAGAATTGATCCAAGGAGCCAATCGAGTCGAACCAAATTCTGCCCCATTTTACACTGAAGTTTTCGCCGAAAATACCCAAGGTTTTCGGCGAAAATCCATGAACAAATCGACTGAGCTCAACCAAAGAGAGTTTTCGGTGAAAACTCCAAGTTTTCGCCGAGAACCCGGCGACCGAAATTCACAGGAGAATTCAACCGGCGATCAGGCATTTTACAAAGGAATTTTCGGCGAAAATCCTAGAGAAAAACCGGCGGTATTAGGGTTAAGTATAAATACTTAACCGGCGGCCCAAATAAAATAGACTTTGGGAGAATCACATAATTACCAACTAATACTGAAATTCTCAAAACTCTCAAGAGCGGAGTTTAGAGTTCGAAGAGCCAGGAAGAGATCGTGATGCCATCCCTTTCATCTCGAAGACTCGGAGCTAGGACTGCAGTTTACCTAAAGATCGAAGTTCTGCCAGAGTCGTCTTAATTAGGTTTTTCAGATCCTTTTCTGTTCTTCCTCTGTTAAAGATGAACTCTATCTTTGTCTTTGATTCTTTTGTGAAAAACATGTGTAGCTAAACTCTTAGAGCTTAGACTAGATGAACCCTAAGTGACCCAGGGATTTAAAGCTATCACGGATCGGCCGTGATTAGATTCAAAGTTCAATGAGCTTCTCTTTCATGTTTGATTTGTTCTTCACTGTTCATGTTTCTTGTCTGGATTTATCACCTAGATTAGTTTCTTGTTAAGCTAAGGATAGAAGCGAACGCTTGCCTTACTTTAAAACATCAAATCGAACAATTAACCTAATCATTGGAGAGTGCCTTTCGTAGGAACCAATTAGGGTTAATCCACTGCAAGAGTAACTCATAAATCATTAGTAATTGCACCACTTAAGTTAAGTCGTTGCGAGAGGCGACCGTACCCGGGCGGCTAATTAATCTTGGTAGCTAGATCGGATAGAGCGAACGTTCACCAGTCTTAAACCTAAGGGTAAGGAGTTATGGTGGTGACTTAGAATTGATTGAATGAGAATCGAAATCCGCTGATCTGTTGATTGCCTATGCTCTGGGAACGAAGGGGGATTCAAAGTCTAAGCTTGTTTGTCATCTTTGTCTTAATCAACCAATCTTTCAATCTGTTTTCAGTTTCAATTTTTAATTTTCGTGCATTTCTTAGAATTCGAAGTCGTGGAACTCACACCACGCGCGATGTGTTTAAACTTGAATAACTTGCCTTTATATTTGAGTAAACAATCATTAGAAGACCCGTGGAATACGATCTACCCTAGCTTTCTAAGCTTGGTAGTATTTGACCAACCGCTATTCAGCAGGATCATCACTTGTCTAATAGTAGTTGTAGTAGTCAGGAAAAAAATAGTTACAAACTTACTGGTGGTAGTAGTCGGAGAACAAATGATTGTACTCCCCCTTGATTACTTTCGAGGAATCTGTAGGTTTAAGCACTATATCTGCCCCTACTAATGCCCTGTACCCTACCACCAGCCTTGGTGTGCATGCATGATGTTAACAATTTGCTAGACAAAGAAAGTGAACTATGTAACAACATTCTAATACCTGGATCCCTTGTCACCATCATCGTTGTGAATGCAAGGATAGCGGGTGCCTCCGACTCTATCTCTCTCAGCATGGACAGTGCCAGGGACATTTTGTCTGCCAAGTCTTCCTTTGGCGCCTTGATTCATATCGAGCTTTCCCTAGGTGAGGGTGTCCTCTCAATGAGCAGCCACTTCATTTCCTATTCGTACCACTGGTTCGTGCCCGACTTAACTACCTTCACGCGCCCAACAATGTCTGCAAAGACCACAAGAATTTCCCAATTATGATATATAACAATTTTAGTGCTATCAACGTAGAGTACACATAATTATGTTAAATTACTTACCTACGTACTGGACATCGTTGTCGACGTAGTCTAGGAGGGACCCAATTGGGACGGACTTGAATACGATCGATGGGAACCACTTTGTACCTAAACCGTCAGATATTTGCCAGTGGTGTTCTCTACCTGTCAGCGATAGGGCGGTCCGAGAGGAGCAAGTTCAGCGCATTGTGTGGGCTAGCATGACCTTCACATTCTCTAGAAGGTACAACTTGTCTTGCTCTAATGCCCCGTCCCAAGGTCAGACCAGGAATGAAGCGCGAGGTATGACCTAAACTAACTCCCCCTACATTTAATATTGTGGCGTGTGATTACAGTGACCCCCTTTTGTACTCGCAGAGGCATGGGGTGTAATCCCCATGTGCGACTGTGGACTCCCGGCTAAGGTATTCCTGTGGATCCGAGATAGAAACAGTGCTGCTCCCCAGACAGGCACTACCTTTGATGTCCTCAGATCGAGGGTAGTTGCTAGATGAGAACGTGGTGCAAACTGTAAGAGAGAGCTCTGGTAGAGAATGAGAATCCAACTGTGTATGATGAAATGGTCATCCATTCCGATGAAAATGTGGAGAGAATCGATGAGCTGCTCGAAGAGATTGAACGTCTCAAATACAAGATTCAGGAGTTAGAGGCTTTCATCCTTCGCTACCCTTAAGATTATCGTAATATTGTCAGTGATTGCTCTGTCATGAACACCTAATGTTAAATCGTTCAGATTATCGTAATATTGAATGAGAACAACCAAGTCAACGTTCACCTTTCATACGGGGTTTGAATTTATGACGAACCCGCCACGTACTGTTAGTGTACTATATGGTTACTTTATCAGTACCACATTTTCCAACATGCATCAAAAACATAATGTGCAAGTAAATGACTTCAGAAAGTGGGTACACCAACCTCATAAAGTTCATTAATTGGAACCCCATCTGCAAATTTAAACCCCCCTGAACAGGGTCTCTTTCCATCGACTAAACCAAACCGAATATTTTCAGCCATCCCGAATGGATGAGGCGGATTCCTCCCAAACGCCCTGCATGACCCCATTAAAGTGGCTTGCACTACGAGGTATGATCTACGACAAATCATGATGGATTATTGATTATTTGACCGAACAACTAGCATCGGCCCTTTAGTATCGGCAACTACTCATATGTGTTTTGTATTTTATGTGTAGAAGATTATTGTGTAACCCCGATATACGATTGTGGCCTACCATTGAAGCTGCTACTAGTGGAACCGAGATCAGCCGGGGATTACACCCCTTACATGTACTACATTGGATTCCCTGAGAAAGTTGGGAGGTGATGTGAACCACTGCAATCGTGGGCATACGACCCTAACCACCGCTAGCTGAATACCTAAGGAACGTGTCGAACCTATGAAGCCTAGGTGGAAAGTACTTGGACCCGCTAGGTATGAAGGAGCTAGGAACCCTAAGTGTCCTGTGAATGGTGCCACACCAAGGGGTGAATACCATAGATGATAAACCAACTTTAAGCTAAGCAACAACGAGCAAAAGCTTGAAGGAATTCGGGAACAAGCTCTCCGATTTATAGTGAGGGATTCGGGAACAAGCTTTCCGAATCCTTCTCTAATTCTAACTCTAGAAATCATAAAATATTCCTAGAGAAGTGAAAACTAGAAGGGAAGTTTGAACAAAACACTTACAAAGACTAAATAGGAAGATAAACCCTAAACTGGCAAAAGCGGCGTGCTCACACCGAATTAGGATTCCCAATCAGGTAAGGACTCTGTGTTTTTAGGGAATCCTTCTCCGAATCCAACAAGGATTGGTGGAGGTTTATCCTACTCACGTAAGGATTCCTTGGGCACAAGAAAATCTTGAAAGGCACGAGCAGAGTGTTGGCTCAGCCAAAGTCGCCCTTGCGTGGCGCCCGGGTGTCGGCCCGGCGCCTGTGCTTGGCTCGGCTCAGGGCCCTTGTCTGATCTGGCCATGCTTTCATTCCTCTGTCTTTGGCGGGCCTTTAGGAATGCCACTAGGATGTCTTCAGGTGGAATCTTGGCCTCAGGGCTCATGGGAGTTGGCCTGGGGCCGGTGCTCGTGTCGTGGCCCGACATTAGCATCAGTGCCTGGCGTGGCATCATCCTGGCTCCAAATTGGCCTGGGTGATGTGAACTATGACCGACTATGCTCCGTGACCCTAAGCACCACAAGTTGATCTTCAAAGCAACGAGTTGAATCTATGGAACAGGGATGGAGAGTACTTGGACCCACTAGCACGTAAAGTCTAGGAACCCTAAGTGTCTGGTCGAAGGCGCCACTTCAAGAGGTGAATACCCTAGACAATAAGCCGATCTAGACGACAATCAATTCCATGAAAGCCGAAAAGAGAATTTCAAATCCATGCAAGAGGAAAATCAAGGTTTAAGTGTTTATTAATTTCAAGGGTGTCTTACAAGAGAGGCCGAAAGCCTTTATTTATAGGGCACGAGTAGGGAACAAGCTCTCTTATTCCTCCTTTGAAACTAACTCCTAAATTAGTAAAAAATTAAAAAGAGTCCTAATTAAGATAATAAAAAGTACTTAAACTAATCCTAAACTAACCTAAGAAGGAAGCAAAATTCGGACTCATAGTCCTACAAGGAAAGGACTCCTTCCTAAACAAGAACTCTAAAAAGAAAGCTGAAAAATTCCTAAAAACAGCTAAACGGATTCTGGAATATTCAGCCAAATAAATACCAAATAAATTCGTAAACTTAAGCCTTTTAGCATATCACTAGTAGACGTCATGGGATTCAACTTTCATGTTGGACATCAACCCAAATTCTGTCTCCAAGTGGCCCATATTAGTCATTCCTTATCAGACTAGGAATCTTTCCAAAACTGGGAAATCCTAGCTTGATTAGGATTTCTTGTTCGGATGTATTTGGCATCTTCTCTTCGTGTCCTGCATCATGGATGGTCAGCCATCCTTCATAGGATCATGATTGGGTGGTGGCCTGATTGTAACCCCTAGCATTGGTTTCCTCAGATTAGCATCCGTGTTTTGCTCTTTGATGCTCCGGCCATGCTTAACTGTCGCTCGGTCCAGCTTCATCTCCTTTTTTCTTCTCCAATTCCAACAAGACTTGTTGGAGGTTCATCCTAGGTCCATAAGGATTCCAGTTCCTTTGGAAAATCCCAAAAGACATTGGCCAATTGTTGGTTGGGCCTGGTTCGATCTGGTATAGTGCCCGGATGCTGGCTCGGTGCCTATGGCAGGTTCAGCTTGGGGCCTTCTTCAAATCTGTCCAGGATTTTTTGGTTTCTGTCTTTGCCAGGTCTTCAAGGATGCCTCCTGAGTGTCTTTAACTTTTAGTTGGTTTCAGGGGCTCGTAGGTGCTGTCCTGGGGCATAGGCTCGGTGCTAGGCAAAGTCTGGGGCACGTGTCTGCGCTTGGTTCAAGGCCTCTGAGTTTTACGATTGAGCCTTCAGCCCTCTAGGAATACTTCAAGGGGATATCTGGGTAGATGCTTGGCCTCTGGGCCCATAGGAGTTGGCCTAGGGTGAAGTGACTCCGGGCAGCCGACCGGCTGGAAATTCCTATTCCTACACCCCACCGGGGTCACCCACGAGGACAAAGGCCTTAGTACCATATAAGAAGCACTTAGAACCTCGCCAGCAACTTAAGATAAACCCTTAGAGGTTTACCAAACCCCAACAGGTAGTTAGATTCAAGTACAGCCCTCCCCGAAGGGCTCAACAAGCACTGATGAGCGTCTGGAACCATCCGGCCCTAACTTGGGCCCCGGTGCTCATGGCAGCCAAGGAACCTAGCTTGGCCGGCACCTCAGGTACTAAGTCTAAGGACCCAGGAGGTGCTACACAACCCTGGGATCCTCTAGATGCCTTCTTAGAGGAATGCCGATTGAAGAGGGCCCAGCCTCGGCCTGAAGGAGCTCCAGTCGGCCCTACCCCGAGCGCTCCTTCAACCCTAGCACCAAGGCTAGGGTTCCAAGAGCTCAAGGACCGGATGAAGACCTTAGGGGAACCTCTAAGGACCTTCCTAGAAAACTGGGAGAAACAAGGAAGGCCAGGCCTGAGCATATCCGGAGAAGCCCCGAAGGCAGATTACACCCAGGCGCCAGCCCCAGCCTCGGAAGGCCCCAACCGGGCCCTAGCACCCAGCCAGCAGGGGACTCTGCCCCTAGGAGGACCTACACCATCCCTCAACCCCATACAAGGCCTGAGGTCAAGCCTAGGAGCTGCCAACCTAGGAACACAGAAGGAAATGGAGGAAATGAGGAAATGGAAGGAAGGCCGAACGGGCAGGCAGAGCAAGAACCCCGGGAGCCGAGCAGCATCAGCATCAGACCCGCTGGAGCCCAGCACTAGGAGCCCCGAGCCATGCCTAGCCTGAGCAGCCAACGCCGCCGCCAATTCCAAGCACGATAGCAAAGGCGGCGCCGACTTTCCTAATCCGGCCCGCGCGTGAGCGGCACACCTGACCGGATCCACCGGATCCGCCAGTTTAGGGTTTTAGCCGACCTTTTGTATTATTTAAGTCTTTTAGTATCGTACTCGGATTTTTCCCTTTTAGTTTCGATTCTTTAGGAGCAAGTAAGTCCTTTTATTCTATATAGGACTCTCGGCTATTATTTTATTAATTTAGAGTTCTTTTCCAAGTAGGAAACATGAGCCTGTTCACGATTTCCTCACCTATAAATAAGAGGCTTCAGCCTCATTGTAAAAACGAACCCCTTTGAATGAACTAATATAAATCATAACTTTTGTTCTCAATTCTTAGTTTTATGCTGCGTGCATAGCTTAGAGTAGCTATTATCAACAGAAGTATTCCCCTTCTGTCGTGGAGCCATTCCTGGACACTACGGGTTCCCGGCTGTTATATAGCCGACGGGTCCTAGTACTAATCCGCCCCCGGTGCCAAAGGTGATGAAGCGAAGGTTCAAGACTTGCGGTGGTTAGGGTTGTCTGCCCACGGTTGCGGCGGTTCACATCATAGGGACTAGACTTGGTGCTAGGCTCGACCTGGGGCCCGGGTCAGGGCATGGTGTCAGCATCAGCTCATGGCGAGTCATTAATCTGGCTCTGGCTTGAGTAGGAGCTGACATTAGTGCCTAGATAAGGATCATCATCCTCTTAGGGGTGTCTTCTGGCTTCAAGGCTTCGGCTCTCCTAGGCTCCGGGGGCGGTGCTGGCGTAGGCTTCGGGCCGGTGTAGTCTCGGCCGACATTAGTGTTGGGGCCAGATCGGCATTAGCGTCAAGGCTTGATGTTGGGACTGGTATGGGGCCTTTCCCTTCCAACAAACGGAATCCTCTCTAGTTCTCTTTATTAGTTCTGCCATCTCATGTTAACATAGGGAGGTTCAGGCCTGGTGCCCGTAGTGTCGTGTCCACACCGGGCTTGGTGGCTGGGATCACATCATCCCCCTCTTCTTGGAAATAATTCGTCCTCGAATCCGTACCTGGTGAACCTTTAGAAATTTTAAAAATAAGGACTAGGATGTGTAGGACTTGACCTGGTGGTTCTTCGGAGCTCCTTGGGGCTTCGGGCCATACCGGGGCTGGTACGGGGATTCCTGGCTCGGGCCTTGGGGCTTCTGGCCGTACTGGGGCTGGTATGGGGGCTCCTGGCTCGAGCGCATGTGGGTACCGGGACTTGGGCTCGGGCCAGGGCTCATGTTGGGGCTCGGGTCGGGGCTCATTCTTCGACATCGTATCGGTGCTAGGCGCTGGGGCCTGGTGCTGCTCCGGGGCTGGGCGCTCGGACCTGGTGTTGTGTTGGTGCTGGGGCCGCTCCAGTGCTGGGCGATGGGTCTTGGTGCTGAGCCGGTGTTGGGGCTGCGTCAGGGCTGGGCATTGGGACCTGATGTTGCGCCGGTGTTGGGGCCATTCCGGGGCTGGGTGATGAACGCGTTTTCACGCGTGTGTAGTCAAATAACTATCAAGCACAAAGCAAGATAGATCGTATTCCACAGGTCTCTTCTAATCGTCTACTCAAATATGATGGCAGTTTACTAAGAATAAAACAAGTTGCGCGTGGTGTGAGTTCCACGACTTCTAGACTATAAAGCAGGAAATAAGAAAGGAAAACAGAAAACAGTTGAAAGATTGGTTGACTTAACAAGATGAGAGACAAGCTTAGATTTCGAATCCCCCTAAGATCACCAGAACATTGGCGATCACAAGACCAACGAATTTCAATCTCGAATCATTCAGTTCTCAGACACCACCATAACTCTTGACCATTAGGTTTAAGACTGGTGAATCTATCCGATCTAACTCCCAAGATTAATTGATCGCCCGTGTGTTTGCTTCTGCAACAGAAAACTAACTGGCACGATTACTAGTGATTAATGATTTACTTTTGCAGTGGATTAACCCTAACTAGTTCCTACGAAGAGAAATTGTTCCAATGAATAGGTTAACTGTTGATTTGGTGTTTTGAAGTGATGCAAACGTTCGCTACTATCCTCAGCTTAACTGGAATCTTAACTAGGTGGCCAAACCAGAAAAAGAAACACAAAGCAATGAAGAAGCAACCAACCATGCAAGAGAAACTGATTGAAACTAGATTTAATTACCGCCGATCCGTGACTACTTCAAAGTCCCGGATCACTTAGGGTTCATCTAATCTTAGCTCTATGAGTTTAGCTACTCATATTCAAAACAAAAGAATCGAAGACAAACAAAGAATACATCTTCAACCAGGAAGAATAGAGAAGAACTGCAAAACCTAATTTCAGATGAATCTGTGAAGCTTCAATCTCCTGAATTTTCAACTCCTAGCACCGAGTTCTCTGAGATGGAAAGATGGCGTCATGATCTCTTCCCGGCTCCTCGAACTCTCTAAACTCTCTCTAACTTTTGTTTAAGTCTGGAAATTAATCCACGGAATAGTATCTCTTGATTGTGGCCGCCGATTCTGTATTTATAAGTTTTCGAATCCCAGCCGAAAAGAGAATTAATTTTCAGCGAAAACTTTGGAGTTTTCGCCGAATACTTTAGGTGAAACCCTGGCTAGGTCTTCTGTCTTCGACTGACCAGCTTGTGCCTTAGTTTTTGACCGAGGACTGATTTCTCCCAGTTGACATTAATATTGTCTGCACACTTTTCGGCGAAGACTTTGGAGTTTTCGCCGAAAACTCTAGTTAATAACCGGGGCAGTGCTTCCTTCTGACTTGGTTGACTTCTGGATCGATTCTGGGCCACTCTTTAAGGTTCCTTTGCTTCCCGAGCTCGTTCGTGGCTACGTATTTGATGGTAAAACTTTTGTAGTCTAAAAAACACTTGAAAACCATCAAATAGACCCATAACGGGCTGAAGTAACCAAAACGGCAAGAATTAGAGCAACTGGGTGAAAACATGCTAAATTGCCCGGAAACGCGAGATTCAAGCAAGGAAATGTAACTTAAATGAGGTTGATAAACACGTAAAATCGAGTGTCATCAAATACCCCACACTTAAGCCTTTCCTTGTCCTCAACCAAACCGAACTAGAACGCACTCAGATTCACAAATGACGAGATCGATCAAGTTAAGGTTCAAGCAATCACAATGACCTAACATGCATACATGTCAACCAAACAACCTAGTCTTACTAATTATGTGCACACAACAAGTAGTAAACACAAATCATGCATGAATCTGACCTAACCTACCATACTTCTCACATAGACAATATTTGGTACAAGGGAACTCTTGCACTTTCTCGACCGAAGTATGTCATATGTTTGTAATTCGACCTCAATCTCCACCACTCTGACAACACGAGTAACTAGTCAAAAGGACTTTTGCAAGGGACTGTAACGATTCCTACACTACACGAGTTTATAATGAGATGGATGAATGATGGAATTGGCTTTTGGTGCGGTGCAGCTTTTGACTAACTTCCCTCGAATCTAGCCTATGGCTTCCTACCGTCTAACCAGACAGGGTGGAATAGTGTACGCTTGTCCTATGATACCCTCAAGCAACCTAACACTTTATTGAATATTTTTTATACTTTTCTTTACATTTTCTTTTGACTTCGTTCTTCCATTTGTAGGGAGAAGAACGTTATTGAACTATACTATAAACTTTGAAACTTCGAACTTTTCTGTTTTTTTTCGATTTTTTTTCTTTGTGCCGATTTTCTTTTAGTTGCTAAAGGGGTTTACACGTCTGGACATAATAGCTAAGATCACCTGTTTAATGGCTATAGGCAAGTTACCACATACCGAATTCTGGTAGGCTAATCTAGAACTACAACCACATGGGATCAACGGGGTGATGAAAAATGGGGATTAACGAACCGAAAGAAAGGCCAAGCTCAAGGGTTTACACCTAATGGATTTAACGTTAGGTTGGCTATCTGGCTTAAGTAGCTTCAACTAGGTGCCTCTATCCTCCTAGAACTCGTGTCATCGTATGGTCTCGAATAGGTCTCATGCAAATTCTAACTCATTCAAAGTATGAGAAAACCACTCAAAAAGAATTGAAATTGCAAGTTAATGTGCAATGGATCAAAAGCTCACAGTTGGTTTGCTAGTCGGATTCGGTCATTATCATGCATTCAAAGTGAAATACTACAAGTGTGATAAGACTTTCTGTTCTAACCAGGAAATTTAGCATCGATGCAAGCAAGTTGGTTACAGGTTCTAGGTTAAGCAGTCTAACCATCATTATAAAAAATTGAAATCAATTTAACATCACAAGTCAAGAACTAAGCAATTCTATGCTAGAGAAACTTGAATGCACCAAGAAAATCACACAGAAAGGCAATCAAGATCATGCAAGGTTCTCTAGCATCCTACCCCACACTTAGACGGTTCTGTGTCTTCACAGGACGAAACTAGGCTAGAGAAAGACGGGGAACCTGGGACAAGATGGTCGATGGAGGAGATGAACACGGAGAGTCCAAAGCGGAGTAGCTACACAAGTTCCTACAAAAACAAAAACAACAAAAGATCAAAAGGATACCGGGACAAGTGTCCCAGATCCACACAGAAAAAGATGGACCAAGATCCGAAAAGAAAAAATAGAAAGAAAACAAAAGGAAAAGATACGACCTGATCACTGTTCCTCGGGTGGGGGTGGTGGTGGTGCAATGCTGAGGTGCTCATTCACTTGCTGCCGCCAGGCTAGCTCTGCTTGGTGCCGAGTGTTTTGCTCGGTCATGAACTGCTGCAGGAGTAGCCATCTAGCATCTTGTGTCTTCTCGTGCTCTATCCGGTCCTTCGGCCATTGATGGGAACCGGAGGAGTAGTCCTGTTGCCACTGGTCTATGCGAGCTAGTCTCTCACCATGTGGGCCCGAGGACTGTGGTTGAGCAGGTGCCGGTGTGGGAAAATTTGAGCCCAAAAATGGTATGTAGAAGTCGAGACTCACTGAAAGGTGAAGGCCACGTGCGACGGCGAGGTCTGCTCCGATGTGATCAACCTCGGTGCTGGGAAGGTTGGGGTCCCACTCGTCACAGATCTTTAGTGTGTCAATCAGACAAGAGACGAACTGGGCTAGCCACCACCCTGGGTGAAGACGGTCGAGCTCCTCGACGGCACGAAAGAGAATGAATTCTTCTAGGGATATGTGGTGGCGTGCTTCCTTGCTGCAATAACACAGAGAACGAGTCCAAACATAATGAAGGAATTTGAAAAGGGGGTGAGCAATGTTACCTACTGTGGCGTGGCTAGGATCGGATTCGGGGTCACCAGAGATGAAGCGCCATACGTCCGGATATGGGTAACGTGTCACCGAGTTCATCTCCTCAAAACTGTGGGAAGCATCCCTGAGGGTGGCATCAATGTAGTCAAAATCCCGATTTTAATCTTAAAATCTTACGGTTTTACGATTTTACTAGTCTCTAGCGATCTTGATTCCACGCAAAATCTATGGGTCGTAAAATCTAGTAAAATCTCGATCAAAATCTTAGAATCTTATAAAATCAATGATTTTTCTAGTATTTTACGATTTCACTTTCTATGGAAATTACCAGTTTGTACAACTACATATAAGTGAGAACAAAGGAAATTAAATTAAATTGGTTTATTTTAAGATCTTGATAAATTAAGTTATAGGTTATTACTATAAAATGTCTAAAATCTAATTATTACTCCCTCGAATGACATTTATTCTTAATATGTTGCTGACTTAAATGTTTCAATAGTAGTTCATAAAATCTTACGATTTTATGATTAAAAACTACGATTCCGATTTCACCTATGTTTTCGATTCCATGTGGAATCCCGATTTTGACTACATTGGGTGGCATTAGAGTCAAAGAGGAGGGTGAACTCATCAATGGTCTGGTCGTACTGGACACCACCGAGACGGAAGCGTATGCACTTCAGGAGCCGATGTAGTTTTTGTGTGTTAATTTCAAACGGGCTCCAGAATTCCTGGAGGGTGACCAGAGGGCAGGTGGAGCCGGATGTGGTCAGAGCTCTCAGACCGGATAGCTCGAGGGCACTGGTGATGCTGGCGTGCCATCCCTGGTGATGACTTTTGATGTTGTCTAGAGAGAGGATAGCCACCTTGGCAGGAGGAATGTCTTTGATCTTGTTGTAGGTCACCCGATGTGCCGGAGGAAGGGCGGAAATGAACGGATGAGGGCCCTCGAAGGGAATGGGAGCTGGAGGGATTGGGGGGGGACCTCCAAGGTCACCGCTCTTGGGGCGGAAGAGGAGGGGGTTGGAGCTCTGTCCAATCTGGCCTTTGTTCGTCGCTCTCTGTCGGCACCAGTAGTCTTAAACTTACCAGGGTTCCTAAAAGGAGAAACTCAAAATAACCCGATGAGAACAAAGTAACCTCACCCCACACTTAGTCGAAAACCTCAGTTTCACAAGGAAGTTAAGACAACCGAGTGGGGATAAGCCAATTCAAAACCCAGAAACTAACACTCATCATGATGCAAGCATAAAAGGCACGCAACGCATATCACACATACAAAGCTAAACCGCCAAGTATGACGAATCAACACCATACAAAATTCGGCAATTAAGCATGGCTAGCCATGATAAAAGGTTTCTCCAAGGCACAATCAAAGGATCAACAATATTTAACAATCATTAGGCATGGAAAGAAATGAACCGGGCATTCAAATTGGCTCCAAGAATATAAAAGTCAAACCGCAAGCTCGCAAAAAAAGTCAATGCCGCAAGAAAATCATCAAAAACCATAGCAAAACGCACTCAAACATCATCAATTCATGGCACAACACCCTCCGAGAATATACGATCACCTAAGTTCAACCAATTCAGCCACAATCACCTCAAAACAGCGGGCACGCAGATCGAGGCGGACCAAAAAGTCAACCAAAGTCAAACTCGACGAAACTCAGCAATCTAAACGGCAAAAGATTCGCAATGAGAAGCCCAACAACTAACCTTGAAGACATGGTGGCTGAAAACGACCGTACGAGGAGGAATCGGTGAAAAACGTAGAAAACAAAGTTGCGGTGGAACCGAAGCTAGAGAGCTCTGATTAGGGTGATCTAGGTGTCAAAATGTGCAGGGGAAAGAGGGGAAGCGAGCGGCGATCGGAATCGGGCAGCGAAGCGGCATTTAAATTGGTGGCGGCGGTCTGGGGGTTTTCGAAGACGCGACAGAATGAAAAGTTTGGGGGGTCGGTCAAAAATGATTAAATAAAAGGAGAGAGATTGTTTGGACTTTTCTGCAAAATTTTCGGCGAAAAGAATTAAAGTTTTTGCCGAAGAAAAGTTTGAAAACTGTCTACCGGATTTTTAAGAGAAGTTTACGGTGAAAAGTTTCACCGAAAAGTAAATAAAAAATTGGTAAAAAATTTATAGGAGCTTTCATAGAGGAGTTTTCACCGAAAAGAAGTGCAATTTTTCCGAAAACTATGACCTGCAGTTTTTTAAAAATATTTTCTGAAACTCCGGCGAACTTTAAAAATAAAGAACAAAATCAACAGAGATCGGAACAACCCCAAATGAATTGGAACTGAACCGAGGACACACGGCACACACAAGGAAAATAAAAGATCACACAAAAGACACTTTTGGTTCTCCTGAACCGACTCTAAAACGAAACTGACTCTAGCCGTTGGTTGCCTCCCATGAAGCGCTCTTGCTTCACGTCCTTGAGCTGGACGATACCTGGATGGTGGTCATGAGGTCGAGTTGAAGTGGTGAAAGTCGATCAGGGCAGCAACTAAACCTTGGAGATACCTCTTGAGCTTATAACCATTTACCACAAAGGGTACTTGATCGGGATTTTTTATTTCAACAGCTTCAAGCGGTGTCTGCTTAATGACTGTATAGGGACCAGACCATCGGGACTTCAACTTCCCAGGAAAAGGTTTTATGCGTGAGTTGTACAGAAGGACATGGTCTCCGGCGTATAACGTCTTATGTTCTATCAAATGAGAATCATGAATCCGCTTGGTTCGTTCTTTATAAAGCCTTGTGCTCTCTTAGGCGTTGAGATGGTGTTCCTCAAGTTCATATATCTGCATAAACCTTTTATCTCCTGCAAACTCGGGACGCAAGTTCAGATCTTTAATAGCCCAGAACGCCTTGTGATGACACTCGATTTGACGTGATTATCAGCCTCATTTAAGCAACATTTCCTTGCTTAAGACATGGTTTTTAGGGTAGAATAGCGAATATTCAAACGATTGCCCTATCTCGTGCCATTTGTGTTACCTTGGCCCATTTCGGGTCTATTTGATGGTTTTCTAGTGTTTTTATGTTAGCAAAGGTTTTTGGCGTCAAATAAAGTAGCCAAGGACGTGTCTAAGGCGTGGGAACCTCAAGGAATTGTATCAGAATCGATCCGAGGAGTCAATCAAGTCGAACCAAAGTCTGCCCCGTTTTACAAAGGAATTTTCGCCGAAAATACGCTAGCATTTTCGGCGAAAATACATGCACAAAATCAGTGATGCCGACTAAAGGAAGTTTTTGGCGAAAACCCCAAGTTTTCGACCGAAAACTATTGGACCGAAATTTACAGGAGAAATCAACCGGCGGACCATCCATTCACAAAGGAATTTTTGTCGAAAATTCCTCAATATTTTCGGCGAAAATATTAGGCAAAATCCGGCTGAATTAGGGTTAAGTATAAAATACTTAACCGGCGGCCCAAAAGAGGAGACTGGGGGATAATACATCATAATTACAAAAACTTCAGAATTCTGTCAAGTTCTGGAGCAGAGAGTTTAGAGTTCGAAGAGCCAGAAAGAGATCGTGACGCCATCCCTTCCATCTCGAAGACTCGGAGCTAGGATTGCAGTCTACCGGAAGATCGAAGTTCTGCCGGAGTCGTCTTAATTAGGTTTTTCAGATTCTTTTATGTTCTTCCTTTGTATGATGAACTCTTTCTTTGTCTTTGATTCTTTGTGATGAATATGCGTAGCTAAACTCTTAGAGCTTAGACTAGATGAACCCTAAGTGACCCAGGGCATTAAAGCGGTCACGGATCGGCGGTGATTAGATTCGAAGTTCAATCTGTTTCTCTTTCATGTTTGATTTGTTCTTCATTGTTCATGTTTCTTGTCTAGATTGATCACCTAGATTAGATTCTTGTTAAGCTAAGGATAGAAGCGAACGCTCGCCTTACTTTAGAACATCAAATTGAACAATTAACCTTATAATTGGAGCGTGCCTTTCGTAGGAACCAGTTAGGGTTAATCCATTGCAAGAGTAACTCATAAATCATTAGTAATTCCACCAGTCGAGTTAAGTCGTTGCGAGAGGCGACCGTACCCGGGCGACTAATTAATCTTGGTAGCTCGAACGGATAGAGCGAACGTTCGCCGGTCTTAAACCTAAGGGTAAGGAGTTATTGTGGTGTCTTAGAATTGATTGAATGAGAATCAAAATCCGCTGATCTGTTGATTGCCAATGCTCTGGGGAACGAAGAGGGATTCAAAGTCTAAGTTCGTCTGTCATCTCTGTTTTAATCAACCAATTTCCAATCTGTCTTTAGTTTAAATTTTTAAATTTCTCTACATTTCTTAGAATTAGAAGTCGTGGAACTCACACCACGCACGAAGTGCTTAAATCCGAGTAATTTGCCAGCTTATTTGATTAGTCAATCATAGAAGACCCGTGGAATACGATCTACCCTAGCTTGTTAGCTTTGTTAGTTATTTGTTTGAACCCGAACAACGATCATAAGGATTCACCGAATTGGCCCCGTTGCCGGGGGGTTCTTTTGATTGTTTGAAAGAAGAACTGGCAATTTATTCCTGTACTTTCCATCTTTCATTTTCCAAACACTTTGATTTTACACTGGTTTTGTTTGTTTTTGTTATTCGTAGGTTGTTCACAAGTGTATGCATCACCGCCCTTGGAGTCGCTCTCAAACCGACAAGGCTAAGAGCATAGAGAGACCAAGCAGTTCTGCTCCACCTCGACAATCATAGATTCCAAGGAGAGGCAGAACCCATCCACCTCCACCCGTCACTCCGATTAAAATTGAGGAACTGAAGGAGAGTCCCTCATCTTCACCCTTACCGTCACCTACATCCGTTTCATACACCGAGTCACTTTCACTTCCTCCATCTCCTACCATGGCTGATCAATTACCACCACCACCACCACCAGGCGGAAATCCACCACCACCGCCGCCTGCACAGAAAAGTCTAGCCGATTACAACAAGCCGAGCGCGACTAGCGTTCGATCTGCCATTGCCGTACCGCGTATTGAAGGAGATCCTGACTATGAGATCAAGATTCCATTCTTGACTATGATCTCTAGGGATCTACAGTTCGAAGGCAGGCCCCTAGACAATCCGTGCACTCATCTTGCAGATTTCCTTGATCTCTGCAGCACTTTTAAGAACGGAAACCTCGACAAGAATCCTCTTTGTTTGAGAGCTTTCCCTTTCTCTCTGAAAGGCGCCGCTAAGAGGTGGCTTACTGGCAAACCACCTGGATATTACACTAATTGGGATACTCTGGCTCAGGACTTCGTTGAAGAATACTTTCCTCCTGCCAGAACAACAGCCATCAAGGACAGCATTGCCAGGTTATCCCAGAAAGAAGAGAGAAGCTTACATGATACTTGGAATCAATTCCAAGAACTCCTCTACAACTGCCCTCATCATGGATTCGAGCAGAGGCAGTTAGCTGAAATCTTTGCTCAAGGTCTTCGAGAAGAATCTGCCAAGTGGGTCAATTCCCTAGCTGAAGGGGATTGCACTATGCTCACACCTGAAGCAGCTCTTCTTCACTTCGCAAACTGTGCTTCCAAGTCAAGGAACTGGGAACGACAATCTGAAGGATCAAGGAGCAAGCTCGATCTCGAAGCAGCTATCAAGGCCGAAGTAGAGAACATTTGAAGAAGTCTACCACACCAGTCAAACCGCCGTCAGCTTCTGTCTATGTTGCTGATTGCGAATGGTGTGGAGCTTGCACGCATAACGGAGGCCGTTGCCAGAATTTTGGTAAGACAGAAGTTTGGTCCGCCGAAGAGGTAAATTTCATTCAACAAGGCTTCGTTAATAATCAGAATGGTTATGCTGGCTACCGCAACTTCAGGCAGCAAGGGAACTATCAAGACAGACCTCCCTACAATGCTGGCGCCAACCATAACCAGAACCAGAATAATCACCTGGCTGGTCCAGCTCAGGATTAGAAGCCTAACCATCCGCCGGCAGGTGTCTACCAGCCGCCGCATCGCAATCCGGGTAACTATGGAACTGCTCCTGGCAATCGCCAGAATCAATACTTGAATAACACCTATCCAGGGCAGCGGTACCAGAAGGAAAACAACGTCAGTGACCTGGACAAGAAGCTTAGTCAGATTATCACCAGACTCGATGATCATGACAGTCAGTTTAAAGCTCAAGCTCTTCTCAATAAGGAACAGATAGCAGCTGGACAAAGAATTGAGCAGGCTGTGAACAACATCTTGAGCAGGCTGTGAACAACATCTCGAGCATGCTAGCATCTGGTCGACCATTTGGCCAACTTCCGAGCCAGACAGAACCGAATCCGAGAAAGGAACAAGCTAAGATGGTAACTGCTCGAAAATTTACAAGTTTATCTACTGATGCTTGTGCTGTTTTACGCAGGATCGCTGAAAATCCGGAGAAGAAGGAAGCACTACAAGTGGCGCCTAATGATATGACCCGGCCCAGCTGCCCTGATGCCAATCGGTACCCCTACACCCCACCAGGGTCACCTGGCCGAGATAAGACCCTAGGACCTCACAAAAGGCATAAAGAGCCTAGGACAAGCCATCTTCAAAGCCTAAAGCCAAGGTACACCCTGAAATATCGACTAAGTCCCTCCCTTGTAGGTAGAAAGGCTCCACGAGATGGAATGATATTCCAGGCCATGCTGCTGGCCGAGGATAGAGGACTTGGCACAGGAGAAAAGCCTCAGCCTGCTCCTAGCCTGACCTCTAGGAGCTCTGAAGAAGAAGCTCTTCACTCGAGTGACCCTCTGGAAGCATTTTTGGAGTATAGGAGGAAAAGAGCCCAAGAATACTTGGCCTGGAGAGGAGAGCTTCCAAAGAATGACCCTGAGCCAACCATGAGAAGAAATGGAGTCTTTGGCCCCGAGGCGTGACACTTAGACCGACCCAACCCCCGGAGAGCTACATCAGGAGCTACTTGGATGCCTACCTGAAGCTTAAAGAAGAAGGCTCGAGCGGAAATGGAGAAGGCCCAAGGAGAGAACAGCCCCGAGCCCTAAACCGGCAATCGGACCGATCAGAGAAATTCTATGAAGCCGGCCACGAAGAACATGTCATTTGGATAAAGCCCTTGCCACTGAACCAGCCCGGAGCATCAGGCCCACGACCGCCACCCGCATCAAGCCCGACGGCCGGCCGGTCAGGCCCACGACCGCCACCATGGCCCAACTGGCCCGAGCAGCCCAACCGCGGCCGAATTAGGGTTTTTGACCTAATTTAGGTCTTTTATTCTGCTTTAAAGACTACAACTATTATTTTATGTTTTATTCTTTTTTAGTAGGATTATTTAGGGGTTTTAGGATTCTTTTAAAGTAGGACTCTTTATTTTATTATTATTTAGGAAGTAGTCTTTAGGGAGGAGAGCTTGTTCCCTCACCTATATAAGGAGGCCGCCGGCCACACTTTGAACACAACTTTGATGAAATAAACCCCCTTTGAAAGAACTTTGTTCTGAAACCTTATTGTATCTGCATGTTGCGATACTGAAGGCCCCGACTTATCATCAAGAGCATCCATCTCTTGGCGTGGCGTCATCGACTGGACACTTCTGGTTCCCGGCTATATACAGCCGACGGGTCAAAGTACTTATCCGCCCCCGGTTCCCGACGGTTCTACCTTATTGCACAGTATCAACTTACGATGTTTAAGGGTCGTCTGCCCACGGTTTCAGCGGTTCACATCACGTCGTGAAGCCTCCTTTTCCAAGAGCATTGCTGCCAAATGCAAGGATCGAGACTGGCATGAAGGGGAATAAAGAAGGATATCCTGATGCTCGTATTAAGAAACCTTCCTCTCCATATCCAGCTAAGTGCTCTGATCCTGGTTCTTTTACTCTACCTCTTGTCATTAATGATGTTGAGATAGAACGTTGTTTGGTTGATCTTGTTGCGTCTGTTAATGTTGTGCCTATGAGTCTATATGAAAAATTGAACCTAGGAGAACTTGAACCGCCTAGTATGCAACTTATCTTTGCTGATAGATCACTTAAAACTGCTAGGGGAGAAATCAAAGATGTTGTTACTAAACGTGGTCCTCTCACGTTCTTAGCTGACTTTGTTATCATTGACACTAGTAAGGATGATTCTACCATTCTCATAGGACGTCCTTTCATGGCTACTACTGGAATGCAAATTAATGTTCCAAATGGTTCTCTAACTTTGAGAGTTGGTAAAGAAACTGTCACGTTCCGCCTTAAAGACGAAATGAAATATAATCCTAAGAATGAAGAATTTCATTGTTTAGCTGTTGAAACTGTGGAGTTGACTCCGGTCAACTCCGTTACTGATGTCTCTTCTAGTGTGCGTAGATCAATTGCTGTTACAGGTGCTGGACAGATTACCACGCAAAACCGAAATATGTTCTTCAGACGCCAAAGAAGAAGGAACTGAAAGCCTCTTCTAAGC
This sequence comes from Linum lewisii, assembly GCA_034768395.1. Taxonomy (NCBI): domain Eukaryota; kingdom Viridiplantae; phylum Streptophyta; class Magnoliopsida; order Malpighiales; family Linaceae; genus Linum; species Linum lewisii. Next base: position 57,625,259 of record CM068296.1, read on the forward strand.
CACCGAGCACAAAACCTAGCAGACCTCGGGAAAGAACAAGACGACGAAGACTCACATGGTCTGGAGACCAGTTGTGCCGCCACCGTCTACCGAGCCAGCTGCACCACCAATTCGTTCCAAGCTACCGACGCCGGAACAAGTATGGAAGGAGAAGCCAAAAGCATCTCCTAAGGAAATACTGACGATCACCGATCCTGGTGATATCAAGCCGGAGGTTAAAGAAAAGAAGGAGCCGATCGTTCTCATTCCGTCCACTGTCTTCCTTGTGGAAGATGATCCCTTGACAGAACTGTTCGGACCCTTCACAATCACTGACCACTTTCCCGACGGACGTACCAAGCTCTTACACGCGAACGGGAAGAAATTCATGTCACCGGAGAAGCCCCGAAGCTCTACTTTATGAACTCCGATGCTAGCATTAAGGAGAATCTGAGTTGGGATGTCTCCTAATACCTTTCAGGTATCATCCAGCTCAAGGACGTTAATAAAAGAGCGCTTCGTGGGAGGCAACCCACGGCTGGAGTCCGTTTTTTATTTGTGTCAACCTTAGTGTTTTAGAGTCAGTTCGGGGGAGCCGTAAGTGTCAGTTTGTTTTATTTCATATTTTTCGTGTGTAGTCTATGTGTCATAGTGTCAGTTGCAAGTTGTTTGAGGTCTTTCCAATTTTTGTGGATTTAACTGTGATTTTCTGAAGTTTGCCGGGATTGCTAAAATATTTTCAATCGTAGAGTTCAATATTTTCGGCGAAATTTCTCTTTGAAATCCCATAGAGTTTTCCAAACGTTCCTGTTTCACATTTGCGGCGAAAATGTATTAACTTTTTCGGCAAAAATTTCTTTTGAAAACCGGTTGTAATTTTTAACTAGAATTTTTGGCGAAAACTTGCACTTATTTTCGCCGAAAATTTCGTTGAAAATCAACCAACTATTCACTTTAAATCCGGATTTTCACCCTCTCTGTCTCACTTTCTATTTTCGAACAGAAACCGAAAAACCCATCCCCTGTTTTATTTTGAAACCCGACCGCCGCCACCCATTTTTCGTCGCCGCCGCCTGTTGCCACCACCACCGCCGCTGCACCCTTCCCCTCCTATTTCCGATCGTTTTAAGACCTAGAACAGCCGAATCGGAGCTCTACAGCTCTAGTTCACCCAAACCCTAAAACTTGCGATTTTTATCCCAATCCGTTCACTTTTAGCATCCATGGCTTCAAGTTAAGTTGTAGAACTTTTCATTGTGAATCTTTTGACATATTGAATGCTGAATTTAGTCGGGGTTGACTTTCGGTTGACTTTTTGGTTTTCCTCGATTTGCGTGCCGACTGATTTCGTGTGAACTAGGTTAGCTGAACTTGTTGAACTGTTCTAGCATGCTTAGGGAGTGTTGTGCTTAATTTTCATATCGTTTGATCATGTGTTGCTATGCCTAAGTCCTATTCCTTGTGATGTTGACTTTTGAGAAAGGTCGGTTTGACCATGAACTGTTTTTTTATCATTTGGTTGCCTTGTATGCTCATTCTCGTTCAGTTTATTGTGTTTGCCATCTGAGACCATATTATACCATCATTTCCCACTTTGTGATAGTCTTGCCATGATTAGGGTTCAATGTTCTATTATGTTGACTTTTTGAATGTCGGTTTGACTTCTAAACTCTGATTGTGCTAATCCATTTAGGCTGTTCCTAAGCATGTATTTTATTGTTCGTGATTACCGGTTAATCTGCTTTGCTTACCCCCACTCGGTTTTCCTCATTTCTTTGTGAAATTGAGTTTTTCGACTAAGTGTGGGGTACGATTTTAGTTTGACTAATCTGGTTTGTTTTCTTGTTTAGGAACACCACTTATGAGCGCAGGACCAAGGCACGACTTGATGGCGCCTCGAGCTCCAGAGCCCCCGCTCCCGTCACACCCGCCGTTCAGGGCCCTCCACCAGCTTTCCCTGACCGTGCTGGGTATCACCGCACCGTTGCTCGCCTACCTCAGCACTACTTTGCACGCTACCAGCGGTTTGAGAGCACCCCTGGAGCTGATGTTCGCCCTCTTTCCATGGAGTCGCTCTCAGAGCACGATGATGACTAGTACCGGAACGTGCTCGATGCACTGACCCATGCCGGCCTGCTGGAGCTGACCACGCTCGCCGCCGACTTCCCAGACATCGCTCTCCAGGAGTTTTGGGCAACATTCGAGCTGGACGAGCACAAGAGGAGGCAGCACATGAAGGTTGTTTCCTTCTACCTGGGCGGGGTGTACAGGTCCCTCACCTATGATGAGTTTGCAGCTCATCTAGGCATTCCCTATGAGCACTACCACGAACATCACCTTGGCTGGCCGGACGACGAGGACGACGGAGAGGAGTACCATGCGCTATGGAGCCACATGACTGGAGTGCCCGACGATCACCTCGGGGACCATAACTCAGTTAAATCGCTCTCTCACCCTTTCTTTAGATACATTCATATGGTTTGGCATAGATCGCTTTTATATGCTCCAGAGAAGGACCGCCACCATATCAGCAAGGATGAGCTTCTTCTTCTTCGCGCCATCCGAGTGAGATATCCCCTTCATCCCGGATGGGTGCTTGCTCACCTACTCCGCAAGAAGACTCAGAGATCAGGTCGCCCCCGCTCACTCCTGGGAGGCAACTTTGTGGGCCGACTCATCATCTCCTTCGGCCTCAGCCAAGAATATGGCCCGAACATCCCACGCCACAGAGTACACACCGTTGGAGGCGATTTGGCGGTCAAGTACAACCTCGATCTGGACATCAGCCCCCTGGTAGTAGCGGATCCTCCTCTCGAAGACGAGGACGAGTTGGAGGAAGAAGATGAATCTAAGGAGTCCCAGCCTCAGCCGCAGCCAGAGTTTCACGACCATATACCCTCGCCACATCATCAGGCAGGGTATGCACACCACTCACCGCCGGCCGTCCCCGATCCATACCAGGCGCCTCACCCTCAGCACCGACCGCACCCCGCGGACATTGGAGAGCTGTATGAGCGACTGCAGGAGTGGCGCATCACCGAAAACGCCACTCAAGAGGCGAGATGGACTATTATGCAGCAGCATATGCACCGCGCTGATAGGCGGTATGTGGGACAGATGGAGTGGCAACGTCAGCTCGGCGATTTCCTCCACTTCCCACCTCCCGGCGCACCTGACCAGCAGTGACCGGGTTGTATCTTCTTTCTTGTCCCTTCCTTTTATTTATTCTTTTGGATTTCAATCCAACTTTTTTCTGTGTGGATCCGGGGCACTTGTCCCGATTTCCTTTTTATGTTTCATATGTTTTTCTTTTGTAGGCAGTAGGGAGATTCCCTTTGCTTCGCTTCGGTAGATTCCCTCCGCTCTGAGGACCCGTGCTCATCCCCTACACCAACCATCTGGGTCCAGGTTCTTCTACTTCACTCTGAACTCTAGAATTAGTCCTGTGAGGACACAGTCCGATTTAAGTGTGGGGTAGGATGCTAGAGAACCTTGCATGAACTTGATTGCCCTTGATTGTGTTTTCTGTGTGCCTCGTGATTCCATTCCAGACTCTCTAGCATTAGAATGGCTCAGTTCTTGATTTTTGATGTTAAGTTGTTGTTCAAACTTTCATAATGATGCTTAGACTGCTTAGCCTAGAACTTGAGAACCAACTTGTATACTTTGATGCTAAATTGCCTGGTCAGAACAGAATTTTTAAAAATCACACTTGTAGTTTGTAGCCTTGATTGCATGAAAATGACCGAATCCAACTAGCAAACCAACTGTGAGCTTTTGATCCATTGCACGTAACTTGCAATTTTAATTCTTTTTGAGTGGTTTTCTGTTTGCTTGAATGAGTTAGAATTTGCATGAGACCTACTCGAGACCACACGATGACACGAGTTCTAGAATGATAGGGGCACCTAGATTCAGCTACTAAGCCAGCCCAACGATAAAATCCATTAGGTTTAAACCCTTAAGCTTGGCCTGTTCTTTCGGTTCGATATACATTACAACCATTCCCCTTTCTTTCATTCCCCGTTGATCCCCTGTGGTTGCAGTTCTAGATTGACCTACCGGAAGTCGGTTTGTGGTAACCTGCCTATAGCCATTAGACAGGTGGTCTTAGCTATTATGTCCAAACGTGTAAACCCCTCTAACAACTAAAAGAAAGAATTGGCACAAAGAAAAATAAATAGAAAAAAGAAGAAAAGAAGCAAGAAAAATCAGAAAAGCAAAAAAGGTTTAAAGTTTTTAGTTCAATAAAACGTTCTTCTCCCTACAAATGGAAGAACGAAGTCAAAAGAAAAGTCAGAAAAAAAATTGTGTAAAGAAAAAAAAATGATAAGTGCTAGGTTGCTTGAGGGTATCATAGGACGAGCATTCATTATTCTACCCGTGTCTGGTTAGACGGTAGGGGGCCACAGATTAGATTCGAGGGAATTTAGTCGAAAGCTACACCGCACAAAGCCATCATCATACATTCCCATCATCCATCGCATCATAAACCCTTGTAGTGTAGAATTCATTACGGTCCTAGCAGGGAAGTCTTTCTTGACTAGTTACTCGTGTTATCACAGTGGTGGAGATGTGGTTGAATTGCAAACTTATGAAAGAATTCGGTAACAGAAAATGATCGAGAGCAGAAACACGTCCTTAAACACAGAGAGTGAGAGTTCCCTATTGTACTAAATATTTCCTGTGTGAGGAGTCTGGTCGGTCAGGTCAAATTCGTGCATAATTGGTTGCTACTACTTGTCGTGTGCAGTTTATTAGTCAGACCAGATTGTTTGGCTGATCAGTATGCATGTTAGGTTTCTTGTTCTAGGATCTATCTGTCTAATAATTCACTGTGTTTGATTGAACTCTAATTTAATCGATCTTATTATTTGTGAACATGAGCGTTTCTATTCAGTTTGCTTCAGGACAAGCAAAAGCTTAAGTGTGGGGTATTTTGATGACACTCGATTTGGCGTGATTATCAGCCTCATTTAAGCAACATTTCCTTGCTTAAGACATGGTTTTTAGGGTAGAATAGCGAATATTCAATCGATTGCCCTATCTCGTGCCATTTGTGTTACCTTGGCCCGTTTCCGGTCTATTTGATGGTTTTCTAGTGTTTTTATGTTAGCACAGGTTTTTGCCGTCAAATAAAGTAGCCAAGGACGTGTCTAAGGCGTGGGAACCTCAAGGAATTGCATCAGAATCGATCCGAGGAGTCAATCGAGTCGAACCAAAGTCTGCCCCATTTTACAAAGGAATTTTCGCCGAAAATACCCTAGCATTTTCGGCGAAAATACATGCACAAAATTACTGATGCTGACTGAAGGAAGTTTTCGGCGAAAACCCCAAGTTTTCGACCGAAAACTATTGGACCGAAATTTACAGGAGAAATCAACTGGCGGACCATCCATTCAGAAAGGAATTTTTGCCGAAAATTCCTCAATATTTTCGGTGAAAATATCAAGCAAAATCCAGCTGAATTAGGGTTAAGTATAAAATACTTAACCGGCGGCCCAAAAGAGGAGACCGGGGGATAATACATCATAATTACAAAAACTTCAGAATTCTCTCAAGTTCTGGAGCAGAGAGTTTAGAGTTTGAAGAGCCGGAAAGAGATCGTGACGCCATCCCTTCCATCTCGAAGACTCGGAGCTCGGATTGTAGTCTACCGAAAGATCGAAGTTCTGTCGGAGTCGTCTTAATTAGGTTTTTCAGATTCTTTTATGTTCTTCCTTTGTATGATGAACTCTTTCTTTGTCTTTGATTCTTTTGTGATGAATATGCGTAGCTAAACTCTTAGAGCTTAGACTAGATGAACCCTAAGTGACCCAGGGCTTTAAAGCGGTCACAGATCGGCGGTGATTAGATTCGAAGTTCAATCAGTTTCTCTTTCATGTTTGATTTATTCTTCATTGTTCATGTTTCTTGTCTGGATTGATCACCTAGATTAGATTCTTGTTAAGCTAAGGATAGAAGCGAACGCTCGCCTTACTTTAGAACATCAAATTGAACAATTAACCTTATAATTGGAGCGTGCCTTTCGTAGGAACCGGTTAGGGTTAATCCACTGCAAGAGTAACTCATAAATCATTAGTAATTCCACCAGTTAAGTTAAGTCGTTGCGAGAGGCGACCGTACCCGGGCGACTAATTAATCTTGGTAGCTAGAACGGATAGAGTGAACGTTCGCCTGTCTTAAACCTAAGGGTAAGGAGTTATGGTGGTGTCTTAGAATTGATTGAATGAGAATCGAAATCCGCTGATCTGTTGATTGCCAATGCTCTGGGAACGAAGGGGGATTCAAAGTCTAAGTTCGTCTGTCATCTCAGTTTTAATCAACCAATTTCCAATCTATCTTTAGTTTAAATTTTTAAATTTCTCTGCATTTCTTAGAATTAGAAGTCGTGGAACTCACACCACGCACAAAGTTCTTAAATCCGAGTAATTTGCCAGCTTATTTGAGTAGTCAATCATAGAAGACCCATGGAATACGATCTACCCTAGCTTGTTAGCTTTGTTAGTTATTTGTTTGAACCCGAACAACGATCATAAGGATTCACCAGCCAGCCATTGAGAGAATGAATCACCATAAACAGAGAAATCATCCATGAACACCTGCACGAGTTCTCTACTAAATCCCCAAAGATAGCAAGCATGCATCTCTAAAAAGTGGCTGGAGCATTGCACAATCCAAAGGAAATACGACAATAAGCAACGGTACCAACCAGGCAAGTGAAGGTCGTTTTCTCTTCGTCGTCGAGATCTATCAGAATCTGGAAGTATCCAGACATCCCATACAAGAAACAATAATATTCATGGCCAGCTAACGTTTCAAGCATCTGATCAATGAATGGTAATGGGAAGTGATCCTTCTTGGTTGCGTCATTGAGGCGTCTTTAATCAATGCAGACTCTCCATCCTGTGACGGTACGGGTAGGAATAAGCTCACCCTTCTGGTTAGGAATCACTGTGATCCCTCCTTTCTTTGGAACGACTTGAGTTAGGCTGACCCAGGAGCTATCGGCGATGGGATAGATAATCCCGGCATCAAGGAGCTTCAGGGCTTCCTTCTTCACGACATCTTGCATCATCGGGTTCAACCGGCGCTGTGGTTGTCTCACTGGTTTGAACTCCTCATCTACCACTATCTGGTGTTTGCAGAATGTCTCGGAGATCACCCGGATGTCGGATAGTTGCCAAGCTATAACCCGGATGTGCTTCTTTAGTAGCTTGACTAGTTGCTTCTTCTGTCCGGATGACAGTGCGGAACTGATGACAACTGGCAGCTGACACTCCTTCCCAAAGAATGCATATTCCAGATGATCTGGGAGTTCCTTTAGTGTGAGCTCTAGCGGATGTTCATACGACGTAGTGATCCGGTTGGGTGAATGCTCGAGAGGCGACAGCGCAGGAGTAGTTGCGGATGCCGATTTCTGGTCGGTGAGCTCCTCTTGCCATTGGAGCTGTACTAGATCATCCAATGCGTCCTCCATACCAGAAATCAAACACAACTCTAGCGGGTCGCTGATGACACTCAATTTGACGTGATTATCAGCCTCATTTAAGCGACATTTCTTAGCTTAAGACATGGTTTTTTAGGGTAGAATAGCGAATATTCACTCAACTGCTCTATCTTGTGCCATTTGTGTTACTTTGGCCCGTTTCGGGGCTATTTGATGGTTTTCTAGTGTTTTCGTGATAGCACAGGTTTTTGCCGTTTAATAATGTAGCCAAGGACGTGTCTAAGGCATTGGAACCTCGAGGAACCACACCAGAATCGATCCAAGGAGTCAATCAAGTCAACACATTTCCTACCTCGTATTACACAGAAGTTTTCGGCGAAAATACCTGAGGTTTTCGCCGAAAACTCTAAACATAAAACTCACAAGAGATCAGTCAACGGAAACCAGCATTTACATAGAAGTTTTTGACAAAAACTCCTCAAGTTTTCGCTGAAAAATCCTGACCAAATCCGGCGCTGATAGGGTTAAGTATAAATACTTAACCGGCGGCTCAAAATAGAATATACTTTTTCATAATAGAACTTTCACGAGTGCCAGACCTAAGAAGTTCGGGAGAACAGAGTTGAAGAGTTCAAAGAACCAGGAAGAGATCATGACGTCATCCCTTCACCTCGGAGACTCGGAGCTAGGATTGAAGATTACCGGAGAGCGAAGGTTGCCAGAGTTGTCTTAATTAGGTTTAACAGTTTCTATGTGTTCTTCCTTTTCATGATGAACTCTGTTTCTGTCTTTGATTCTGCCGTTATGAACATGAGTAGCTAAACTCGTAGAGCTTAGATTAGATGAACCCTAAGTGACCCAGGGCTTTAAAGCGGGCACGGATCAGCGGTTATTAGATTCAAAGTTCAATCAGTTTCTCTTTCATGTTTGATTTGTCCTTCATTGTTTACGTCTCTTGTCTGGCTTGATCACCTAGATTAGATGCTTGTGAAGCTGAGGATAGAAGCGAACGCTCGCCTCACTTTAAAACGTCAAATCAACAATTAACCTATTCATTGGAGCGTGCCTTTCATAGGAACTAATTAGGGGTAATCCAATTCAAGAGTAACTCATAAATCGTTAGTAATTCCACCAGTTAGTTTAGTCATCGCAAGAAGCGACCGTACTCGGGTGGCTAAGTAATCTTGGTAGCTAGATTGGATAGAGCGAACGTTCGCCAGTCTTAAACCTAAGGGTAAGGAGTTATGGTGGTGTCTTAGAATTGATTGAACGAGAATTGAAATCTGCTGGTCCGTTGATCGCCAATGCTCTGGTAATCTAAGGGGGATTTAATGTCTGAACTTGTCTGTCGTCTTTGTTAAGTCAACCAATCTTTCAGTCTGTCTTTCAATTTAGTTTTTAATTTGCTTGCATGTTCTAGAATAGAAGTCTTGGAACTCACACCACGCACAACGTGTTCAACCTGAGTAGTCTGCCTTTACATTTGAGTAGACGATTATTAGAAGACCCGTGGAATACGATCTACTTAGCTTTTAGCTTAGTGGTTATTTGATACGTCCTACAACGTATGTCAAATTGGCGCCGTTGCCGGGGACTTCTTTTAATTGTTTGAAAGAAGAACTGGCATTTTATTCTTCTACTTTCCACCTTTCATTTTTCCTTCCACTTCGATTTTACACTGGTTGTGCTTGTTTTTGTCATTTGTAGGTTGTTCACAGGTTTATGCACCACCGCCCACTCACGCGCTCCCAACCGCCAAGAACGACAAGGCTAAGAGTATAGAGAGACCAGACAGTTCTGCTCCACCAAGACGACCACGAATTCCAACGAGAGTCCACCCCCATCCTTCACACCAATTAAGATCGAGGAACTGAAAGAGAGTTCCTCATCTTCATCTTCATCCGCTTCATCTACCACATCACTTTCACCTCCTCCATCTCCCAGGATGGAAGATCAAGTACCACCACCACAACCACCAGTTGCACCAAAGAGTCTAGCTGACTACAACAAGTCGAGCGCAACTAGCGTTCGATCCTCTATCGCCGTGCCACGCATCGAAGGAGATCCTGACTATGCGATCAAGATTCCTTTCTTGACCATGATCTCTAGGGATTTACAATTTGCAGGCAGGCCACTTCACAATCCGAGCACGCATCTGGCAGATTTCATCGATCTCTACGGCACTTTCAAGAATGGGTTTCTCGATAAGAACACTCTATGCTTGAGAGCTTTCCCGTTCTCTCTTAAAGGCGCAACTAAGAGGTGGCTCACTGGCAAACCACCTGGTTACTACACAGATTGGGATACTCTTGCTCAAGACTTCGTCGAAGAGTACTTCCTTCCTTCCAAAACAATAGCCTTCAAGGACAGCATCGCTAGACTTTCTCAGAAGGAAGGTGCGAGCTTATATGACACTTGGAATGAATTTGAATAACTTCTCTACAACTGTCCTCACCATGGTTTCGAGCAGAGACAGTTAGCTGAAATCTTTGCTCGAGGTCTTCGTGAAGAATCTGCTAAATGGGTCAATTCCCTAGCTGAAGGGATTGCGCTACCCTCACATCTGAAGCTACTCTTCTCCATTTCGCAAACTGTGCTTCCAAGTCAAGGAACTGGGAACGACAATCAGAAGGATCAAGAAGCAAGCTCGATCTTGAAACAACCATTAAAGCAGAAGTTGAGAAGCATCTGAAGAAGTCTACTACACCTATCAAGCCACCAGCAGCCTCTGTCTACGTTGCTAATTGCGAGTGGTGTGGAGCTTGTGCTCATAATGGAGGCCGATGCCATAACTTTGGCAAAGCAGAAGTCTGATCTACTGAAGAAGTAAATTTCATCTCTCAAGGCTTCAGCAATAATCAACAAGGTTATGTTGGCTACCCCAACTACAGACAATAGGGAAATTTCCAAGATCGCCCTCCCTACAATGTTGGTGCCAACCAGAACCAAGGGCAGAATCAGAATAACTACCAACTGGTTCAGTTCAGGATCAGAAGCCAAACAATCCGACGGGAGGTATCTACCAGTCGCCGCACCGAAATCCGGGTAACTATGGAACAGCTCCTGGCAATCGCCAGAATTAATATTTGAACAATACTTATACAGGACAGCAGCATCAGAAGGAGAACAAGGACAGTGAACTCGACAAGAAGCTCAATCAGATCATCACCAGACTTGACGATCATAACAATCAGTTCAAAGCTGAAGCTCTCCTCAACCAAGAACAGATTGCTTCCGGTCAAAGAATAAAGCATGCAGTGAACCAGATCTCCAACAAGTTCGCCCGTCTGGCCAGCTCCCAAGCCAAACCAAGCCAAATCGAAGAAAGGAGCAGGCTAAGATGGTATCTATTCAAAATCCGAGAAACTAACCTACTAATTCTTCTTCTAATCTATACAGGGCCATTAAAGTTTCAGAGAAGAAGGTAACAAAGAAGGAGGCACCTAAGGAGTATGATCCTCCTCTTGCTCCGTACTGCGAGAAGCCTCCATTCCCAAATGCATTGCTACCGAACGCAAGAATTGAGACTGGAATGTGGGGAAACAAAGAAGGATACCCTACCACCCGTAGCAAGAAGCCTTCCTCGCCATATCCAGCTAAGTGTTCCGATCCTGGTTCTTTCACACTACCTCTAGTTATTAATGATATTGAGATAGAACGTAGTTTGGTTGATCTAGGTGCGTCCGTAAATGTCATGCCTATGAGTTTGTTCGAGAAATTGAATCTAGGAGAACTTAAACCGACCAATGTAGTCAAAATCAGGATTCCACGTGGAATCAAAAACATGGGTGAAATCGGAATCGTAGTTTTTAATCGTAAAATCGTAAGATTTTATGAACTACTATCGAAACATTTAAGTCAACAACTTATTAAGAATAAGAAGATCATTGCCCAACTTTGAAAAGTCTAGATAAGAAAAAAGAGAAAATGTCAGTTCCTAAGCGGTCATTCGAGGAAGTAATAATTAGATTTTTGACACTTTTTAGTAATAACTTCTAATTTAATTAATCAAAATATAAAAAAAAACCAATTTAATTTGATTGTCTTTGTTCTGACCTATATGTACTTGTACAAACTGGTAATTTTCCCTAGAAAGTGAAATCGTAAAATATAAGAAAAATCGTTGATTTTATAAGATTCTAAGATTTTTATCGAGATTTTACGACCCATAGATTTTGCGTGGAATCAAGATCGCTAGAGACAGTGAAATCGTAAAACCGTAAGATTTTAAAATTAAAATCCGGATTTTGACTACATTGAAACCGACTAGCATGCAACTTGTCTTTGCTGATAGATCATTGAAAACGCCTATAGGAGAGATTAAGGATCTTGTTACTAAATGTGGTCTGATGAACTGTAGAACAGGGTATCAAATAACTACCAAGCTAGAAGCTAGGGTAAATCGTATTCACGGGCCTTTTCTACTTGCTTACTCAAATATGATAACAAATTTTACTCAAAGTTGAACATGTAGTGAGTGGTGTGAGTTCCACGGCTTATATACTAAAAAAGCGAGGTGAAATGAAACAAAGATTAAAAACAGAAATAAAAGAGATTGATTGATTGACTTTGACAGACGACATGTGATCTTAGACTTCGAATCCCCCTTAGATCAGTAGAGCATTGGCAGTCAACGGACCAGCGATTTTCGATTCTAGTTCATTCAGTTCACAGACACCACCATAACTCCTGACCCTTAGGTTTAAGACTGGCGAACTTTCGCTCTATCCGATCTAGCTACCACGATTAATTAGTCGCCCGGATGCGGTCGCCTCTCGCAACGACTTAACTTAACTGGTGCAATTACTAACGAATTATGAGTTGCTCTTGCAGTGGATCAACCCTAATTGGTTCCTACGAAAGGCACACTCCAATGATTAGGTTAATTGTTCGATTTGGTGTTTTAAAGTAAGGCGAGCGTTCGCTTCTATCCTTAGCTTAACAAGAATCTAATCAAGGTGGCGAAACCAGACAAGAAACACAAAGAACAAAGAACAAATCAAACATGAAGAAGACACTGAATGAATTTCGAATCTAATCACCGCCGATCCGTGACCGCTTTAAAGCCCTGGGTCACTTAGGGTTCATCTAATCTAAGCTCTACAAGTTTAGCTACTCATATTCAATCCAGAAGAATCGAAGAAAAACAAAGAATACATATCAGGTAGGAAAGACAAAGAAGAACTGTAAAACCTAATTTTGACGAATCCTTGCAGCTTCAATCTGCTGAATCTTCAACTCCTAGCACTAGTTCTCTGAGATGGATGGATGGCGTTCCTGGCTCCTCGAACTCTATTCCCTCGTCCTCTCTCTAATCTCTATCCTCCAATTTTGAGTGTGAGTTATATATCCCTTTTAAGCCGCCGGTGTCTGTATTTAAACCTAACCGCGAACAGCCTGATTTTCACTTGAATTTTCGCCGAAAATATGGGGAAGTTTTCGGCGAAAACTTCTGTTGATAAGGTAACTTGCTTCGTCTATTTCTGCTGTTCCGAATGGCTGGGAGTTCTCGGCGAAAACCTTTTCGCTGAAAACTTATTCTTGTGACGGGCAGTTGATTTTCTCTTGAGTTTTCGGCGAAAACTCAAGGGGATTTTCGTTGAAAACATGTGTGTAAAGTGGAGCAGGATTTCTCTTGACTTGAATGACTTCTCTGGTTGATTCGGGTGTGATTCTTTGGGGTTCCAGTGCCTTAGACATGTCCTTGGCTACCTTATTCGATGGAAAAAACCAGTGCTAACGTGAAAACACTAGAAAACCATCAAATAGACCTGAAACGGGCCAAGGTAACACAAAAGGCACGAGAAAGAACAGTTGAGTGAATATTCGCTATTCTACTCTAAAAACCGTGTCTTAAGCAAGGAAATGTCGCTTAAATGAGGTTGACAATCACGATAAATCAAGTGTCATCATGGTCCTTTCACTTTCCTAGCTGATTTTGTGGTTATAGATACTCGCGAGGAGGATTCTACTATTCTTATAGGTCGACCCTTCATGGCAACAACCAGAATGCAAATCAGTGTTTCGAGTGGTTATTTGACCTTGAGGGTTGGTAAGGAAACGATAACATTCCACCTTAAGGATGGTATGAAATACACTCCTACGGAGGAAGAACCTCACTGTCTTGTTGTTGAAACTGTGGAGTTGACCTTGGTCAACTCCATTACTGATGTCTCTTCCAGTGTTTCTAGATCAACTGTTGTTGCAGGTGTTGAACAGATTATCAAGCAGAAGCCCGAACCCATGGCACAAAAGCCACCGAAGAAGAAGGAACCGAAAGCCTCTTCTTCTCAATAACCACCAAGCAAGGAACCTGGCAGGCTACAGAGGAAGAATCAAAAGAAGACTCAAATGGTCTGGAGGCCAGTTGCTCTGCCATCTTCTTCTGAGCCAGTTGCACCACCAATTCCTGTCAAGCCACCGGCGCAGAAGCAAGTGAAGAAGGAGAAGCCAAAAGCATCTCCCAAGGAAACGCCAAAGATCACAGATCCCGGTGAAATGAAGCCGGAGGCTAAAGAGAAGACAAAGCCGACTGTTCTCATTCCTTTTATTGTAACACTCGCCAAGGATGACCTCTCAAGAGAACTGTTCGGGACGTTCAAGATTACCGACCATCTTCCCGATGGACGTACTAAGCTCATTCATGCTAACGGGAAGAAATTCACGCTCGCCGGAAGTACCCCGAAGCTCTACTTCATGAATTCCAACGCTAGCGTTAAGGAGATCCTGAGTTGGGATGTCTCCTAATACCATCCAGGTATCGTCCAGCTCAAGGATGTTAATCAAGAGCGCTTCGTGGGAGGCAACCCACGGCTGGAGTCAGTTTTTAATTTGTGTCGAACTCAGTATTTTAGAGTCGATTCGGGGGAGCCAAAAGTGTCAGTTACATGATTTCTTATTTTTCGTGTGTAGTTTGTGTGTCATCGTTTCAATCGCAAGTTGTTTGAGGTTGTTCCGATTTTTGCCAAATTAGTTCTGATTTTCTGAAGTTTGCCGGAATTGCAAAAACGTTTTGAAAAAATTACGGGACAAAGTTTTCGCCAAAAATTACACTCATTTCGGCGAAAACTCCTATTTAAAACCCACTGTGTTTTCCATCCAATTTTTTATAAACTTTTCGGGAAAAGTTTCATACTTTTCGGTGAAAATTCACTTTGAAATTCGGCAGACGATTTGAACTATACTTTTCGGCGAAAAATTGCACTTCTTTTCGCCAAAAAATTTTAGAAAATCCAAAAAATATTTCCCCTTTTCTTTCTTTTTCCCGGTCTCTTTTCTCTCTCCCCACAGATTTTCAAATGAAAAAATAAACCCCCCCATTTTCAAAAATCGCCGCCGCTCTTCCAACGTCGCCGCCACCCATTTACGCCGCCTCCGCCGACCACCGCCGCACTCTTCCTCATCCTCCCCTGATCATTTCAAACCGTAGAACGTCCGAATCGGAGCTCTATAGCCTCGGTTCCGCGAAAACCTAATTTCTCAAGTTTTTCACCGATTCCTCTTTGTCCGTTCATTTCCAGCCACTATGACTTCAAGGAATGTAACCAATGAGCGCATGAATTAGGCCCGACTTGACACCGGGTCTAGCTCGCGAGCACCGGCCCCCGTCACACCCGCCGTCCACGGTCCCCCGCCAGTATACCCAGGCCGCGTCGGGTACCATTCCACCGTCGCCCGCTTGCCCGTGCACTACTTTGAGCGCTACCAGAAGTTCCAGCATGTTCCCAGAGCCGACGTACGACCACTTTCTTTGGATTCCCTCTTTGAGCATGACGAGGAGTGGCATAGGAACGTGCGCGACTGTCTGGCAGCTGCAAGTCTTTTGGAGCTAACCACCTTAGCTGATGGGTTCCCGGACATAGCACTCCAGGAATTCTGGGCCACCTTCGAGCTTGACGAGCACAAGAAGAGGCAGCACAAGAAGGTCATTTCCTTCTATCTCGGCGGGGTGTACAAAGCATTCACCTATGACGAGTTCGCAACCCACCTCGGCATCCCACGGGAGCACTATTAGGGCTACCACCTCGGCTGGGGAACAACTCGGGCAAAGGCCCAGAATATGACGGATGCCGGATGCTCATCACTGGAGTGCCGGATGCTCAGACTACGGCTCATAACTCCGTCAGGTCACTCTCTCACCCTCTCTTTTGTTTCATTCATATGGTTTGGCGTAGATCCCTTTTGTTTGCTCCAGAGAAGGACCGCCACCACATCAGCAGAGAGGAGCTCCTACTTCTCCGTGTCATCCGAGAGGCTTATCCGCTTCACCCAGGATGGGTGCTTGCACGCCTCTTCCACCAGAAGACCCATAAGCCCAAGCCGCCTCGCTCACTCCTTGGCGGTAACTTCGTAGGATGCCTCATCATCTCCCTCGGTCTCAGCCAGTCATATGGCCCTGACGTCAGACATCACATAGTACACACCGTAGGTGGTGATTTAGCGGTCGAATACGACCTCCAGTTGGACTACGGTCCGCATGTGGTGGCAGCTTCTCCCCTACACCATGGGGATGAATCAGAGGAAGAAGATGATTCTGAGGAGCAGCTTCCTCGGCCGGAGCCGGAGTTTGACGATCATATACCCTCGCCACAGCAGCAGGTAGGGTATGCATATCAGCAGCAGCCGCCCCTTCAGGATCCATTTCAGGTGCCTCATCCTCATCACCGACTGCCTCCAGCTGACTTTGGAGAGCTGTATGAGGACTCCAGGAGTGGCGAGTCACAGACACCGCCACCCAAGATGCCAGATGGGTCATTATGCAGCAACACATGCGCCAAAATGATGAGAGGTACGAGGCGCAGCTGGCGTGGCAGCAGCAGGTCAACGACGTCCTCCACATTCCACCTCCCGATGCACCTGACCAGCAGGGATCGGGTTGTATCCTCTTCCTTGTCCCTCCTCTTTATTTCTTCTTTTTGGATTTTGATCCAACTTTTTTCTGTGTGGATCTGGTACACTTGTCCCAGTCTCCTTTTTATCTTTCATTTGTTTTTATTTTGTAGGTGATTTGGTAGATTCCCTTTGCTTAGGGTTTACTACTCTTCCCTTCGCTTTGGTAGATTCCCTCCCCGCTCCGAGGACCCGTGTTCATCCCCTCCATCAGTCATCTCGGTCCAGGTTCTTCTATTTCACTCTCACCTCTAGTTTTAGTCCTGTGAGGACACATAATGGTTTAAGTGTGGGGTAGGATGCTAGAGAACCTTGCATGAACTTGATTGCCCTTAATTGTGTTTTTGTGTGTTCCGTGGTGCCTTTCCAGTATCTCTAGCATTAGAATTGCTCGGTTATTGATTTTTGATGCTAAGTTGTTGTTCAAACTGTCATAATGATGCTTAGACTGCTTAACCTATAACCTAAGAACCAACGTGTATACTTTGATGCTGAATTGCCTGGTCAGAACATATTTTCAAAATCACACTTGTAGTTTGTCGCCTTGATTGCATAAAAATGACCGAATCCAACTAGCAAACCAACTGTGAGCTTTTGATCCATTGTACGTAACTTGCAATTTCAATCCTTTTTTAGTGGTTTTCTGTTTTTCTTGAATGAGTTAGAATTTGCATGAGACCTATTCGAGACCACACAATGACATGAGTTCTAGAATGATAGGGGCACCTAGATTCATCTACTAAGCCAGATAGCCTACCTAACGTTAAATCCATTAGGTTTAAACCCTTGAGCTTGGCCTGTTCTTTCGGTTCGATATACATTACAGCCAATCCCCATTCTTTCATTCCCTGTTGATCCCCTATGGTTGTAGTTCTAGATTAGCCTACCGGAAGTCGGTTTGTGGTAACCTGCCCATAGCCATTAAACAAGTGGTCTTAGCTATTATGTCCAGACGTGTAAACCCCTCTAGCAACTAAAAGAAAGATTCGGCACAAAAGAAGAAAAAAATATAAAAAGCAGAAAATAAGGAAAATTCGAAAAAAATAGAAAAAGAGTTAAAAAGTTTTCAAGTCTATAGTTCAGTCAAATAACGTTCTTCTCCCTACATATGGAAGAACGAAGTCAAAAGAAAATTCAGAGAAAAAATGTGTGTAAAGAAAATAAAGTGCTAGGTTGCTTGAGGGTATCATAGGACGAGCGTACACTATTCCACCCGTGTCTGGTTAGACGGTAGGAAGCCTTAGGCTAGATTCGAGGGAAGTTAGTCGAAAGCTACACCGCACAAAAGCCATCATCATACATTCCCATCATCCACCTCATCTTAACCCTTGTAGTGTAGAATTCGTTACGGTCCTAAGCAGGGAAGTCCTTTTTGACTAGTTCCTCGTGTTGTCACAGTGGTGGAGATTTGGTCTAATTGCAAACTTATGACATAATTCAGTAACAGAAAATGATTGAGAGCATAAACACGTCCTTAAACACAGAGAGTGAGAGTTTCCCTTATACTAAATATTTCCTGTGTGAGGAGTCTGGTCGGTCAGGTCAAATTCTTGCATGATTGGTTACCACTACTTGTCGTGTGCAATTTTTAGTGAGACCAGGTTATTTAGTTGATCAGTATGCATGTTAGGTTTCTTGTTCTAGACGTAGCTGTCTAATAATTCATTGTGAATGCTTGAATTTCAATTTAATCGATCTTATCATTTGTCAACATGAGCGTGTTCTATTCAGTTTTGCTTGAGGACAAGCAAAAGCTTAAGTGTGGGGTATTTGATGACACTCGATTTGATGTGATTATCAGCCTCATTTAAGTGACATTTCTTGGCTTAAGACATGGTTTTTAGGGTAGAATAGCGAATATTCATTCAACTGCTCTATCTCGTGCCATTTATGTTACTTTGGCCCATTTCGGGTCTATTTAATGGTTTTCTAGTGTTTTCGTGATAGCACAGGTTTTTGCCAATAAATAATGTTGCCAAGGACGTGTCTAAGGCATTGGAACCTCGAGGAACCGCATCGGAATCGATCCAAGGAGTCAATCAAGTCAACACATTTCCTACCCCGTTTTACACAGAATTTTTCAGCGAAAAGACCTGAGGTTTTCGCCGAAAACTCTAAACATAAAACCACAGGAGATCAGTCGACGGAAGCCAGCATTTTACACAGAAGTTTTCGGTGAAAACTCCTGAAGTTTTTGCCAAAAAATCCTGACCAAATCCAGCGCTGATAGGGTTAAGTATAAATACGTAACCGGCAGCTCAAAACAGAATATACTTTTTCATAATAGAAATTTCACGAGTTCCAGACCTAAGAAGTTCGAGAGAATAGAGTTGAAGAGTTCGAAGAACCAGGAAGAGATCGTGACGGCATCCCTTCACCTCGGAGACTCGGAGCTAGGATTGAAGATTACCAGAGAGCGAAGCTTTGCCAGAGTCGTCTTAATTAGGTTTTACAGTTTCTCTCTGTTCTTCCTTTTCATGATGAACTCTGTTTCCGTCTTTGATTCTGTCGTTATGAACATGAGTAGCTAAACTCGTAGAGCTTAGACTAGATGAACCCTAAGTGACCCAGGGCTTTAAAGCGGTCACAGATGCAGTGATTAGATTCAAAGTTCAATCAGTTTCTCTTTCATGTTTGATTTGTCCTTCATTGTTTATGTCTCTTGTCTGGCTTGATCACCTAGATTAGATTCTTGTTAAGCTGAGTATAGAAGCGAACGCTCGCCTCACTTTAAACATCAAATCAATAATTAACTTATTCATTGGAGCATGCCTTTCGTAGGAACCAATTATGGTTAATCCACTTCAAGAGTAAGTCATAAATCGATAGTAATTCCACCAGTTAGTTTAGTCGTCACAAGAAGCGACGGTACTCGGGCAGCTAATTAATCTTGGTAGCTAGATCGGATAGAGCGAACGTTCGCCAGTCTTAAACCTAAGGGTAAGGAGTTATGGTGGTGTCTTAGAAATGATTGAACGAGAATTAAAATCCGTTGGTCCATTGATCGCCAATGCTCTGGTAATCTAAGGGGGATTCGAAGTCTAAGATTGTCTGTCGTCTTTGTTAAGTCAACCAATCTTTTAGTCTGTTTTTCAATTTAGTTTTTAATTTGCTTGCATTTTCTAGAATAGAAGTCGTGGAACTCACACCACGCAACATGTTAAACCTGAGTAGTCTGCCTTTACATTTGAGTAGACGATTATTAGAAGACCCGTGGAATACGATCTGCTTAGCTTTTAGCTTAGTAGTTATTTGATACGTCCTACAACGTACAACAGTCGCTAGTCAAGGCATCAGTAACAAAACTGGTCGAAGCCAACTACAAAGCATTAATCGAAAAACATTTATCATCTTGCACAGAAGAATATTTCATGCTGTCCTTGAGGCGAAATGTTACACTATCTTCTCCGACCATTAAAGTCAATGAGCCCTGTTTGCAATTGATATTTGCGCCAGCTGTTGTCAGAAATGGTCGTCCTAGGATGAGAGTGACATCCACCTCTCGGGTATCTAGAATAACAAAATCTGCCAGAATGGTAAAAGGACTGCAATGAACAGCTACATCTTCTATAACTCCCCTAGGAAATTTGGCTGTTCTATCAGCTAGTACTAGGTGTAAGCTAATGGGTTTTAGTTTAACTAAGTTCAATTTCTCGTAAAGATAAGTAGGCATGACGTTAATAGAAGTACCAGTATCAGCTAGACTACGCTCTATTTTCATACCGTTTATCATACATGGTAATGTAAAAGGTCCAGGGTCACGACACTTAGCTGGGGGGTGGCGGCTGGTGCAAGAGAGATGGTTTATTAAGGAGGTCGGCGTACTCGTCGGTGAGGGTAATGGAGAACACCTCCCCGCTCTTCACGTTCTTCACTAGATCCTTAAAGAATTTACCAAGCGGCGGTATGATCTACACAGCTTTAGTCACTAGTATCTTGATTTCTGTGTTCTTCAGAACTGAGTACCATCTTTTGTACTGAGTTTTCAATGTCTTAGGCTTCAAGGCATTCGAATACGGGATCCTTGATTGGTAAGGTGCTAAGACTGGTGTAGGAGTTGCTGTTGGAGGGGGTTGCTGAGCCGCTTCATCCTCTCCCTTATCTTCTTCCTCTGCTGTGATGTCCTCTACTTCTGGCAGGTTCACAGCATTAGCATCAGGTACCATATCTGGCTCTGGGGCCTTCGGATCAGCTGTCTGCTTCTCGCTTCTGGTTGTGATGGCTTCGGCATGTTCACTCTTTATGCAAAGGTTGCTTTGAGATGGTGCTTGACCGAAGAAAGGACTGTTGGCTAACAGAGTAGCAATACTGTTCACCGTACTCTCCACTCTCTGACTCTGTGCGATTTGTCCCTGGTTAAGAGCGGCTTGAGCTTTGAATTGATTATCATGGTCGTCAAGTCTGGTCATGATTCGATCGAACTTCCTTTCAAAGTCATCTTCCTTGCTATAGTGTGGCGTCGATCGATGAGGCTGGTATCCTCCGGTAAATCTAGGAAAACCTTGATACGCCCAGATGGTTGACCATTCTGATTTTGGCCATGCCTGTAGTTACGATAGTCGGAATAACCTCTTTGGTTATTGGCGAAGCCCTGACCAATGAAGTTTACCTCATCAGCAGACCAGGCGTCTGCTCTACCAAAGTTATGACAACAGCCTCCGTTATGCATACAGGTTCCACACCATCCGCAGTCAGTTGCGAAGAATGAAACTGGCGGAGGGCTAGTAAGAGCGTCGACTTTATTCAGTCATTTCTGGACTTCGGCTTCAATATGTTCTTCAATATTCCAGCGGCTCCTTGCTGCTTCGGTTTGCCTCTCCCAATTTCTGGATTTAGAGGCGCATTTTTTAAAATGAAGCAAAGCAGTTTCTGGTGTGAGGGCAGTACAATCTCCATCGGCTAAGGAGTTGACCAATTTTGATTATTCCTCGTTCAATCCTTGAGCAAAGATCTTAGCTAGTTGTCTCTGCTCGAAACCGTGATGAGGGCAACTGTAGAGGAGCTCTTGAAATTCATTCCAAGTGTCATATAAACTAGTTCCTTCCTTCTGCCTAAACCTGGAGATGCTATATTTGTAAGCGGTTGTTCGAGAAGGAGGGAAGTACTCCTCGACAAAGTCTTGAGCCAGCCGATCCCAGCTTGTGTAGTAACCGGGAGGTTTACTATTCAACCATCTCTTGGCAGCGCCTTTGAGAGAGAACGGAAAGGCTCGCAAGCATAAGGTATTCTTGTCGAGATTCCCATTCTTGAATGTCTCACAAAGGGCAATGAAGTCAGCCAAGTGAGTGCAATGGTTATCGTGCAACTTTCCTTCAAATTGTAGATCCCTAGAGATCATTCCCAGGAAGGGGATCTTGATCTCATAGTCAGGATCGTTGTCATTAAGTGGTACATAGATGGAAAATCGAACGCTAGCCGCACTTGGATTGTTGTAGTCCGCAAGACTCCTCTAAGTAGTCATTGCGGTGAGGAAAGATGGATCGGAAGTGGCTTATTTCTGAACTTGCTTAACCCGCAGAAGACAAAAACATACACAACTGGTGTAGAATCGAAGTGTGATGGAAAATGAAAGATGGAAAGGTAGAAGAATAAAATGCCAACTCTTCTTTCAAACAATTAGAAGAGTCCCCGACAACGGCACCAATTTGATGAACGCGTTTTCACGCGCGTGAAGTCAAATAACTATCAAGCTCAAAGCAAGATAGATCATATTCCACAAGTCTCTTCTAATCGTCTACTCAAATATGATGGTAGTTTACTCAGAATAAAACAAGTTGTGCGTGGTGTGAGTTCCACGACTTCTAGACTATAAAGCAGGAAATAAGAAATGAAAACAGAAAATAGTTGAAAGATTGGTTGACTTAACAAGACGACATACAAGCTTAGATTTTGAATCCCCCTAAGATCACCATAACATTGGCGATCACAAGACCACCGGCTTTCAATCCCGAATCATTCAGTTCTCAGACACCACCATAACTCCTGACCCTTAGGTTTAAGACTGGCGAACGTTCGCTCTATCCGGTCATGCGTTCGCTTCTACAACGGAAAACTAACTGGCGTGATTACTAGTGATTAATGAGTTACTTTTGTAGCGGATTAACCCTAACTGGTTCCTACGAAGAGAAATTGTTCCAATGAATAGGTTAACTATTGATTTGGTGTTTTGAAGTGAGGCGAACGTTCGCTACTATCCTCAGCTTAACTGGCATCTTAACTAGGTGGCCAAACCAGAAAAAGATACACAAAGTAATGAAGAATAAACCAACCATGCAAGAGAAACTGATTGAAACTAGATTTAATTACCGCCGATCCGTGACTGCTTTAAAGTCCCGGGTCACTTAGGGTTCATCTAATCTAAGCTTTATGAGTTTAGCTACTTATATTCAAAACAAAAGAATCGAAGACAAACAAAGAATACATCTTCAACCATGAAGAACAGAGAAGAACTGCAAAACCTAATTTCAGATGAATATGTGAAGTTTCAATCTTCTGAATCTTCAACTCCTAGCACCGCGTTCTCCGAGATGGAAGGATGGCGTCACGATCTCTTCCCGGCTCCTCGAACTCTCTAAACTCTCTCTCTAACTTTTGTTTAAGTCTGGAAATTAATCCACGGAATAGTATCTCTTGATTGTGGCCGCCAATTCTGTATTTATAGGTTTTCGAATCCCAGCCGAAAAGAGAATTAATTTTTGGCGAAATATTTGGAGTTTTTGCCAAAGACTTCAGGTGAAACCCCGGCTGGGTCTTCTGTCTTCGACTGACCAGCTTTTGCCTTAGTTTTCGACCAAGGACTGATTTCTCCCAATTGACAGTAATATTGTTTGCACACTTTTCGGCGAAGACTTTGGAGTTTTCGCCAAAAACTCTAGTTAATAACCGGGACAGTGCTTCCTTCTGACTTGGTTGACTTCTGGATTGATTTCGGGCCACTCCTTAAGGTTCCTTTCCTTCTCGAGCTCGTTTGTGGCCACGTATTTGACAGTAAAACCTGTGTAGTCTCAAAAACACTAGAAAACCATCAAATAGACACATAACGGGCCGAAGTAACCAAAACGGCAAGAATTAGAGCAATTGGGTGAAAATATGCCAAATTGCCCTAAAACGCGAGATTCAAGCAAGGAAATGTAGCTTAATTGAGGTTGATAAACACGTAAAATTGAGTGTCATCACTGGGTGCTAGGCGCTGAACTTGGGATGGGGCCGGTGCCGGTGCTGGCGCTGGGCATTGGGCCTAGGTTGCGGCCGATGCTGGGCGCTGAGCTTGAGCCGGGGCTAGTGCTGGGTGTTGAGCCTGGGCTAGGGCCGGTACTGGTGCTTGTTCTGGTACTAGTTGCTGAGCCTGAATTGGGGCCGGTGCTGGGTGCTGAGTCTGGGCTGGGGCCGGTGCTGGGCAGATGCTGGGCACGGTGCTGAACGTAGTGTTGGGCACGGTGCTGGCTCCATAATCTTCTGCTCTTCTCTCCAACTTTTTTATCGAAGCTTGTATGTTGGGGCAGGCTCTAACCATGTGATCACGTCCTGGGTACTCATAACAAATCATCCCACTCGAATGATTAGTCTTAGTATTCGAATTCATACATGGTTTAGGGATACCTTGTGTGGTTCAGTTCGGCCTTCCTTGACCCAATGTTGGGCTGGGGCTTGGCGTTGAGCTCTTCCAGCTCCACTCGTCCATGCTCTCCCTGGGACTATATATTCTTCTTATCCTTTCCATCGAAGCTTGTATGTAGGCTAGGGTTTGAGCAAGGGTAGGGTAGGACACCAATGGAGCTAGCCTTTCGTCTGCCATGGTTAGTAACAAAAGCAAGCGAAAGCTATTCTATTTACTATCCCCTCTTCTTAATCATAAACTTACAACCAAAAAGAACTTGGCAAGGGTGGCCTTACTTTGTTTTTTGAGTATTTTCTTTTGATATTTTTCTTGATGGATTTTGATGGCCACCTAGCTTTTTCTGCATTACATGAATACTCAATACAAGAATTAAAGAAATAGATGAAGATTTTCGAAATTTTCAAGATCAGAAAGTAAAAGGATATGAATCCAAGAAGAACCTGGAAACTGGGATAGATTTTTGTCCTAGTGTTGAACCGGAGCTCTGATACCAACTAATGTGAACCACGGTCAACTATGCTCCATGACCCTAACCATCACAAGCTGATCTTCAAGACAATGAGTTGAATCTATGGAACCGAGATGGAGAGTACTTGGACCCACTAGCACACGAAGTCTAGGAACCCCAAGTGTCCGATCGAAGGCGCCACTTCAAGGGGATAATAGACGATAAGCCGATCTACACAACAATCAATTCCATGAAGGCCGAAAAGAGAATCGCAAATCCATGTAAGAGGAAAACAAAAGTTTAAGTGTTTATTAATTTCAAGCCTGTCTTACAAGAGAGGCCAAAGGCCTTTATTTATAGGGGAGGAGTAGGGAACAAACTCTCACATTCCTCCTTTGAAATTAACTCCTAAATTGATGAAGAAATAAAAAACGAGTCCTAATTAAGCTACTACAAAGGAATTAAACTAATCCTAAACTAACCTAAGAAGGGAGAAAAATTCGGACTCATAGTCCTACAAGGAAAGGACTCCTTCCTATACAAGAACTCTAAACAGAAAGCTGAAAAAATCCTAAAAAACAGCTAAACGGGTTTTGGAAGATTCAACCAAATAAATTTGGGAAATTAATCCCTTTGTCAGATCACTAGTAGACGTCATGGGCTTCAACTTTCATGTTGGACATCAGCCCAAATTCTGTCTCCAAGTGTCCCATATTCGTCATTCCTTATTAGACTATAAATCTGTCCAAAACTGGGGAATCCTAGCTTGATTAGGATTTCCTGTTCGGATGTATTTGGCATCTTCTCTTCGTGTCCCGTATCATGGATGGTCAGCCATCCTTCCTTGGATCAGGCTCAGGTGGTGTCCTGATCGTAGCTCCTAGCATTGGCTTCCTCGGATCAGTATCCGTGTTTTGCTCTTTGATGCTCCGGCCATGCTTCACTCTGGCTCGGTCCAGCTTCATCTCCTTTCGTCCTTCTCCGATTCGATCCTAGCTTGATTAGAAAATCCCAAAAGGCACGGGCCAATTGTTGACTGGGCTCGGTTCGATCCGGTGTAGTGCCCGGATGTTGGCCCGACGCTTGTGGCAGGCTCAGCT
Source organism: Linum lewisii (assembly GCA_034768395.1). Classification (NCBI taxonomy): domain Eukaryota; kingdom Viridiplantae; phylum Streptophyta; class Magnoliopsida; order Malpighiales; family Linaceae; genus Linum; species Linum lewisii. Next base: position 57,650,743 of record CM068296.1, read on the forward strand.
TGAGGCCTTCTTCAAATCTGTCTAGGATTTTTGGCTTCTGTCTTGGCCAGGTCTTCAAGGATGCCTCCTGAGTGTCTTTAAGTTCCAGTTGGGCTCTGGGACTTGTAGGTACTATCCTGGGGCCTAGGATTGGTGCTAGGCCTAGTCCGGGGCTCGTGTCTGGGCTTGGTTTAGGGCCTCTAAGTTTTGTGGCAGAGCCTTCAGCCCTCTGTCTCTAGCGAGCCTCTAGGAAGACCTCAAGGGGGTCTTTGGAAGATTCTTAGCCTCTGGGCCCATAGGAGTTGGCCTTGGGCCTAGACTTGGTGCTAGGGTCGGCTTGGGGCCCGGGTCGGGGCTCGGTATCACCATCATCTCCTAGCGGGTCATTAATATGGATCTGGCTTGACTAGGAGCTGGAATTAGTGCATGGATGAGCATTATCATCCTCCCATGGGTGTCTTCTAGCTACGGGGCTTCGGCTCTCCTAGGCTCCGGGGGTGGTGCTGGCGTAGGCCTGGGGCCAATGTAGTCTCGGCCCGACATCAGTGCTGGGGCCGGATCGGCATCAACATCAAGGCTTGATGTTGGGACTCCTCGTATGAGGCCATTCCATTCCAGCAAAGAAAATCCTCTCTGGTTCTCTTCATTAGTTCCACCATCCCATGTTAACATGGGAGAGGTTAGGGCCTGGTGCCCGTAGTGTCGTGTCCACGCCGGGCTTGGTGGCTGAGATCACTTTATGAGGTGTCGAATGTCAATGTGGTCCAAATGCAGGAACAGAGAGCAATGGAGCCTGACGGCTTCGTGGTCTTCGATGAGATGGTCATGGTACACCAACAACAAGAACAAATCCAAGATCTGAAGGAAGAAATCGCTCGTCTGAAGTTCGAGGTAGCCAAGTTAGAAGCCTACTATAACGATTACGTCTTGTGTTCCTTACCAAGAGTGTTCCTACCCATCAAACAGTTTGTCAACTTCATGTTGTGCCTGAAATTAACTATGATATTACCTAAATTGAACCTGCGTTACACATGCCTAATACTCATGGTTTACAACACCTGTAATCATCAGTTTGTACACAAAATAGCACACCTGAAATAACTGGCGTGGTACTCAAAGTACACAACCCTGAATACCGCATAGGTTATACCCAAAAGAATTTGTCTTCTACTGCCACAAAAGAACTTGTCTTCGATCATCAATAACTCCACTCTGCTGGGAGCATAAGAACTGGGACATGTCCAACGGGTTTGTTGTGCTTGCTGGGAATGACGCTATAGACTCATAAGCTGCCCTCTCCTCTGCTAGTTCACGTAACGCCTATTCCCGGGCCACCAACTTCTTGCATTTGTTTTTCTCTTTGCTCCTACGGATTTCAGTGTTCAACTTGTACCTTTGTGTGTTCTTACTTGGCTTTGGCATCCGTGGAAACTTCACAGCAATCTCTGGTCTCCTTGATGGCTCTCCGGTAGCTGGATTAGACGAAGAAGGATTTGTGTTTGATGATGGATGAGATTGTACACCACGAGTGGTTCTTGCATGCTACTGAGCTATTGGAGGAACGGTGCCTGCATTGGTGATTGATTGGCACGTACATCACTACTAGACGGCACATATATGGTGAAACCATTTTGAGGAGGTTAGTTAGTTCCTCTACGCCCTTGTTCTCATATGTGACCAACATCTCTGCGTGCTTGCTCAGCAGACGGGACAGTATCTCCTCCCGATACGAAATCCTCACTACCGCACCAAACTGAACGTGCAGGGTAATGTACCGCTCCTCCTCCAACTGAGATATGCTTCGGGGTATGCCAGCCATGACTCTAAAAAAACCAGAACGCGCAAGCCGAGTCCACCGCTTCCTTATGTACCTCTCGTGCAAGCCCCAAAAATCCACATTCTTACAAGTACCCTGCACGAACATCACTAGCAAGCAGTGACGGCATAGCAACCCCATTGTGCTAGTACTTACATACGCACGATACCTCCCCCTTATAGGTGTTCGCTGTCATGACCCTACCGTCACGCTTTTCATTACCATCAGGTTTGTAGACGGTGACTGTGATGACCGTTCCTACAGCGGTCTGCCCAACCGTGTCGATGTTGTACTCCTATATTCGTGCGTATTGTTCTTGGAAGATCGGGAATATCTTTTGGGTGTACACTACCACGGCCCTCTGCACGATGTCGTTGCATCCAAACGCAACCCACAGCTTTGAATTCCTGGCCTTAAATTCCTCCTGCTTCTCATCCTCTCTTCTACTACACACCATCTTGTAGTAGAATTACATGTATTGCAATCAGTCATAAGTTTGGATGAGGTATGCCATGGGTACTGGTCAGAAACCTTTACAGTAAATATGTAGTAACGTACCGGTCAAAATGGGGAAAAAACTCCACTAGCCTGTGGTTGGGTTTGAGGAAACCCCGGAGCACTGCATTTGTAGACTCAACCAGTTGGGTGGACACCATACTAGTGGTGTAATGGTTCCTAACCCATGCTGATGACAACTGCTCCCGGAATCGTCAGATGTATTTTCACCATTGGTGGCCGGTCGGACCGTAAGAAGGAAAACATTCAAGAAGCATCATCTCCCACACGTCAGCAAACTCTTGTTCATTGTCCACATCATAACAAAGCAGAAGGAATTTCTTGAAAAAATCTTGAGTTAACAAGGTGCTCAGCTTGCTCTTGGCGTTCTAAATAACGTGGAAGGTGCATAGCCCGTGGAACGTCTTCGAGAGGACTTCTTTGATAGCTGCTGCCATGGCGCTGTCTTGGTCCGTAAAAATGGTATCTGGAGCAACCCCATTCATGCACATCAGGAACTCCATGAACAACCACACGAATGATGGTATTGTCTCATCGTACAGGAGGGCAGCCCCAAATATCACTCCTTGATGGTGGTGGTTGAATCCCACGAAAAGAGCTGTGGAACACAAAATATTGCACCGAACATATCAGTTAGGCAGCGTGGAAGGACCGAAACGTGAACGATACGACACTAATATGGTCAAATAAATAGTAGAATGTGGACAGGTAATGCTAGTTAATCTAAAAACTAACCCAAGAGATGATAATGCTTGTTCGTCTGGTATGTGGTATCGAACGTGATGGAATCTCTGAAGCACGCGTAGTCGTCCCACATCTGCTGATCCGCCCAAAAAATGTTGGCCAAATTTTCTGCCTGGTCAACCTCTATCTCATGCCAGAAACCAAGTTTTGTCTTCGTCTTCTCGCGCAGGTACTCGGCAATGGCGGAGGCCTCACCATGAAACATGTGTCATTGCCTGTGTCTAGACAAGTGGTTCATGTGATTGACTTTGGTGCACCTGATATTCTCCGCCCCACCCATTACGCCACAAAGTACATCATATGATGACTTCATGCTTATACCGACTGCGGCGTTCATCTCCATGATCCTTTCGTGACAGTGGTAACTTTCCTTTTCGGCTTCATGTAGTGTGAGTCCTCCTTAAGGTTGAGTTCATGGTTGTGGTCGTCCACCCAGCGTGTGATGTGGTATACTCCTCTGATCTCGTCGAGATGGAACAGAATTATTGATTGGCATCCAATTCTCGTCTCCAAATTTTTTCTAATTGGCTAGGTCTTGGAGACTAGATCCTTCACGGTTTTCCCAAGGACGACCTTGGGCTACAGACCACCCTTCCCTCTAAACTCGTGCCTCGTGCCCACGAATTGGATGTACTTCAATCTTCCGTTGTTCTTCTTCTTCCTGCGAGAAGCCTTCCGACTGTCAATTCTAGTACTGAACTCGTGCGAGACTTCATAATCATTGTAGAACTGTTGAGCATCATTAGGAGTAGGAAACTCTAGCTTCTCCCACTCCTCGACATCATTAGGACCTATATGTTTGGCTGCAAGGGAAGAAACAGAGTATCACACACCAACCAACACAATCATAACAGGGAAATCCCTAAACCCTAAACTTAAGTAATCATAGTATGTATGTTACATTCAACCTTTACACCAATTTTACTGCATATATATTATGGCTCCGCCAGATTCTAAACCCTAATTGACGAGCAGGTGGGAAGTATTAAATGTTCTATTCAATGTTCCAGATTATGGAGCAATAAATGAACCCTAAACCTATAAATAGAAGATCGCCCCCATGCATGGAAGGATTGTACAGTTCCCCCCTAAACCCCAAAACACATAAACAAACAAACGCATGTGAATGAACTACAAAATCTCGCCATCGCGGACCCACTCACCCAACATAGTGATCTTTGATTAAGAGATCACTACTACACATGCACTTGACATTTACTAAGCGTTCCCTTACTCTTTACTACACGTGTGTCAACTTTTGCAGGATCCAAGGTCCCCTCTGCACATGCTTTCACTATATCCCTCATAAACAAACAAAGAACATGAGTATAAAGTTGGAGAATCTAATCTTTTGGGGGCCACACTCAATCATGAACCTTAAAAATCTAAGCACAAAGTCAACTGGAAGAGGAAGATGGCATATCAAAAAGACAAGAATATATGTATGTTTTCACCTTCTTCCTCCACTTCCTCTGTGTTATTTCCATCCAAGCCTGGCTCCTCGTTCAAGTCAAACCCAGGAATTGCATCTTGTGCTTCATCTAAATCAACATAAGTGGGGTGCATTTCTTGTTCATCCTCTTGGATTTGGATTCTTGGGGAGACACACCTTGTGCATCCATTCCATCTACTTCAATGGGTTCCCTTGATTGAACTCCAATTTAATCGATCTTATCATTTGTGGACATGAGCGTTTCTATTCAGTTTGCTTGAGGACAAGCAAAAGCTTAAGTGTGGGGTATTTTGATGACACTCGATTTGACGTGATTATCAGCCTCATTTAAGCGACATTTCCTTGCTTAAGACATGGTTTTTAGGGTAGAATAGCGAATATTCAATCAATTGCCCTATCTCGTGCCATTTGTTTTACTTTGGCCCATTTCGGGTCTATTTGATGGTTTTCTAGTGTATTTATGTTAGCACAGGTTTTTGCCGTCAAATAAAGTAGCCAAGGACGTGTCTAAGGCGTTGGAACCTCGAGGAATTGCACCGGAAGCGATCCGAGGAGTCAATCGAGTCGAACCAAAGTCTGCCCCGGTTTACACTAAAGTTTTCACCGAAAATCTCTTAGTGTTTTTGGCGAAAATCCCAGCACAAATCGACTGATGCTCATCAAAGGAAGTTTTCGGCGAAAACCCTAAGTTTTTGCCGAGAACAATTGATCCGAAAATCACAGAAGAAAAGCAGCCGGCAGACCATCCATTTACACGAAGATTTTCGGCGAAAATTCTTCAATATTTTTGGCGAAAATATCAGGCTAAATCCGGCGGTTTAGGGTTAAGTATAAATACTTAACCGGCGGCCCAAATTAGAGGGGAGATCAATACACATCATAATTACCAACTAATACCGAACTTCAGAATTCTCTCAACTCTGGAGCAGAGAGTTTAGAGTCTGAAGAGCCGGAAAGAGATCGTGACGCCATCCTTTCCATCTCGAAGACTCGGAGCTAGGATTGCAGTTTACCAAAGATCGAAGTCTGCCAGAGTCGTCTGAATTAGGTTTTTCAGATTCTTTTCTGTTCTTCCTCTGAATGATGAAATCTTTCTTTATCTTTGATTCTTTTGGATAAACATGAGTAGCTAAACTTTTAGAGCTTAGACTAGATGAACCCTAAGTGACCCAGGGCTTTAAAGCGGTCACGGATCGGCGGTGATTAGATTCAAAGTTCAATCAGTTTCTCTTTCATGTTTGGTTTGATCTTCATTGTTCATGTTTCTTGTCTGGATTGATCACCTAGATTAGATTCTTGTTAAGCTAAGGATAGAAGCGAACACTCGCCTTACTTTAGAACATCAAATCGAACAATTAACCTTATAATTGGAGCGTGCCTTTCGTAGGAACCGGTTAGGGTTAATCCACTGCAAGAGTAACTCATAAATCGTTAGTAATTCCACCAGTTAAGTTAAGTCGTTGCGAGAGGCGACCATACCCGGGCGACTAATTAATCTTGGTAGCTAGAACGGATGGAGCGAACGTTCGCCGGTCTTAAACCTAAGGGTCAGGAGTTATGGTGGTGTCTTAGAATTGATTGAATGAGCATCGAAATCCGTTGATCTGTTGATTGCCAATGCTCTGGGGAACGAAGGGGGATTCAAAGTCTAAGTTCGTCTGTCATCTCTGTTTTAATCAACCAATTTCCATTCTGTTCTTTGTTTCAATTTTTAATTTATCTGCATTTCTTAGAATTAGAAGTCGTGGAACTCACACCACGCACGAAGTGCTTAAACCTGAGTAATTTGCTGGCTTATTTGAGTAGTCAATCATTAGAAGGCCCATGAAATACGATCTACCCTAGCTTTTGTTAGCTTTTTTAGTTATTTGTTGAACCAGCACAACGACAGGTTCACCAAATTGGCGCCATTGTCGGGGACTTCTTTTGATTGTTTGAAAGAAGAACTGGCAATTTATTCTTCTATTTTCCATCTTTCACTTTTCCACCCACTTCGATTTTACACTAGTTTTGTTGTTTTTGTTATTTGTAGGTTGTTCACAGGTGTATGCATCGCCGCCCTTGGACTCGCTCCCAAACCGACAAGGCTAAGAGTATAGAGAGACCAAGCAGTTCTGCTCCACCTCGACAATCACAGATTCCAAGGAGAAGCAGAATCAATCCACCTCCATCCATCACTCCGATTAAGATTGAGGAACTGAAGGAGAGTTCCTCATCTCCATCTTCACCTGTACCGTCACCTACATCCGTTTCATACACCGAGTCACTTTCACCTCCTCCATCCCCTACCATGGCTGATTAATTACCACCACCACCACTAGGCGGAAATCCACCACCGCCGCCTGCACAGAAAAGTCTAGCTGATTACAACAAGCCAAGCGCGACTAGCGTTCGATCTGCCATTGCCGTACCGCGCATTGAAGGAGATCCTGACTATGAGATCAAGATTCCATTCTTGACTACGATCTCTAGGGATCTACAGTTCGAAGGCAGGCCCCTAGACAATCCGTGCACTCATCTTGCGGATTTCCTTGATCTCTGCAGCACTTTCAAGAACGGAAACCTCGACAAGAATACTCTTTGTTTGAGAGCTTTCCCGTTCTCTCTGAAAGGCGCTGCTAAGAGGTGGCTTACTGGCAAACCACCTGGATATTACACTGATTGGGATACTCTGGCTCAGGACTTCGTTGAAGAATACTTTCCTCCTGCCAGAACAACAGCCATCAAGGACAGCATTGCCAGATTCTCCCTGAAAGAAGGAGAAAGCTTATACGATACTTGGAATCGATTCCAAGAACTTCTCTACAACTGTCCTCATCATGGATTCGAGCAGAGGCAGTTAGCTGAAATCTTTGCTCGAGGTCTTCGAGAAGAATCTGCCAAGTGGGTCAATTCTCTAGCTGAAGGGGATTGCACTACACTCACACCCGAAGCTGCTCTTCTTTACTTCGCAAACTGTGCTTCCAAGTCAAGGAACTGGGAACGACAACCTGAAGGATCAAGGAGCAAGCTCGATCTCGAAGCAGTTATTAAGGCCGAAGTAGAGAAGCATTTAAGAAGTCTTCCACACAAATCAAACCGCCGAAGTAGTGGAGCTTGTGCGCATAACGGAGGCCGTTGCCAAAATTTTGGTAAGACAGAAGTCTGGTCCGCCGAAGAGGTAAATTTCGTTCAACAAGGCTTCGTTAATAATCAGAATGGTTATGCTGGCTACCGCAACTTCAGGCAGCAAGGGAACTATCAGGACAGACCTCCCTATAATCCTGGCGCCAACCATAACCAGAACCAGAATAACCGCCCAGCTGGTCCAGCTCAGGATAAGAAGCCTAACCATCCACCGGCAGGTGTCTATCAGTCGCCGCACCGCAATCCGGGTAACTATGGGACTGCTCCTGGCAATCGCCAGAATCAATATTTGAATAACACCTATCCAGTGCAGCAGTACCAGAAGGAAAACAATGTCAGTGACCTGGACAAGAAGCTTAGTCAGATCATCACCAGACTCGATGATCATGACAGTCAGTTTAAAGCTCAAGCTCTTCTCAATCAAGAACAGATAGCAGCCGGTCAAAGAATTGAGCAAGCTGTGAACAACATCTCGAGCATGCTAGCATCTGGTCGACCATTTGGCCAACTTCCGAGCCAGACAGAGCCGAATCCGAGAAAGGAGCAAGCCAAGATGGTAACTGTTAAAAAATTTACAAGCTTATCTGCTGATGCTTGTTCTGTTTTATGCAGGATCGCTGAAACTCCGGAGAAGAAGGAAGCACTGGAAGTGGCGCCTAAGTAGGAAGATCCTCCTCTCGCACCATACGTCGTGAAGCCTCCTTTTCCAAGAGCATTGCTGCCGAATGCAAGGATCGAAACTGGCATGAAGGGGAATAAAGAAGGATATCCTGATGCTCGTAGTAAGAAACCTTCCTCTCCATATCCAGCTAAGTGTTCTGATCCTGGTACCTTCACTCTACCTCTTGTCATTAATGATGTTGAGATAGAACGTTGTTTGGTTGATCTTGGCGCGTCTGTTAATGTTAAGCCTACGAGTCTGTATGAAAAATTGAACCTGGGAGAACTTGAACCGCCTAGTATGCAACTTGTCTTTGCTGATAGATCACTTAAAACCCCTAGGGGAGAGATAAAAGACGTTGTTACTAAATGTGGTCCTTTCACGTTCTTAGCTGACTTTGTTATCATTGATACTAGTAAGGATGATTCTACCATTCTCATAGGACGACCTTTCATGGCTACTACTGGAATGCAAATTAACGTTCCAAATGGTTCTTTAACTTTGAGAGTTGGTAAAGAAACGGTCACGTTCCGCCTTAAGAACGGAATGAAATATAATCCTAAGAGTGAAGAATTTCATTGTTTAGCTGTTGAAACTGTGGAGTTGACTCCGGTCAACTCCATTACTGATGTCTCTTCTAGTGTGCCTAGATCAATTGCTGTTGCAGGTGCTGGACAGATTACCAAGCAGAAACCGAAATTCGTTCCTCAAAAGCCGCCAAAGAAGAAGGAACTGCAAGCCTTTTCTAAGCCACCGAGCACAAAACCTAGCAGACCTCGGGGAAAGAACAAGAAGACGAAGACTCACATGGTCTGGAGACCAGTTGTGCCGCCACCTTCTACCGAGCCAGCTGCACCACCAACTCGTTCCAAGCTACCGGCGCCGGAACAAGTATGAAAAGAGAAGCCAAAAGCATCTCCTAAGGAAATACCTACGATCACCGATCCTGGTGATATCAAGCCGGAGGTTAAAGAAAAGAAGGAGCTGATCGTTCTCATTCCGTCCACTATCTTCCTTGTGGAAGATGATCCCTTGACAGAACTGTTCGGACCATTCAAGATCACTGACCACCTTCCCGACGGACGTACCAAACTCTTACACGCGAACGGGAAGAAATTCATGCTCACCGGAGCCCGAAGCTCTACCTTATGAACTCCGATGCTAGCATTAAGGAGAATCTGAGTTGGGATGTCTCCTAATACCGTCCATGTATCATCCAGCTCAAGGACGTTAATAAAAGAGCGCTTCGTGGGAGGCAACCCACGGCTGGAGTCAGTTTTTCATTTGTGTCAACCTTAGTGTTTTAGAGTCGGTTCGGGGGAGCCAAAAGTGTCATTTTGTTTGATTTCTCATTTTTCGTGTGTAGTCTGTGTGTCATAGTGTCAATTGCAAGTCGTTTGAGGTCTTTCCGATTTTTGTGGATTTAACTGTGATTTTCTGAAGTTTGCCGGGATTGCGAAAATATTTTCAATCGTAGAGTTCAATATTTTCGGCGAAAATAACCCATGTTTTCGGCGAAAATTATTTTTGAAATCCCACTGAGTTTTCCAGACGTTTTAACTAACATTTTTGGCGAAAATTATTTTGAAAACCGGCAGTACTTTTAACTAACATTTTCGGCGAAAACTTGCACTTATTTTCGCCGAACATCCCTTTGAAAATCAACCAAATTTTCGTTTTAAAATCCGGATTCACCCTCTCTCTCTTCCTTCTTTCATTTTTGAAACCAAAACGAAAACAGACCCCTGTTTCCAAAACCCGTCGACCGCCACCTTACACTCGCCGCCACCGACCAAAACCGATCGCCGCCGCCGCTCCCTTCCCCTTCCATTTCCGATCAATCCAAGCCCTAGAACAGCCGAATCGGAGCTCGACAGCTCTAGTTCACCCAAACCCTAAATTTTTTGATTTTTCTCTGATTTCTCTCAATTCGTTCATTTTTAGGATCCATGGCTTCAAGGTAAGTTGTAGACCTTTTCATTGCAAATCTTTTGACATGTTGATTGCTGAATTTCGTCGGGGTTGACTCTTGGTTGACTTTTCAGTTTACCTCGATTTGCGTGCCGACTAATTTCGTGTGAACTAGGTTAGCTGAACTTGTTGAACTGTTCTAGCATGCTTGGGGAGGGTTGTGCTTCATTTTCATATCGTTTGATCATGTGTTGCTAAGCCTAAGTCCTATTCCTTGTGAGGTTGACTTTTCACAAATGTCGGTTTGACCATGAACTGTTTTTGATCATTTGGCTGCCTTATGTGCTCATTATCGTTCCGATTTTTGTGTTTGCCATCTGAGATCATATTTTGCCGTCATTCTCCGATTTGTCATAGTCTTGCCATGATTAGGGTTCAATGTTCTATTATGTTGACTTTTTGAATGTCGGTTTGACTTCTGAACTCTGATTGTGCTAATTCCATTTTGGCTGTTCCTAAGCATGTATTTTCTTGTTTGTGATTACCGGTAAATCTGCTTTGCTTACCCCCACTCGGTTTTCCTCATTTCTTTGTGAAATTGAGTTTTTCGACTGAGTGTGGGGTAGGGTTTTAGTTTGACTAATCTGGTTTGTTTTTCTTTTTTGGAACACCACTTATGAGCGCAGGACCAAGCAGAGACTTGACGCCGCCTCGAGCTCCAGAGCCCCCGCTCCCATCACATCCACCGTCCAAGGCCCTCCACCAGCATTCCCTGGCCGTGCTGGGTCCCATCGCACTGTTGCTCGTCTACCCGACTACTACTTTGAGTGCTACAAGAAGCTCGAGCATATTCCGGGAGCTAATGTTCGACCACTTTCCATGGAGTCCCTCTTCAATCATGATGAGGACTACCACCGGAACGTGCACGACGCCCTGGCACCGGCCGGCCTCCTAGAGCTGACCACCATAGCTTCTGACTTCCCAGACGTCGCTCTCCAAGAGTTCTGGGCCACTTTTTATCTGGACGAGCACAAGAGGAGGCAGAGCAAGAAGGTCGTTTCCTTCTACCTGGGCGGGGTGTACAGGACCCTCACCTATGATGAGTTTGCAGCTTATCTAGGCATTCCCTACGAGCATTACCATGGTCATCACCTCGGCTGGGCGAACAACGAGGACGACGGAGAGGAGTACCATGCACTCTGGAGCCACATGACTGGAGTGCCCGGCGATCGTCTCACGGACCATAATTCAGTTAAGTCTCTCTCTCACCCTCTATATAAATACATTCATATGGTTTGGCGTAGATCGCTATTATGTGCTCAGAAAAGGACCGCCACCATATCAGCAAGGAGGAACTTCTTCTTCTTCGCGCCATCTGGGAGAGCTACCCTCTTCACCCCGGATGGGTGCTTGCTCGCATCTTCCATCAGAAGACCAAGAGGAGGACGCCACCTCGCTCACTCCTGGGAGGCAACTTCATCGGCCGACTCATCATCTCCTTCGGCCTCAGCCACGAATATGGCCCGAACATCCCACGCCGCAGAGTACGCACCATTGGAGGAGATTTGGCGGTCGAGTACGACCTCTAGCTGGACCTTAGTCCCCAGATAGCAGCAGATCCTCCCCTCCAGAACGAAGATGAGTCGGAGGAAGAAGATGATTCTGAGGAGTCCCAGCTTCAGTACGAACCAGAGTTTCATGACCATACTCCCTCGCCACACCATCAGGCAGGGTATGCTCACCAGTCGCCGCCGGCCATCCCAGATCCATACCAGGCGCCTCACCCGCACCCTCACCCGCATCCCGCGGATGTTGGAGAGCTGTATGAGCGACTGCAGGAGTGGCGCATCACAGACAACGCCACTCAAGAGGCGAGATGGACTATTATGCAGCAACATATGCACCGCGCTGATAGGCGGTATGAGGCACAGATGGCGTGGCAACGTCAGCTCGTCGATTTCCTCCACTTTCCACCTCCCGGCCCACCTGACCAGCAGTGATCGAGTTGTATTCCTTTTCTGGTCCTTTCTTTTTATTTATTCTTTTCAGATTTCGATCCAACTTTTTTCTGTGTGGATCCGGGACACTTGTCCCGGTTTCCTTTTTATGTTTCATTTGTTTTTGTTTTGTAGGCAGTAGGGAGATTCCCTTTGCTCCGCTTTGGTAGATTCCCTCCGCTCCGAGGACCCGTGCTCATCCCCTACGCCAACCATCTCGGTCCAGGTTCTTCTACTTCACTCTGAACTCTAGAATTAGTCCTGTGAGGACATAGTCCGATTTAAGTGTGGGGTAGGATGCTAGAGAACCTTGCATGAACTTGATTGCCTTTGATTGTGTTTCTGTGTGCCTCGTGATTCCTTTCCAGTCTCTCTAGCATTAGAATGGCTCAGTTCTTGATTTTTGATGTTAAGTTGTTGTTCAAACTTTCATAATGATGCTTAGACTGCTTAACCTAGAACTTGAGAACCAACTTGTATACTTTGATGCTAAATTGCCTGGTCAGAACAAAATTTTTAAAATCACACTTGTAGTTTGTAGCCTTGATAGCATGAAAATGACCGAATCCGACTAGCAAACCAATTGTGAGTTTTTGATCCATTGCACGTAACTTGCAATTTCAATTCTTTCTGAGTGGTTTTCTGTTTGCTTGAATCAGTTAGAATTTGCATGAGACCTACTCGAGACCACATGATGACACGAGTTCTAGAATGATAGGGGCACCTAGATTCAGCTACTAAGCCAGATAGCCTACCTAACGATAAAATCCATTAGGTGTAGACCCTTGAGTTTGGCCTGTTCTTTCGGTTCGATAATACATTACAGCCATTTCCTATTCTTTCATTCCCCGTTGATCCCCTGTGGTTGTAGTTCTAGATTGACCTACCGGAAGTCGGTTTGTGGTAACCTGCCTATAGCCATTAAACAGGTGGTCTTAGCTATTATGTCCAGACGTGTAAACCCCTCTAGCAACTAAAAGAAAAATCGGCACAAAGAAAAAATATATATATGAATGAAAGAAAATTCGAAAAAAAAAGCAGAAAAAGAGAAAAGTTTAAAGTTTTTAGTTCAATAAAACGTTCTTCTCCCTACAAATGGAAGAACGAAGTCAAAAGAAAAGTCAGAAAAAAAATTGTGTAAAGCAAAATAATAAAAGTGCTAGGTTGCTTGAGGGTATCATAGGACGAGCGTTCATTATTCCACCTGTGTCTGGTTAGACGGTAGGAAGCCACAGGCTAGATTCGAGGGAAGTTAGTCGAAAGCTACACCGCACAAAGCCATCATCATACATTCCCATCATCCATCTCATTATAAACCCATGTAGTGTAGAATTCGTTACAGTCCTAGCAGGGAAGTCCTTCTTGACTGGTTACTTGTGTTGTCACAGTGGTGGAGATGTGGTCGAATTGCAAACTTATGACAGAATTCAGTAACAGAAAATGATTAAGAGCAGAAACACGTCCTTAAACACAGAGAGTGAGAGTTCCCAATCTACTAAATATTTCTTGTGTGAGGAGTCTGGTCGGTCAGGTCAAATTCGTGCATAATTGGTTGCTACTACTTGTCGTGTGCAGTTTATTATTAGTCAGACCAGGTAGTTTGGTTGATCAGTATGCATGTTAGGTTTCTTGTTCTAGGATCTATCTGTCTAATAATTCATTGTGTTTGATTGAACTCCAATTTAATCGATCTTATCATTTGTGGACATGAGCGTTTCTATTCAGTTTGCTTGAGGACATGCAAAAGCTTAAGTGTGGGGTATTTTGATGACACTCGATTTGACGTGATTATCAACCTCATTTAAGCGACATTTCCTTGCTTAAGACATGGTTTTTAGGTTAGAATAGCGAATATTCAATCAATTGCCCTATCTCGTGCCATTTGTGTTACTTTGGCCCGTTTTGGGTCTATTTGATGGTTTTCTAGTGTTTTTATGTTAGCACAAGTTTTTGCCGTCAAATAAAGTAACCAAGGACGTGTCTAAGGCATTGGAACCTCAAGGAATTGCACCGAAATCGATCCGAGGAGTCAATTGAGTCGAACCAAAATCCCTTAGTGTTTTCGGCGAAAATCCCAGCACAAATCGACTGATGCTCATCAAAGGAAGTTTTCGGTGAAAACCCTAAGTTTTCGCCGAGAACAATTGATCCGAAAATCACAGAAGAAAAGCAGCCGGCGGACCATCCATTTACACGAAGATTTTTGGCGAAAATCCTTCAATATTTTTGGCGAAAATATCAGGCTAAATCTGGCGGTTTAGGGTTAAGTATAAATACTTAACCGGCGGCCCAAATTAGAGGGGAGATCAATACACATCATAATTACCAACTAATACCGAACTTCAGAATTCTCTCAAGTTCTGGAGCAGAGAGTTTAGAGTCCGAAGAGCCGGAAAGAGATCGTGACGCCATCCCTTCCATCTCGAAGACTCGGAGCTAGGATTGCAGTTTACCGAAGATCGAAGTCTGCCAGAGTCGTCTGAATTAGGTTTTTCAGATTCTTTTCTGTTCTTCCTCTGGATGATGAACTCTTTCTTTATCTTTGATTCTTTTGTGATAAACATGAGTAGCTAAACTTTTAGAGCTTAGACTAGATGAACCCTAAGTGACCCAGGGCTTTAAAGCGGTCACGGATCGGCGGTGATTAGATTCGAAGTTCAATCAGTTTCTCTTTCATGTTTGGTTTGCTCTTCATTGTTCATGTTTATTGTCTGGATTGATCACCTAGATTAGATTCTTGTTAAGCTAAGGATAGAAGTGAACGCTCGCCTTACTTTAGAACATCAAATCGAACAATTAACCTTATAATTAGAGCGTGCCTTTCGTAGGAACCGGTTAGGGTTAATCCACTGCAAGAGTAACTCATAAATCGTTAGTAATTCCACCAGTTAAGTTAAGTCGTTGCGAGAGGCGACCGTACCCGAGCAACTAATTAATCTTGGTAGCTAGAACGGATGGAGCAAACGTTCGCCGGTCTTAAACCTAAGGGTCAGGAGTTATGGTGGTGTCTTAGAATTGATTGAATGAGAATCAAAATCCGCTGATCTGTTGATTGCCAATGCTCTAGGGAACGAAGGGGGATTCAAAGTCTAAGTTCGTCTGTCATCTTTGTTTTAATCAACCAATTTCCATTCTGTTCTTAGTTTCAAATTTTAATTTATCTGCATTTCTTAGAATTAGAAGTCGTGGAACTCACACCACGCACGAAGTGCTTAAACCTGAGTATTTTGCTCGCTTATTTGAGTAGTCAATCATTAGAAGGCCCGTGGAATATGATCTACCCTAGCTTTTGTTAGCTTTATTAGTTATTTGTTTGAACCAGCACAACGACAGGTTCACCAGCCCTACAAGAAGCGTGTAGGGCCAAGCAAAGCTCTCCAACACATCATGAAGCCAAGGTATGTGACCAAATATAGACTCAGGCCCCCACCAGCAGCCAAGCAAGCCAGGATGAGAGTGAGGCCACCTCAGGCCATGTTTCTGGCCAAGGCACCCGATCCGAGCCCCAAGCCAGACCGAGGGCCGAGCCTAAGGGCCCTAAAAGGCCCTGGACCAATCCCCATGAGCCCTGGAGGAACTGACCATTCCTGGGATCCTCTGGAAGCATTCCTGGAGTACTGGAAGTAAAAGGACCCAAGAGTACGTGACCAGCAAGGGATGGTACCTAAACACAGGCCCTAAAGCGAGCCCCGGACCGGGCCAAATGTAAGCACCAGGCCCTAGACCAATTGCCACGAGCCGTGGACCAACCCCAGCCCTTGAAGATCCTATGAAGAAATTTATGAAGACTTGGTTGAAGCATAATGCAAAAGGCCTAGCCAGAATTGAAGAAGGCTGAGAAATGAGCTAGCCCTGGGCACCGGGCACAGCGCCAGGCGCTACAGAGGAGCACTTAGGGCCGAGCTGCCAAATGGCTTGGGCCTTTTGGGAAATTCTAGTTGTTCTGGATAGCTGGAGACCTCAGGAACATGGCCCAACAAACGGTGTTGCAATCGGAGAAGGAATAAAGGAGGAACCATGTAGGGAAGTGCTCATACACCATCCGAGTTCATGCATGCAATCCCACCGAGACAAGGATTCCCATCCGGGCCAGGAGAACAGGCTGCTACGACCAGAAGAGCCCAGACCTAAGTCTTCTAGGACTAGGACACGAGAAGGAGGCCTAATCCGAGTCAGAATCCCTGCTCGTCAGCCCCCAAGACCTGCCCGACTGCCACAGATGCTGCCCGAATTCAAGGTTTTTGCACGGATCGCCAGTTTTTGCCTATTTAGGCTGTTTCTTGCTTTCCAATACATTCTCTTCCTATTTTGAGTTTCCCTTTTTAGTTTTCCTTATTTAGTTAGCTAGTTTAGGTCATTTTAATGTTTCCTAGTTATGATTAAATTATTTTATTCCTTGTTAGGAAGTAGCTAAATAGGTGAAGAGATCTTGTTCCCTCCCTATAAATAGAGGCCATCAGCCACCCTTATTATGCAGAATTTTATCAATTAATAAACCCCCTTCAGAACTTTGTTCTAAACCCCTTTGAGTATGTGCAAGAGCCCGACTTAAGGTTTGGCTTATCATCAAGAGCATCCATCTCTTGGCGTGGCGCCCTCGATGTGATACTTCTGGTTCCTAGCTCAGCTGAAGCTAGTGGGTCAAAGTCCGATGCCATCCCTGGTTCCATAGGTTCTCTCATTGCCTTTGAAGATCAGCTTGCGGTGGTTAGGGTCACGGAGCATTGACGGCGATGGTTCACTAATGACACTTGATTTGACGTGATTTTCAGCCCTAGTTAAGTGACATTTCTTTGCTTAAGACATGGTTTTTAGGGAAAAATAATGAATATTCACTCAAATGCTCTATCTCGTGCCATTTCGGTTACTTTGGCCCATTTCGGGTCTATTTGATGGTTTTCTAGTGTTTTTGTGATAACATAGGTTTTTGCCATCAAATGATGTAACCAAGAACGTGCCTAAGGCATTGGAACCTCGAGGAATCGCACCGGGTCGACCCAAGGAGTCAATCAAGTCAACAAAATTCCTGCCTAGCTTTTCAAAGAAGATTTCAGTGAAAATACCTGAAGATTTCGGCGAAAATCCAAGAGGAAATCGTCAGAGCATAGAAGGAGAAGTTTTCGGCGAGAAGTCTAAGTCTTCACCGAAAACCCTCGATCAAATCAACACAGGAGAAATAGTCGACCAATGACAACTTTTCCAATGAAGTTTTCGGCAAAAAGTCCTAAAGTTTTCATCGAAAACCTTAACCTAATCCGGCTGGGAAACGGGTTAAGTATAAATATAAACCGGCGGCTCAAAAATAAGGGATCTCATAATATATCATATCAAATAATTTTCCAGACCTAAGAAGTTTGAGAGAACAGAGTTTTGAGAGTTCGAAGAGCCAGGAAGAGATCGTGACGCCATCTTTCCACCTCGGAGACTCGGACCTAGGAGTGAAGATTACCGGAGAACAGAGCTTTGCCAGAGTCGTCTCAATTAGGTTTTACAGTTTCCATCTGTTCTTCCTTTTCATGATGAGCTCTATTTCTGTCTTTGTTTCTACTGTTATGAACATGAGTAGCTAAACTCGTAGAGCTTAGACTAGATGAACCCTAAGTGACCCAAGCCTTTAAAGCGGTCACGGATCGGCTGTGATTAGATTCAAAGTTCAATCAGCTTCTCTTGCATGTTTGGTTTGTTCTTCGTTGTTTGTGTTTCTTTTCTAGCCTGATCACCTAGATTTCATTCTTGTTAAGCTGAGGATAGTAGCGAACGTTTGCCTCACTTTAAAACACCAAATCAACAATTAATGTATTCATTGGAGTGTGCCTTTCATAGGAACCAGTTAGGGTTAACCCGCTTCAAGAGTAACTCATAAATCGTTAGTAATTCCCCCAGTTAGTTTTGTCGTCGCAAGAAGCGACCATACTCAGTCGACTGATTAATCTTGGTAGCTAGATCGGATAGAGCGAACATTCGCCATTCTTAAACCTAAGGGTAAGGAGTTATGGTGGTGTCTTAGAATTGATTGAACGAGAATTGAAAACCACTGGTCTGTTGATTGCCAATGCTCTGGTGATCTAAGGGGGATTCGAAGTCTAAGCTTGTCTGTCATCTTTGTTAAGTCAATCAACCAATCATTCTGCATTTTAATTTCATTTCAATTTCCTTGCATCCTAGTATAGAAGTCGTGGAACTCACACCACGCACAACGTGTTTAAACTTGAATATTCTACCTTTATATTTGAGGAGACAATTATTAGAAGACCCGCAGAATACGATCTGCTTAGCTTTTAGCTTGGTAGTTATTTGATTGCACGCATTACAACTTTCATCAAATTTTCGCCGTTGCCGGGGACTTCTTTTAATTGTTTGAAAGAAAAACTTGCATTTTATTCTTCTTCTTTCCATCTTTCATATTTCCATCCACTTCGATTTTACACTGGTTGTGCTTGTTTTTGTCATTTGTAGGTTTTTTACAGGTTTATGCATCACCGTCCTCTCACGCGCTCCTTAACCAAGACTGACAAGGCTAAGAATGTAGAGAAACCGGGTAGCTCTGCTCCGCCAAAGCAACCACGAATTCCAAAGCAAGGCAGAATTGATCCACCTCCATCCTTCACGACAATTAAGATAGAGGAACTGGAGGAGAGTTCCTCATCTTCATCCTCATCCGCTTCATCTACCGCATCACTTTCACCCCCACCATCTCCTAGGATGGGTGATCAATTACCACCACCAACACGACCGGGCGCACCAAAGAGTCTAGCTGATTACAACAAGCCGAGCGTGACTAGCGTTCGATCTTCTATCGCTGTGCCACACATCGACGGAGACCCTGACTATGAGATCAAGATCCCTTTCTTGACCATGATCTCTATGGATCTACAATTTGAAGGCAGGCCACTTGACAATCCGTGCACTCACTTAGTGGATTTTATTGATCTTTGCAGGACTTTCAAGAATGGGAATCTCGACAAGAACACCCTATACTTGAGAGCCTTCCTGTTCTCTCTTAGAGACGCAGCTAGGAAGTGGCTTACTGGCAAGCCACCAGGTTACTACACAGATTGGGATACTCTTGCTCAAGACTTCGTAGAAGAGTACTTCCCTCCCTCAAGAACAACCGCGTATAAGGACAGCATCTCTAGATTTTCCTAGAAGGAAGGTGCGAGCTTATATGTCACTTGGAATGAATTCCAAGAACTTCTCTATAATTGCCCTGACCATGGTTTCGAGCAGAGGCAGCTAGCTGAAATCTTTGCTCAGGGTCTACGTGAAGAATCTGCTAAATGGGTCAATTCCTTAGCTGAAGGGGATTGTACTACCCTCACACCTGAAGCTGCTCTTCTCCATTTCGCAAACTATGCTTCCAAGTCAAGGAGTTGGGAATGACAATCAGAAGGATCAAGAAGCAAGCTCGATATTGAAGCAACTATTAAAGCTGAAGTTGAAAAGCACTTGGAGAAGTCTACTACACCTATTAAGCCTCCATCAGCCTCTGTCCTGGTAGTTGATTGCGAGTGGTGTGGAGCTTGTGCTCATAACGAAGGAAGATGCCAAAACTTCGGCAAAGAAGAAGTCTGGTCTATTGAAGAAGTCAACTTCATCTCCCAAGGCTTTAATAACAATCAACAATGTTATGTTGGCTACCACAACTACAGATAACAGGGAAATTTCCAAGAGCGACCTCCCTATAATGTCGGCGCCAACCAGATCCAAGTTTAGAATCAGAATAACCGACCAACTGGTTCACTCCAGGATCAGAAGGCTAACAATCCAACTGGAGGCATCTACCAGCCGCCTCACAGAAATCAAGGCAACTATGGAACAGCTCCTGGCAATCGCCAGAATCAATACTTGAACAACAATTATCCAGGACAGCAACATCAGAAAGACAACAAGGATAATGATCTCGACAAGAAGCTCCACCAGATCATCACCAGACTTGATGATCATGATAGTCAGTTCAAGGCTCAAGCTCTCCTCAACCAAGAACAAATCGCTTCCGGACAACGATTAGAGCATGCGGTGAACCAGATCTAAAGCATGCTACTAAATGGCCGCCCCTCTGGTAAGATCCCAAGCCAAATCGAGCCAAATCCAAGGAAGGAGCAGGCTAAGATGATCTCTACTCAAACCGATACCTCTTCTGATCTAGACAAGGCCATTGAAGTTCCGGAGATGAAGAAAGCAAAGGAGAGCAAGCTAGAAGATTATGATCATCCTCTTGCTCCATACTACGAGAAGGTTCCCTTCCCCAATGCTTTGCTACCAAATGCAAGGATCGAGACCGGCATGTGGGGGAACAAAGAAGAACGATCTACCGTCCATAGCAGAAAGCCTTCCTCGCCATACCCAGCTAAGTGCCCCGATCCTGGTTCTTTCACTTTACCTCTAGTCATTAATAATATTGAAGTAGAGCGTAGCTTGGTTGATCTAGGTGCTTCCATAAATGTCATGCCTATGAGTTTATTCGAAAAGTTGAATCTAGGAGAACTTAAACCAACTAGCATGCAACTTGTTTTTGCTGATAGATCATTAAAAACACCTAGGGGAGAAATTAAAGATGTTGTCACTCGATGTGGTCCTTTTACTTTTCTAGCCGATTTTGTGGTTATGGATACTCGAAAGGAGGATACTACTATCCTCTTAGGTCGACCCTTCATGGCAACAACCAGGATGCAAATTAATGTTCCGAGTGGTTCCTTGACATTGAGGGTCGGTAAGGATACGATAACATTCTGCCTCAAGGACGGTATGAAATACACCCCTAAGGAAGAAGAAGCTCACTGTATTTTTGTTGAAACCGTGGAGTTGACCTCGGTCAACTACGTTACTAATGTTTCTTCTAGTGTTTCTCCAAAGACTATTGTCACATGTGCTGAACAAGTCATCAAGCAGAAGACCGGACCTACGCCACAAAAGCCGCAGAAGAAGAAGGAACTGAAAGCCTCCTCTTCTAAATTGTCACCAAGCAAAGATCCTGGCGGGCTAAGAAAGAAGAATCCAAAGAAAGCTAAAATGGTCTGGATGCCAGTTGCTCCACCATCTTCTTCCGAGCCAGTTGCGCCACTGATTCCTATCGAGCTACCTACGCAAAAGCCAGTGAAGAAGGAGAAGCCGAGAGCATCTCCCAATGAAGCACCAAAGACCACAGATCCCAGTGAAATGAAGCAGATAACCAAGGAAAAGACGAAGCCGACTATTCTTATTCCTTCTACCATCACACTTCCGAAGGATGATCCCTCACGAGAACTTTTCGGGCCATTTGAGATTGTTAGCCATCTTCCTGATGGATGTACCAAGCTCATTCATGCTAACCGGATGATATTCACACTCGGCGGAGGTATCCCGCAGCTTTATTTTATGAATTACGACGTGAGCGTAAGGGAGAGCCTAAGTTGGGATGTCTCCTAACACCGTCCAGGTATTGTCCAGCTCAAGGACGTTAATCAAGAGCGCTTCGTGGGAGGCAACCCACGGCTGGAGTCAGTTTTAATTTGTGTATTTACTTTCATGTTTTAGAGTCGGTTCAGGGGAGCCAAAAGTGTCATTTGCATGATCTGTTATTTTTCTTGTGTGATTTGTGTGTCCTCGGTTCAATTCCAAGTTGTTTGAGGTTGTTCCGATTTTTGTTAATTTAGTTTTGATTTTTCAAAGTTTGCCGGAATTGTGAAAATATTTTAAAACTGCAGGTCAAAGTTTTCGCCGAAAACTTGCACCTATTTCGGCAAAAACTCTCTTTTCAAAACCCCTGTAAATTTGACCAGTTTTTGACAACATTTTTCGGCGAAAAGTTTTATACTTCTCGGCGAAAACTAATTTTCAAAACCGGCAGACAGTTTTGTAGTTTAGTTTTCGGCGAAAACTTGCACTACTTTTCGCCGAAAATTTTCAGAAAAATCCAAAAAGTTTCCCCCCTTTTCTTTTCTTTTTCCGGGTCAGTTCCTCTCTCCTCCCTCATTTTTTCGAACGAAAACCGCAGCCCCCCTTATTTTAAACCATCACCGACTGTCACCCCTTGCTACCGCCATTGTCTGCCGCCGCTCCCTTCCTCTCCCTTCCCTGATCGTTTTCACATAAAGATCATCCGAATCGGAGCTCTAGAGCTTCAGTGCTACCCAAACCTAATTTTCAAGTTTTTCACCGATTTCTCTTCTCCTGTTCATTTTCAGCCGCCATGTCTTCAAGGTAAGTTTTTGGATTTTCCATTACGAGTCTTTTGACATATAGATTGTTGAATTTCGTCGGGGTTGACTTCAATTGACTTTTCAGTCTACCTCAATTTGCGTGACGACTGTTTCGTTGATAATTCTGATGAACTGATTGCTCTGAGTTGATCTAGCATGCATTGGAAGAATTGTGCTTTGATGTGATGACGATTGAACTTGAAATTGCCTTGCTAATGGTTAAATCTTTTGCGATGTTGACTTTTGTCCAATTTCGGTTTGACCATGACATTTGAATGCTTATTTGGCTGATGTGATCTCTTGTTTTAGTACCTATGACTGTTATTATGTGCCAAGCTGCTTTTATGCCGTGATTCGATGATTTTTGCTCGTCGTTGCCGTGGTTAGGGTTCAATTTGTTGTAATGTTGACTTTTTGGCATTTCGGTTTGACTTGTGAACTGTCGAGTTGACTCTTGAATTCGTAGCATGACTTTGTTGCCCTGGCTGTTCCTATGCATGTTCTGTGATATATTTTGGTCAGCGGTTGTTATCTTGCCCTTTCCCCCACTCGGTTTTCCTCATTTCTTTGTGAACTTGAGTTTTTCGACTAAGTGTTGGGTAGGTGCTTGGTTTGACTAATCTTGTTCCATTCTTTGTTATTTTTATAGGAACTCCGATAGAGAGAGATGGATGAAGGCCAGATTGGACACTTTCGGTGTTGGATCCAGCTCCCGAGCTCCCGCTCCATTCACTCCCGCCTCCTACGGTCCTCCTCCAGCATTTCCGGATCGCCACGGGCACCACTCCACCATTGCCCGCCTGCCGGAGCATTCTTTTCAGCGCTACCAGAGGGTTCAGCACACTCCTATAGCTGACGTGTGACCGCTCTCTCTGGAGTCCATCCTCGAGTATGATGAGAAGTGGCACACGAATATCCATGACTCTCTGGTAGCTGCATGTCTTCTAGAGCTGTTCACCATTACTGATGACTTCCCCTACCTCGCTCTCCGGGAATTCTGGGCTACCTTCGAGCTTGACGAGCAGAAGAAGAGGCAGCACAAGAAGGTCATCTCCTTCTACCTTGGTGGGGTGCACAGAGACTTCACGTACGATGAGTTTGCCGACCACCTCGGCATCCCACCAGAGCATTACCAGGACCACCACCTCGGTTGGGAGGACAACTCGGGTAAAGGACCAGATTATGATGCCCTCTGGAGCCACATCACCGGAGTACCAGGTGCTCAGACCACGGCTCATAACTCCATGAGGTCAGTCTCTCACCATCTATTCCGCTTCATTCATATTATTTGGCACAGATCCCTATTATTTGCTCCAGAGAAGGATCGCCACCATATCAGTAGAGAGGAGCTCATCCTACTATGTGCCATCCGAGAGGGCTACCCGCTTCATCCAGGATGGGTGCTTGCTCGCTTATTCCACCGGAAGACCAAATCGACTAAGTTACCTTCCACCCTCCTTGGCGGTAACTTTGTTGGGTGCCTCATCACCAACCTTGGCCTCATCCAGTCTTGGGGACTTGACATCCCACGCCACGTAGTACAAACCGTTGGTGGAGACTTAGCCGTCGAGTACGACCTTCAATTGGACTACAGTCCACAAGAGGCGGCAGTTCCACCTCTGCACCAAGGGGTCAAGTCGGAGGAAGAAGATGATTCTGAGGAGCAGCAATTCCAGCCAGAGTAGGATTTTCATCACCAGATGCCCCCACAGCAGCCGCTAGTGGGGTTTGCTCACCAGCAGCACCCTTTGCTCCAGGATCCCTTTCAGATGCGTCATCCACATTCCCGACCGCCTCCAGGAGAGTTTGGAGAGATGCTAGATCGACTCCACGAGTGGCGAGTGGAGGACAACGCCACCCAGGATGCCCGATGGCTAATTACTTAGAGGCACATGCGTGTGCAAGACGAGAGGTACGCGGCACAGCTAGAGTGGCAGCAGCGGGTCGCGACCTTCTTCCATTTTCCACCTCCCGATGCACCTGACCAGCAGTGATCGGGTTGTATCCTCTTCCTTGTCCTTTCTTTTTATTTATTCTTTTCGGATTTCGATCCAACTTTTTTTTGTATGGATCCGGGACACTTGTCCCGGTTTCCTTTTGATCTTTTGTTTGTTTTTGTTTTGTAGGCAGAGTTTTGGTAGATTCCCTTCCCGCTCCGAAGTTCCGTGCTCATCCCCTACATCAATCATCTCGGTCCAGGTTCTTCTATTTACTCTCGACTCTTTTTTTTGTCATGTGAGGACATAGAACGGTTTAAGTGTGGGGTAGGATGCTAGAGAACCTTGCATGCACTTGATTGCCCTTATTTGTGATTTATGTGTTTCGTGGTGCCTTTCCAGTTTCTCTAGCATTAGAATTGCTCGGTTCTTGATTCGTGATGTTAAGTTGTTGTTCAAATTTTCATAATGATGCTTAGACTGCTTAACCTAGAACCTACAAACCAACTTGCTTACTTTGATGCTAGATTGCCTAGTCAGAACAGAGTTTTAAAATCACACTTGTAGTTTGTCGCTTTGATTGCATGGAAATGACCAAATTCGACCAGCAAGCCAACTGTGAGCTTTTGATCCATTGCACATAACTTGCAATTTCAATTCTTTTTGAGTGGTTTTCTGTTTTCTTGAATGAGTTAGAATTTGCATTAGACCTATTCAAGACCACACGATGACACGAGTTCTAGAATGATAGGGGCACCTAGAATTAAGCTACTAACCCAGATTGTCTACCCAACGTTAAATCCATAGGTTTAAACCCTTGAGCTTGGCCTTTCTTTCAGTTCGCTATACATTTCAGCCAGTCCCCATTCTTTCATTCCCCGTTGATCGTCTGTGGTAGTAGTTCTAGATTAGCCTACCAGAAGTCGGTCTGTGGTAACCTGCCTATAGCCATTAAACAGGTGGTCTTGGCTATTATGTCCAACGTGTAAACCCCTCTAGCAACTAAAAGAAAATCGGCATGAAGAAGAAAATAATAATAATAATAATAAGAAAATTTGACAAAAAAAAAAAAAACTTTAAAGTTTCAAAGTTTATAGTTTAGTTCAATAACGTTCTTCTCCCTACATATGGAAGGACGAAGTCAAAAGAAAATATAAAAAAAAAGAAAATATGCAAAATAAAGTGCTAGGTTGCTTGAGGGTATCATAGGACGAGTGTACACTATTCCACCCGTGTTTGGTTAGACGGTAGGACGCCATAGGTTAGATTTGAGGGAAGTTAGTCGAAAGCTACGCCGCACCAAAGCCATCATCATACATTCCCATCATCCATCTCATATTAAACCCTTGTAGTGTAGAATTCGTTACAGTCCAAAGCAGGGAAGTCCTTATTGACTAGTTACTCGTGTTGTCACAGTGGTGAAGATGTGGTCGAATTGCAAACCTATGACAGAATTCAGTAACAAAAAATGATTGAGAGCAGAAACACGTCCCTAAACACAGAGAATAAGAGTTTCTCTTGTACCAAATACTTTCTGTGTGAGGAGTCTAGTCGGTCAGGTCAAATTCGTGCATGATTGGTGATTGCTTCTTGTCGTGTGCAGTTTTTAGTGAGACCGGGTTGTTTGGTTGATCAGTATGCATGTTAGGTTTCTTGTTCTAGAAGTAGCTGTCTAATAATTCGTTGTGTACGCTTGAACTTCAATTTAATCGACCTTATCACCTGTGAACCTGAGCGCATTCTATTCAATTTGCTTGAGGACAAGCAAAAGCTTAAGTGTGGGGTATTTGATGATACTCAATTTGACGTGATTTTAGCCCCAGTTAAGCGACATTTCGTTGCTTAAGACATGGTTTTTAGGGAAAAATAACGAATATTCACTCAAATGCTCTATCTTGTGCCATTTCGGTTACTTTGGCCCGTTTCGGGTCTATTTGATGGTTTTCTAGTGTTTTTGTGATAGCACAGGTTTTTGCCATCAAATGATGTAATCAAGGACGTGTCTAAGGCATTGGAACCTCAAGGAATCGCACCGGGATTGACCCAAGGAGTCAATCAAGTCAACAAAATTCCTGCCCAGCTTTTCAAAAAAGATTTCGGCGAAAATAACTGAAGATTTTGGCGAAAATCCAAGAGGAAATCATCAGATCATAGAAGGAGAAGTTTTCGACGAGAAGTCTAAGTCTTTGCCGAAAACCCTCGATCAAATCAACACAAGAGAAACAGTCGACCATAGCCAACTTTTCCAAAAAAGTTTTCGGCGAAAAGTCCTGAAGTTTTCGCCGAAAACCTTAACCTAATCTGGCTGGGAAAAGGGTTAAGTATAAATATAAACCGGCGGCTCAAAAAGAAGGGTGATGACACTCGATTTGACGTGAGCCTCATTTAAGCGACATTTCCTTGCTTAAGACATGGTTTTTAGGGTAGAATAGCAAATATTCACTCAACTACTCTATCTCGTGCCATTTGTGTTACTTTGGCCCGTTTCGGGTCTATTTGATGGTTTTCTGGTGTTTTCGTGATAGCACAGGTTTTTTCCTTCAAATAAGTAGCCAAGAACGTGTCTAAGGCATTGGAACCTCGAGGAACCGCACCGGAACCATTCCAATGAGACGATCAAGCCAACTCAAATCCTGCCCCGATTTACACTGCAGTTTTCGGCGAAAACCCTTCAGGGTTTTGGCAAAAACTCAAGAAGAAATCGGCAGAGTTCACAAAGAGAAGTTTTCGGCGAAAAGTCCAAGTTCTCACCAAAAACCCTAAGTCCAAAAATCACAGGAGAATCAGCCGACGGAAGCCTTCATTTACACTCAAGTTTTCGGCAAAAACTCAACAAGTTTTCGGCGAAAACTCCAGGCAAAATCTGACGGTATTAGGGTTAAGTATAAATACTTAACCGGCGGCCCAAAAAGAGATATACCTGTTAATACATCATAACTTCAGAATTCTCACGAGTTCTGGAGCAGAGTTTGGAGTTCGAAGAGCCAAGAAGAGATCGTGACGCCATCACTTCACCTGGGAGACTCGGAGCTAGGGTTGAAGATTACGGGAGAGCGAAGCTTTGCCAGAGTCATCTTAATTAGGTTTTACAGTTTCTATCTGTTCTATCTTTCGATGATGAACTCTGTTTCTGCCTTTGATTCTTTTGTTATGAACATGAGTAGCTAAACTTGTAGAGCTTAGACTAGATGAACCCTAAGTGACCCAGGGCTTTAAAGCGGTCACGGATCGGCGGTGATTAGATTCAAAGTTCAATCAGTTTCTCTTTCATGTTTGACTTGTTCTTCGTTGTTTATGTTTCTTATCTGGATTGATCACCTAGATTAGATTCTTGTTAAGCTAAGGATAGAAGCAAACGCTCGCCTTACTTTAACACATCAAATCGAACAATTAACCTATTCATTGGAGTGTGCCTTTCGTAAGAACCAGTTAGGGTTAATCCACTGCAAGAGTAACGGATAAATCGTTAGTAATTCCACCAGTTAGTTTAGTCGTCGCAAGAGGCGACCGTACCCAGGCTACTAATTAATCTTGGTAGCTAGATCGGATAGAGCGAACGTTCGCCAGTCTTAAACCTAAGGGTCAGGAGTTATGGTGGTGTCTTAGAATTGATTGAACGAGAATTGAAATCCGCTGATCTGTTGATTGCCAATGCTCTGGTGAACTAAGGGGGATTCGAATTTTAAGCTTGTCTATCATCTTTGTTAAGTCAACCAATCTTTCGATCTGTCTTTCAGTTTTAGTTTTTAATTTTCGTGCTTTTTCTAGATTAGAAGTTGTGGAACTCACACCACGCACAAAGTGTTTGAACTTGAGTAATTTGCCCTTATATTTGAGTAGACAATTGAAGAAGGCCCGTGGAATACGATTTACCCTAGCTTCCAGCTTGGTAGTTATTTGATAACCCGCTCTACGACAGGTTCATCAAATTGGCACCGTTGCCGAGGACTTCTTTTAATTGTTTGAAAGAAGAACTGGCAATTTATTCTTCTATTTTCCATCTTTCATCTTTCCATCCACTTCGATTTTACACTGGTTTTGTTTGTTTTGTTCATTTGTAGGTTGTTCACAGGTTTATGCACCGCCGCCCTCTTACGTGCTCCCAAACCGACTAGGCTAAGAGTGTAGAGAGACCAGGCAGTTCTGTTCCGCCAAGACAATCACAGATTTCAAGGAGAGGCAGAACCAATCCACCTCCATCCGTCACTCCGATCAAGATCGAGGAACTGAAGGAGAGTTCCTCGTCTCCATCTTCACCGTCATCTTCATCCGCTTGATACATCGAATCACTTTCACCCGCTCCATCTCCTAGGATGGACGACGAGTTACCACTCCCACCACCAGGTGGTGCTCAAAAGAGTCTAGCTGACTACAACAAGCCGAGCGCGACTAGCGTTCGATCTTCTATCGCCGTGCCGCGCATCGAAGGAGATTCTGACTATGAGATCAAGATTCCATTTTTGACGATGATCTCTAGGGATCTACAATTTGAAGGCAGGCCACTAGACAATTCGTGCACACATCTGGTGGATTTCATTGATCTCTATGGCACTTTCAAGAATGGAAATCTCGACAAGAACACTCTTTGCTTGAGAACTTTCCCGTTCTCTTTGAAAGGCGCAGCTAAGAGGTGGCTCACTGGCAAACCACCAGGCTACTACACAAACTGGGAGACTCTTGCTCAAGACTTTGTCGAAGAGTACTTCCCTCCTTCCAGAACAACAGCCTTCAAGGACAGCATCGCCAGATTCTCTCAGAAGGAAGGAGCGAGCTTATATGATACTTGGAATGAATTCCAAGAACTTCTCTACAACTGTCCTCACCACGGTTTTGAGCAGAGACAGTTAGCTGAAATCTTTGCTCGAGGTCTTCGTGAAGAATCTGCCAAATGGGTCAATTCCCTAGCTGAAGGGTATTGCACTACACTTACACCTGAAGCTGCTCTTCTTCATTTCGCGAACTGTGCTTCCAAGTCAAGAAACTGGGAGTGACAATCTGAAGGATCAAAAAGCAAGCTCGATCTCAAAGCAACCATTAAGGCAGAAGTTGAGAAGCATCTGAAGAAGTCTTCTACACCCATCAAGCCGCCGGCAGCCTCTGTCTACGTTGTCGATTGCGAGTGGTGTGGAGCTTGTGCGCATAATGGAGGCCGATGCCAGAATTTTGGTAAAACGGAAGTCTGGTCTGCCGAAGAAGTCAATTTCGTTCAACAAGGCTTCAACAACAATCAGAACGGTTATGTTGGCTACCGCAATTACAGACAACAGGGAAATTATCAAGATTGACCTCCCTACAATGCTGGTGCCAACCAGAACCAAAGCCAGAACCAGAATAGCTGACCAACTGGTCCAGCTCAGGATCAGAAGCCTAACCATCCGCCGGGAGGTGTCTACCAGCCGCCGCACCAAAATCCAGGTAACTATGGAACTGCTCCTGGCAATCGCTAGAATCAATATCTGAACAATACCTATATAGGGCAGCAACATCAGAAGGAGAACAACGTCAGTGAACTCGACAAGAAGCTCAGTTAGATCATCACCTAGACTTGACGATCATGACAGTCAATTCAAAGCCTAAGCTCTTCTCAACCAAGAACAGATTGCATCCGGTCAAAGAATTGAGCAGGCAGTGAACCAGATCTCTAGCATGCTAACATCTGGTTGACCATTTGGCCAGCTTCCAAGCCAAACCGAGCCGAATCCAAGAAAGGAGCAAGCTAAGATGGTATCTATTCAAGATTTGACAAACTCACCTAATAATGCTTCTTCTATTTTATGCAGAACCGTTGAAACTCCGGAGAAGATGGAAGCATAGGAAGAGGCGCCTAAGGAGTATGATCCTCCTCTTACTCCGTACTACCTGAAGCCTCCTTTTCCCAGAGCAATGCTATCGAATGCGAGGATCGAGACTGGCATGTGGCCAAACAAAGAAGGATATCATGCCACTCATAGCAAGAAACCTTCATCGCCATATCCAGCTAGGTGTTCCGATCCTAGTTCTTTTCACTCTTCCTCTAGTCATTAATGATATTGAGATAGGACATAGTTTGGTTGATCTAGGCGCGTTTGTCAATGTTTTGCCTATGAGTTTGTTTGAAAAATTGAATATAGGAGAACTAGAACCGACTAGCATACAACTTGTCTTTGCTGATAGATCATTGAAAACACCTAGAGGAGAGATCAAAGACGTTGTTACGAAATGTGGTCCTTTCACGTTCTTAGCTGACTATGTGATCATAGATACTAGCAAGGAGGATTCTACTATTCTTATAGGTTGACCCTTCATGGCAACAACCGGAATGCAAATTAATGTTCCAAATGGTTCCTTGACCTTGGGGGTTGGTAAGGAAATGATAACATTCCGCCTTAAGGACGGTATGAAATATACTCCTATGAATGAAGAATCTCATTGTCTTGCTGTTGAAACTGTGGAGTTGACTCCGGTCAACTCTATTACTGATGTCTCTTCTAGTGTTCCTAGATCAATTGTTGCTGCAGGTGTTGAACAGATGGTCATCACAAAGACCAGAGCCACGGCACAGAAGCCGCCAAAGAAGAAAGAACTGAAATCCTCTTCTTCACCACCAAGCAAGGAACCTGGCAGGTCCCTGAGGAAGAATCAAAAGAAGAAGACTCAAATGGTCTGGAGACCAGTTGTCCCTCCACCCTCTTTCGAGCCAGCTGCACCACCAATCCCTTCCAAGCTACCGAAGCTGGAGCAAGTAAAGAAGGAGAAGCCAAAAGCATCTCCCAAGGAAACACCGATGATCACCGATCCTGGCGATATGAATCCAGAGGTTAAAGAGAAGACGAAGCCGATCATTCTCATTCCTTCCACTGTCTTCCTTGCAGAGGATGATCCCTCAAAAGAACTCTTTGGTCCGTTCAGGATCACCGACCACCTTCCCGATGGACGCACGAAGCTCACTCATGCTAACAGAAAGAAATTCATGCTCGTTGGAGATACCCCGAATCTCTATTTCATGAACTCCGACGCTAGCATTAAGGAGAACCTGAGTTGGGATGTCTCCTAATACCGTCCAGGTATCTTCCATTTCAAGGACGTTAATCAAGAGCGCTTCGTGGGAGGCAACCCACGGCTGGAGTCAGTTTTTCATTTATGTCGAACTCAGTGTTTTAGAGTCGGTTCGGGGGAGACAAAAGTGTCAGTTTTCATGATTTCTTATTTTTCGTGTGTAGTCTGTGTGTCATCGTTTCAATCGCAAGTTGTTTGAGGTTGTTTCGATTTTTTTCGAATTAGTTTTGATTTTCTGAAGTTTTCCGGAATTGCGAAAATATTTTCAATCCTGCAGGGTAAAGTTTTCGGCGAAAACTTCTTTTCAAAACCCCCTGTGTTTTCTGATCGATTTTAGTTAAACTTTTTGGCGAAAACTTGCTGAGTTTTCGGCGAAAACTGATTTGAAAACCGGCAGACGTTTTGAACTTGAGTTTTCGGCGAAAACTTGTACTTCTTTTTGCCAAAAACTCTGAGAAAAATCCAAAAAAATTTCCCCCTATTTCCTTTTCATTTTCCCGGTCACTCTCTCTCCCCCCCTCACTATTCATTTTCGAAAAAAACCCCAGCCCCTCTATTTTTCGAAAACCACCACCGCCAGAACCAGCCGCCGTCACCGACCGTCGCCGCACCTCTCCTCTCCCTCTTCCGGTCATTTCGAGTCGTTGATCGTTCGAATCGGAACTCTAGAGCTCCCGTTCTGCCAAACCCTAATTTTTTTAGATTTTTCACTGATTTCGCTCTCCTCGTTCGTTTTCAAACATCATGACTTCAAGGTAAGTTGTAGAGCTTTTCATTCCGAATCTTTTGACATGTTGAATGCTGAATTTCGTTGAGGTTGACTTTGGTTGACTTTTCGGTCTACCTCGAATTGCGTGTCGACTGTTTCTTGAGAATTTTTGTTGAATCGATTAGTCTGGACTGTTCTCGCATGCTTAGGGAGCTATGTGTTGAAATTTGATGTGATTTGATCGAGATATGCCATGCTTAAAGATTAAGTTTTTGTGATGTTGACTTTTGTGGACATGTCGGTTTGACCTTGAACTGTTTGTGCTCAATTAGATGCCATGTTTGTCTATTCACGTTTATATCATGTGGTTGATTTCCTGAGCTAAATTATGCCGTCATTTTCCGCTTTGAGCTACTAATTGCCATGATTAGGGTTCAATGCGCTATGAAGTTGACTTTTTGAATGTCGGTTTGACTTCTGAACTCTGATTGTGATGATAACATTCTGGCTATTAATATGCATGTGTTGTGATTATTTGTGATTACCGGTTAATCTGCTCTGCTTACCCCCACTCGGTTTTCCTCATTTCTTTGTGAAATTGAGTTTTTCTACTAAGTGTGGGGTAGGGTTTTAGTTTGACTGATCTGGTTTATTTTCTTGCTATGCATTAGGAATGTGACCAATGAGCGCAGGACCAAGGCCAGACTTGACACCGCCTCCAGCTCTGGAGCTCTAGCTCCCATCACACCGGCTATCCACGGTCCTCCACCATCATTCCCTAACCGCGCCGGGTATCATCATACCGTCACCCGCCTACCGGTGCACTACTTCGAGCGGTACGAGCAGTTCCAGGACACCCCAGTTGCTGACGTGCACCCGCTCTCCCTAGAGTCCCTCCAAAAGCACAATGAGGACTGGCACCGGAACGTGACCGACTCTCTGGCAGCTGCAGGACTTCTAGAGCTGACCACCATGGCGGACGACTTCCCCGAGGTCGCTCTTCGGTAGGTCTGGGCCGCTTTTGAGTTGGACACGCACCAGAGACGCGTGCACAAGAAGATTGTCACCTTCTACCTCGGCGGGGTGCACAGACGCCTAACATACAATGAGTTTGCTGACCACCATGGCGGACGACTTCCCCGAGGTCGCTCTTCGGGAGGTCTGGCCCGCTTTTGAGCTGGACACGCACCAGAGACGCGTCCACAAGAAGATTGTCACCTTCTACCTCGGCGGGGTGCACAGACGCCTAACATACAATGAGTTTGCCGACCATCTTGGCATCCCGCCCGTGCACTACCGCAACTACTAACTCGGTTGGGAGGACAACTCAGATAGCGGAGAACCATATGATGAGCTCTAGAGTCACGTCACCGGAGTTATGGATTCTCAGACTGGGAGTCATAACTCCATGAGGTCACTGATGACACTCGATTTGACGTGATTATCAGCCTCATTTAAGCGACATTTCTTTGCTTAAGACATGGTTTTTAGGGTAGAATAACGAATATTCAATCGATTGCCCTATCTCGTGCCATTTGTGTTACCTTGGCCCGTTTTCGGGTCTATTTGATGGTTTTCTAGTGTTTTTGTGTTAGCACAGGTTTTTGCCATCAAATAAAGTAGCCATGGACGTGTCTAAGGCGTTGGAACCTCGAGGAATCAAACCGGAATCGATCCAAGGAGCCGATCAAGTTAAACCAAAAGTCTGCCCATTCACACTTACATTTTCGGCGAAAATGGCCTATGGTTTTCGGCGAAAATGCAAGAACAATTCACTGATGCTCAGCCAAAGAAGTTTTCGGCAAAACCGTTGGGTTTTCGAACCGAAACGAAAATCACAGGAGAATCAGCCGGCGGGGCTTCCATTCACAAGCATATTTTCAGCGAAAATAATTCACTATTTTCGATGAAAATATTAGAAAAAATCCGGCTGCTTAGGGTTAAGTATAAATACTTAACCCGGCGGCCCAAAAGAAGAATCAGATCATAATTCGCCAAAATACAACTTTTCGAGATCAGAATTTAGAGAATCCTCTCAAGTTCTGGAGCGAAGAGTTAGAGTTCGAAGCGCCGGAGAGAGATCGTGACGCCATCCCTTCCACCTCGACGAATCGGAGCTAGGAGTGTTATTTACCTAAGATCAAAGTCTGTCAGAGTCGTCTAAATTAGGTTTTTCAGATTCTTTTCTGTTCTTCCTCTGGATGATGAACTCTTTCTTTGTCTTTGTTTCTTTTGTAATAATCATGAGTAGCTAAACTCGTTAGAGCTTAGACTAGATGAACCCTAAGTGACCCAGGGCTTTAAAGCGGTCACGGATCGGCGGTGATTAGATTCGAAATTCAATCAGTTCTTTTTCATGTTTGATTTGTTCTTCTTTGTTCATGTTTCTTGTCTGGATTGATCACCTAGATTAGATTCTGGGTAAGCTAAGGATAGAAGCGAACGCTCGCCTTACTTTAGAACATCAAATTGAACAATTAACCTTATAATTGGAGCGTGCCTTTCGTAGGAACCGGTTAGGGTTAATTCACTGCAAGAGTAACTCATTAATCATTAGTAATTACACCAGTTAATTAAGTCGTTGCGAGAGGCGACCGTACCCGGGCGGCTAGTTAATCTTGGTAGTTAGAACGGATAGAGTGAACGTTCACCGGTCTTAAACCTAAGGGTAAGGAGTTATGGTGGTGTCTTAGTAATTGATTGAATGAGAATCGAAATCCGCTGATCTGTTGATTGCCAAAGCTCTGGGGAGCGAAGGGTGATTCAAAGTCTAAGGTCGTCTGTCATCTCTGTTTCCAAACCCTAATTTCCAATCTGCTTTAGTTTAATTTTTAATTTCTCTGCATTTCTTAGTATTAGAAGTCGTGGAACTCACACCACGCACAACTTGCTTGCATTCGAGTATTTTGCCAGTTTTGAAGTAGTCAATCTTGGAAGACCCCTGGAATACGATCTTCTTAGCTCTTGTTAGCTTTGTAGTATTTGATCAACCGCTTCTGCGACGTTCATCAGTCACTCTCTCACCCTTTCTTTCACTTTATTCATAAGGTTTGGCGTAGATCCATTTTATTTGCTCCAGAGAAGGATCGCCACCACATTAGCAGAGAGGAGCTCATTCTCCTCCGTGCTATCCGAGAGGGCCGTGAACTTCACCCTGGATGGGTGCTGGCTCGTCTCTTCCACAAGAAGACCAAGTCGGCCAAGCAGCCTCGCTCCCTCCTCGGTGGCAACTTTGTAGGCCGCCTCGTCGCCTCCTTCGGTCTCGGCCAGTCATATGGTCCTGAGGTCCCGCCCACATTGTACTCACCGTCGGTGGTGACTTAGCTGTTGAGTTTGACCTCCAGCTGTACTACAGTCCGTATGTGGCAGCCGTTCTTCCTCCGCCCCAAGAGGACAAGTCAGAGGAAGAAGATGATTCTGAGGAGGAGCAGCCCCAGCCAGAGCCGGAGTTTGATGATCATATACCCTCGCCACAGCAGCAGGCGCGGTATGCATACCAGCACCAGTCGCCCCTTCCAGATCCACTCCAGGTGCCTCATCCTCAGCACCGACCGCATCCTGCGGATATTGGAGAGCTGTACGAGCGACTCCAGGAGTGGCGCATCACAGACACCGCCACTCAGGATGCCAGATGGATTATTATGCAGCAGCACATGCTCTGCACTGACGAGAGGTATGAGGCGCAGCTGAAGTGGTAGCGACAGGTTGGCGACGCCCTTCACATTCCCCCTCCCGATGCACCTGACTTCTTTTCGATTTCGATCCAACTTTTTTTTGTGTGGATCCGGGACACTTGTCCCGGTTTCCTTTTTATCTTTCATTTGTTTTTGTTTTGCAGGTAGTTTGGGAGATTCCCTTTGCTTAGGGTCTACCTTTTTCTACTTCGCTTTGGTAGATTCCCTCCGCTCCGAGGATCCGTGTTCATCCCCTACACCAACCATCTCGGTCCAAGTTCTTCTACTTCACTCTGAACTCTAGTCTTAGTCCTATGAGGACATAGAACGATTTAAGTGTGGGGTAGGATGCTAAAGAACCTTGCATGAACTTGATTGCCCTTGATTGTGTTTTGTGTGTGTTCAGTGGTTCCTTTCCAGTTTCTCTAGCATTTGAATTGCTCGGTTCTTGATTTGATGTTAAGTTGATGTTCAATCTGTCATAATGATGCTTAGACTGCTTAACCTAGAACCTGAGAACCAACATGTATACTTTGATGCTAAATTGCCTGGTCAGAACATAATTTTTAAAATCACACTTACGTGTAATGGATCAAATGTGAGCTTTTGATCCAATGGCACGTAACTTGCAATTTCAATTCCTTTTGAGTGATTTTCTGTTTGCTTGAATGAGTTAGAATTTGCATGAGACCTACTCGAGACCACACGATGACACGAGTTCTAGAATGATAGGGGCACCTAGATTCAGCTACTAAGCCAGATAGCCTACCCAATGTTAAATCCATTAGGTGTAAACCTTTGAGCTTGGCATCTTTCGATTCGATATACATTACATCCATTCCCCATTCTTTCATTCCCCGTTGATCCCCTGTGGTTTTAGTTCTATATTGACCTACCGGAAGTCGGTTTGTGGTAACCTGCCTATAACCATTAAACATGTGGTCTTAGCTATTATGTCCAAACGTGTAACCCCCTCTAGCAACTAAAAGAAAGAATCGGCACAAAGAAAAAAAATAGAAGAAGAAAAACAAAAGCAATTTCGAAAAAAGTAAGAAAAAGAAGAAAAGTTCAAAAGCTCCAAAGCTCAATAACGTTCTTCTCCCTACGTATGGAAGAACGAAGTCAAAAGAAAAGTCAAAAGAAAAAAATGTGTAAAGAAAATCCAGTGCTAGGATGCTTGAGGGTATCATAGGACGAGCGTACACTATTCCACTCGTGTCTGGTTAGACGGTAGGAAGCCATAGGCTAGATTCGAGGGAAGTTAGTCGAAAGCTACACCGCACCAAAGCCATCATCATACACTCCCATCATCCATCTCATTATAAACCCTTGTAGTGTAGAATTCATTACGGTCCTAGCAGG
Organism: Linum lewisii; assembly: GCA_034768395.1. Lineage (NCBI taxonomy): Eukaryota > Viridiplantae > Streptophyta > Magnoliopsida > Malpighiales > Linaceae > Linum > Linum lewisii. Next base: position 57,687,841 of record CM068296.1, read on the forward strand.
GAAGTCCTTGACTAGTTCCTCGTGTTGTCACAGTGGTTGAGATGTGGTCGAATTGCAAATTTATGACAGAATTCAGTGACAGGAAATGATTGAGAGCAGAAACACGTCCTTAAACACAGAGAGTGAGAGTTTCCCTTACACTAAATATTTCCTGTGTGAGGAGTCTGGTCGGTCAGGTCAAATTGGTGCATAATTGGTTACTATTACTTGTCGTGTGCAGTTTTTAGTGAGACCAAGTTGTTTGGTTGATCAGTATGCATGTTAGGTTTCTTGTTCTAGGAATTACCTGTCTAATAATTCATTGTGCATGCTTGAACTCCAATTTAACTAATCTTATCATTTGTGAACATGAGCGTGTTCTATTCAGTTTGCTTGAGGACAAGCAAAAGCTTAAGTGTGGGGTATTTTGATGGCACTCGATTTGACGTGATTATCAGCCTCATTTAAGTGACATTTCCTTGCTTAAGACATGGTTTTTAGGGTAGAATAGCGAATATTCACGCAACTGCTCTATCTCGTGCCATTTGTGTTACTTTGGCCTGTTTCGGGTCTATTTGATGGTTTTCTAGTGTTTTTGTGATAGCACAGGGTTTTTTTTATGAACGACGGTACTCATCCTCATTCATCAAAGCAACTGACCTCTCAAAACACGAGAGGTAGTAAAGTTAAGTACAATCAAATCTCAAACTAAGAAGAGAAAAGAACTATAGGCTATTAACTACTCTCATAACCTTAGCAGATCGAGTCATACAACGGACATCTCTCATAATTATCTCAGCTAAGTCAGCAGCTGGGATAACTCGAGTACCATGGGTACGGCAACACCTCTCTCTCCAAAGGTGGTAAACCACAGCTCTCCATTTGAACCAAATAGATAACCTGCTATCACTCAGAAACTGAAGGAGCCCTTCAACCAAATTTGTCCAGTTTGAAAGCGGAGTAATATTAGGGAAATGGCAAGCTCTTCTGACCTGCACCGTATAAAAACAACTTAAGAAAATGTGTTCTCGAGACTCTTCCTCAACATTGCACAGAACACACAGAGTAGGACATGAGATCGCCCACTTCTTTAATTTGTCCCTTGTGATTAACCTGTCTAGAAGAACCAACCAACAGATGAAAGAATGCCTCGGGATAGAGGGGGGTTTCCAAACAAGTTCCCACCAGTTAACTACCGGATACACAGGCCTCAGAGAAGTCCAGACTGTGGAAGTAGAAAATTTTGCCATCAGCTTTCCATCCCACAGAGGGTCTCCATCTGCATCAAAGCTAATATGACTCTTGATCACATCTCTTGTTTGTAGTAGCTTTTTCCAAATCCACGAGTAATTCTGTGAGGGTTTACATTCCCAGATAGAGAGACGACGAGTTCTGTAGTATGATACCCATGCCACCCATAGTGAGCCTCCCTTAACAATTAGATCCCATATATGGTGAGTTAAACTGGCCAAATTCCAACTACTGAGATCCTTTAATCCAAGACCACCTCTTAGGGCAAGACAATTTATCCCAAGCAACCTTAGAGTTTGCACATCCAGATTCAGTTGTACCCTAGAGGAACTTTGCACATAACTGCTGCACTGCTCTAAGCACTTTCTTTGGCAATAAAAATACGTTCATCCAGTAATAGCACATGGAGAAGATTACAGATTCAATTAACTGGGCTATACCTGCATAACTCAGGCTCTTAGCTCTCAAAGTTTGGATACGAGCAGTAATCCTGTCCACAAGAACTTGGCAATCAATCACTTTTAAGCTTCCAGAAATTAGAGGAACCCCCAAGTACTTGACTGGGAGTGATCCTTCCTTAAACTCTGAAATGCGCACCATCTGATCAATAATAGCCCGAGGGACACTGACCGAACAAAATAACTCAGTTTTTGAAGGATTAACTTTTAGTCCTGTGAGCTTATAAAAAGAGTGAAGGACCTGGTAAATAACAGAAATTCCTTGCACAGATCCACTAGTGAACATCAGAAGATCATCTGCAAAAACAAACATGCCTGATCCGAAGTTTTTTACACGTAGGATGGTATGGGAGCAGGTCCCCAATTCTTGCAAGAAGAGCATGTAATACCTCCATAATAATAACAAACAGAATGGGGGAGAGGGGATCACCCAGCCTCACACCCTTTTTTGCCTCAAAATATCCACAACTGCCACCATTAATATTGACACTAAACCTGGCAGTAGACAAGCAAACTCTAATCCAATTCATCAGCTTACTTGGGAACCCGAGAGCAGTCATTACATTCAATAAAGCAGTCCAGGAAACTGAGTCAAATGCTTTAGTGAGATCAATTTTCACAACACATCGGGGAGAGACTTGCTTTTTATGGTAAGAATTCACAAGCTCATGGGCAAGCAAAATGTTGTCACTAATCAACCGACCTTTTATAAAGGCAGACTGACTAGGACTAATAATCTGCGGGAGTGTTCTGCCTATTCTTGTTGCAATTATTTTAGTAATGCATTTGTAAAGCACATTGCAACAAGAAATAGGTCTAAAATTCTTAAACTCATCAGCATTCAATACCTTGGGAATAAGAGCAAGAGAAGTAGCATTCACTTGATGAGGCAGCTCTCCTTTAGCAAAGAAATTCTTTATAGCCAAGGTGATCTCCTGTCCAATGGTCCCCCATGAAGTCTTATAGAAGTTCACTGTAAACCCATCAGGCACGGGGCTCTTGTCAGCTCCTAAAGAGAACAGGGCAGTCTGGATCTCCTTGGCACTTACAGGCTCTATCAACATTTGAGAATCAGCACTAGAAACTCTTTGAGGAAAAAGGTTCTGAAAGTAATCAACAGTCTGACCAGGGACCTCAGGACCCTCAGTTCTAAGAAGACTCTTATAAAAGCCAATAGGTTCAGATGAAATTTGATCAACTGAAGTGCATAAAGAACCATCATTCTTCTTTATGGTAGAGATAAAATTTCTAGCATGCCTAGCCTTCATAGATTTATGAAAGTATCCAGTATTCTATTCTCACCTTCAGAGATCCAGTGAACCCTCACTTTCTGCCTATAGAATGACTCTTCAGCAGAGCACAGATTAGTCCAAATATTAGTAGCAGTTACAGAATCATCAAAAGCTGAGGAAGTCGGATTATGTAAGGCATTCATTTGAGCATGAGTCATAACTCTCTCAGCTTCCAAAACTCTCTTGCTTATATCAGAATACTCTCTCCTATTTATCTTTTTCAATTCACCCTTAAGTAACTGAAGCTTTTTGCAAATGTGAATCAGAGGCGAGCCATAAACAGAAGTAGACCAAATATTCTGGACAGTACTTGTGTATGAGGGATGACTACACCACATCTTAAAAACTTAAAGCTTTTTGGAAGAGTTTTCAGCTGAATGTCCGTATTAAGAATTAAACCACAATGATCAGAGATAAGAGGGGAAGGACAGTGACCTTGCTCTGTGGGAAGTCAATCATCCAGTCATCATCCACTAAAACTCTGTCAAGTCTACGTGCAATACTACCATTATGCCAAGTAAACCATGGACCTTGCACCATATGATCATTCAAACCCACAGAAGTAATCCAATTGTCAAACTCTTGCATACTGCTAAGATTTTTACAGCCATTCGAGGATTCCGATGGACAACGAATAGCATTATAATCCCCCATCGAAACTAGAGGCCCCTGAGTCTGCTGAACAAGCGAGTATAGCCGACGCCTATCCATTTCATTTGTAGGACCATACGCAATCAATAACTTGAAATCCTTATGTCCCTCAGTAACTGAAGCAAGAATATGGTGACTTGAAAAATTGATAATATTCATACTAACATTTCGTCTCCAGAGGAGCCATATTTTCCCCAAATGATTCAAATAGGTCTCGTGATGATTCAAGTCTAAAAAAGTTGATGAGAGGAAGCTAGAAGCCTTATTCATAACTATTCGAGTTTCCAAAATTGCAATTATATCTAAATTATTCTTAGCAGCTAAATCAAGAACTATACTATGCTTACTTGGAGGATTAAAACCTCTCAAGTTCCAACACATAATCTTCATTTACTAGTGGGAAAGGAGTCCTTACCACGAGTTCTTGCAGACTGCCTACGGACTGGAGTCTTGGCTTTTGAAGGCAGAGCAACATGAAGAGGAGGAAAGTTCTCATCAATTACTCCTAGAGCCCCAAAAAAACCAGCATGAAGAGGAATACCAGCTAAGCAATCCACAACTGCCTTTTCCACCACCTCTTCAACAGTCACGTTTTCCAGATTAGGGGAAGAGCTTTAGTCCTCCTCCACATTAACAAGTGTTTTGGATGGAACATCTAGCTCTCCGAGTACAGAGGAGGCTTTAGGTGATCGCTCCACTTCCAAAGAAGTTTCGCTCTCATTGCCTAAAATCGGAGGGGTTTGGATAGAGGACCCCTTTCCATTACCAGGTGTATCCTTCTCCTTCGTAAAGGACTCGGAAACATTGCCTGGATCCTGGGAAGGGACCCTAGACGTGGCCTTAGGCCGCCAAACACCCTTACTCGGACCCTGAACTACCCGACGCTCCTGAGAATGAGCGAGATAGCTTATCAGTATCGAAACCATGGGTCTGCTTCCAAGAGTCAGCTGAATCGAATCAGGCTTTTCTGCCGACCACTACAAGAAAAAGGAGGTTTAACATTGGAACTCTAACGGGGACAGGAAACCGCTGTTAGATTATACTGTCTAACAGCGGATATATAAAAATCCGCTATTAGTTAACAGCGGACACTTATCCGCTGTTAGTCATCCGCTGTTAGAATGAAATTTCACGGGGGCGCCAAATTTCCCGCCTCCGCGGGAATGCAAAAATTTTGGGGGAAACCTAACAGCGGATATAAACCGCTGTTAAGATGTCCGCTGTTAAGTTTAGCTGATGTGGCAATCCGTGTGCTCAGCCCTAGCCAATGACATCTCCTCCGGATTTGTCTCTTCTCTTCCTTATTTTCTTCTTCTCTTTCTCATTTATTATTAGAGTTTTAGTTAGGGTTTGAATAAAGTAGAAGGAGAAGAATAGAGAAAGAAGAAGAACACAAAATCAAGAAGAAGAAGAAGAAGATTGATGAAGAAGAAGAAGAAGATCAGAGAAGTAGAAGAAAAAGAAGATTGGAGAAGAAGAAGAAGATCGGAGATGCAGAAGAAGAAGAAGGAAAAAGAAGAAGAAGAAAAAAAGAAGAAGAAGAAGGAGATCAAAGAAGAAGAATAGAAAGGAGAGAAGAGAAGAAGAAGAAGAAGAGAAGAAGAAGAAAGAAGATGAAGGAAGAAGAAGAAGAAGAAGAAGAAAGAAGATGAAGAAGAAGAAGAAAGAAGAGAAGAAGAGGAGAAGAAGGAAGAAGAAGAAGAGGAAGAACTACAGAAACCTGCTCCGGCGAGCAGGTTTCTGCAATTTTTTTTAATTCTGATCGGAACTCTAACAGCGGATTTTATCCGCTGTTAGAGTGTTTAATCCGCTGTGAGATTTAACAGCGGATGTAAAGCTATCCGCTGTTAGGTTTAACGGCGGACGCCTATCCGCTGTTAAATAAGCTTACGTTAGTCAACCTAACAGCGGACACGCGTCCGCCGTTAGGATATCTAACAGCGGCATATCCGCTGTTAGACTATATAAAAATCCGTTGTTAAACCTCCTTTTTCTTGTAGTGGACCTCTCCATAATCACACAAGCTTTAGCAGTGCGACACCCTGAGTATGTGTATGTAAACAGATCTGTTCACACCGAGATACCCAGAGTACTAGCAAGAGAGCTCACCCCCTTCTTAGTAAAGAGTGGAGCAGGAACGTTGGAGAAGGTAACCCAGGAATCCTTCATTGAGGGTAAGAGCTTAATCGGCTGGGCATCATACTCCCAGACCCTGAAGTGCAGCGGGGTAGATCGTATATGCCATGGCCCCGACTGTAGAACCCAGTCACAAACCTCCTCCGTAGGAAACTGAACCAGAAAGAGCCCTGAGGGTTCCTCCGAGACATACACAGTACCCACTCTCCCCCATAACCTATTCGCCAGAGATTGGAACAGACGCAGCGGAGGTGAAGCACCACCCATGAACTGCCCAATCAAGCATCTCTTCATCCTCTTCAGTCCGATCTCCACTATCTCCTCTGGAATCATCAACACCCCGTCCTGGAACACAGGCTCGATATATTCTAGCGAAAGATCTGACTCAGAATTGAAAAGCTTCGCCCACGACTTCTGTTCCTGCTGCACCGCGTCAATCAGCCGCAGTTCAGAAGAAGAGGTAGAAGAAGAAGGCAAGGAGATCAAGGACTAAACTGGGAAGAAAGCGAGAAGATCGGCGGCGCAAGCGCCACCGACGAGAGGACCTCAAAATTGCCTAGGCCAAACTTTCAGAGAATTTCACGCTCCTACACGCGCCCCCAAACCTATGTTTTGAATTTTCAATAGCACAGGTTTTTGCCGTCAAATAAGTAGCCAAGAACGTGTCTAAGGCATTGGAACCTCGAGGAACCGCACAGGAACCATTCCAAGGAGTCGATCAAGACAACTCAAATCCTGCCCCGATTTACACTACAGTTTTCGGCGAAAACCCTTCAGGTTTTCGGCAAAAACTCAAGAAGAAATCGGCTGAGTTCACAAAGAGAAGTTTTCGGCGAAAAGTCCAAGTTCTCGCCAAAACCCTAAGTCCAAAAATCACAGGAGAATCAGCCGACGGAAGCCTTCATTTACACTCAAGTTTTCGGCGAAAACTCAACAAGTTTTCGGCGAAAACTCCAGGCAAAATCCAGCGGTATTAGGGTTAAGTATAAATACTTAACCGGCAGCCCAAAAAGAGATATACCTGATAATACATCATAACTTCAGAATTCTCACGAGTTCTGGAGCAGAGTTTAGAGTTCGAAGAGCCAGGAAGAGATCGTGAAGCCATCCCTTCACCTCGAAGACTCGGAGCTAGGATTGAAGATTACCGAAGAGCGAAGCTTTGCTAGAGTCTTCTTAATTAGGTTTTACTGTTTCTATCTGTTCTATCTTTCAATGATGAACTCTGTTTCTACCTTTGATTCATTTGTTATGAACATGAGTAGGTAAACTCGTAGAGCTTAGACTAGATGAACCCTAAGTGACCCAGGGCTTTAAAGCGGTCACGGATCGGCGGTGATTAGATTCAAAGTTCAATCAGTTTCTCTTTCATGTTTGATTTGTTCTTTGTTGTTTATGTTTCTTATCTGGATTGATCACCTAGATTAGATTCTTGTTAAGCTAAGGATAGAAGTAAACGCTCGCCTTACTTTAAAACATCAAATCGAACAATTAACATATTCATTGGAGTGTGCCTTTCGTAGAAACCAGTTAGGGTTAATCCACTGCAAGAGTAACTCATAAATCGTTAGTAATTCCACCAGTTAGTTTAGTCGTCGCAAGAGGTGACAGTACCCGGGCGACTGATTAATCTTGGTAGCTAGATCGGATAGAGCGAACGTTCACCAGTCTTAAACCTAAGGGTCAGGAGTTATGGTGGTGTCTTAGAATTGATTGAACGAGAATTGAAATCCGTTGATCTGTTGATTGCCAATGCTCTAGTGAACTAAGGGGGATTCGAAGTCTAAGCTTGTCTGTCATCTTTGTTAAGTCAACCAATCTTTCGATCTGTCTTTCAGTTTTAGTTTTTAATTTCCGTGCTTTTTCTAGATTAGAAGTCGTGGAACTCACACCACGCACAAAGTGTTTCAACTTGAGTAATTTGCCCTTATATTTGAGTAGACAATTGAAGAAGGCTCGTGGAATACGATCTACCCTAGCTTCCAGCTTGGTAGTTATTTGATAACCCACTCTACGACAGGTTCATCAAAGGGATCTCATAATATATCATATCAAATAATTTTTCAGACCTAAGAAGTTCGAGTGAACAGAGTTCGAAGAGTTCGAAGAGCCAGGAAGAAATCGTGACGCCATCTTTCCACCTCGGATACTCGAAGCTAGGAGTGAAGATTACCGGAGAACAGAGCTTTGCCAGAGTCGTGTCAATTAGGTTTTACAGTTTCCATCTGTTCTTCCTTTTCATGATGAACTTTGTTTCTGTCTTTGTTTCTGCTGTTATGAACATGAGTAGCTAAACTCATAGAGCTTATACTAGATGAACCCTAAGTGACTCAGGGCTTTAAAGCGGTCACGGATCGACGGTGATTAGATTCAAAGTTCAATCAGCTTCTCTTGCATGTTTGGTTAGTTCTTCGTTGTTTGTGTTTCTTTTCTAGCTATCACCTAGATTTGATTCTTGTTAAGCTGAGGATGGTAGTGAACGTTTGCCTCACTTTAAAACACCAAATCAACAATTAACCTATTCATTGGAGTGTGCCTTTCATAGGAACCAGTTAGGGTTAATCCGCTTCAAGAGTAACTCATAAATCGTTAGTAATTCCACCAGTTAGTTTTGTCGTCGCAAGAAGCGACCGTACACTACAAAAAATGCTGCATTTAATAGCGGTAGAAACAACGTTTAACAGCGGTCGGAGGCCGCTGTTAAAATGACCAATGCGAAAATTATTTAACAGCGCGACTGCCGTCGTTAAATAGGCCGCAGTTAAATTGATTTATTTAACAGCGGCCTATAGCCGCTGTTAAATGATGCCATCGATTAAAGTAATAGTCGGAGCTCCGGCGATTGAGCCGGAACTCCGGCAATAGTCATCAGCGTCGTCGTCCTCCTCCTCCTCCTCCTCTTCCTCCTCCTCCTCCTCCTCTTCTTCCTCCTCCTCCTCCTCCTCCTCTTCTTCTTCCTCCTCCTCCTCCTCCTCCTCTTCATCTTCCTTGTCGCGGCTGTCCTCTTCCTCGACGCAGGCGGCTCCACCTTGATCGGAAGCCGCTCGTCTAGGCGCACAACACCACGGGCGGAGATGGCGTACAGCTCGCCGGAGAGTCGGTTGGATCCGGATCTCCGGAGTTAGGTTTTGCAAAGAAGAAGAAGAAGAAGAAAAGAAAAAGAAGAAGAGGAATAAGAGAAGAAGAGAAGAGGAAGAAGAAGCAATGGTGTTCTGGAAGAAGAAGAAGAAAAAGAAGAGTTATGGAGAGAAGAAGAAGAAGAAGAAAAAGTGGTGGCGGCAAAATTTTGGCGGCGGGTGGCGGAAGAAGAAGAAGATTAGGGTTTTTTTGGGAAGAAAAAATCAGGACCGTTGATATTAAATCAACAGTTCAAATAAAATTGGGAGCTATCCGCGTCTATCTGTTTCAGCCAATCAGGGCTTAGTATTTTAACAGCGGCCACATAGCCGCTGTTAAACTCTCTAATTTAACAGCGGCTAAGTGGCCGCTGTTAAATTTCCCGTGTTTTTCAATTTAACACTGGCCAAATTCTGGCTGCTGTTAAGCTTCTGCTGTTAAATTGACATTTTCTTGTAGTGGTACTCGGGCGACTGATTAATCTTGGTAGCTAGATCGGATAGAGCGAACGTTCGCCAGTAAGGGTAAGGAGTTATTGTGGTGTCTTAAAATTTATTGAACGAGAATTGAAAACCACTGGTCTGTTGATTGCCAATGCTCTGGTGATCTAAGGGGGATTCGAAGTCTAAGCTTGTCTGTCATCTTTGTTAAGTCAATCAACCAATCATTCTGCATTTTAATTTCATTTCAATTTCCTTACATCCTAGTATAGAAGTCGTGGAACTCACACCACGCACAACGTGTTTAAACTTGAATATTTTGCCTTCATATTTGAGTAGACAATTATTAGAAGACCCATGGAATACGATCTGCTTAGCTTTTAGCTTGGTAGTTATTTGATTGCACGCATTACAACGTTCATCATTCATATCAGTTGGTATCAGAGCACGGTTCAACACTAGGACCACACTCTATCCTAGTCTTCAGGTTCATTCTTGGATTCATATCCTTTACTTTCCTTGCGTTTCAGAAAATTAGCTTTAAAAAACCTCCACCTATTTCAATTCCTTCAATCGGTTTGGTATTGTAAGGCAAAGAAAATCAAGTGGCTATAAGAGAAAAAGAAAAGAAAAGCAAGGCCACCCTTGACAAGTGTGTTTCCTTTCGTTGTAAAAGCTTAATTCTAAGAAGAGGGGATAGAAAGTTGCTTCTGCTTGCTTGTAACTAACCATGGCAGACGAGAGAGTGGAGAATTTGGAAGGCCAGATGCATGGCCTTAGAGGAATCTTGGCTAGAATACAAGAAGCCCTGGCCAGACTTGAGAGAGACAACCGAGGCAACTATGAGACGAGAGATAACCGAGGAGAATATGATGAAGAACCCCATGGAGATCTCAACCGAAGGGCTAGAAGGTTAGTCCAAGAGATTGATGATGATGTGAGCAATCTCAAGCTCACCGTCCTTAAGTTTGCCGGCAAGAATGATGCGGATGAGTACTTGGATTGGGAGAGAAGCATGGAGGACTTCCTCGAGTGCCCTCACTATTCGGAGAGAAAGAAGGTAATTGTGGCTACCCTTGAATTTACTGACTATGCTACTCTTTGGTGGAGCCAATTCAAAAGATAGGTTCAGAGAGATGAGGAGGTACCCATCGAGTCATGGAGAGACCTCAAGAGGAAGATGAGGAAGAGGTTTGTCCCGGCTACCTACATCCGAGACTTACACACCTCACTCCAGACTTTGAAGCAAGGAACCATGTCTGTGGAACAGTATACCAAGGAGATAGAGATGCTAGTGGCAAGGCTAGACCTCAAGGAGGAAGAGGAGGCTAGGATAGCCCGGTTCGTAGGAGGGCTACACCCGGACATCATGTACCAAGTCAATATACTCAACTATGTTGACTATGAATACTTGAAAGCCCTAGCCATCCGAGTGGAGAGGGAGATGAGAAGAGGCTATACAAGAAGACCAGCCCTGAAGCACCGGGCCCCGATCGAACCCTAACCCTAGGGAACATGCACCACGGGTAACACCTACTCAATCTACTCCTAATGTTCAAAATTCTAACCCACGTCCTAGTGGAATTGTGTGCTTTAAATGTCAAGGTAGAGGACACGTCTCAAGAGACTGCCCCAACCAAAGGACCATGGTGATGAGAGAAGGAGAGATCGAGACGGATGATGAGGAGGAGGATGAGAAGAAGAAGGAAGAAGAAGAAGAGTCTGAAGAAGGAGAGGAAGTGAAGCCAGAAGGGCTTTAGAAGTTTATTGGGATGTTCTCAAAAACCCCAGCCCCGAAGCTAAAGAATCTGCCCAGCCCCGGAGCCGGCGCTCAGCACAGCCCCGGTGCTCAGCCCCAGTGCACAGCACAACGCCAGCGCCCTGCCCAGCCGCGGTGCCCTACCTAGCCACGACGCCCTGCCCAGCTTCAGCGCTTAGCCCTTGCGCTCAGCCCAGCCCCGGCACTCAGCCCGGCCCGGCGCTCAGCCCAGCCCCGACGCTCCGCCCAGCCCCGGCGCTCAGGCCTGCCCCGATGCTCTACCCAGCCCCGGCGCCCAGCCCAGCCCCTGTACCCTCTAGACCAGCCCCGGTGCATCTCAGGGCCACCCCAGCCCCCAGATCGGCCTCAATAACCCCCTGCCCAGACCCGATACAGCCCGGCGCGACAAGGGACTTTGGATTTCAATGGGAGGCTATCTCCCATCGAATTCTGAGGGCTGCCTCGATCTTGGAGGAAGAAAATATGGAGCTGGACGAAGAAACAGGTGCCCAGATCAAATGAGAAGGAGAATCCGAGTTGAGGAGTAATGAATTAATCACTTCGGACACCTCCCCGAGCCTAGATATCCTTGTGGACAGTTTTTTTCAAAGGTAAGACATGGACACCGACGGCCAAAGCTCCAAAGGACCTGAACCTTGGTTTGTCACCGATTCAAGTGACACTCTGGGTCTAGGAGCTGATGCTGAGTCGCCTCCAGACATGGCCACCCAAGTCACCGAAGTGTGGAGAGGATTGCTGAGTGTACAAAGAGAGCCCAAGATGGATTCGAGGGAGGATCCAAGGCAAGAAGAGGGGGATGATGTGATCCTCCATGGCTACCCAAAGACCTACAGCTATTCCTACACCCCACCAGTGTCCTCGGTCAAATGCAGAACCCTAGGGCCCTACAAGAAGCGTGTAGGGCCAAGGAAAGCTCTCCAACACATCATAAAGCCAAGGTATGTGACCAAGTATAGACTCAGGCCCCCACCAGTAGCCAAGCAAGCCAGGATGAGAGTGAGGCCACCCCAGGCCATGTTGCTGGCCAAGGCACCCAATTCGAGCCCCGAGCCGGACCGAGGGCCGAGCCTAAGGGCCCTAAAAGGCCCTGCACCAATCCCCACGAGCCCTGGAGGAACTGACCACTCCTGGGATCCTCTGGAAGCATTCCTGGAGTACAGGAAGCAAAGGACCCAAGAGTACCTGACCAGCAAGGGATGGTACCTGAACACAGGCCTTGGAGCGAGCCCCGGACTGGGCCAAATGCAAGCACCAGACCCTAGACCAATTGCCACGAGCCCTGGACCAACCCTAGCCCTTGAAGATCCTATGAGGACATTTCTAAAGACTTGGCCGAAGCAGAATGCAAAAGGCCTGGCCAGAAATGAAGAAGGCTGAGACATGAGCCAGCCCCAAGCACCGGGCACGGCGCCACCTGTGATTTTATGAACATCTCTCTCGTTAAAAATTCCTTCCAAGAGCTCTAAGTCACAGTCGAGGGTTTCATGAATCTGAAGATCACAAACGCAGAGATCAACAAGGGCTTCCTCCGGGGTCATCGTAATCATCAAATTATTGTCATCCCGCAACCACTGCTTACCCCATACTTTCACGTGTGACCCGTCACCAAGCCTCCAACACGAACCGCGCTTTACTACCTTTTGGGATTTGTGAATGCTTCGCCACACGTACACTTCACTTAGGTGTCAGGCTTGCCTCACAACATTCGTGCCTATGCTAGTGCTCAACCCGAACACTTCACTTAGGTGTCGGGCTTGCCTAGCTTTATTTTCAACACTTGATCCATTTTTTAAATCAATTGCTATGAAGTTGAATAAATTAAACATTTTCTTCACAAACTAGAAAACTCAACTACTTGATTTGTCAATTTAACTACTTGATCCTAACTAGTTATAACTTTACATAAGATTTCGAATTGGATTTCCGTCTAATCTCAAGCCACAATCACAAGGGATCAAATGGGTAATGAAAAACATGGGGGAGAGCTGAAAATCGTGTATAAACCAACAAACAGGCCAAGGCTTAACGGGGTTATCCTAAAGGAAAATGATTCAGGTAGGCTTTTTGGCTGGAGTGGTGAAATTCTAAGTTCTTTTATCATCTTAGAACGTTGTTATCGAGCATTGTTAAAAAAAGTAATAAGCCAATCAATTCAATTAATTCAAATATTTTTTTTGATGAATAATTAGTGGTTTCATTTATCATCAAAAATCATGAAGATCAAGTACAAGAGAGCAATCACAAGAACTAAATGACCTCAACAAACCCCTAAGGAAGAAAGAGGAGGATTCGGATCTCAAACTCCCTCTTTACAAGAGGTGATTTGATCACCTACACCTACTTCTAACTTCCTTATTACAAAAAGAGAAAGGGAAAACTAACTACTAAGCCTTCTAAGGGCCACATTCTCATCTCTATGACCTGCAAAGTACATTCTAATATGGGTTGGTTACCTAAATAGTTACTGAACTTTGACCAAATAACCCGGAAGTCACTAAACAAAAAAAATTGCTATTGACATTACCATACTTTGACTCATTATCCAGAAGGTCACTGTTAGCTACGGACATCCAATTTTCCGTTCATCCGCCTACGTGGACTTGCCAACTCCACTGCCACGTCACACGAGTTTGCCACATCATATTAATTTTTCCCAACATGCCTAGTCATCCGACCAAAGAACCCAATCCGATTAACCCAATCAGATCTGACCGAAAAATCAGATTCTTCCTCCTCTCTGTTTTCTCTCCATACAACTTCGGACTGAACGACGACGCATCTGGGTGGCGGCGACAGCGGCGGCGGCGACGGCGGCGGATCTGAGTTCCCATCAACGTCCTCTACAATACCATGGCCGTCAACACATCACCACCAACGATTTGTCGGCCCTCGAAAAACCCTCCTCTCTTCCAACGATTTGTCGGCCAATTCCCCAAATCGGATCCAAATAAATTTTCCTCATGGATTTCAAGAAGAACCTTGACCGCCACCGCCAGTAGCTAGGAACCCCCGTTGAATCCTCATCCATAAACAAATCATTCGTCCTTCTCGCTACTCCGTGAATCGCCCCACCGCTACACCGATCAACGAAGACCCCAAGATATTCCGGAAAGCATCCATCAAAAACAGCAGCAGCCATGGAAGCGATGAACACAATCAGTGAGATTGGGTTCCAAAGCAGGCTCAGGAACAAGATCCCCAAAATGATTATTGCGTAGTTCATCCCGAAGATGTAGCCTACGGAGCCGCCGTACTGGCCGCGATTCTAAGCGGCGAAGGGAACAAAAAGGTTGCTCAGGGGAGGCCTCCATAGGGACAGCTCAGCCGACCGCGTGTCAGAGGTATTGGGTTCATTGAAGAGGAGCGGGTGAGTTGGGGAAGATGAAGATGAAGAAGAAGCGACTCTTTTGGTGGCTGGTTCTTCAGCTTCAACGATGTGGAGATGTTGTAATCGAGGTTTGATGAGGCCAACCGACCCTGGACCCGTCCTGAGCGCCCGTTCACAAGAAGTCAGACTAAGGCCTTCCGAGAAAAGCTAAACGCCTACATAGAGTCCTGGAGTAAAGAGGGGCATGAAGAAGATACTGATCGATTCATAAAGAAAGGCTACACCCTTTTGGAGATTCAAGAAGGCCCGGGCAGGAATATTCAAACTTCGGACCAAGGACAAGACCAGCCGAAGCCCGACCAAGCAAAGCCCGTCGGGCCACTACCGAAGCCAGCCGAAGCTCGAGCAAACAAAGGCCACCGGGCCGCCACCAAAGAATCGGCCCACGCCACCGAAGACCAACCGGCCCAAGAACCGCCGCCCGCCACCGGATTAGGGTTTTTGCCCTAATTCGGTCTTTTATTCGACAGTAAAGACTTCCACTATTATTTTATGTTTTATTCCTTTTTAGTCGGATTGTTTAGGGGTTTTAGGATTCTAATTAGGAATAGGACTCTTTATTCTATTCTTATTTAGGAATTAGACTTTAGGGAGGAGAGCTTGTTCCCTCCCTATATATAGAGGCCGCCGGCCTCATCTTGAAGAGAACTTTTGAAATCAATAAACCCCTGTTTGAACATATGTTCTCTTCCCTTCAATCCTTTGCTCGTTGTTGCATCGCTTAAGGATCGACTTATTGTCAGAAGCAGCCATCTTCTGAACTGGCGTCTCCGACCGGACACTTCTGGTTCCCAGCTGATATATAGCTGACAGGTCAAAGTACTCATCCGCCCCGGTTCCCGAAGGTTTAACCTCGTTGCACGATCTCCAACTTGCGGTGTTCAAGGGTTGTCTGCCCACGGTTGCAGCGGTTCACATCAGTTGGTATCAGAGCACGGTTCAGCTCACGGACCACAATCTATCCCAGTCTCCAG
This sequence comes from Linum lewisii, assembly GCA_034768395.1. Lineage (NCBI taxonomy): Eukaryota > Viridiplantae > Streptophyta > Magnoliopsida > Malpighiales > Linaceae > Linum > Linum lewisii. The sequence goes on from CM068296.1 coordinate 57,703,307, forward strand.
GTTTACCTGGATTCATATCTTTATCGCTTTCATAGAAATAGTTTCGAAAAAACCCTATTGTTTCAATTTCTGTATTCAGTTCTTTTCAAGTGTAAGGCAAAGAAAAACCGGTGGCCATCATACCATCGACAAAACCCTAAGTCGAGATCAAGAAAAAGAAAAGAAAAGAAAAGAGGTCAAAAGAAAATATAAAGACCCAACTAAAGAGAGGCCACCCTTGCCGAGATAGTAAGAACAATCCTAAGAAGAGGGGATATAAGATAGGCTTTCGTTGCCCGACCCCAACACCGAGATCGCTTGCTACGGAAGGAAGCCCGAGGACAAGACGGAGAGTTCACCAAGCCCTAGCTGCTAGAAGACCCTAGAAGCTAAAGTCCTGACACCTACATACTGGTAAGTCTACCCTCGAAGCTTTGAAGAAACTTGCAACTGCTTGAAGCTGAAGTGTTTATGTTCTACTTTATTTGAGTGCATCTATTATATTTTAAACACGAGAGGAAAAATCAAGAGTGAGTGAGGAAAAATTTTTGAGAGATTTGTGAGGCCAGATACTTGTTCCAACTAACCAAGGCAGATCAAAGACTTGCCGAGATAGAGGCGACAATGAAAGAAGCTTCCCAAGTCTTACAACAGATACAAGCCACCATGGCTCAACTGGTAAGAGAAGCCGGCACAACCCGGCGCCCGGCCCCGGCCTCGACCAGCACTGCCCGACTGGCCCCGGCGCCCCAACACTCGGTCCCAGCCTCGGCGCTGCCCCTGGCCTTATCACCCCAGCGCTCGGCCCTAGCCTTGGCGCTGCCCCTGGCCCTAGCGCTCGGCCCCAGCCTCGACGCTGCCCCTGGCCTTAGCGCCCCAGCGCTCGGCTCCAGCCTCGGCACTGCCCCAGGCCCTAGCGCCCCAGCACTTGGCCTCCGCCTTGGCGCTGCCCCAGGCCCTAGCGCCCCAGCGCCCCAGCGCTCGGCCTCGGTTCCTACCGGCCCTGCCCGACCAGCCCCGGCACCCAAGCTTTCAGTCCCGACGCCCGAGCACCCGACCACGACGCCGCCCTCCCAAACCCCGACACCTGAGCGCCCAACCTCGATGCCACCCGACGAACCGACCGCCCCCGACGCCATCCTGGCCTACACCGACTCCGCTCCAACACCACCTAACCCCGACGCACCCGACAAGCTACATGACCCCGGCGCCGCCCAATCCACCCCTAACCCGACGGCCCCTGACCCCGGAGCACCTCGAGTACCTTCTCGGACTGGAGTTCTCACCCGATCCATCACCCGGACCGCCGCTCAAGCCCCGAGCCCTAGAAGACTTAGGCCTCGGCCCCACCCTGTAGACAACCCTAGTGCCCCCCGACCCCCAAAGTCGGCCCGATGACTCTCTGTTGTATCCCGACGAATCCTCAACGCACAAGTTGTGGAGGAAGGAGGGGAACAACGAGACAACCTCTTTCATACAAGGTGCGTAATTCAAAACAAAATTTGTAGTATGGTAATTGATGGAGGAAGCTGTACGAATGCTGTAAGTCACGAGTTGGTTGAGGGCTTTGGTCTCCCAACCCAGAAACACCCTAAACCCTACAAACTTCATTGGCTTAGTAACTGTGGGGAATTGAGGGTCACCCGACAAGCTCATGTTCCCTTCTATGTAGGAAGGTACAAAGATAATATTTTATGTGATGTGGTTCCTATGGAAGCTGCCCACATCTTGTTAGGAAGACCTTGGCAATTCGACAAGTACTCCACCCATGACGGAAGAACCAACAAGTACAGCCTCATTCATGAGGATATCAAGTACACCCTCAGGCCAATGTCACCCACTGAGATTCTCCAAGACCAGATAGATCGAAGAACCCTCAAAGAAAAGAAAGAGAGAGAGCTCAAGAACCGAGAGAAGAGAGAACAAACGAATGACCCCCTGAGTGTAAAAACAGAAATACCAGACCCTAAGGGTCCCAGAGCTCAAAAAAGTGAGATTGATAGAAGAGAAAACCTGCTAGCCACCCCGAGTGAGATCAAACAATCCCTAGTCTCCAGGAAGCCCCTTGTGATCGTCCGCTACAAGGAGTGTTTGATTTCTAACCCTAATACTTCTCTACCTAGTGTTGTTACTTCTCTTCTACAGGAATTCAAAGATGTCTTCCCCAAAGAAATCCCTAGTGGACTACCACCACTAAGAGGCATCGAGCACCAGATAGACTTAGTACCTGGAGCTGCCTTACCAAACAAGCTAGCCTATCGTACCAATCCAGAAGAGACCAAAGAAATCCAAGCGCAAGTGGAGGAGTTGATGGACAAAGGGTATGTCCGAGAAAGCATGAGTCCTTGTGCTGTCCCAGTCATCCTAGTTCCCAAAAGGGAAGGCACATGGAGGATGTGTGTTGACTGCCGAGCCATCAACAACATAACAGTTAAGTATCGCCATCCTATCCCTAGGTTAGATGACATGTTAGATGAACTACATGGTACTGCCATCTTCTCCAAAATTGATCTTAAATCTGGCTACCACCAAATCCGAATGAAAGAAGGTGATGAGTGGAAAACAGCTTTCAAAACTAAGCTAGGACTGTATGAGTGGATGGTTATGCCCTTCGGGTTAACCAATGCACCTAGTACCTTCATGAGATTAATGAATCAAGTCCTTAGAGCTTACATAGGAAAATTCGTAGTGGTCTACTTTGATGATATCCTTATTTACTCTAAAAACTTAGAAGATCACTTAGAACATCTCAAAGTTGTCTTAGAAACCCTGCGAAAGGAGCACCTCTATGCCAACATGAGCAAGTGCACCTTTTGCACCGATCACCTCATTTTTCTTGGCTTTGTTGTTAGCTCTGCATGAATAAGGGTTGATGAAGACAAAATCGAAGCCATCAAATCTTGGCCCACACCTCAAAACATCACTGACGTTAGAAGCTTCCATGGATTGGCGAGTTTTTATCGAAGATTTGTAAGGGACTTCAGCACCGTTGCTGCCCCTCTCACAGCCGTGCTAAAAAAGGACGTTCCATTCCAGTGGGAAACCCCGCAACAAGAAGCCTTTGAAGCCCTCAAAAGAAGACTTACCGAGGCTCCTTTGCTCATGCTGCCCGACTTCACCAAACCCTTTGAAATCGAGTGTGATGCATCCGGAGTAGGAATAGGAGTTGTCCTCATGCAAGAAAAGAGGCCCATCGCCTACTTCAGTGAAAAGCTCAGTGGTGCCACTCTCAACTACCCGACCTATGACAAAGAGTTGTACGCCCTGGTAAGAGCCCTGAAGACCTGGCAACACTACCTATGGCCTAAAGAATTCATCATCCACACCGACCATGAATCACTCAAGTACCTCAAGGCTCAGCACAAACTCAATAAACGGCACGCTAGGTGGGTCGAGTTCATAGAAACATTTCCATACATCATTCAATACAAGCAAGGTAAGGAAAACATCGTGGCCGATGCCCTTTCTCGAAGGTACACCTTAATCTCAGTCCTTTCCACCAAGTTTATTGGTTTTGAATACATCAAGGATCTTTATGCCACTGACCATGATTTTAAGAGTATCTTTGAAGCTTGCCAACAAGGAGGATTTGGTAAGTTCTACCAGCAGGACGGATACTTATTTAAAGGATCGAAACTGTGTCTCCCTAACCATTCTTGCAGGACTGTCCTAACCCTAGAAGCCCACGGCGGAGGACTCATGGGACACTTTGGTGTAGCTAAAACCGTAGCCACCCTCAAAGAGCACTTTTATTGGCCCAAAATGAGACACGATACCGAGAAGATCATATCTCAATGCTCCAAGTGCCAGAGGGCTAAATCTAAACTCCGGCCCCAAGGATTGTATACCCCCTTGCCCATTCCCGAGCATCCTTGGGTAGACTTGTCCATGGACTTTGTCCTAGGACTACCTAGGACACGAAAGGGGAAAGACTCCATATTTGTGGTTGTTGACAGGTTCTCCAAGATGGCTCATTTCATTGCTTGCTATAAAACTGATGACGCCTCTCAAGTTGCTGACCTATTCTTTAAAGAAGTGGTTAGAATGCATGGCGTTCCAAAGACGATAGTCTCCGACAGGGATTCAAAGTTTTTGAGCTACTTCTGGAAAACCTTATGGGCAAAGCTTGGCACCCGACTAATGTTCTCCACCACATGCCACCCCCAAACTGATGGACAGACTGAAGTTGTAAACCGATCCTTAGCCCAAATGCTGAGAGCAGTCATTAAGAGTAACATCCGGACATGGCAGGAATGTCTACCACACGTAGAGTTTGCTTATAACCGGGTTGTACATTCAGCTACTCAATACTCCCCGTTTGACTTGTTTATGGTTTTAATCCACTGACCCCGCTAGACTTATCCCCACTTCCCATCCATGAGTTTCTAGATGTAGGTGGACAAGAGAAGGCAGTTTATGTCAAGCAGCTCCACGAGAAGGCCAAGGCAAATATCGAGAGAAGGACTGCTCAGTACCTCCGCAATGCCAACCGAGGAAGAAAGGAGAAAATTTTTGAAGCCGGAGACCAGGTGTGGATACACTTCAGGAAAGATAGGTTTCCAGAGCAGCGGAAGTCCAAACTACTACCTAGGGGGGACGGGCCCTACACAGTCCTCCGAAGGATTAACAACAACGCCTACGTCCTTGACCTCCCAAACTCTTACGGGGTAAGTGCAACCTTTAATGTGGCTGATCTAACCCCTTGTTACGATGATGAACATGTAGGACAGGATTCGAGGACGAATCCTCCACAAGAAGAGGGGGATGATGAGGCCAACCGACCCTGGACCCGTCCTGAGCCCCCGTTCACAAGAAGTCAGACTAAGGCCTTCCGAGAAAAGCTAAACGCCTACATAGAGTCCTGGAGTAAAGAGGGGCATGAAGAAGATACTGATCGATTCATAAAGAAAGGCTACACCCTTTTGGAGATTCAAGAAGGCCCGGACAGGAATATTCAAACTTCGGACCAAGGACAAGACCAGCCGAAGCCCGACCAAGCAAAGCCCGCCGGGCCGCCACCGAAGCCAGCCGAAGCCCGAGCAAACAAAGGCCACCGGGCCGCCACCAAAGAACCGGCCCACGCCACCGAAGACCAACCGGCCCAAGATCCGCCACCCACTGCCGGATTACGGTTTTTGCCCTAATTCGATCTTTTATTCGACAAAGACTTCCACTATTATTTTATGTTTTATTCCTTTTTAGTCGGATTGTTTAGGGGTTTTAGGATTCTAATTAGGAATAGGACTCTTTATTCTATTCTTATTTAGGAATTAGACTTTAGGGAGGAGAGCTTGTTCCCTCCCTATATATAGAGGCCGCCGGCCTCATCTTGAAGACAACTTTTGAAATCAATAAACCCCTGTTTGAACATATGTTCTCTTCCCTTCAAGCCTTTGCTCGTTGTTGCATCACTTAAGGATCGACTTATCGTCAGAAGCATCCATCTTCTGAAGTGGCGTCTCCGACCGGACACTTCTGGTTCCCAGCTGATATATAGCTTACGGGTCAAAGTACTCATCCGCCCCGGTTCCCGAAGGTTTAACCTCGTTGCATGATCTCCAACTTGCGGTGTTCAAGGGTCGTCTGCCCACGGTTGCAGCGGTTCACATCAAGGTTGAAGAAGAAACGATGTGAAGAAGAAACGATGGGGAAAATCCGAGCAACCATGAATGGGAACTCAGAAGGAAGAGCAGCATCCTGAAATTGAGCTCTGGCTTTCAGATTTTCCCTAGATACGTACTTCTCATCGGGTACCCATTTCTGATTCTCGGAATCCATTCTCCGACCCCTTCCCCTATTTTCTTTTATAACTCTCAGATTCACAGATCTCCCCATTCAAATCAAAATCCCACAACAATGGAAGGCTTCCCCCTATTTTCATTTATTTTATGATGATGGTTGGATTCGCCAACTCCGCCAGTGGCAGAATGGTTGGCGTCGGCAGTGGCGTGGGGTACGGCGGCGTGATTGGAGATGGGGGTGGGTTTGGGAGGAAGGTGGTGAAGGAGTACGATGAGAAGATGATAATGGAGAAGGAGAGAGAGAGAGAGACGTAAGGGGGCTGGGGTTGGTTTGGAGATGTCGGCGGCTAGAGATGTAAGGGAGGAGGAGGAGGAGGCGGATATGGAGAAGGGAGAGAGAGTGTTTCAGATCCAGTTTTCTGACCAGATCTATTTTTCGGTTAGATTGGGTAATTGGTTGGGTGCTTGGGTTAATTTTGGGTAGATAGGATCTGATGTGGCACTTTAAATGACGTGGCAGTTGAGTTGGCAAGTCCACGTAGGTGGATGGATGGAAAAATGGATGTCCGTAGCTAACAGTGACCTCTTGGATAATGAGTCAAAGTTTGGTAATGTCAATAGCAATTCTTTTTTGTTTAGTGACTTCCAGGTTATTTGGCCAAAGTTTAGTGACTATTTAGGTAACCAACCCATTCTAATATCTTCTTTAACATCCTTAACTAATGCATCCGAAGACTTAAGGCTAAAATCAAAGACTCTCTTGCACCTTTCACGCCAAATAGAGCTCAAAACATCACACCAAATAACTTTGCTGATCCGATTTTTAGCGGACTCAACTTTCCATTTGCAATTCACATGATTGATGTGATCATCCCATGAAGTGAACTGAACAGAGGGAAAGAACTGATTGAAACTACCTCTGAAGTAGTCACATTTAGCAAACAAATGATCTCTTGATTCAAGGGCACTACTACACAGAGGGCATGTATTAATCACTACATTATTCCAACACCTGACTTTGTCTAAAGTGCTGATTCTATTCCTCATTATTCTGCATCCTTTCCACAAGTAATTAGACCAGTCCTCTCCCCCTCTCCTAGGCCTGATATTATCCCAAACCACACTTGTTTTATACTTTGGCATATACTTACCATTCCATAAGCATTCACCCTCTTCATCTTTAGAAATAAAAGGAGCAACAATTTCTCTTAATTTCAGGATACTCCTCCAATGCCATGAACCAGCAGACGTTATATGGCTCCAAAGATCACCATTTTTCAGTCTATACTTCTAAATCCAAGCTACCCAAAGTGATCCTCCTCGAGTAATTAGGTTCCAAAGATGTCTAATAATATTTGCCTCATTCTAACTACTCAAATCCTTAAACCCAAGACCCCCTTCCTTAAAAGGATAAGCCATATGATACCAAGAGACTTTGACTCTCCGTCCCTCTTTTTTCCCCCATAAGAATCTTGCACATATATCTTCCACCTCTTTAAGCACTGACTTTGGAAGAATGAACATCGAAAGCCAATACTGCAATATTCCATTGATGACTAACTTGATAAGCTGCATTTTCCCAGCATAATTGAGTAGTTCTCCCTTCCAGTCTTTAACTCTGCCAGTGATCTTATCTATCAGACCCCTACAATCTACCTTTGACAATTTACCAGCAGAGATTGGAATACCAAGATATCTCATAGGAAATTGGCCCTCTCTAAATCCTGCCACAGCAACAATCTGCCCTGCTACTAACCTATTCACACCAGCCACATATAGGTCACTTTTATCTGGGTTGAATTGCAGGCCAGATATACTATGGAAACGATCCATGATGCCTCTAACTTGAGCTACTACAGTCACACTTGCCTTAGTGAAAACCAGAAGATCATCAGCAAAGCAAAGATGGGTGAGACTAATGTTTTTGCATTGAGGATAGTACTGAAAAAGACTCTGAGAAACAACTTCAGTAAAAAGATAGTCTAAGCCCTACATTGCAATCACAAACAGGTAGGGTGATATAGGATCACCCTGCCTTAGCCCCCTTCTTGCTGGAAAGTATCCAAACAGAGATCCATTCAGGTTCACAGAAAATCTGGTTGAATTAAAGCACACCATAATCCACCTAATGTAACGATTAGGGAATCCCATAGCAGCCAACATGTCTCCAATATAGGACCATTCCACTGAATCAAAATCTTTCATTAGGTCTATTTTTAAAGCACATCTAGGGGATATATCTTTCTGGTTGTATCTTGAAAGCAACTCATGAGCAAGGATTACATTATCACTAATCATCCTCCCCTTTATAAATGCAGACTGAGAATAACCAACAAGGGAAGGGAGAACAGCACACATCCTATTAGCCAAAACCTTAGAGAGTGCTTTGTAAACTGTATTGCAACAAGATATAGGCCTATAGTCTCTCATACTTGTAGCATTAGGTTTCTTAGGGATCAATGTAATGATAGTTGAATTAACAGAAGGATGTAATTCACCTGAACAGAAGAAATCATTCATGGCATCCAAAACGTCCTCCCCAACTTCATTCCAACACTTCTTGTAAAAAGCAACAGAAAATCCATCAGACCATGGAGCCTTTTCAGAGGCCATCTCAAACAGTGCAGCTTTCATTTCACTTCTTGAGACATCCTGATCAAGCATCTCAATCTGCTCAGGGGTAAGTTTATTCGTAACTAAAGACTGAACAGAAGCATCATTGACATGATTTGAAGTACCTAGCAGCTTAACATAGAAGCTAACTGCAATTCCTGCCATCCCCTTCATTGTATCATGCATGACACCGTCCTCCCCCTAAAGCTGCCTAATAGTGTTTTTTCCATTCCTTGAGGCCACATATCTTGCAAAGAACCTGCTGTTACTATCTCCATGCTTAATCCAAAGTGTTCTAGCTTTCAATCTAAGAATACTCTCCTCGTATGAAACAAGGTCAGCCAATTCAGCCTCACCATCTTTCATATTTCTGATAGCAATCTGCGTGGGATCATCAAACACCACTCGCTTCAGATTCTGCACCACTCTCTTCTTAACCTTAACCCTTTGTTGAATATCTGAGAAGTGTTCACTATTAAGCTTCCGAAGACCAGCTTTCAACTTTCGGAGTTTCGTATACAGGATAAAGAATGGCTTACCTTTAACTTTTAATCTCCAAGCATCATGTAAAACTCTTTGGAATGAAGAGTGCTCCAGCCAACAAGAGTAAAATTTGAAAGGCTTAGGATAAGAAACATCATCTCCCAATCCAGCATGGAGGAGAAGAGCACAATGATCCGAATCTGTGGAAGGGCACACTCTCACTCTACTCTTAATACTCATTTGCCATTCAGCATTCACCAATACCCTGTCCAGTTTCCTAGCAATCAAAGCATTATCCTGGTCATTAGTCAAAGTATAGAACGGGCCCACTACAAGAAAATCCGTCTTTTTGTCGCGGATAAAATCTCTGTTTGTCGCGGATATAACCGCGACAAACCGGATCACTTGAGGATAAGGCTTCCGCGACCAACTAGGCCTATACAACGGAAATGGATATCCGTGACAAACTGGACTCTTCGCGGACAATTTGTTGGGAATATATCCGCGACAAACTAGCTTGACTCAGTCATTGGTTCGCCCAAAGTTTCGAGTCAGATTTTGATTCGATTTATGGTTTGGTCAGTTTTGTCGCGGATACATCCGCGACAAAATACATCCGTCAACTTACACCATCATTTAACGGGACTAATGATTATCCGCAACTAACTGTATGAATTTCCGCGACAAAATTTAAAAAGAATATCCGCGACTACCTCTAAATTATCCGCGACAAACCGTTTATATTTCCCAGTATATTATTTGCCCTGTCCTATATCAGTCCATTTCTTGCACCTGTAGGCAGAAACTAACTCTTAATCATGCATCCACATACATATAACAACATCAAAAATCAAACACAACATCAATAACATACGCATACACATATATTAAAACTAAACATTCTTCAAATTCGAATATACAAAGTGTCAATCTAGTTTAAACTTCAATCTAATACACATAAACATAGTTATTGTATCATGAATTACACACGTTCACAAAACACTACTGACGATCTCCTCCAGAACCATCATTCTCATGGTCATCATCATCCTCATCGTGCGTATCCTCCTCACGAGTCTAAAAAATGTAAGGAATATTTTAGACACAACCACAGACAAGTGAACACGTACAATTAAATGTATTAACTACAAATTATATAACAAACCTCAAATAACGCCGGATGAAATCCACAAAACTCATCTCGTGGAACTGTAGCAGGCGGAACAGGTGGTGTGCTACTGAATTGAGCCATCATCTGAGAGAGTTGAGTCTGCAACTGAGCATCCATCTGTGTCTTGTATTCAGCCATCCTCCGTTCAATCTCTGTATGCATGCGCTCGTCAATTTCAGCACGTAACCTCTCGTACTCGACTTCACTTAGGCGACTTGTGGAGGATCCAGAAGGTCGCGAAGATTGAAAACTTTGCCCAGTTGCTAGCATTCTCAGCTAACATGACATGAGAATACTTAGATTAGAGATTAAGCTATGTTTTCTTAAATCATGCTTCTACTTATGTTTGTAGTACAAGCCTTAGACAGGGTAACACCGTAACCCATAGTGCGAACTCTCGAGCGATGCTCCTTCGTCCCTAAAGCATGAGCTAAACAATCTGTCTCTATATCATCATCTTTGACTCCTTGATCTTGCAACTCTTTAATCCTTTCCTATATTATAAAAAGGAATGAGCTCAAACACATTAGAAGAATAAAAAGGCTTAAACATCTGAAGTTCACACTTACTAATCTTACCGCTACAGCTTTAGCTTCAGGTTGCCGGAATGAACCATCTGCCCTTGAGTTGGCATCTATCCATACATCTCCTCTAGATACCGGTAGCCCTTTGGCCCGACGTTGCTTCTTAATACGATCATATGGTCAAGAGCCTCCTCCGTGATTCAAGATTTGTACACTTCGGTTATGCTTGTTCTTTTTTTTTATTCTCCTGTCATTCATTACAACACAATAGGTTAGATTACATATAATATAAGTAATTCATTGTAAGAGTATCAAGTGATGAATTTACCAATGTCGAAGCCTCTGTCCTAGATGTGATATAAGCACCCCAATCAGTTGGTGATATACCAGGCGGGATATTTGCCAAGTTCTAAGCCATGGTCAGTTTGTCTGAGTAATATTTTTTGAACAGGTCACGCTTTCTCTTTGCCCACCTCTCTCCTACAATCGAGATGATGTACCTGTATAAGATGTCTCTGTGGCCCTCTGGAATACAGAAGATAGGCTGCATGTAAATCATCACATAGTGTTAGTGAAAAACATGAAAGCTGACATAATACATCCATAAGACAGCGACTTAGGGTAATCTCATGAATATTATCAAATTAAATTGCACTACATGTGATTACCTCGAAATAGGTGTCCCAAACCTTCTGCTTCAGCGACTTATCCATGAGTCTCCAATCCCTGAAATGGATGGGGAGGGTATCTGTTTTTCTTCCTACCGGTCCCAAGTACCGACCTAGAAAAGAGAGTGTTGGTCCCCCATCTGGCTTAATGCCATTGTAGCTAGTTAGCATAATTCTCAGCCCATCTGGTAATCCATTTCCAAACACTTCATTTGCGTTCAGATATTTTTTCGTGATAACACCTTCTGCGTCCACAACTTCAACCTCCCAATACCCATCTATTTTATCTTCCATCTCAACAATCTGCTTGCACGTGGGACCTGCAATTGCGTACCAACAGCACTAGCATCTTCATCATCCATAACTGTGAAATCAATGCAAATATTAGGAACAAGTTGATCATAAAGAATGAAAATCTATGGTAAACCAAACTTATCAAGCATAGACTTATCACACTTATCAAGGAGGATAGGAAAGGAAGGGGGCTGGGCTCTACAGTACAGTACTGTGAGGAATCCATTGTAGAGGCATGCAAAAGCAGTGGATTCCATTTGCCAAAAGTGACAACTTTTGTCCATCGGACAATTCCCCATGCATACAATACCCAGTACCACTGTTCACACCATTTCATCATTCATTAAACAAAAACATAATATAACAAAAACATGATATACATATTCATTACATTAGTTTGGTGGTAGGTATAGTAAATTAGTGATTACTAGTCATATAAGGAGGGCTGGCAGGATTAGGGTTTTCAGACAAAAATAACTCAACAGACAAATTCTCAACTTCAACAACAAGGGGAATATGTGCACAATAACACCAACTCAACAACTAAGCACAAACAAAAGAAGATGAATTTAATATCATCCAATGCTTAATAATTGATAACAATGGGGGAATATGTCCATATATCATAATACAGTAACAAGTGGGAATTTCTAACTCTATCCCACACGGACAACACTTCCCTAAAATTCTACTAAGTTATCAAGAACAATACGCAATAACATCCTAATCAAATTCAGCAACCACACCATCTCTGGCAACATTAAAATCATCTATTACATTAAGATTTTGAATAGAAAATGGCAAGCTTTGATGGGTAGAGATCCCTTCATCATCCCCCAACTCATATGAATCTCGTGGTTTTAGATGAATTGGAATACACCACTCTTTCTCAACTTCATCATCAACATAGTACACCATTCTTGCATCATTTGCGCTAATGTATGGTTCATCTGCATCTCGGTCTCCGTTGTCACGAGTGTGACTAAAGTTCAACATGGTAAATCCCAATGCATCTTGTCTTTTCCATGCCGGATTTATGGTATCCGCCCACTTGCATTTGAATAGCGTCGTCATTCGCCCTTCGTAATTCAGCTCCACGATGTCAACAAGTTTCCCATAGTAAAACATGTCACTATGAACTGGAGTCGCATCAGCTGCACTAGACACACTAGTAGTGCCGAAGGTGCCTGACACACCGCTATTCTGTGTTTTTAAAGACTCATCTCGATCGACAGTACGAAAACGGTAACCATTAATATCGTATCCATCATAGCGCTTTGCCATTTCATTTGGACCTCTTGCAAGCATCAGCAGGTCCTTGTTGTGCGTTATACGATCATCATGATTTATCTAATACAACATAATGTAATGTAGAGTTACTATCAGATGAAACTGAAAGTATTTGAAATGATAGAAATTTGTGTTTACATTCACCAAAGCCTTAAACCAATCGACAAATATTAGGTGTACTTCCTTCTCAATAGCAGTTGCGTTTCTCCTTCTACTTCCCATCCGCCGTCTAACTTGTTCTTTGCATTGTCTACAATTTTCAGTGTAGTTTAGATTTCTAATGTGACAACGAACTAGTAATAAATACTTTCAATTAAATTGTACTTCTTACCGCAGAAAGGGCTCAACTAATGCACAATTGATCAAAACATGCCGATGAGCTTGCAGTTTCTCAGTGTCACTCAGTTTGAAAGGTTTCCCATCACCAAGTGGCTTCCTGACAGAGAACATTACTTCAGAGTCTCCATTTGGATTTACTGGATCTTCTGCAACACGTTTTCCCCGATTGTACTTTGTTGCAATGGATTCATCAAAGTACAATGAAGAGAACGTGAAGATTTCTTCCTTAATCCACCCTTCGGCAATGGAACCCTCCGGACGGGCCCTATTACCTACGAATGACTTCAGTTTACCCAAAAACCTACAAAAGAAGATACTAATCATATAACTGAAAGTGTTTTGCTTAGTTACATTTAAACGTCACGACTACATAGTTAAGTACCTCTCAATTGGATACATCCATCGGTATTGGACCGGTCCTCCACGTTTCACTTCATCAACTAGATGGAGCACTAAATTCACCATAACTATGAAGAATGATGGAGGAAATATCATCTCCATGTGACACACTGCCAGTACGAGCCGTTCCTACAACTTATCTAGGTTTGCAGTCGAATGAACTCTTGAATTTAACTGTTTCATGCATGAACTAAATTCCACCAACGCCTTGGCCACAGGCAAGGGCAGCACATTCCGAACAACAATTGGCAGAAGATCATGGAGTAATATATGTGAATCGTGAGTTTTCAAACCAAACATTCTTCGATGTGGCAAGTCAACACATCTTGAAATGTTACTGGCATATCCGTCAGGAAATGAAATTCCTTTCAAAGTTCGAAGCATGATATCAATATCTTCTTTTCTTAGACTAAAAGAAGCAGCTGGACAAGTTTTCCCATCACTAAGTGGCCATAGTTCCTTCCTAATTTTCATCAGTTGCAAGTCTTGTCTTGCCTTCAGATTGTCCTTACTCTTATTTTTGTCATTAAGTAATGTGTACAACAAATTATCGCACACATTCTTCTCAATATGCATCACATCTAAGTTATGACGCAGTAGATTAAACTCCCAGTATGGTAGTTCAAAGAATATACTTTTTTTCTTCCACTGCTCTGCATATGTACCTGGATTCGTCTTACCAGTACTAGTGCTCGCGCTAGTTGCATTCCCCTTTCCAAACTGACTGTTACATTTGCCAATTGCTCTAATATCTTAGTCCATGTTAACATCCTTGGTGGTTCACGCATTTCTACCTTACCATTGAAACGCGACTTCTGAAGGCGGAATCGATGACCAATTGGTAAGAAACGTTGACTACCGTTGAAGCACCATTTCCCATTCTTACTTAGTTTTACCCTTTCTGAATCGAAATTGCACGTGGGACATGCCAACCCACTACCATAAGTATTCCACCCAGACAAGTTCAAAGCCCCGGAAAATCACTTATTGTCCACATAAGCGCTGCTTTTAATGTGAATGTTTCGTTCTTCCACGAATCATATGCTTCAATCCCATCCCACAAAAGCTTTAATTCGTCAATAAGTGGTTGCAGGTAGACGTCCAAATCATTTCCATGCATTTTGGGGCCAGGGATGATACTCGATAACATCAACCCTGTTTGTTTCATACACAGCCATGGTGGGGTGTTGTAAGGAATAAGAACAACAGGCCATGCACTGTAGCTACTACTCATGTTTCCAAATGGATTGAACCCATCAGTAGCAAGTGAGAGTCGTATATTTCGAGGCTCTCTAGCAAAGCTGGGATATGTCCTATCAAAATTCTTCCAAGCCTCAGAATCTCTAGGATGACTACACAAACCTGCTGCACTTGGCTCTGTTGCATGCCAAACCATGCTTTCTGCCGAATATCGACACCTATATAGTCGCTTCAATCGTGGTATTAAGGGAAAGTATCGAAACACCTTCTCAGCAATTAGTTTCTTCTTCTTCCCAACTCTACCACCGACCTTTGTTACCTTATAGCGAGGCGTATTGCACACTCTACACTTGTTATCACCAATGGCATCACCAGTATACAGCATGCAGACATTAATACATGCTGATAGCTGCAGTTTTAGCGGTATCAAGTAACTAATCTACCAAGGTAGACTAGATCGTATTCTACTCGAGGTCTCTTCTTCTTGTCTACTCAAATATGTTGGCAAATTACTCGATTTAAACAGGTTGTGCGTGGTGTGAGTTCCACGACTTCTAATCTAATAAAGCAGGAAAATAAAAGACAGAAAGATTAAAAGGTTGACTAACGAGAAGATAGACGAACTTAGATTTCGAATCCCCCTTGGATCACCAGAGCAATGGCAATCACAAGACCAGCGGTTTTCAATTCTAATTCAATCAATTACTAAGACACCACCATAACTCCTTACCCTTAGGTTTAAGACTGGCGAACGTTCGCTCTATCCATTCTAACTACCAAGATTAACTAGCCGCCCGAGTACGGTCGCCTCTCGCAACGACTTAATTAACTGGTGCAATTACTAATGATTAGTGAGTTACTCTTGCAGTGGATTAACCCTAACCGGTTCCTACGAAAGGCACGCTCCAATTATAAGGTTAATTGTTCAATTCGATGTTCTAAAGTAAGGCGAGCGTTCGCTTCTATCCTTAGCTTAACAAGAATCTAATCTAGGTGATCAATCCAGACAAGAAACATGAACAAGGAAGAACAAATCAAACATGAAAAAGAATGATTGAATTTCGAATCTAATCACCGCCGATCCGTGACCGCTTTAAAGCCCTGGGTCACTTAGGGTTCATCTAATCTAAGCTCTATAAGTTCAGTTACTCATATCAGAAACAAGAGAATCAAAGGCAACAATGAAGATCATCATACAGAGGAAGAACAGATAAGAACTGAAAAACCTAATTCTGACGACTCCCGCGAAGCTTCAATCTCCTGGATCTTCAACTTTAAGCTCCGAGTTCTCCGAGGTGGAAGGATGGCGTCACGATCTCTCCACGATTCTTCGAACTCTCTAAACTCTATCTATCGACCCTAGAGTCGGCTGACTCTCAAAAGTCTGATTTGTGAAAAGATGAATAATGATTCTTGATGATCCTCTTTTTGGGCCGCCGGGTTAAGTATTTATACTTAAACCCTAAGTCGCCGGATTTGGCCTGATATTTTCGCCAAAAATACCTTGGTATTTTCGCCAAAAATCCTAGTGTAAATGGACGGTCCGCCGGCTGCTTTCTCCTGTTCTTTATTTTCGGTTCAAAAACTTTAGGGTTTCGCCGAAAACTTTCTTCACTTGACATCAGCCGGTTTGTGAACATATTTTCGCCGAAAATGCTTGGGGATTTTCGGCGAAAATTCCTTTGTAAACCGGGCATGAATTTTCTGAACTTGATTGACTCCTTTGATTGATTCTGGTGCAATCCCTCAAGGTTCCAACACTTTAGACACGTCCATGGCTACTTTATTTGACGGCAAAAACCTGTGCTAACGTAAAAACACTAGAAACCCATCAAATAGACCCGAAACGGGCCAAGGTAACACAAATGGCACGAGATAGGGCAATTGATTGAATATTCGTTATTCTACCCTAAAAACCATGTCTTAAGCAAGGAAATGTTGCTTAAATGAGGCTGATAATCACGTCAAATCGAGTGTCATCAAATACCCCACACTTAAGCTTTTGCTTGTCCTCAAGCAAACTGAACTAGAAACACACTCAAATTCACAAATGACACGAGATTAAACTGAGATTCAATTCTACCAATTTGGTTTAGACTGTTCCACGTAGAAAAGGTGACCTACACATGCAAAAACGTCAACCAAACAAGTTTCGATCTCACTGTTTTCTGCACACTTCAAGTAGTAGTTTCAATAAAGCTCGTTTCAAGGCAAAACAGTTAATCATGATTAACCGACTACGATAACACCAATTCTAATCAAAAAGACTTTAAGCTCTAGCCATGATGTGGATGCGGAGTAGGAATAGGGACGTGGCTATCAACTCAACTTCATCCGTTTCTAGATCTGTGCGTTACATGTTCTAGCTAGGACTGATTTAAACAACAATTTATTTCAAGTTTCAACTTCTTCGTTTAATTTATTTACTGCATACTAGTGCTCGATACCAAACACTTCACTTAGGTGTTGGACCTGTCTAGCTCACAGTATTTGTGCTTATGCTAGTGCTCAACCAGAACACTTCACTTAGGTGTCGGGCTTGCCTAGCTTTATTTTGAGCACTTTAAAGAATTTAACAATTAATTCGAACAACTCAGTTTACTTGATTTAACCATTTAGTCACTTAATCCTAGCTAGTTATAACTTTTTACACAAGATTTCGAATTGGATTTCCGTCTAATCGCAAGCCACAATCACAGGTGATCAAATATGGAGTGAAAAACATGGAAGAAGCTAGCATTTATCATCTTAGAATGGTGTTATCGAGCTTTGTGATTAACAAACCATATAATTCAATTAATTCAAGTTCAACTACAAGAGTGATTTATGATCTGTTCTAACCTAGACTCATTTAATATCAGTTCTAACACGTTGGTTACAGGTTCTAAGTGGAACAGTCTAGATGTCATTGATCAAAATTGAAGTCAATTTAACATCAAAAGTCAAGAATTGAGCAATTCTATGCTAAAGAAATTTTAAAACTGAACCACGGAATCACAGAAAATCAAACAAGATCATGCATAATCCTAGAATCCTACCCACACTTAAACGGTTCTGTGTCCTCACAGGACTAAACTAGAATAGAGAGATACGAAGAACCTGTGACGAGATGGTCGGTGTAGTGGATGAACACGGATAGCCCGGAGCGGAGCGGAGTAGCTACTTGAGTTCCTACAAAAACAAAAAAACAAAAAAAAGATCAAAAGGATACCGGGACAAGTGTCCCGGATCCACACATAATAAAAGTCGAACAAAGAAGGTTAAGGGAAAATTTAAAAATATTTTGACGATTGAATGAGAAACTGAAAGAAGGAAGAGAGAGAGGGTGAATCCGGATTTTAATGTGAATAGTTTGGGTGATTTTCAAAAGAGTTTTCGGCGAAAATAAGAGGGTGTTTTCACCGAAAATTTTAGTTCAAATGCACTGCCAGGTTTTTCAAGTGTGTTTTCGCCGAAAGTAACCATATGTTTTCGCCGAAAATAAGCGTTAAAATCACTACCTGGTTTTCAAGTTCAATTTTCGCCGAAAACATTATAAATTTCGGACCGAAAATATGAAACAGGGAGATTCAGTGAAAACCAAAAGCAATTTCGCCGAAAATGGGGTTGAATATTCGCCGAAAATTTTGAACTACTCTGGTGAAAATATTTTCGCAAAACTGGCCAACTTCAGAAAATCACAGTTAAATCCACAAAAATCGGAACGACCTCACTCAACTTGCGACTGACTCTATGACACACAGATTCTACACGAAAAATAATAAATCAAACAAACTGACACTTTTGGCTCCCCTGAACCGACTCTAAAATACTAAGTTCGACAAAAAATTAAAAACAGACTCCAGCCGTGGGTTGCCTCCCACGAAGCGCTCTCTTTTAACGTCCTTGAGCCGGACGGTACCTGTTAGGGACCCCAACTCAGAAGCTCCTTGAAGTCAATCGTCTTCTTCAAGGTGTGCGGTTGAGTGCCATGTAGCACTCCAGAAAGGTGATGCAGCCGGTAGTGCTCCAATAGATCGCGATTCTGGTTGGATGACCAGTTCTTCTTGAATTCTCCTTCTAGATGAGGAAAGAGGTAGTACGGCGTGGCATGGTCAATGAGGTCCATCTTCTCCACCTGATGCTCATCAAGAGGTCTCTCAGGTTCGAGTGTGTATACTTCCAAATCCTTGACGTCTTCGATTCCCACGTGCTCGTCTCTGGCTTGATCTATAGGTTGACTTGGCGGAAACTCAATTGAGGATATCTCCTCGATTTCTTCGTGCTCCTCTTCAGCTTCAACTTCAAGATGGATTGGCTCTATGTCTTCATCAACCACCACCGCCAAGGATTGTTCTAGCTCATAATAGTCATGGATAGGATCATCATCTTCTTCTTCGAACAGCTCTTGAGCGTCTTCTGTGATTAACTGCTTTGGTTGCTCGAGCTTGATGTCCGTCGCGAGATGAGCTTGTAGCATTGAAGAGATATTATCCAAGGCAGATTGGGTTCTCGACGAGCATTGTTGATGTTCATGAAGCATCTCTTGGTTATCTCTAGCGCCTCTTCGATGCTCTTGTTGGTGTGTCTCTTGGTAACCTTGTAGCATTGAAGAGATTTTATCAAAGAGGGAGTCAAATCTCGCCGTTTGTTGTTGTTGTTGATGTAGCATCTCTTGGTAATCCTCAATATTCGGTGCTAAATTGACGCGCCACTCTTGGTACTGGTCATCCCACCTGTAATCCTGCATAATCAAAACTCAAAAGCACTACCCAGGTAAATCATGGAAATATGGAGGAAAATTAAATGGTAAGGCGGAAAGGTAGAAGAATAATTTGCCAACTCTTCTTTCAAACAATTAGAAGAGTCCCCGGCAACGGCGCCAATTTGATAGCTGCAGTTTTAGCGGTATCAAATAACTAATCTACCAAGGTAGACTAGATCGTATTCTACTCGAGGTCTCTTCTTCTTGTCTACTCAAATATGTTGGCAAATTACTCGATTTAAACAGGTTGTGCGTGGTGTGAGTTCCACGACTTCTAATCTAATAAAGCAGGAAAATAAAAGACAGAAAGATTAAAAGGTTGACTAACGAGAAGATAGACGAACTTAGATTTCGAATCCCCCTTGGATCACCAGAGCAATGGCAATCACAAGACCAGCGGTTTCCAATTCTAATTCAATCAATTACTAAGACACCACCATAACTCCTTACCCTTAGGTTTAAGACTGGCGAACGTTCGCTCTATCCGTTCTAACTACCAAGATTAACTAGCCGCCCGGGTACGGTCGCCTCTCGCAACGACTTAATTAACTGGTGCAATTACTAATGATTAGTGAGTTACTCTTGCAGTGGATTAACCCTAACCGGTTCCTACGAAAGGCACGCTCCAATTATAAGGTTAATTGTTCAATTCGATGTTCTAAAGTAAGGCGAGCGTTCGCTTCTATCCTTAGCTTAACAAGAATCTAATCTAGGTGATCAATCCAGACAAGAAACATGAACAAGGAAGAACAAATCAAACATGAAAAAGAACTGATTGAATTTCGAATCTAATCACCGCCGATCCGTGACCGTTTTAAAGCCCTGGGTCACTTAGGGTTCATCTAATCTAAGCTCTATAAGTTCAGTTACTCATATCAGAAACAAGAGAATCAAAGGCAACAATGAAGATCATCATACAGAGGAAGAACAGATAAGAACTGAAAAACCTAATTCTGACGACTCCCGCGAAGCTTCAATCTCCTGGATCTTCAACTTTAAGCTCCGAGTTCTCCGAGGTGGAAGGATGGCGTCACGATCTCTCCACGATTCTTCGAACTCTCTAAACTCTATCTATCGACCCTAGAGTCGGCTGACTCTCAAAAGTCTGATTTGTGAAAAGATGAATAATGATTCCTGATGATCCTCTTTTTGGGTCGCCGGGTTAAGTATTTATACTTAAACCCTAAGTCGCCGAATTTGGCCTGATATTTTCGCCGAAAATACCTTGCTATTTTCGCCGAAAATCCTAGTGTAAATGGACGGTCTGCCGGCTAGCTTTTCCTGTTCTTTATTTTCGGTTCGAAAACTTTAGGGTTTCGCCGAAAACTTTCTTCACTTGACATCAGCCGGTTTGTGAACATATTTTCGCCGAAAATGCTTGGGGATTTTCGGCGAAAATTCCTTTGTAAATCGGGCAGGAATTTTCTGAACTTGATTGACTCCTTTGATTGATTCCGGTGCAATCCCTCGAGGTTCCAACACTTTAGACACGTCCATGGCTACTTTATTTGACGGCAAAAACCTGTGCTAACGTAAAAACACTAGAAAACCATCAAATAGACCCGAAACGGGCCAAGGTAACACAAATGGCACGAGATAGGGCAATTGATTGAATATTCGTTATTCTACCCTAAAAACCATGTCTTAAGCAAGGAAATGTTGCTTAAATGAGGCTGATAATCACGTCAAATCGAGTGTCATCACATGCATCTATCTTTGTGTAGTTCAGTCCGAGCGCATTAATGGTCTTTTTGGCATCATAACTTGAGTCCGGAAATTTTGCAAAGTCGAATGCCTCCCGAAGCAAATCCAATATCATTGACATAGCTTTCTCACTAATCTTGTGCATGTATTTTATATGATACAAACGCAACAAGAATGACAACTTGGAAAACTTTGTCGCTCCAGCATATAGCGGTTGTTCACCATCTCTAATAAGACGACAAAAAACATCATCTGATTGTGGAGTTGGTTGACTTGGAACTTATGGGTCAGTAATAGCCGCGGGGGGGGGGGGGGGGGGGGGGATCCTCTTCCATAGCTGAAGATGTCTCAACCCCTCTTCCATCGCACACATTAGGGACACAATCAGTAATCACTCCAAATGCATCGTTTACTAAACGTTGATAATTGTCTTGTCTATTGGACATGTGCTCTTCCACCACAATTGTTGTATTGGTAGGAATGAATTGTATCACATCCTCTCCGTGGTGAATCCAATTGGTGTACTCCCTTGAAAATTGTGTATCAATAAGGTGACGCCATGCATCAGCTCGTTTTTGCCACTTTCTCACTTTACATTTTTTGCAGGGGCATAGGATATGCAACCCATCAGCAGAGTTTGAAAAAGCAAAGTCCAAGAAGCTTTCAATTCCGTCCCAATATTCTTGACGGATTCGCGGCAAAGATATCCAAGACTTATCCATGGATAATCTGAACTCCTACTTACTGAGGGAAATAGAGAAGTTAGAATACTCAAATTGGTACCAAGAGTAGAGTTTTTTAAGTTAGACCCTAGTAATCCTAGCTAAAATATTACACTATAACTTTAAAATAGAAAAACAAGATGGTTAGAAGTGAATCCCTATTGTGACGAAATTCAAAAGCCATGGATGAAAATAAATGAAATCTCTCTTTGTGACCATTAACAAATTTCTCAATAGCCAGTCTGACCATTTCATTCTAATCCTCCACACTAGTGATAATTTTGTATTAAATAAAAGGAACCAGATCAACATATTATCACCACATCTTGCAATTCTAGTAAGGAATAGGTGTCATGGCACAGTCCAAAATATAGTAAGACATGGCTTAAAATATTCACTATGTTTCCATAATGCTAAATCAAACAAACATTTAACCAACTAATCAAATTATTCACGAAAATAGGGCGCTTAATGAAAGTTATAATAAAAAGGTAATACCTGCACGAACTCTGGAAAGATAGATACCTGCAAGTAATACAATACCCACATAAGCATACAGTTTTATACTTTTATTACCTTCTTGGTTGTTATATGTGTGGATTTAAATGAATTTTATACTTTAGTGGATAGATACCTGCAAGTTGTATACTTTTGTGGATTTAAATGAATTTTATATGGTTGTTATATGTGTATGAAATATGAATGTGAAAACAGTGGAATCAGGATACGATTCTATAACCATACTTCATTCTAACAAAAAAAGAAAGGCAATAAACAATGGATAATTACTTTTTGGGATTGCAAAAAATAACCAGAAAGTTCCAGACGGGGGTGGAGAACTAGTGGTTATTGGAATGAACCCATTCAAACCATTCATGGAGGTTGGAGTCATCTCAAGTATTGTACCCCCATAGCTAATTAGCTTGTATATATATCCAATTATCAACATGTCAGTGTTTGGATTTATGATGGACAGAACATGGCTTCACACCATATTCGGTGTTGAATTAGCCCTTCTCCTATGGCTTTTCTTAATAAGACTAGGTAACAACATCTTGCCACTTGAACCTTTTACCTATGCATACACGCACCATACACGTACATCCACACCATATGCATATACAATGAAAGTGAGTTTTGGATTAGATGGATTAATATCATTGATTGATTTGTCTTTCTAGAGCTGCTTATCGACACCATTATCGTAAATTGTAGACGAAAAAATGATATGAAGTTGTAAATATTGTGATAACTTATTCTAAAACTCAACTTTTTTATAGTAGAACTACAAATTGAGCTCATATTATACTTGTCATGACTTTTGAATTAGTGAAGTTCGAGTTAAACTCGAGCCCACCTCGCCGAGAATAATGAACAACCAACACTCAAATCGTCTCAATTTCTAAACGAGTTTCAAATTACTAGCTCGAGATCGCTCAAACGGGAGCAAGCCGAGCTTCAAGTTGGCAAAATTCAACTCGGTTTGGGTCGTGAGAATAAGGACAAACAAGTTAAACTAAGAGATTTGTATGGTAGTTAGGCATCCCCTAATACAGAATTTTGTCACATTTTATACACTGAGGCGGTGGGGACTAAACAACCACATGATTAACAAATGGTTTTCATGAAGAGCCATCCAAAGATTAGGGGCTATTCTATTTTGTGCCCCTAGTATTGTACATTGCAGACATAAGGACGAATTGGATTGTTTGATGAGAAGAAATGAATTGCAGTTGCAGACACCATTATCTTACGTCTGTTCCTAAGGTTAATTAATATTCCCCCATCAACATAGACGATGCATTTTATTTTTAGTATATTATTCTTCTTATTGCACGGGTTCACACGAAAAAACCAGACACAGCAGAGCATCATTCACAGGCAAGATCAATCAAAAATAGGTATTTCAAGTTACCGGGAATTCAACAAGAGAAAATCCAAAATTGAAGAAACAAAAACCTAAAAAGCGACATGAATAAATAGAAGAGAGAATCAATTACCTTGAGAAAGTTGGGGCGGAAGAAAGCTAGGTCGGAAGAAAGCTGGGGCAGAAGAAAGCTGGGGCGGAAGAAAGCTTCGGAGATTTGATTAAATGGAGTAAGGAACTGTTGGGTTGCTCGTCACCGTCGCACTGCTGGTATCGACCATTGAACCAGGTAGGAGATCTACGAACAACAGGGGAAGCTATTTCACCATGTTTGCTAGAAAGAAACTCTTTTATATGATGAGAAATGTTACCGGAGGAGAATAAGGCCGGTGGGAGCCGGAAGAAAGGGAAATAAAGGCCTTGTGAAAGGGGTTTCCGGAGGTCAGATGTTGTAGGAATCTGGTGCAGTTTTCGACGGCGGAAGTGAGGCAGTTGTGGAGGTCGTCAACATGGCTGCTCCGGAGAGGGCTTCCTTAGAATAGGGCGGCTTCTTCTATGGCGATTCAATGGAGGAGAGAAGGGGGAGAGAAAATTTCAACTGTCGCGATGGAGAGAGACCGAAGGGGAAAAAGGTTTTGTTCAGGGTTTGTCGCGGATATATTATGACATCCGCGACAAACATAGGTTCGATTCTGATTTGGTTTGGTTTTTAAGGTACAAGTTTGGTTTGGTCAGGGTTTGTCGCGGATAGTGGTTAAATAACCGCGACAGGTTTGTCCCTGATAATTTAGTCGCGGAAATTTGTTAATAAAACGCGATTAGTTAGTCGCGGTCGTGTTTTTCGCGGATAATATAGTATGTCCGCGACAAACTTAGTCGCGGAAGCTATCCGCGACAAAAAGATGAATTTTGTTGTAGTGGCCCTGTGAGGAATGTTCAGTAAAATTTGCAGCACCAACAAACCTCTGGAAGTCATCCATACCAGTGAATGAAGAGGGAGAGTTTGAAGCCTCTGAAACGTCAAGAAGTGCATTATAGTCTCTCGCAACAAACCATGGAACACCAGCGAGCATTAGAGAGAGGATATCACTATAAAGAATATTCCTCTTAGTATTATCATTCACAGCATGTACTATAGTACCTATGTAAGGGACTGGCATGTTAATAGAAAAATGTATAAACTGAGAGGTTGTATGAAGGATCGTGATAGGAACATCCTTTCTCCATAACAGCCAAACTTTTCCCAAATCATTCTCAAAACAGAATTCTGCTACCCAACCAGGAAAACGAGCAGCATACAACTCTTGAGTCTTATTCCTCCTGATCCTAGGTTCTAGGATAGCAACAACATCCACCTTTTCTGTTTCAATATAACTTTTCAAGGTGTCAACCTTACTTTTCTAATTAAAACCTCGTATATTCCAAATACAGAAACAAATCATTTCTTAGTTTGCTGACGAGTCTTGACTCCACTACCCTTACCTTTACCTCTCCCACGAGTAGTAAAGCGTGTACCATTCTCTATAAATTCACCAAAGGTAGGCTTCTCTGGCAACTTAACAACTTATGTTACCCAACCTAATCCCACTCTATCTGTGACCTCCTCAGCATCCACATTAGAACCAGAAATCTCATCTTCATCCCATTCCTCCACCAAAGCTCCAAAGCAGAAGCATGAACCTCAATGCCAACGACAGGGCTCTGAGCAGCACTTACCTCCACTTCAAAAGAAGCCTTGGCAGGGCTCAGTTGACTAGGAGGATCCTCCACTTCCTTAGAAGTCTTAGAACCAGAACCTAATCCCCCTCCAGCCTCCAAATCATGGGAGCTTTCAGATACACTCACCTCCCCTTCCGATGAAGGTTTAGCTGATGCATCCTCCTGCTCACCATTATATGTACAAAGCTTAGGCTGGGATGTCGCTGACCAGACTTTCTCTACTCTCTTATAAGCTCTAGCTTGTGGAAAACCACTGCAATAGCCACAACTTCTCCACGCCCCAAATGAACCTTCAATTCACTTTTCATATTACTCGACTCACCACGAAGAACACACACCTTTACATTAAGGCCTTCGCGGACTGGCTTATGGATTGGCTTACCATACTGACTTGTCATCCAGCTGATGCCTTCCTCTGTTAACGGAGTCGGTGGAACTTTGCAGAAAGAAATCCAAAATGGTTTAGCCTTAAGAGATAAATCTAAAGGCTGAATATCTTGGTACCACTTCCTAATCAACATCGGGTGGTGATGAATGTGCCATGATCGTGCTAGAACCCAATCATAAGTCTCAATTGAAGGTAGAGAAAGGAGCGAAACATGAACCAATTATCCATATCCCCAAAGGCAATTCAAGGTCGATAAGATTACCTTAATCGGAGGCATAGAGTCCCTACAAATTGCGCCACCACCGTTGATTCCAACCTTTTCACTCCAAGATCAACCACCAGCTGAGGAATCTGCAGAACTCCGTCTACATAAGAAGACTCTTGAGGTTCCACATAACGCAGATCTGAACTTGAACTCGCAGCTATCTGAGCCCATGACTTAGATGGAATCCCTCCAGCTGATGAAGTAGCAACCGAGGAAGAAGCCATGGGAGCAAGAGAGCCCCCATGGGGAAGCAAGAAAGAGGACTACGCCAATGGAACAGTAATGAAGCTTCAGAGCTTTTTCAGAGAGCTTTTTCTGAGAGCTTTTTTCCCTCCAATTAATTCAAATTTCAACTACAAGAGTGATCTATTATCTGTTCTAGCCTAGACTAATTTAACATTAGTGCCGACACGCTGGTTACAGGTTCTAAGTGGAACAGTCTAAGCGTCATTGTGAGAAATTGAAGTCAATTTAACATTGCAAGTAAAAAATAGAGCATATTTCAATAAGAGGAATCACACAAATACAGAAATAGCAACCCTCACAAATATCATCTCACCCCACACTTAAATCAGACATTGTTCTCAATGGACCATATAAAAAGAGAAGAAAAGTGTATGAGGGGTACTGAAAAGTGACTATGAGGGCGTCGAAGAAGGCGTGGGCTAGACATCAGAGGCATAACCTGGAATAGAATTATGGAAAATTCTATATTCATAACTTGAACACAATAGTAGGAGAGGATTCATCACACAATTAGAGCATCTTGAATACAAAAGACTCGGCTGACTCACAACTACAAAAGTTTGACACTGACTTAGAACAACATAAACTGACACAAAGAAAGAAACAAAATGTACAGAGTTCTGCATGATAAGAAAAATAAAGGAAAATCCTGAAAACACTAGGATCACTTAAAAATCCTCAATTTCCTCTCAATTAATGCGACTCGTAGCTACAATAGTCAACTTCTAGATAACCGGCCACCGCACTCGATCCTCCACTTAAATCTAGGCAACTCCCTTGCCCTTGCGAAGGTGCAGAGTTTATCCTATCGCGCTTGATCTCCGGTTCTTCCCAACCTGAAAAGAATAGCACACTAAATGCAAAGTTTAGCATTCTAACGAGATGAGGTAGTGCATATAAACACACCAAACAATCGAACATAACCATATGAATCAATTGAGCAAAAGGGGATTATCGAATAATGGCACACAACAAACACCAAAGAAAAATCCAAAAATGGTATGTGAAATGCCAACAATTGAAATCAAAACCCCCTAAACACATAACAAGGTTTAAAATAACACTTAGCAAAATGAACATAATCGAGCATTTAACCAACAAAATAAGGAAATGACATTACTCAATCAACAACTAGTCATAAATCGAGTAACAAACACATCCAAGTCAGCCAATCCATTCACATATGCTAAGGCACAAAGTCAAGAAACCGAGATAATCAAAAGTGTGCTCGCTTCATCATTTAAGCATAGTAAATCCAAAGGCAATTGAGAACAAGCATTCAAACACATTCATAATCATCACAAGATCAGTCTCGAAGCAACAATTTATCCAAATTCGTCCATATGCAAAAATCCCCATTTTCGAGTAATGTCGGTATGAAAAGTCCAATGAAATGCACAATTGGAGGGGCAAACGATATCGAAACGATCTCGATTCAAAATATAAACTCAATATACCACTAATTTCAATAATATCAATTTCACAAATCCATAACTTTGAAAAACTAGGGTTTTAGTCAAGAACACACAAAATCGGATTTGTACCTGCAAATCAAAATTAGATGGGGCAAATCACTGAAATAATGGTCTAAGAGGTGGGGAGGTCGAGTTACATACCTGGAATTTGACTCAAACCACTCGAAAAAAGAGAAACAAATCAAAATGAGCTATTTGGGTGGTTGGGGTCGTGGGTTGCTGTTGTGAGTGTTGTCGGTGGTCGGCTGTCGGCGCTCCTAGGCTGATAGAGGGACGTCGAGGGCATGTTATGAAGCCGATGCTGGTGGTCGGGGTGGAGGGTGGCGACGTCGATGATAAGGGAGCCAGTCAGTGAGCGTCGGAGATGGCTGGCGGCGGCGGCTGGTGTTAGTCGTTCGGCGAGCGGGCGGCGGTGGTAATGGTAATATTGGGTGGGTCAATTTTTTATGTGTCGGGGGTTTTGGTTCAAAGAATAAGATGGAGATGGGAGAGTTGAGAGCTTTTGGGGGAGAGAGATAGGAGAGGAGAGAGAGTGTAATCTAAAAAATGAAAGGGAAAGAAGGGACTTACCCCTGATTTTCGAGCTTACACGGCGTGTAAGCTATTTGCCTTGTAAGTTTACACGGTGTGTAAGCTCTTACACGGGAGCTTACAAAGCTGTGTAAGCCTACTATGTTTTTTGCTCTCTTTGGGGCCAAAATCTGAATTTTTGCCACCTTTTTGACAATTTGGTCACTCTTTTTCCTACAAACAATATTTTTAACCCAAATAACACCACAAATATATATTTTTCAACTATTTTATTTCATCCAGGATCAACCGACTCGACACAAAACTCATAAAATGACTCAAAAGAAATAAAAAAATGACTCCAGCCTTTGGTTGCCTCCCGATAAGCGCTCTCATTTAACATCCTTGAGCCAGACGATACTTGGGTGAGGATCAAGAGGCGTCCCAACTCAGGACTTCCTTCACACTAGCATCAGAATCCCTGAAGTACGGCTTAGGTGCACCTCCATTTAAGAGAAATCACCTCCCATCAGCGTGAGTAAGCTGGGTTCTACCGTCGGAGAGGGTGCTAGTGACCTCAAATGGCCCAAATAAATCCTTCAGGCGTATATTCTCGTCTGGTGGTTTGGCGGATGATGGGGGTCAACTGGCTTCCAAGTCACTTTCTTATTCACTTTGCACACCTTTTCTCCATCTCCATGATCTTCAACTCGTCAAGTTCCAGCAGTGGGTGCCTTCTGCTCCTCTTTCTCCCTTGTCTTTTGTGCCGGAGCCTTGTTCTTTGAATGGGTAGTCTGCTCAAGTCCTGTCATACACATCTTTGCATAAACGCTAGACTTCCCATTAGTACTAGAGTTGGCCGAGACCAAGTCCACATAATCAATAGATAAACAATAAATCTCTTGGGTAGCAGAATATTCATATCGTTCTTGAGGCAAAATGTAACACTATCCTTTTCGACCCTTAAAGTCAACAAGCCATGCTTGACATCAATAGTCGCGCCAGCTGTTGCTAGAAAGGGACAACCTAAGAGAAGAGTCACGTCTACCTCTTGGGTATCCATCACAACAAAATCAGCTAAAATGGTGAACGGGCCACAACGAACAGGCACATCCTCTATTATTCCCCTAGGTGTCTTTACAGATCTATCAGCTAACACAAGATGTAAACTATAGGCTTCAATTCTCCTAGATTTAGTTTTTTCATATAGGCATGTAGGCATGACATTTATGGAAGCACCTAAATCAGCTAAGCTACGTTCAATTTTAATACCATTAATAGTGCATGGTAAAGTAAAAGAACCAGGATCGTGACACTTAGCTGGAGGGGGAATGGATGGTGAGCGGTAGAGGATGGCATATCACTCCTTGTTAAGGGAGATAGAAGAAGCCTCTCCCTTCTTCTTGTTCTTCGTAAAATCTTTGATGAACTTCCCAAGCTGTGGTATCATCTCTACATCATAAGTGAGTGGCATCTTGAGCTCCGTGTTCTTCAAGACTAAGTACCACCTCTTATATTGGGGGTCAAAGGTCTTTGACTTCATTGCCTAAGGAAACGGGATCCTAGGCTGATATATAGGTAGGATAGGCTCAAGAACCAGCTTCGAATGAGGCGGGGTAGTCACCTCTTCTTCTTCTTCTTCTTCTTCTTTTTACTCTTCCTCAGCCATGATATCTTCGATCTCTGCCATGTCTATGACGATATCATCGGGAACCATGACCGGATCAGGGGTTGCATGATCAGCTAGTTGCTTGCCACTTCTTGTCGAGATGGCCTTGACCTGCTCATTCATTGGGTTTGGATCTGTCTGGCTCAGTAACTGACCCATGGGGCGACCACTAGAGAGGAGGCCGATGATGTTGTTGAACTGGTCTTCCATCCTCTATCCTTGAGCTATCTAGCCCTGATTCAAGGCAGCTTGAGCCTTGAACTAGTTGTCATGGTCGTCAAGTCTGGCCATGATCAGGTTGAGCTTCTTGTCTATCTCGCTCTCCCTGGATTCCTGTTGCATTGTCCTTTAGGGTTGTCGTCCTCTGGTGAGCCCAGGTGGTCCTTGATAGTTTGTGTTGGCATACTGATTCTGGCGGTTGTCAGGTGCTGAACCGTAGTTTCCTTGATTCTGGTGTGGTAGCTGACAAGCTCCATTGGATTGATTTACCGGTTTGTTCTCTTGGAATGACCTAGATGGTCAACCAGTCTGATTCTCATTTGCTCTAGAATTGTAAGGAGGACGCCCTTGGAAGTTTCCTTGTTGATGCTGTTGTTGAGGTTGTCTGAATTGGCGGTAGTCGGAGTATCCTTATTGGTTGTTGATGAAGCCTTGACCAATAAAATCAATTTCTTCCACATAATAGACACCTACTTTTCCAAAATTATGACAGCTTCCTCCTTTGTGCGTGTATGTGCCACGCCACTCACAGTCAGCGATAAAGACAGAGGCTGATGGCGGATTGGTGATGGGTGCTCCTACTTTCTTGAGATGCTTGTACTTCGGTCTTGATCTACTCTTCTAGACCCAAATGGTTCTTTGCTCCTTCAGATTGCCTCTCCCAATTTCAGGACTTTGAGGTACTAGTAGAAAAATGAAGGAGAGTAGGTTCTGGAGTGAGGGCGGTGCTCTCACCTTCAGCTGAGGAGTTCACCCACTTGGCAGACTCCGTGTTCATCCCTCTGGCAAAGATTTAGCTAGTTGTCATTGCTCGAAGCCATGATGAGGGAAGTCAAAGAGGAGTTTTTGGAATTCATTCCAAGCATCATAGATGCTAACTCCATCCTTCTGTCAGAAGCTGGCAATGCTATAATTGTATGTTGTCGTTCTGGATGGAGGGAAGTATTCCTCCAGGAAATCTTGAGCGAAGTTGTCCCATTGGGTGTAGTGGCCTGGTGGTTTGCCATTGAGCCATCTCTTGGTGGCACCATGTAATGAGAATGGGAATGCACGCAAGCAGAGAGTGTCCTGTCGAGATTCCCATACTTGAAAGTGGCACACATAGTGAGGAAATCTGCAAGATGAGTGCAAGGATTGTCATGTGGCCTCCCTTCAAACTGAACATCTCCAGAGATCATGCCCAGGAACGAGATCTTGATCTCATAGTCCTGATCTTCTTCAGTTACTGGAACAGAGATGTTTGACCGGACGCTAGTCGCACTCAGTTTATTGTAATTCGTTATGGTACGTGGAGCTGCCATTGGAGGATGTGGTGGTAGAGCGGTGTGAGGAGTGGATGGTGGTGAGCTGGAAGACTTAGGAGATGAGGATCGGTTAGTACTTGCTTCTTTCCTTGTTGTTGCTTTGCCGGTAGGGAACTGCTAAGAACGTCTATGCTCTTACTCTCGATAGATTTGAGCTGAGAACGAGTAGCTGGATGGTTCATATACCTACATACAATTAAACAAAAACAAAAACAACCGGTGTAAAATCAAAGTGTGATGGAAAGTGAAAAGATGGAAGGTAGAAGAATAATTGCCAACTCTTCTTTCAGACGTCTAAGAAGAGTCCCCGACAACGGCGCCAATTTGATAGGCTGTAAAATAGCGGTCAAATACTAACCCACAAGAGTATGATAGATCGTATTCCACGGAGCTATTCTTCACGTTTACACAAAGGAATTAACAACTACTCGATTAAAACAAGTTGTGTGGTGTGAGTTCCACGAGATTTCTAATACTAACATACAAAGAATGAAAATAACTAATTAAAGCTTAACAGGTTGATTGATTGATTGGGTTTCAATTAATGGAAAATTAACTTAGATTTCGAATCCCCTTAAGATCATGATATGATCCCACAATGCTGCCCTGATGCCAATTGGTATTCCTACACCCCACCAGGGTCACCTGACCGAGATAAGACCCTAGGACCTAACAAGAGGCATATAGAGCCTAGGGCAGGCCATCTTCAAGCTCTAAAGCCAAGGTACACCCTGAAATATCGACTAAGTCCTTCCCTTGCGGGTAGAAAGGCTCCACGAGATGGAATGCTATTCCAGGCCATGCTGCTGGCCGAGGATATAAGCCCTAGCAAGGAAGAAAAGCCTCAGCCTGCTCCTAGCCTGACCTCCAAGAGCCCTGAAGAAGAAGTCGGTCCCTTGAGTGACCCTCTAGAAGCATTTTTGGAGTATAGAAGGAAAAGAGCCCAAGAATACTTGGCCTGGAGAGGAGAGCTTCCAAGGATTGACCCTGAGCCGAGCCATGAGAAGAAGTGGAGTCCTTGGCCCCGAGGCATGACACTTAGACCGACCCAACCCCCGGAGAGCTACATAGGAGCTACTTGGAGGCCTACCTAAAGCTTAAAGAAGAAGGCCCGAGCGAAAATGGAGAAGGCCCAAGGAGAGGCCAGCCCCGAGCCATAGACCGGCAGCCGGGCCGATCCGAGGAATTCCATGAAGTCAGCCACGAAGACCAGGCCTCTTGGGCGAGGCCCTTGCCCTGGACCAGCTCGACGCACCAGGCCGCGCGACCGCCACCCGTATCAGGCCCACCGGGCCGCCACCGCCGCCAACCGGCCCGAGCAGCCGAATTCTGCCAGATTAGGGTTTTGAGTGTTTTAGTCCTATTTTGAGTTGTATTTTTGGTTTTAAAGATTATTTAATTATTTTCCTTTTTAGTAGGATTATTAGGGTTTTAGGATTCTTTTTAGAGTAGGACTCTTTATTTTATTCTTATTTAGGAAGTAGTGTTTAGGGAGGAGAGCTTGTTCCCTCACCTATATAAGGAGGCCATCGGCCACCCTTTGAAACAACAACTTTTATGAAATAAACAACCCCTTTTGATAGAACTTTGTTCTTGAAACCCCTTATTGTATCTGCATGTTGCGATACTGAAGGATCGACTTATCATCAAGAGCGTCCATCTCTTGGCGTGGCGTCTACGACTTGATATATAGCTAGCGGGTCAAAGTCCTCTCCATCCTCGGTTCCCGACGGTTCTACCTCGTTGCACGATAATCAACTTGCGGTGTTCAAGGGTCGTATGTCCACGGTTGCAGCGGTTCACATCAGATCACCAAGGCATTGGCAATCACAAGACCGACATGTTTCTGACTTAAGTCATTCAGTTCTTAATCTCCGTTGTAGCTCCTTACCCTTAGGTCTAAGTCCATGAACGTTCGCTACTATTGAACTAGCTACCAAGATCAATTATCTGTCCGTGCGTTCGCTTCTGCAATGGATAACTTATTGGTGCACCTGAATTGGTTTTAGTGAGGTATTCTTGAAACAGATTAACCATAAACAGTTCCTACGAGAGGCATGATTCCATTGAATAGGTTAATTGATTGATTTGAAGTCCTAAAACAAAGCGAACATTTGCCAACTCTCCTTATTTTAACAGGAAACTAATCTAGGTGATCAAGCTAGAAAAAAAAACACAAATTAAGAACAAATCAATTATGAATAAGAAACTGATTGAATTAAGATCTAATTACTGCCAATCCGTGACCGCTTTAAAGCCTCGAGTCACTTAGGGTTCATCTAATCTAAGCTCAAAAGGTTTAGCTACTCCTATCCGAAATAAGAGAATCAAAAACTATAGTGGAATTCATCTTAGAAAGGAGAAACAAAGAAGATTTGCAAAAGCTAATTGTGATGATTCCACGAAGCTTTAATCTCGAGAAAATCTTCAACTTCTAGCTCCGAGCACCTCCGGGATGAAAATATTATGAACTAATCTCGCCAAGAACTCCAAAAATCACTCTAACCCCTCTCATTTATGTGTGGAAAGTCCGAAAAATGATCTCCCTTCAATTGGGGCTGAAGAGGCCTTATATAGGAACTTGTCCAATTCTGACCCGGATTAGGCCAAACTTTTCGCAGGTTTGTTAAGAAGTTTTCGGCGAAAACTTCTTTGTAAAGTTTTTCTAAAAAATACCGCCAAAATTTGCTCGTGCTTCTTCACAAACTTTTCGGCGAAAATATTGAACTTCTCACCAAAAAGTTCTTCATAAACCTTTTTCTTATTTTCCGCCGGTTCCTCTAATTAGTTTTCAATAAATATTTTGGCGAAAACTTTGACTTCTTCGCCAAAATATTCTTCAAGGAGCATATGTGTGTTAATTCTTTGATTGTCTGACTTCTCTGGTGATCTCAGGTTCCGTTTTGAGGCTCCCGATGGCTACTCATTTGATGGCTAACACCTGTGTACTAACATAAACACTAGAAAATACTTCAAATAGACCCGAAACGGGCCAAGGTAATCAAATCGGTGAGAAATAGCGTTAATGAATAAAAATCCACTAAAGTACCCCTAAAATGTGTTTCAGACAATGGAATGTCGCTCAATTAGGGGCGATAAAACACAATATTTCTAGTGTCATCAAATCACCCCACACTTAAGTTTTTGCTTGTCCTCAAGCAAATTGAATTTGGAAAACACTCAAGTTGAATTTAGAAAACACTCAAGTCCACAAACGACAAGATCAGTTAAATTGAGATTCAAGTCTTCTGATGAACGTGTCGTTGTGATACGTTCAAACAAATAACTAACAAAGCTAACAAAAGCTAGGGTAGATCGTATTCCAGGGGTTTCCTCTACTTCCTTACTCAAAGATGTTGGCATTTTAATTCAAGTTTAAACATAAGTTGTGCGTGGTGTGAGTTCCACGTCTCCTATACTAAAAAGCAAAGATAGGTTGAAATAAGAATTAAAGCGAAGAAAGATTGAAGATTGATTGATTAACTAGAAAGATGACAGACAAGCTTAGACTTCGAATCCCCCTTAGATTACCAGAGCAGCGGCAGTCAACAGACCAGCGATTCTCGTTTCTAGTTCATTCAGTTCATAGACACCATCATAACTCCTGACCCTTAGGTTTAAGACTGGCAAACGTTCGCTCAATCCGATCTAGCTACCAAGATTAATTAGCCGCCCAGGTACGGTCGCCTCTCGCAATGACTTAACTTAACTGGTGCAAATTCTAATGATTACTGAGTTACTCTAGCAATGGATCAACCCTAATCGGTTCCTACGAAAGGCACGCTCCAATTCTAAGATTGATTGTTCGATTTGGTGTTTTAAAGTAAGGCGAGCGTTCGCTTCTATCCTTAGCTTAACAAGAATCTAATCTAGGTGGCCAAACCAGACAAGAAACACAGAAAACGAAGAACAAATCAAACATGAAAGATGAAACTGAATGAACTTCGAATCTAATCACCGCCGATCCGTGACCGCTTTACGCCCTGGGTCACTTAGGGTTCATCTAATCTAAGCTACACGAGTTTAGCTACTCATATTCAATACAGAAGAATCGAAGACAGACAAAGAATACATCTCAGGTAGGAAGACAGAGAAGAACTGTAAAACCTAATTTCGATGTTTCCTGGCAGCTCCAATCTGCTGGATTTTCAACTCCTAGCACTGGCTCTCCGAGATGGATGGATGGCGTCACGATCCGTTCCTGGCTCCTCGAACCCTCCCTACTTGTTTTTCTCTCTCCCCTCCGTCTAGCTGTGGGTTGTGTGTTGTGAAATTGTCCGTCCTCTCATTTAGCCACCGATTCCTGTATTTAAACCTACCCGAGATTTTCTGATTTCCCCTGATATTTTCGCCAAAAATAATAGAGGAATTTCGGCAAAAATTTCTTCTCAATCGGGACAGTGGATTCCTTCTTTAGTTTTCGGCGAAAACTCAAGGGTATTTTCGCTGAAAATATATGTGTAAATGGAGCAGGAGTTTCTTTGACTTGAGTGATCTCTCCGGTTGATTTATGTGTGATTCTTCGGGGTTCCAACGTCTAAGACACGTCCTTGGCTACTTATTCGATGGCAAAAACTTGTGCTAACGTAAAAACACTAGAAAACCATCAAATAGACCCGTAACGGGCCAAGGTAACACAAATGGCACGAGATAGGGCAATCGATTGAATATTCATTATTCTACCCTAAAAACCATGTCTTAAGCAAATACTTAAATGAGGCTGATAATCACGTCGAAATGAGTGTCATCAAATACCCCACACTTAAGCTTTTGCTTGTCCTCAAGCAAACTGAATAGAAACACTCATGTTCACAAATGATAAGATAAGTTAAATTGATGCTCAATCAAACACAATGAATTATTAGACAGCTAATTCCTAGAACAAGAAACCTAACATGCATACAGATCAGCCAAACTACCTGGTCTCACTAATAAACTGCACACGACAAGTAATTAGCAACCAATTATGCACGAATTTGACCTGACCGACCAGAATCCTCACACATGATATATATAGTACAATGGGAACTCTCGCTCTCTGTGTTTAAGGACGTGTTTCTGCTCTCGATCATTTTCTGTTACCGAATTCTGTCATAGGTTTGCATTTCGACCACATCTCCACCACTGTGACAACACGAGTATCTAGTCAAGAAGGACTTCCCTGCTAGGACCGTAATGAAATCTACACTACTCGGGTTTATAATGAGATGGATGATGGGAATGTATGATGATGGCTTTGTGCGTGACGACTAACTTCCCTCGAATCTAATCTATGGCTTCCTACCGTCTAACCAAACACGGGTGGAATAATGAACGCTCGTCCTATGATACCCTCAAGCAACCTAGCACTTATTCTTTTTCTTTACACGATTTTTTTTCTTTTCTTTTGAACTTTTTCTTTTGACTTCGTTCTTCCATTTGTAGGGAGAAGAACGTTTTATTGAACTAAAACTTTGAAACTTTTCTGATTTTTCTTTTCTTCATTTTTTTCGAAATTTTCTTTCTTTTCTTACTTTACTTTTTTTTTTCTTTTGTGCCGATCTTCTTTTAGTTGCTAAAGGGATTTACACGTCTGGACATATTAGCTAAGACTACCTGTTTAATGGCTATAGGCAGGTTACCAAAAA
The DNA here is from genome assembly GCA_034768395.1 of Linum lewisii. NCBI lineage: Eukaryota > Viridiplantae > Streptophyta > Magnoliopsida > Malpighiales > Linaceae > Linum > Linum lewisii. The sequence continues at coordinate 57,740,467 of CM068296.1, forward strand.
CCGACTTCCGGTAGGTCAATCTAGAACTACAACCACAGGGGGATCAACGGGGAATGAAAGAAACGGGATATGGCTGTAATGTATTATCGAACCGAAAGAACAGGCCAAGCTCAAGGGTCTAAACCTAGTGGATTTTATCGTTTGGTAGGCTATCTGGCTTAGTAGCTGAATTTAGGTGCCCCTATCCTTCTAGAACTCGTGTCATCGTGTGGTCTCGAGTAGGTCTCATGCAAATTCTAACTCATTCAAGTAAACAGAAAATCACTCAGAAAGAATTTAAATTGCAAGTTACGTGCAATGGATCAAAAGCTCACAGTTGGTTTGCTAGTCGGATTCGGTCATTTTCATGCAATCAAGGCTACAAACTACAAGTGTGATTTTAAAATTCTGTTCTGACCAGACAATTTAGCATTAAAGTATACAAGTTGGTTCTCAAGTTCTAGGTTAAGCAGTCTAAGCATCATTATGAAGGTTTGAACAACAACTTAACATCAAAAATCAAGAACAGAGCCATTCTAATGCTAGAGAGACTGGACATGAATCACGAGGCACACACAAAGGATATAGGCAATCAAGATCATGCATGGTTCTCTAACACCCTACCCCACACTTAGACTGTTCTGTGCCCTCACAAGACTAATGTGAAGGAGAGAGATACGAAGAACCTGGAGGGTGGTGGTTGGTGTAGTGGAAGAACGCGGAGGTGCCAGAGCGGAGCAGAGTAGCTACTGAAAATCCTACAAAACACAAACAACAACAAGATCAAAAGGACACCGGGACAAGTGTCTCGGATCCACACAGAATAAAATTGGGTAGAAACCCGAAAAGAAGAAAGAAAAGAAATGGAAAAGGATAGAAACAACCTGATCACTGTTCCGCGGGAGGGGGGGAGGTGGGGTGGGAATGGAGGAAATGGCGAAACGCTGCTCCATCAGCTGGCGCCATGCGACATCGTCCGTGTGTCTGGCAAGCTGGTCGGCCATGAACTGCTGGAGAATTGACCAACGCTCATTCTGAGTCTCCTCGTGTGCTACCCGGTCCTTCTGCCATTGGAGTGAACCAGCCGAGTAGTCTAGCTGCCACTTCTCAATACGCACTAGCCTCTCATTCATCTCCGCGGTGATTTGCGCTCGCGAAGGCGGGCACTCAACTGACTGGGGAACTCGGTGAGGGAGTGACGTGCAATGCTCAAAGTCTGCCGAAAGGTCGATGCCCCGTGCTATGGCGAGCTCAGCACCTACATGCTCAACCGGGACACGAGGAGTGTCGGGGCCCCATTTGTCACCGAGCTGGAGGTTGTCGATCAGAATTGAAATGAAGCGCCCTCCTAGAAGCTCAGAAGGAAGCTTCTTGGCGGTAGTGCGCTTGTGAAAGAATCATTCAAGCCACCATCCGGGATGCAGGTTGGCGTCCTCTTCTAAAGCACGGAATAATACGAGCTCCTCCAAAGAAACGTGGTGACGGCTCGTCTTGCTGCAATAACACAGAGATTGCACCCAAACATAATGCAAGAATTTAAGAATAGGGTGAAAGATGTCACCGACCGTGGGGTTGACGATAGGTGAGATCTCATCTTCGCAGCAGGCCCATCTCCATACGTTTGGGTAAGGAGCACTCATGATGGAGTACGTGTCCTCGAAGCCAGCTGATGTTGTGTCGAAGGTGACGTGCGGATCCAGCAGGCGGCCGAACTCGCGAAGGGACTTCTCATGAAGAACACCACCGAGGCGAAAGGAAATGAATTTCTGCTCGCGTATGGGCTTCGGGATGAGACGCTGGAACGAACTCCAGAACTCTCGGAGGGCGACAAGCGGGTAGGGGGAGCCATGAGCGGTCAGCACTCGCAAACCGGCTTTATGAAGGGTGGTGTCGATGGTCGAGTGCCAAGCTGGATTGTGCGCCTTGAGACTGTCGAGAGAAAGAACTGCCACCTTAGCTGGAGGAATGTCTTTGATCTTCTGAAAGACCTCTAGCTGGTGCGGCTCCAGGGTGGCGATGAAAGGATGTATAGCCCCATTGGCAGGTGTAGGAATAAAGGAAATAGGAGTCGCAGGGGTCGGTGCATCCTCGGGAATAATGGCAACAGCCGTCGATGTTTGTGCAGCTGGTGCGGGTCGTCGGGAAGGTGGTGTCTTGCTCTGGCGAGCTGAGGATCGTTGCGCTCTATCTGCACTGGTAGTCTTAAAACGCTTGGGAGCCCTGTAAAACACAACTCAGAGATGATCAGCATCAGATCACAAGAATCTTACCCCACACTTAAGTTGACAAGTTGGGGTAAACAAATTAACCGAGAGATCATCGAATGAAGATATAGCATTAAAGAACTGTCAATTCATTTAGCAAGCATGAAGAATGGAATGATTCATGAACACGATCTCACAGACAACAAGTCACGATTCCTAAAAGGTCACAACGGGAAACCATAACCTAGCCAATTGATACCGACAAAGCAATCATGAAGAATGAGGGAGAACCAAAAAAAAATCGACCATGCCGAAAACTGAAAGTCAAAAAGCCAAAAGATTCACAATCAAGGGCTGAATAACTAACCGGGAAGACATGACTCGAGAAAACGATTGGAAATCCGCGAAATCGATGAGAAACTTTGAAAACTAGGTCAGCCGGAACCGGAGCTGAAAAGCTCCGATTCTAGGGTTTTGAAACAGGGGCTAGGGAAAGGAGTAGGTCGGCGGCTAAAGGAATGGCGGCGGTGAACGGTCGGGGCGGCGGCTGGCTGATTGTCGGTTGAGGAGGCGGCAGTGAACAGGAGAGAGGCGGGGTTGAATGAACTTTTCGTTTAGGGGGGGGCGAAAATATGAGGGCGGTTTCGGGTTAAATAGGGGAAGTGTAGCACAAAATTTTTGGCGAAATAGTGGGTAATTTTCGGCGAAAATTGCCATAAAAACCAAGATGTGGTTTCGGCGAAAGAGCTAATAGATTTTCGGCGAAAATCTCAGTTGAAATGAAGGAAAAAATTTTCGGCGAAAAGTTGGTGGTCTCGGTTCGAAAAGTCGGAACAGGAGAAACAGGTTGATTTTGAACACACATTTTCGGCGAAAATAATGACACATTTTCGTCGAAAATTTATTTGAAAGCGGTGGTAGTTTTTTTTTTTTAACGATGGGTTTAAAACAAAAATGACTCAGAACGAAAAATAACTGACTCCAGCCGTGGGTTGCCTCCCACGAAGCTCTCTTGTTTAACGTCCGTGAGCCAGACGTACCTGGATTCGTGTCACGGTTCCGTCGTGAAGTAGTGCACGTCGATGGAAGAGACAGCTAACCCTTGCAGGTACTTCTTAAGCCTATGCCCGTTGACCACAAACGGCTCTTGATCGTGCAATTTAATGTAGACGCTGCCTAAGGGTGTCTGTCTGACCACGGTATAAGGGCCAGACCATCGGGATTTCAACTTACCCGGAAAGAGCTTCAATCGAGAGTTATATAAGAGTACTTCTTCTCCGGGATAGAACTGCTTGATCGTCTTCAATTGAGAGTCATGAATTTTCTTGGTGCGTTCTTTGTATAACTTCGTGCTCTCATATGCGTGGAGTCGGTGTTCCTCAAGTTCCGCGATCTGGTTGTGGCGGTTATTACCTGCTACTGCATAGCTCATGTTCAACTCTTTGTTAGCCCAGAATGCCTTGTGCTCAAGCTCAACTGGTAAATGACATGCCTTGCAATAGACCAGCTGATACGGTGAGGTACCGATGGGAGTCTTGTAGGCAGTTCGATATGCCCATAAGGCATCATTGAGCTTACATGACCAGTCCTTGCGAGACCGGCCAACTGTCCTATCAAGAATCCACTTGAGCTCACGGTTCGTCACTTCCGCCTGACCATTCGTTTGAGGGTGGTAAGCCGTGGACATTCGGTGGGTGACGCCAAAGCGTTTGCACACCCGGTCGAATTGTCCATGGAAATGGGTGCCCCTATCGCTTATGATGAAGCGCGGTGAACCGAAACGCGTGAAAAGACGGGTAAGGAAACGTCCCACCACTCTTGAATCATTAGTGGGTAAAGCTTCAGCCTCAGCCCACTTAGAAACGTAATCAACGGCTACAAGAATGTACTTGTTTCCGTTGGAGGGTGTGAACGGACCCACAAAACCGATTCCCCAAACATCAAAAATTTCAACAGTTAAAGAAACAATTTGGGGCATCTCATTACGGTTAGAGATGTTACCTGATCGCTGGCATGCATCACAACGTCGAGCAAAAACGTCGCAGTCACTAAAGATTGAAGGCCAATAAAAACCTGTTTCGAGTACCTTTCTTGCCGTGCGGTTTCCGCCAAAGTGTCCTCCGAACTGTCATTCATGGCACTTACGCATGATGTCAGCTGCTTCAGTGTAAGAGACACATCTCCGGATCATCCTGTCAAGACTGATGCGGTATAAGAAAGGCTCATCCCAGAAGTATGACTTGGCTTCTTTAAAGAGCTTTTTGCGTGCATTGAAATCCAGTTCATGAGGTACAATGCCGTGCGAGAGATAGTTAGCCAGAGTAGCATACCAAGGCTCCTCTGAATCGGCGACATTACTCAGATCTTGAGCGTGAGGAATTGCCCAGGGCTCGATAGCTATGCTGTTAACCTGTTCATATGTTTCAACACGCAACAACTCGTCAGGGAAATAATCATTGATAGGGGTAGTAGACTTACCTGTTTGTGATTCCTCCAATCGGGAAAGATGATCCGCTGCTAGATTTTCTGCTCCCTTTTTATCTTTAATTTCAATGTCGAACTCTTGGAGGAGAAGGATCCATCGCATGAGAAGTGGCTTCGAGTCCTGCTTGGCTAATAAGTGGCGCAGGGCAGCATGATATGTGTAGACGATGGTATGTGAAAGAACCAGATACTGTCTAAACTTATCAAAGGAGAAAACGATAGCCAGGAGCTCTTTCTCCGTAGTAGTGTAGTTTCTCTGAGCATCATTGAGTGTCTTGCTCGCAAAGTAGATAGGATGAAATCTCTTCTCCTTTCTCTAACCAAGAACTGCGCCAACGGCGAAATCACTAGCATCACACATGATCTCGAATGGAAGATTTCAATCCGGTGCTGTAAGAATCAGTGCGGTGGTGAGTTGAGTCTTCAAGGTTTCAAAGGCTTCAAGACAAGCTTTATCAAAGACGAAAGGAACATCTTTCTCAAGAAGCTTCGTCATTGGTAGAGTGATCTTGGAGAAATCTCTGATGAATCTTCGGTAAAATCCAGCATGACCCAGGAAACTTCAAACCGTCTTAACTGAGGTCGGCGGGGGTAAGCTGGCAATGGTCTCAAGCTTGGCACGATCGACTTCTATACCTATCTTAGATATTCTATGGCCAAGAACAATACCTTCTGTAACCATGAAGTGACATTTCTCCCAACTAAGAGCTAGGTTGGTCTCCTCACAACGGGCTAGCACCTTATCCAAATCAGCCAGACACTTTGAAAATGAATCTCCATAGACGGAGAAGTCATCCATGAACACCTCTACCACATTCTCTACCAGATCTCCGAATATAGCAATCATGCATCTCTGAAAGGTAGCGGGAGCATTACATAAACCAAAAGGAATACGACGATAAGCAAACGTACCAAACGGGCATGTGAAGGTCGTCTTCTCCTGATCATCAAGCTCAATGGGGATCTGGAAGTAGCCGGACATCCCGTCTAAGAAGCAGTAGTATTCATGACCAGCCAATCGTTCAAGCATTTGATCAATGAACGGCAGTGGGAAGTGATCTTTCTTGGTGGCATCATTGAGTCGTCGATAATCGATGCAGACTCTCCATCCGGTAACTGTTCGGGTAGGAATGAGTTCACCCTTTGGATTAGGGATGACAGTGATTCCTCCTTTCTTTGGAACGACTTGAGTCGGGCTGACCCAAGGACTGTCGGCAATAGGATAGATGATACCGGCATCTAGAAGCTTGAGTACTTCTTTCTTTACAACTTCCTGCATCAGAGGGTTAAGTCGGCGTTGGGGTTGTCTAACTGGTTTGAATTCATCATCAACAACTATCCGATGTTTGCAGAAGGTTTCAGAGATGCCTCTGATGTCTGCTAACTGCCAGGCAATAGCTCAGACATGCTTCTTGAGTAGCCTAATCAATTGCTCGTTCTGCTCGGGAGATAGATTCGAACTGATGATGACTGGTAACTGACAGTCCTTCCCCAGAAATGCGTATTCTAGGTGGTCAGGTAGCTCCTTCAAAGTGAGTTTTGGTGGATTCTCGTATGAGGTAGTAATCCGACTCAATGCTGGCTCAATATGTGTAGGCGCGGTGATGGGTGTGAATATTGCCTTCTGTTCGTCTAACTCATCTTGCCATAAGCACTGCTCTGGATCGTCTAACGCATTATCAATCCCTGAAATCAAACACAACTCTAGCGGATCACTAGATAAAGCATTAGTAAAGGAGTTGGCCGAGGCCAACTCTAGGGGATCAACAGCATAACATTTATCATCTTGAGCAACAGAATATCTCATGCTATCTTTAATGCAGAATGCAACACTCTCTTGACCTACGCTTAGAGTTAACAGGCCTTGTTTGCAGTTTATATTCACACCAGCAGTTGCTAAGAAAGGTCGACCTAGGATAAGCGTTCCGTCTAACTCACGAGTATCTAAAATAACAAAATCTGCCATTATAGTAAACGGACCACAACAAACAGTTACATCTTCTATTATACCTCTAGGTAGTTTGACAGACCTATCGGCTAAAACGAGATGCAGAGTAATCGGTTTTAATTGCCCTAGATTCAGCTTTTCATATAAATAAACAGGCATAACATTAATAGAAGCACCAGAATCAACCAGACTGCGATCAATTTTAATGCCATTGATAATGCACGGTAATGTAAAAGAACCGGGATCAGGATACTTAGCTGGGGGTGGTGGCGGCTGTCGAATGGGACATGGCGCACCGAGAATAGACGCGCATTCATTAGTAAGCGTGATAGAGTATGCCTCCCCGTTCTTCACTTTCTTTACGAGATCCTTAAAGAACTTTCCAAGTGGTGGTATGATTTCCACAGCTTCAGTCACTGGTATCTTGATCTCTGCAGTCTTAAGAACATTGTACCACTTCTTGTACTGAGTGTCGTGATCCTTAGCCTTGCTCCTTGCAGCTTTTAGGAAGGGAATCCGAGGAACATATGGCTCCAAAATAGGCTCAGGAGCTGTCCTGGGCGGAGGAGGAGGAGGAGCAGATGCTTCTTCTTCTTCTTCTGTAATATCCTCAATTTCTGGCATATCCATGGCGGCACTGGTATCTGGTATTTCTTCAGGTTCTGGAGCCTTGGGATTAGTTGTTTGCTTGCCGCTCTTGGTGGTAATGGCTTGAGCGTGTTCGCTCTTTGTACCGAAGTCTGCTTGAAATGCTTCTGGATTAAGGAGAGGATTGCTAGTAAAGAGTTTAGTCATATTACTTATAGCATCCTCTATCCTCTGGCTCAGAGCTCTCTGTCCTTCATTGAGTGCGGCTTGAGCTTTTAGTTGAATGTCGTGGTCGTCAAGTCTGCTCATAATCTGATCGAACTTCTTCTCATAATCCATGTCTCTATTGTAGTACGGCTTTGCTTGAGACCGTTGTTGTCCTCCAATGAATCCCGGAGGTCTATAATAAGGATCTGCTAACTGGTTGCTCTGGTTCCGTGGTACGTAGTTTCTGTAACCGGCATAGCCTTTCTGATTGTTAGCGAAACCCTGATCGATGAAGTTTATCTCCTCTGTAGACCAGACTTCTGTTGTGCCGAAATTGAGGCAACTCCACCGTTATGAGCACAGGACCCACACCATCCACAGTCAACTGAAGAGATGGTGGCTGACGGGGGATCGAGGGGAATACCAGCTACTTGTAGATGTTTCTGAACCTCTGCCTTGATCTGCTCTGTAACACTCATCTGACTCTGACTCTTGTTTCCTTCTATTTGCCTCTCCTAGTTTCTAGACTTTGAAGCACAGTTAGCAAAATGCAGAAGAGCATCCTGAGGAGTAAGGGCGGTACAATCTCCGCCAGCTAGAGAGTTGACCCAGTTTGCAGATTCTTTGCGCATACCACGAGTAAATAATTCAGCCAGCTGTCTTTGTTCATACTCATTGTGAGGGCACTCGAAGAGAAGAGACTGGAATTCATTCCAAGTGTCATACAGGCTTGCATCCTCTCTCTGAGTGAATCTGGAGATGCAGTCTTTATAAGCAGTCGTCCTCGCGGGAGGAAAGTATTCCTCAACAAAATCTTGAGCTAATGCCTCCCAGTTAGTGTAATGACCTGGCGGCTTGCTTCCAAGCCACTGCTTAGCTGCACCTCTGAGAGAGAACGGAAAGACTCGGAGATATAAAGCGTTCTTGTTGAGGTTCCCAGACTTGAAGGTGTTGCAGACAGCCAAAAAGTCATCTAGATGGGTGCAGGGGTTATCATCTGGCCTCCCTTCGAATTGCACGTCCTTAGAGATCAGTTCTAGGAGAGGAATCTTAATCTCATAGTCAGGATCATCGTCATTAGAAAGCACAGTGATGGGGGATCGAAAGTTGGATGCACGCGGCTTACTGTAGTCCGCAACTAATATTGAACTTTTCACCAAAAAGTTCTTCATAAACCTTTTTCTTATTTTCCGCCGGTTCCTCTAATTAGTTTTCAATAAATATTTTGGCGAAAACTTTGACTTCTTCGCCAAAATATTCTTCAAGGAGCATATGTGTGTTAATTCCTTGATTGTCTGACTTCTCTGGTGATCTCGGGTTCCGTTTTGAGGCTCCATCACATCCCGAACACTTCCGATGGCTACTCATTTGATGGCTAACACCTGTGTACTAACATAAACACTAGAAAATACTTCAAATAGACCCGAAATGGGCCAAGGTAATCAAATCGGTAAGAAATAGCGTTAATGAATAAAAATCCACTAAAGTACCCCTAAAATGTGTTTCAGACAATGGAATGTCGCTCAATTAGGGGCGATAAAACACAATATTTCTAGTGTCATCAAATCACCCCACACTTAAGTTTTTGCTTGTCCTCAAGCAAATTGAATTTAGAAAACACTCAAGTTGAATTTAGAAAACACTCAAGTCCACAAACGACAAGATCAGTTAAATTGAGATTCAAGTCTTCTGATGAACGTGTCGTTGTGATGCGTTCAAACAAATAACTAACAAAGCTAACAAAAGCTAGGGTAGATCGTATTCCAGGGGTTTCCTCTACTTCCTTACTCAAAGATGTTGGCAATTTAATTCAAGTTTAAACACAAGTTGTGCGTGGTGTGAGTTCCACGTCTCCTATACTAAAAAGCAAAGATAGGTTGAAATGAGAATTAAAGCGAAGAAAGATTGAAGATTGATTGATTAACTAGAAAGATGACAGACAAGCTTAGACTTCGAATCCCCCTTAGATTACCAGAGCAGCAGCAGTCAACAGACCAGCGATTCTCGATTCTAGTTCATTCAGTTCATAGACACCATCATAACTCCTGACCCTTAGGTTTAAGACTGGCGAACGTTCGCTCTATCCGATCTAGCTACCAAGATTAATTAGCCGCCCGGGTACGGTCGCCTCTCGCAACGACTTAAATTAACTGGTGCAAATTCTAATGATTAATGAGTTACACTAGCAATGGATCAACCCTAATCGGTTCCTACGAAAGGCACGCTCCAATTATAAGGTTGATTGTTCGATTTGGTGTTTTAAAGTAAGGCGAGCGTTCGCTTCATCCTTAGCTTAACAAGAATCTAATCTAGGTGGCCAAACCACACAAGAAACACAGAAAACGAAGAACAAATCAAACATGAAAGATGAAACTGAATTAACTTCGAATCTAATCACCGCCGATCCGTGACCGCTTTACGCCCTGGGTCACTTAGGGTTCATCTAATCTAAGCTACACGAGTTTAGCTACTCATATTCAATACAGAAGAATCGAAGACAGACAAAGAATACATCTCAGGTAGGAAGACAGAGAAGAACTGTAAAACCTAATTTTGATGTATCCTGGCAGCTCCAATCTGCTGGATTTTCAACTCCTAGCACTAGCTCTCCGAGATGGATGGATGGCGTCACGATCCGTTCCTGGCTCCTCGAACCCTCCCTACTCATTTTTCTCTCTCCCCTCTGTCTAGCTGTGGGTTGTGTGTTGTGAAATTGTCCGTCCCCTCATTTAGCCGCCGATTCCTGTATTTAAACCTACCCGAGATTTTCTGATTTCCCCTGATATTTTCGCTGAAAATAATAGAGGAATTTCGGCGAAAATTTCTTCTCAATCGGGACAGTGGATTCCTTCTTTAGTTTTCGGCGAAAACTCAAGGGTATTTTCGCCGAAAATATATGTGTAAATGGAGCAGGAGTTTCTTTGACTTGAGTGATCTCTCCGGTTGATTTATGTGTGATTCTTCGGGGTTCCAACGTCTAAGACACGTCCTTGGCTACTTATTCGATGGCAAAAACTTGTGCTAACGTAAAAACACTAGAAAACCATCAAATAGACCCGAAACGGGCCAAGGTAACACAAATGGCACGAGATAGGGCAATCGATTGAATATTCATTATTCTACCCTAAAAACCATGTCTTAAGCAAAGAAATGTCGTTTAAATGAGGCTGATAATCACGTCGAAACGAGTGTCATCATCTTCACAATGATATTCACACCGTTACACTTAGAACAATCAACCTAGACATGCATACACATCCACCAAACAAACCGGTCTCACTATAATATATGCACACAACGAGTAGCAATCGCCAATCATGCACAATGCCGACTGAACCGACCAGACTTCCTCAAACAGAAAATATTTAGTAAAATGGGGGAACTCTCACATTCTGCGTTTAGGGACGTGTTTATGCTGTCAATCACTTTCTTGACCGAATTCTATCATAAGTTTGCATTTCGACCACAATCTCCACCACGGTGACAACACGAGAAACTAGTCAAAAGGACTTGCAAGAGACTGTAACGATCCTATACTACAAGGGCTTATGATGAATGGATGAAGGGATGAATGATGATGAGGGTATGGTGCGGTGTAGCAACCGACGAACCTCCCTCGTATCAAGATCTATGGATTCAAACCACCTAACCAGACCCGGAATGGAATGATGTGTGCTCGTCTAAGAAACCCTCAAGCAACTTAGCACTTTTATTTGTCTATTTTTTATGATTTTTTTCTACATTTTTTTTATTTTGTTCTTCCTTATGTAGAGAGAAGAATGATTTGAATTTCTGAGATTTCTATCTACTGCTTGACTTAGGCCAAAAACAAATTTGTAGCCAAACCTTTTCGAGAAATGTCAAACATAGCCAAAACTATTTGCGTCACATTTTTTAGACCAAACTTTTATGTTTTAGGACAAACATAGCCGACATTCGTTAAAATTTTAACACCGTTAGTGACTGTACAAACGGAGCTGAGGTGGCATTCACTTGACCAGTCAACTAGACGCCACATCACATGCCATGTCATTATTCAAATTTAAAAATAAATTAATTAATTTAGAACAAAAGTAAAAAAAAATTAATTTAAAAGCTTCAGCCGTCGTTCCAGCCGTCGTTGCTTCAACCACCGTCGTCAGCCGTCGTTGCTCCAGCCGTCGTCGCTCCAGCCACCGTCGCCAGCCGTCGTCGCTCCAGTCACCGTCGCCAACCGTCGTTGCTCCAGCCACCGTCGCCAGCCGTCGTTGCTCCAGCCGTCGTCGCTCCAGCCACCATCGTTCCAGCCATCGTTGCTCCAGCCACCGTCGCCAGCCGTCGTTGCTCCAGCCGCCGTCGCTCCAGCCGTCGTCGCTCCACTCGCCACCACCAAGCTCCAGCCACCGATGCTCCACCCGGCTTGAGGCTTGGGGGGTTAAATCGAGCAGGGGGAGGCTTGAGGGGTTAAATCAAGAAGAAGAAGAAGAAGAAGGAAAAAGAAGAAGAGCAGCGGCGGAGAGAGGGAGAAGAAAGGTCAGCAAGTGTTTTTTTTTTTTGGGTTAAATGTTTTTTTGGTTAAATGTTCATTTATTATTTTAGTGAATAATTTTAATTAAAAAATGATTATGTGGCAAAAAAGTTGTACACATCAGCTGACACGTCATTCTGGGAGTTAGATTTTCGTTAACTTTGACGGAAAAGTTAACGGAAAATAAAGCATTGCCATTTTTGGGATTACGAAAAGTTTTGGCTATGTTTGACATTTCTCGAAAAGGTTTGGCTACAAATTTGTTTTTGGCCCTTGACTTATTATTATATTTTCAAAAAATTTCTTATATTTTTCTGTTTGTTTTTTCTTTTTGTGCTATATTTTTTTCAAGTTGCTAGAGGGGTTTACACGTCTGGATATACTAGCTAAGACCATCGAATTCTGGCTATAGGCAAGTCACCATAGACTTCTAGTTAGCTAATCTCAAGCTACTACCACATGGGATCAACGGGGTGAACAAACACATGGGAAATGGCTGTAACGTAATATCAAACCGAAAGAATAGGCCTAGCACAAGGTTTACACCTAGAGGGATTAATGTCGGGATGGCTTCTGGCGTAAGTACAATTCTAGGTGCCTCTATCATCCTAGTACTCGTGTTATCGTGTGGTCTCGGATAGGTCTCATGCAAATTCTAACTCGTTCAAAGTGCGAGAAAGCCACTAAAAAGAATAGAAGTTGCTAGTTATGTGCAACGGATCAAAAGCTCACAATTGGTTGCTAGTCGGATTCGATCATTTTCATGCAATTCAAGATGACTCTACAAGCGTGATTCTAATTTCTGTTCTGACCAAGTTCATTTAGCATCAATGCGGGCATGTTGGTTACAGGTTCTAAGTTAAACAATCTAAGCAACATTGTGAAAACTTGAAGTCAACTTAACATCTAAAGTCAAGAACCCAGTATATTCCAATAGAGGAAACAAATTGAACCAAGGAATCACAGAGAAGCAGGACAATTCAGCACAAATCTAAGATCCTACCCCACACTTGAAACGGACTGTGTCCTCACATGACTAAAAGAGATTAGAGTTATCAGGAATACCTAGAGGGTGATGGTCGAAGTCGAGGATGGAAATGGAGAGCCCGGAGCAGAGTGAAGGAGCTACATAATCCTATAAAATAAAAACAACAGAAAAATCAAAAGGAAAATCGAGACAAGTGTCACGGATCCACACAAAATAAAGTCGAAACGAAGAAGGTTAGGGGAAATTTTTAAATTTTTCATTTTTTTAAGAAATTTTTGGCAACAATTTGCATGTTTTCGCCGAATAGTTCTTTAAAAATAATTAATTGAAAATAGACGTGAAGACTGACCAACTTTTTGTCGAAAATCTTGAAGTTTTCGGAGAAAACCTATTTGAAAATATTTTCAGAAAAACTGACAAAAATTTTGACCCAAAAACACACCACAACAACTTTTCAGAGAAAAGTATTAACTTTTTGGCGAAAAGTTCTTCACAATAATTTATTCAAGTCATCTTAAAAAAATTCAATTGAAATGAACAAATTTTTCGCCGAAAAGCTTGAACTTTTTGGCGAAAACAACTAACCTGACACTTAATTCTTTGTTTTCGACTTGAATTTCAAATGATCAAAATAAAATCAACAAAAATCAGAAAATTTCCAAATAAATTGGAAAATACCTGAGTACACACGACACACCCAAAAAAAATTAAAATAACGACACTGACACTTTCGGCTCCCCCGAAACCAACTCGAATGACGAAAAACTGACTCAATAATTCGAAACGGACTCTAGTTGTGGGTTGCCTCCCACAAAACACTCTTGTTAACGTCCTTGAGTTGGACGATACTTGAGTGGAGATCAAGAGGCGTCCCAAGTCAGGACTTCCTTCACGCTAGCTTCGACATCTTTAAAGTATAGCTTAGGTGTACCTCCGATCAAGATAAATCACTTATCGTCGGCATGAGTTAGTTTGGCTCTACCGTCGGGGAGGGTGTCGATGACCACGAATGGCCTGAACAGATCCTTCAGGTGCATGCTTTCGTTCGGTGGCTTGGCGGATGATGGAGGGTTAATTGTTGTCCAAGCCACCTTCTTTTTTGCTTGCAAGCCTCCTTCACTTCTCCATGATCTTGAGCTCGTCGGGTTCCAGTAATGGGCGCCTTCTGTTCTTCCTCCTCCCTCGTCTTATGTTCCAGAGCCTTGTTCTTCGGATGGTTAATCTGCTCAACTCCTGTCATACACAACTTTTCCGAAGCGCTAGAATCATCATTAGTACTAGAGTTGGCCGAGACCAACTCCACAGTATCAATAGATAAACAATGTGCTTCTTGCTTAGCAGAATATTACATAACGTTCTTGAGGCGGAATGTAACACTATCATTTCTGACCCTTAAAGTCAACGACCCATGTTGGACATCGATGGTCGCGCCGGCTGCTGCCAGAAATGGTCGGCCTAGGAGGAGGGTAACATCTACCTCTCGGGTACCCATCACAACAAAATCAGCTAAAATAGTGAATGGACCACAGCGAACAGGTACATCCTATATTATTCCCCTGGGTGTTTTTACATATCTATCAGCTAACACAAGATGTAAACTAATCGACTTCAATTCACCTAGATTCAGTTTTTTATATAAGCAAGTAGGCATGACATTGATAGAAGCACCTAAATCAGCTAAGCTACAATCAATTTTAGTATCATTGATAGTCTTCTACCAAAAAAAAAAATTCTACCAAAAAAAAAATATCATTGATAGTCCAAGGTAAAGTAAAAGAACCAGGTGTCATGAACCGTTGCATCCCAATAACTCGAGTTGTTGGGAGAGGGTTCTGAATACTAACACGCCCCCTCAAACGAAAGCCCATGAAAGGGAAGAAGCCCATGAAAGGGGATTGAAGTTTGCAAAGGTCCACCAAGCCTTATGCAAGATAAACTGTTATATTGGGGGCTATCGAGATTCGATACCTTGACCTCTCGGTCATCAAAGGCTCTGATACCATGTCATGAACCATTGCATCCCAATAACTCGAGTTGTTGGGAGAGGGTTCTGAATACTAACACCAGGATCGCTACACTTAGCTGGAGGGGGTGTGGATGGTGTGTGGTAGAGAATGGCGGAGCAATTGGTTGCCAAAATTTCTATGATTTTTATAGTGGAAAGATTTTCGTGTGTCACTACAACATCGAGACTAACGATACTAATTTTATTGATTGTTAACGAATATTGGTGCATTTTATTATAACACTTAATTAAATTTTAATTAAATCTTCCAACAAATCAAGCCCAGAACTTGGCCCAAATCTGCGACCCGTCGGACCGGCAACGGACCAAAATGACCCACTTTTGGTCAGCCCTCTCCGTGGCAATTTCGTAAATAAGGGGTGACTGAATTAAAACCCTAATGAGCTGCATATATAAATCAAATTTAGATCCAATTTTCGGCCCCTTCTCTCTCTATTCTTTGCGTCGTTCAAACCCTCACTCTTTCTCTCGTTTCTCTCAATCACTCTCTCTTATCTATTCTCTGTTCTTCATTTCCATAACCAAAACAACAAAACCTAGTAAGAAAATGAAACCGCCGCCGTCCGAGGCCCGGTCGAAACTACAATCACTGTCAAGAAAATACTTATAAATCAGTGCAAATACAATCATTGTCAATTAACATAGCAATACACGCTTTCTAGCAAAATCATTGTCGCCTGACATGATGAATGAAACTACAAAAGAAGAAGAAAATTACACTAGCTAGAAAAAAGAACAATTACCTTGCTCGAGAACCCATGACTTAAGGGTTGTTCTTTCAAATTGGCGTTACGGCAGTATTATTCCGAATAGGCTATGAAGACGACCGACTAGCAGGAAATAGAGGATGAGTAGATTAATTACGACTGGTAGTATTATTCCGCATAGGCGTTGATTAATTACGTAACAGGGGATGTGAAGTATGGGGTGGGATTTTGAGTTGTGTTAGGTATAGGGGTTTGCCCTCTGATGTGCGAGATTTAACTCACAACTATCAAGGTCGTATTCCACGAGGGCTCTCTCAAAAGCTAATACTCACACGGTTCATGGACGGTCTATTCGTTTGAAATTGGTTTTAGTTTGAAAAGGAAATAAAACACAAAGGAAACTAAATAAGAAAGCAAAACAAAATGGTGCAAATCAAAGATAAGGAGGTTCACTTGGAAAGATAGCTTCATCATGCTCAAGAGGAACAAATGCACAAACAAGCCAAACATGATCAAGGTTGCAATCGAATGACCACGCAAATCCCTTCTATAGACACAATGCACTCTCGTCGCACTAAATCCCTATCCTAGAACCACTCAACCTAGGCTCTCGCTCTCAAGCTAAGTGACTAAGGATGCATTAAAGGTGTTCGATGAAATGCCAAGCTACAAAACCCTCTCCTATGACTCTATGACCACTAGGCTAGACACCACACTCTCATGTCAATGTCCTAACACTAAGAGAATCATCAAAAGACTAATCAAAGTTCAATTGAATGAAAAACCTAATGCACGCCAAGTGTTCGATAAAATGCACAAGTGAGAAATCATGCAACCATGGTTGAATTGAGATGATCTAATCTCTTAGAACACACTCCCTTCAATCCCTAGACCTACAAACCATGTAATCTAAGCACTCTCATGCATTACATCACAAATAATAGACCAATCAAGCCATAGCCATCAATGGAATTAACAACAAGTCTAGAGATCATCTTCTTACAATCCCAGATCAATCATGGCAAATTTGTACAATCAACCTCTATCCTAGCATAACTATCTATCAATCCAAGGAAACCTAGGAAATCAGCCACACATGGCCAAGGGTACAAAAGAGAAAGAAGGATAGATGGTCACCAAGAGCTCCATGGCAATCCTCTTCTTGCAAGCTCCTCTCCCAAGGTTGTGGGCTTCAATCCAAGCTCCTCACTCCAATTTGCACCTTGCTCTAGGGTTGATGATGGATTGGTGATGGGAGAGAGATATTCAAAAGTTGAGAGAGAGGGTTGTCGAAGGTTGTGTTGTTCTAAATTAATGAATTCTCTCCCCAAAATTTCCACCCCTCTCTCTTTAAATAGCACCGCTGGAAATAGCCTGGATTTTCGGCGAAAACTGTGTAAGATTTTCGCCGAAAATATCTTTGAAAAACCCCGGATGCTTTGGCATTTCTTCATGAGTTTTTGGCAAAAACCCTGGAATATTTTCGCCGAAAACTTCTTCAGGAATCGGCTTCGGAACTACGGCATCTCCCTGTTTGCAAAACGCCGATAGTTTTCGGCGAGAACATAGAGTTCTCGCCGAAAACTCCTTCAGCAATAACTGCATTTTTTTCCGATTTTGCAACGGCCATATCTCCTCCGTCCTAGCTCCGATTGACCTCCCGTTTGATCCTACGTGCTCCTTGTCACCAGTACTTCAATGCCAAATCCTGAAAATGCACAGAAAACAACTCCAATAGACACGGAATTGGCCTCAAAGTGGCAACCGGACAACAAAATAACACTTTGCATAAAACTTCAATAAAAGCATATAAATCATAGCAAAATGAGATCAAACATGGGAGATCCTTAGGCTAATCAAAGGCTTAAAATGCACTAAATAAGGTCACATCACCCTTTGTTTCGTTAGTCTGCTGTGTTTGTGGAATTGAAGGATGCTGGGCTGTTGCTTCTGGGTTCTTGACGTGCTGGGGGGGCAGCAGGTTAGGTTCGGTTTTTTCACAGGAGTAGGGGATCGGTTTAAGTTGATTAATGAGTTCGCAAACAGAGGATGAGAATTAAAAGTACGTAACTGTTGTGTACTTACCTGAGAGTGAGGCAGCGACGGCCGGAAAACGTAATCAAACAATTAAAGGAGCTGCTCTTTTTGGCGTGGAATTAACAGATCTTAGGTTAATGGGTTGGCCTTTTATAGTAAATAGCTAATGCGGATGCAATCTCTTAACATATTAATGCGTTGAATTAGTAGCTATTAAATAGCCTAAAAAATTGCCTATTAAATAGGACAGCACAAGCTATTACAAAAACAAACTCTTACCTTAATAAAGACACATTAATCTATTACAATAATAATAAACACCAAACTTTTTTCGGTAATTATTAGGTCACTAACCAAACCAAAACCCCAACCGGGCTTATTTTTCGAACCAAGCGAACCCCACCCAGCAAACCGAGCTGATTCCTACCCAGCAAACTAAGTTGATTCATACCCAGCCAAACCGAGTTGAATGAGTTGCTAGTCTAACACGGTGACCATAATCCTGCACTTAAATTAAACTTTCAGACATTCCTCTTCTTAAAAGCTAGAACCAATTCTTTCTAAATAAATTAAAATGAAGCTTGAATTCATCCTCTCTAACTTCTAAATGCCAAAATCTAGGGATTTTCCAAGGATCCGCAACTCAGGAAGAATAAAACAAGAAAGGTATGATGAAACAAGGCATCACTAGAGACATAAAACGAGACTACCAGGTCATGCTTCTATAAACTACATCCTCAATAGCATAAGGATACACATCCTCAATGTTAATTAAAGGAAGTACTTAGTAGTTAATTAGGTTAGTTTGGTAGTAGTAGTAGTAGTTCCACACAAGGTGCCAAGTGTACATTGGAACATCCTGGATATGAATCGAACAGTTGCTGGCTTATAAGTCGGTGAAGTAGTAAAAAAACAAACACATTGGAAAGCAAAGAATGATCTAGTGAGTTGGTAGTTCAATTTCATAGTACATAGTCAGCACAAGAAGATCTAAAAAAAGAAAAGAAGATGCCAAAGTCGCAGCTGAGGCAAATCAGCATGTCCCAAAAACTAAACAACACATGATTGATATCAAGTAAAAAATCAAAGTATGAGCTTACAGCTTTAGGTAGGAATCGATCTCAGTCCCTGCCAAACTCTTTCATTTGGTATAGGCTCATAACCACCATCTCTAACCCATCGTTAACCATCAACTGCTAATGTTAAAGAGATCCAAGAGCTGAAGAGCCTGCTCAAACTACTGGATAACAAAAGCACAATCAATCACACAAACACAATAGCTTCAATTATCAAAACAAGACTCGTTTCAATGGCCACAAACCTTCTCAGCATGGGAAGCAAGTTTCAATGGCCACAAACCTTCTCAGCATGGGAAGCAAGCTGGATTCAGATTCTTCTGCTCTGGATATCAAAGTTTTTCAGCTGTCTTGATGTCACCCTATAAACCACTCAATCATAATTACTCAAACTATCGAGACTCAACTTTCAAGAGATGGCTTCAGTAACACACGTGAGAGGAAAATGATGGGGCTATTTGTCCACACATACATAATACCACATCCAAAGTAACAAACAAAGCATTATGAAGGATAAAACCAATATAAATTGAACCCTAAACTAGAAACTCAAACAGGAGATTGGAATAGCTTTGCCATAAACAAATCCCTGCTAACCTTTACAAGACCAAAGTGTGATGGACAAGATAAAGCTATTGATACTTACCTATAATCAAGTTTTTTTAGTTCATTCTGAAGTAGAGAACAAAGCCACTGCTTCCATTAAAGCAACATGCATCAAATTTATCCTTCTGTGACATCTCCAACTGCCCAAGTGGAGGATTCGTCCACCTGGAGATGACATAGGACTATCACCAAAACAAGACAGAGATAACACAAACAAGGAATTAAAAGCACAGTAACACAGGAACTCACAATAACACCTTAAAGCCACCTTCCTCCTCCTTAAAGTCGTCTCCCAACACATTCTTCCTTGATTCGAAAATTCTGAAAAAAAAGAAACAAAAAAGGATTCAATTAAAATCTTCATAAGTTCAAAAGGAGTTGAAAGGTTTTAACAAAGTAAACTTTCTTCTGGACCTTCAAGAAGTACTTCTGTGCGTGGCTTCGAATCTGCAAACAGCCAATCATCACCAATCAGCTTAAATTGGAAACGGAGTCTCTAGAGAGAAAAGGCTAAGCATAAATTCAAGGAAAGGTAAAGATGAAACAGAGTGGATTCATACCTGGATCTGGTATCTTGACGAAGACCGGCGAACTGTGGAGTTTGAGAATGGAAGAGAGGTCGGGACCTGGCGACACGATGGAAGAGCAGTTAGGACCGGGCGACAAGATGTAATAGAGGTCGGGACTGGCCAACGCAATGTAAAAGGAGATCGGTACCGGCTGGACAAGAAATGATTGAGGAGAGGGGTCGAGATTGGAGCGGCGTTCGTCGAAATCGCGATCGACGGTGGTCGGTGAAAGAAACAAAGATTGAGGAGAGAAAGCGGTGTTCGTCGATTTCGACTTAGAAGCGACGATGTTGGATTGAGGATGGGTTGGTGGGGTGGGGGTTGAGATCTGATACGAATACCAACGATCAGCAAACCGAGTTGCGATTCCGCACCCTACCCAGCAAACCAATTTGAGATTCGGCTCCGGTTCTGGCGCGTCATCTTCTTCGAAGTGCAGATATGAGCTCCGGCGATGCCATCTTCTCCGGCTCTGGCGCCGACATCATCTTCCAAGTTCAGATTCGGGCACCGGCGGCACCGCCATCTTTTTCGAAGTGCAGATACGAGCTTTGGCGACGCCATCTTCTTCGGCTTCGGCGCCTACCAATCGGACTCCGGCGCCGCCGTCATCTTCCACCACCATCTTCCAAGTTCAGATTCGGGCACCGGCGCCTACCAATCAGACTCCGGCGCTATCATCATCTTCCACCATCATCTCCCAACTTCTGATTCGACCTCCGCCGGCTCCAAGAGTTGTCAAGAAGGACGACGAAGAAGAGGAGAGTGAGAAGGGGAAATTTCTAGAGGATCAGGGCTAAGGATGATTGAGGATTGGAGCGGCGATAAGGATGATTGAGGAGAGCGGGTTTGATAAAGTGGGCGGGAAGTCAATTCTGGGAAGATAAAACACTTCTAGAGGGATCTAAATCACTTGTCGGTGGGATTGATAAAAGTGTGGGAGAGATAAGGTTGATATTGAAGATAACGTGTGGGTAAATTATTTCAATTCAGAATGTTATAAGTTAATTTTGCAATTTTGTATAATAATAGGTACTTATATGTAATATGTCATGTGTGGAATAGAATAATAATAAAATTAATTAATTTAATCCTATTTAATTCAAAGGCTTTAGATCTGTTGATTGAACGGACGGATCAGAACGCGACATGCAAGCGGGTGCACTCGGTGCACCCACCTAGTTAGGTGCACCGGAGTGTTCACCATATATTTATATAATATTTTATATATATATTTAAATTATTTTATTGTATTTTAATAATTATGAAATATGGAATAATAAATATATAATAATTATTTTAAATTATTTTATTTTATTTATATATAATATAAATATATACATTTATAATAAATAATATATATAATAAGTATTACATATATATTAAATAAATAATATATATATATATTATTTTTTTAACTAATGGTCGTTGGACGGCGACGACGACGGTGGTGGTGGACGGCGACGGTGGTGGTGGACGGCGATGATGGTGGTGGACGGCGGATGACGACAGCTACGGTGTGGCGGCGACGGTGGTTTTAGTGGTAGTAGCGGTGGCGGTAGATAGTGGTGGTGGCGGCGGCGGTGGAAGGTGGTGGTGGACAGTGGTGGTGGACAGTGGTGGTGGACGGCGATGACGACGATGGTTGTAGTGGTGGTGGCGGCGGCGGTGGATAGTGGTGGTGGTGGCGGCGACGGATGGCGGACGGCGGCGGCAGCTTTGGTTAGTGGAGAAATTGGGAGGAGAAATGAAGAGAATGGGGATAATGAGAAAATTTAAGGAGGAATACTATTTTTTGTCAGGGGCGTGGCCCCCGACAATAAAGCCCCCGACTAAAATAGTTAGGGGCACTATTGTCGGGGGCCGTGCGCCCCACTAAATAATCATTTAATGGGGGCGCGGCCCCCAAATAATATATTAAATATTATTGTATTTAGTCGGGGGCGCGGCCCCCGACAGTAAAGGCCCCGACTAAAATAGTCAGGGGTATTATTGTCGGGGGCCGCGCCCCCCCATTAAATGAGTATTTAGTGGGGGGCACGACCCGGGGATCTACTACTATTAGGACACCTATTAGTGTCCTCATATAAGGACACCCTTTATAACAGTAGGATCATATAGTAATTCTAATGGTAGAAATTAGCTAGGGGCAAATTAGGAAAATCATAACAAAATTAATTGGGGAATTAATATTTCTAATTTATGGGAGTCTTAATAGGGACTTTCCCTTAGTTGGAGAGAGAATCTAAAAGCCCTTTTTCAATTTCGACGTTGTAAAACTCCCAGCCGAAATCTCTCCTCCCGATACCCATAACCGCTGACAACTTGCTATGAGCTCTGACAATCCTCACCGTCGTCGGGATACAAACGGCCGCGTGAACCGGAAGGGGAAGAAGGAGATAGAAGTTCTGATCCCCTTCGGAATCTACCTCCGACGCGACCGGTTCAAAAAATTCACCTAACTCCGTTCGGTCTTCTTCCCAAACAAAAATGCCGCCGGAGCTTCCCCTAAGAGTCCTACTCGCCGCCGGCCAAAGCATGCAAACATCAAAGAATAAGGTTTGAGATTTTTGGAACAGTGACGAGCGGTTTAACGATTTAGGATTTTGATTTTCATTCTTCTTTTTTGTTTCTCGTTACCTCGCCGGTTAATCGTTGTTTCTATTAAATGCACGTGGAACAAGGGTGAAGATCTGCTCCCATGCCTCCAGTTTCCACTCCGATTTTCGAAAGAGACTTTGGATCTAGGATGCGAACCCTCACATCTCAGGTTTGGAATTGTGTTCGATTTTCATGGTCTCGGTTTGGTTAAAATCTACAAGGGTGTATTATTTGTTCCAATTCATTAAAATTGGAACTTGGTTCCACATTTATATTTGCGTAACAATCCAATGATCTAGTTAGGTGCTTTATTTTTTGTTGAATGTTGATAGACTAACTCTGTTCCAGTTATACTGAATTGGAACCAAGATCTATATTGAATATGTTTAATGAATTGGTATTTGCTTAACAAAGGAATCTAATTGAGTCATCCTTATGCTAATGATTTATGAACTTGTGTCATTGTTCTTCCATGGGTAAAAGCCTGAGGTTTTCCCATCATTGTGTAGTTTGAATTTGCCATTTGGCAATGAATTCGTAGCATGAGAAAAAGTAGTTGTCTGCGTTTCTTTATACTTTTGTTGTTTGCTACCTTTTATCTGCGTATCTTAATAAGTTTCAGGTGATTGCTGCATCTTCTTGTATGATATGTTATTTGTTCCTATTTGAAAACATTGGAATGTTGTCCCAATATTGTATTTGCGGAACATAATAATGCAGAAGTTTAACTTTGTTCAAGTTATGTTGAAAATCTTGATTTTATATTGGTAGTTGGGAACCTTGTTCCAAATTGGTAATGCTGGAACAGAGAAATGCTTTAGGTAGGGGCTGTAATTGTTGTTTGTTTGTGGTATTCTAACTTGGTTCCAGTTAGTTGGAATTGGAACAAATACCAAAACTAATTCGAATTTCTTTTCGTTATGCCTACAATCTTTGTGTTGTTGTCGTGTTATGTTTGTAATTGTGATGGGTTTAATCTTACTAAACTATTTGTTTGTGACTTTGTGCTATTCCAGTTAGGTTTGTGGATGTCTGGAGTTGCTTACGTCTAAGGATAACAAATTGTTCGATGTTCGGAAGAAAAGAGTGGCAAGAGCATCTTGCCAATCTCTGAATTCAAGATTACTATATTGATTCATTTTAATTGTTGGTGAAGTGGATTGTTGATTTTTGAAGAATAGTATCTGATTTTTATTTCAGTTTTTTCGGATTTTGCCTTTTTGAAGGAACAAAACTGATCATTCTGTTCATTTTTAGACATTTGAAAACCATCTTTTGGGAATAAATATTAGTACATTTGGCTACTCATATTTAATTTACCGATTTTGTTATTTTCAGTTTGTCCATTATCACATGATCTGGAAGTATTACTATTATAAATTTTATACATAATTCTGAAATGTTAATTGATTAGTGATTATTGATCTACTTGTATTTATTTGGCATTATTTCTCAGCTTGTTCCATTATGTATAAAATGGATCAAGACTGTTAATAAGCCATTTTGGAAAAAAAAAAATCTAACAACAAAATTATTGTGAAACACAGATTTAGAAAATATATATAGAATTCCATTTTTTTTAGAAGAAGGTAGAATTATGTTTTATACATAATGAAACAAAAGTCAGTTGTTGTCGCCGAACTCACTGTCACCGATGGAAAAATATTAGAACTATTGGAGTTCATTAGAACTCTAGCACTGATATGGAATTTAAAAGATTCTACATAGTAACTGAAAATCAATTATTAAATTCAATCATTATTAATAAGGAAAATAAAATCAATTAATAAAAAATATGTAATCTTCAAAACCTTAAATTACCCTTATATCTATTTAATGTTGACCTTTAGATCTATAAGAGGAAATTGAATGGTGGAGATTGGTGTCCTCATATGAGGACACTAAGGGGTGTCCTAACAGTAGAAATTCCCCACGACCCACGACAATATTGCCCATGACTAAAATAGTCGGGGGCTTTATTGTCGGGGGCCACACCCCCGACTAAACCACTCAATTAGTCAGGGGCCAGGCCCCCGACAAATTTGCCCCCGACTATATTTGTCGGGGGCTATACGCCCCCGACCATTATTGGCCAGCCACCGACTATAATTGTCGGGGGCATTTGGCCCCCGACAAACGGCCCCCGACTATTTATGGGTTTTGTTGTAGTGAATTAAACCAAAATAAATCCAAAGTATAAGAGTGTAATCAATCATCAATCCCCCTAAGGTTCCACGCACTGAACCCTAGGAGGTTTATTTACAATAGTACATAATGGAGATCTGAGAAATACGACCTAGAAAGAAAGAGATGAAAAACTCGACCAATTTCTTCGTGACCGAATAAATCTTAATCTTCGTCTATTATTTCTGTGATGTGGGAAATGAAGGATGATGATAGGGAGATGATTTCTGGACTTCGAGAGGGTTTTCCAGGTGCTGGAGGTCGGGAGTGTTCATAAAAAAATGAGCTGGGAACGAAGTCTCTCAATTAGGTTTCCAAAATTCAAATTTATAGAAACTACCCAGGGCCGCGACATGTAACTGGCGTGTTACTAGCGTGCATGTTGTTTGCACGCCATCTGCACGCCGAACCTCACTGACTCTACGCTAGCTTCTTTTGATCTCTTAGCGTAGCGTGTTAATTACGCTAACCCTTCAAGCTACGACCTAGCGTAGCATTAAAACTTTAAAACTTGATATCTTGAGCGTTTGAACTCTGATTCGACCGTCGTTTGAACCTGTCGCTTTGTATCGACATTATCTAAATAAAGGTATGACCTGAATACTCATAAAAATGCCTTGGAAAATGTGAAAATGGAACACAAGGATCTCGAGAGGCTAATTGAGATGAATAATCATAAAGTTAATCAGAACCATCCAAAGAACAACATTATCGCTAAAAAACCACATGATTACGTATCAAATATGGGGGGATAAAATATGACATATTTTGATTCATCAAATTACCCCACACTTAAACATTGTTTGTCCTCAAGTAAAACTCAAAACAACAAATGCACCTATGCAAGCATGTACACATCAAGAACATCATGAATCATAAACCCATGTAATCGGTATCTTAAACCTTAATGAACTAGGATATTAAGCTTCACCATGCACTTTAAACCGGACAACATCATGAAAGTAAAAGAGGAACTAGATCTAATAGAGCTAATGACCTACTGACTTATAGCAGACAATACCATACTACCTTCTATACATTTACTCTAGGACGCACCCGACACTCGCTAGATAAGGGATAAAAAATCAGAATTTTCAATTAAGCACTTTCTTTCTTGCCTTTACATTAACTTTCAGTGATCGGTTGTGGATACTACCAGGTATGGAGCAGCCGAAAACCTTTGGAATTCCACGTTATCCTAAACCCCAGCGACTATCGGGAGTGGGTTAGAAGAAGAATGTCACATTGAGACTTCCCTTTGGGACTACAATAATGTGTGGGCACGTATGCCAACTCGTACACTGACCCACAACCAACACGTTTTTACATTTTTTAACGCGCACTTTGGTAAATCAATTTTTTTATTTGGAATCCCTTATCTAGACTAGCGATTTCGACATGAAGAATAGACCAAGCATTACGCAATTCCAAGTCAATCATTCAATAATCCGATTAAAGCAAATTCCTACACTACTAACAGGATGATGGACATTCCGCGATTCTCACACAATTCACAAAGCTAAGACACCACACCAATTTCATCAAAGAGTTCAAGAATATGGACACTTTCACAAAGAATTTTGAAACATAGAGAGTCAAAGCTACGAGGTGAAACGGGAAAGCAGTGATAGATTGAAAATTTTTGCCAAAAATTGGCCACAATCACCACCCATTTCAGTCAAGTTCACGGTATATATCTATCCCAATCATGCATATCCCACCCCACACTTAAACAAGGCAATTTCCTCATTGGACAAGCACAAATCTAAGGCGAAGTAGGAGAAAAGAGAAGATGATACCGGAAAAAGAAGAGCGCTCACGGTGAAATTTGGAAGGACTAGACTTCTGCTCAATTTATTTTCGCTCTTGGTGTTCCCTTTCTTTTGTACCTTGACCATCCACATAAAATTAACTCGAACATCCATAATATCATCAAAATCATAATACAGTCATCCCAAATTTTTCTGAAGAAAAATAAAAGAAAAGCAAAGTCTTAAAAAAATAAAATGCAGAAAAGTAAAGGATAGGTGAAGGGTGTGAACCCTTCCTCAGAGTGAGCCGAAGCTCAAGAGGATTAGACATCCTCTACGGCGCTCCCCGATGCGCCATAGGTGAAACGACTCTTCCTCTGGTAAGTGATCAAAGAGGGTTTCGACTTCTTCAAATCCCGGAGGTGGCTAAGTATCTCAACAAGCTGGCTATCAATGTGGTCCTGCAGACGATCAAGTTGCTCCTCAATGTGGTGTCGGGTAGTGTTAGAGTTCTACCTTAAATTATCCCGAGTTGGAGGAAAATCAACTTCAACCAAAACTTCTTCTTCTAGTGCGGGACTTCATGGTTAAGAGGGAACTTGAAACCTCTCGCCGCAAGCCTTTTCGTACCCAACTCAATTATGGGGATATGTGTCTTTGATCTCCCACCAAAACTAGAGTAAATACCAAGAACCGAGACAAACATGCGCCTACCAGGTATCCCAAGTAGAATGGTGTAGCAAGCTTGAAAAAGTCTGCCATAAGCGCGATACGATGCATTTTCACTTTGTAGAAGACGACCCGAGCGATGTCCAAGTCAAAGGTGTTGTAGCGGAGGATGTCCTTCCACTGCGTGACAGTAAACCGACACATAAGGTGGATGAACTTATACATGTGGTACCTCACTTTAGTAGAAGGGCATCAGCCGCATGAAAGGTTTTGTCATCACCCTTTGTGAGGTAATTCCACATACTATCACGATCCTTCTTTAGCTCTCCACGACCATTAAATTGATCATGGTAAGAATTAGTGCACAAATACTTGTAGTTTTCCAATCATTTTAAAATGGTTGCTTAATTTCACTAAGTATTATTTTTTATTTTTTTAGGTCTTTGGGACTAACGCCGAGTCATCCTCTTAGGCATCTGAAAGTGTTACTTCTAGGCCGTCATAGCCACGTGCGTCCTCGACGACATATGACCACCTGTCTCCAGAGCTAACTCCCACGCACGCTGAGCTTGATGAATGTAAACATATGATGAGTTGTATGTAGCAGCTCGTGGCTGGGCTTAAGACGCCGCAACAGTTCCATCAATCCATTGGATCTACTGCAGGGATGCCAAATTTGTCTACCCCCAACCTGGTGCAGGGTTCTCCACGCAAATTTCGCAGACTACCTAGTGGTTAGAGCTTAACGACGTTGTGGACCCGTATCCCTGACATATTCCGACATGTATTTTCACAAGTTATTAAGTATTAGTTGGCGCTTCTATAACATGTTATATTTGGACACTTAACTTATATGATTTTTGTTGTTTGTTGTAGATGGATGCAGAGACGACTTTTTGGGACCATGACTATATGTAGTTTGTTCTCGATTTAGACATTTGATATGTTATTGTTGTATTTGTACTTGTATTATTGTATGTTCCTTTTGTATTGTTTTATGTTGGTACATTCGATGATGTTAATTGTTGTATGTTTTTACTTATCGGATACTTGTTCGATATTTGTTTTGGTTGTAAGGGTTTATTATTATTATGATTTAAATTCATAGCATGTGATTTTGAAAACTTAAATTATTCTTCCAAAGAATCTAAATTGGGCAACGAATCCCGGAAAGAAATTGTTTCGACCCGATTTAGCCTAGCTAAATTTAGGCACAAAAAGGCCCAACCAAAATGGCCCCTGCCAAGTCTCGGCCCAGCCAAAATGACTCCTGCCAAGTCCTGAACCAATCTAGAAATGACCCAACCAAGTAGGCCAGACCCGCTGGACCAGGCCTAGCTGGAGTCGGCGCAACCCCCGACACAATCCGGTATCACAAGTCAAGATTTGTAAACTTAAATTAAGTAATGAAAAGTTCTCTTTTATTTTCTTATATATCTATAAACTTATATATGCAGAAATGAGATATAGAAGCTGCCACATCAGCATTTTTTTCAAGTTTTAAGCCTTCTTCTTGATTCTCTCTCCTGCTACTCCAAATCAGAAGGTTGCGTGTTCGATTCACGTCGGGTTCAACATCAGCATTTTTCAAGTTTTAAGCCTTCTCATTGATTCTCTCTCATGCTACTCCAGATCAGAAGGTTGCGTGTTCGATTCACGTCGGGTTCAATTTCCATAACCACTATTTGTTTTTGTATAACAGTGTTGATATTTTGATCGGCTGTTTTGATAGTAATATATACCATTCATCAAAAAATAAAATCAGTTGCTACGACAAATAAAAATCGGTCAATGGGCCGAAAATAATCTAGTATATGTATATGTTGATTAGGATTGATGACTGTATCGCAATCTCAACACTTAATGGAGATTTTGGACGTAGAGTTGACGAAATTACCACATTGTTACAACTATCATAGGTTAATGACATTCTAGTTACATTTTAAAAGTTAATAACCACTCTTGAGAACTCCTATAGGTTAATGATTAAAATGGATATTAAGCCAATTTAAACTGGAGTCTTTTGACGGGCCGCATTATGTAATGGGCTTTCTTATTGTTTTTTTTTTTCGTATTTTGCTGTTAACGTTGAAACGAACGATCCACGCTGCTGTCGATCTCTCTCTCCCTATTGTTCTCTCTCTCATGGTCGATCTCTCTTTTGGTCTGAGATTGCCTGCGGGTTTCCGCTCAAAAGTTAAACAGACAGAATTGGCGATGAAATTTTAATCGAATCTTTTCGTGTGGAGGATATAGAGATAGGGAGAGAGAGGGATCTAACTAGTGATCCGCAATCGAGAGCTGTGTGTGGGCGGAATTAGATTTGGGAAATGGCGGGGCAGAACCCGAGTGTTGATCTGTTCGACGCATATTTCAAGAGAGCAGATTTGGATGGCGACGGTCAGATCAGTGGTGCTGAAGCTGTTGCTTTCTTCCAGAGTTCCGGTCTTCCCAAGCAAGTTCTTGCCCAGGTCAATATCTCTCTCCCCTCTGCCTCGCTGCTGGTTATCTCTTCTTGTTCTTGATCAGACTGTTTCTTGAATTCTAGTCAGATTCAGTACTTTCTCGTTTCTCCTTTCCTTACCTAAAAAACTATTCATTGATGTGAGCTTCCCCCAATCCCATTATAATATTTGTAGCCAGTGGGAGTTCTTAACCCGTCTTTACAGTTCCATGTTAATACCTCCTTGCACTTCGCGTATGTTGAATTTCTTACTGACTGGATTTGGTTACATTACTTTCATTTTCTTCTACTTCTGAAATTTCCAGATGCGGAATCTAGGTTTTTGATGTTTTGCTTCTCAAATTTCTGAGGTTTTTATGTTGCTAGTCTTGTTCGCTGATCCTTGGCCTACCAATTTCATTAGATACTGCTAGTGATGTCACATTTCTCTTTTGACTTTAAACATAATGTAAGAGTCATGTTCTACCTCAAGAAATGTTATTAAGGTTCTACTTATGCTCTGTAACTTCCAGTTACCAGTTAAGATCATTTTACTACTATGATAGACCGAAATATCTGCAATTTATCAGAACTGTTACTCTGTTAGACTTTTTGACATAACTTCTCACGTACAAAGTGAAGATGTTGGCACTCTATCCGAGCTGTTATGAATTTTTTCCGTCTGATGAATTTCATTTGACTGACATGCTAGACTGAAGTATCTGCTATTTCTGTCGCTATGGACAGGTGTGGATGTATGCTGACCAGAGAAAGGCTGGATACCTTGGACGACAAGAATTCTACAATGCTCTCAAGCTTGTTACTGTGGCGCAAAGCAAACGGGATCTGACCCATGATATCGTGAGGGCTGCATTGTATGGTCCCGCTTCTTCAAAAATCCCAGCTCCTCAGATTAATCTTGCAGCTACACCTGCTCCTAAAGTGGCAGCCCCTGTTTCACAATTTGGTGGCTCAACTTCAGCACCATCTCAGAATGTTGGGATCAGACCAACGCAGCAGCCTGCTCAGGCTAACCAACAATACCTACCATCTCAGCAAAACCAGTTTATGAGACCACCACAGGCCATGCCTCCCAACTCAACATCCCACCAACACCAGAATTTTCCTAGGCAGGGTATTAACAGTGGTACCCCTCCTGCAACTCGCTCTTTAGGTTCAGGCATCTCAACCGATTGGCCAAGTGGAAATACGAGTGCACCACCATCTCAATCTCCAAATCAAGGAATTGCTCCTTCTGCCAGACAAGATGGAGCTGTGTTCTCAGCTTCCAGCATGACAACTTCTATTCAAGCCAGGCCACTGGTGCCAGCTGGGAAGATACCTTCATCACAACCACAAGCTCTAGATTCAGATATGTTCTTCAAGACACCTGTAGCTAATGACTCCAAATCGTTGGCTGTTTCGGAAAATGGATTTAATTCTAGCTCAAGTTTTGGAAATGCATTTTCTGCTACTCCTAATCAATCAAATAAGATTTCCTCTTCAGCTGCTGCTTCGGTCAACAGTTCTGCTCTTTCATCAGCAATGGTGTCTTCTACTGAATTGCAACCTTCAGTTAAGCCAACTCCCCTTGGATCTTTACAGAATAATGCTCAACAACTTGCCGGTGGTCAGCAAACAGGAAAACAAATCCAACCAGCTGCAGGTCATGATACTAATCCACGTCCCTCCGGCAATGTTGTTGTTGCATCTGGAAATGTGGTTTCCGGTCAATCTCGCAATTTATGGCCAAGGATGGTTCCGGCCGATATCCAGAAGTATCTGAAAGTGTTTTTACAAGTAGACACGGATAGAGATGGAAAGATCACTGGCGAACAGGCACGCAATCTCTTCTTAAGCTGGAGGCTTCCAAGAGGTAGGTTGCAAGTGGGAGGGCTTTCCTGGTTTATTCTTGATTCTATTTCATCTTTGTGCCTCATAAGAAGCTTGTAAGTTCATGATCTTTTTGCATAAGATGTGAGACCACACCCTTTGGATATCAGATTCTTTATTCCATATTCAAATAGAATGAGTGAAACTGATAATAGATAGTTTGTTACAACTTGTAAATGCACGGCTACTGGAATTTTCAGTTCATATGTAACAGGTTAATCATTTGCGTCTTAAAGTTCATGTTATTTGGTTTCGATTGCGAGTTTGTCAGAAAAAATATTATGCAAGTCATAAACATTTAGTTGTAATTTATAAGCTCATGATTCTGAAGCTAGTCTTCTTGTGCTGTTAAACAGAATGTATAGGATAAAATTTAGTCGTTGGCTTTTAAGGTTGCTTCTGAAGGCTACAAACGAAGTTAGATATCTAGGTTGAAGCTTCTGGCAATTCTCACTTCTCATAGTTCTGACAGTTATTTACTTAGCATCTTTTCCTTCGTCATTTGGCCTTTTTGGACGTGCATGTTCTGGCTTTAATACTTTTGTTCGTTGTGGGTTTTAGAGGTCTTGAAACAGGTGTGGGATTTATCTGATCAAGATAACGATAGCATGCTTTCTGCAAAGGAGTTCTGTGTTGCTCTCTATTTGATGGAACGTTATAGAGAAGGTCGCCCACTTCCTCCATCTCTCCCGAGCTCAGTAGTTTCTGATGAAGCCCTGTTGTCTGCTACCAGCCGCCCTACTGCTTCACATGCTGGTGGAGCATGGGGACCTGTTCCTGGTACTTTTCCTTATTTGCTCGTTAGTTCTAATTATGGTTTACCCAAGTTCATAGGTTTGAACTTCTCTGCTAGTAAATAGGTTGTAGGGTTTCTGGAAATTGGATGAGTGGAGTACTGCCATTGGATTAAGATAAGGTCCCACAAAGGCCGCAGAGTATAAGCTTAGTGTAACCAGAGTGTTGGAGAAGAAATTTTCAGAGAATTGAAGAAACTTATATCTTTGTTTGTTATAAGTTTGGCCCCATAAATCACCTCTTTGTTTCATAGGAGGTTGCAAGGTGGCATAAAATCCTAGTAGAAGCAGAGAAGTCATGGCAGAATTAAAATCACAAACGTTGCCTGTAATCTTTATCTAGTCTTAGCAACAAAGAGAAGCACAGTTTACACAGTTAGAAGAGAGGCAGCGGACATAATATAACAAACAAAGATATGATTTACCTCGGACCTTTTGTCCAAAGTTCATTTAAAGTAGGCAATGAAACTATTCAATAGCCTTGGACTTGATATCCTAATCATGTTCTGTTTAGCTATGTAATAAATTCTTTTCTTAATTTTAAATGCTAGAGTTACTACAGAAATTTTGATTGGGCCAATAGTGTATAATATTTCGGTTACAAACTAGTATAATGTTCTTAAAAATAAATGTCACTATCAATGTTGAAAATGGGAAATTATGAATAATTGTATATTAACTACCTGGTTCTGTTTACCTCAAATTAGTATTATCACTTTCAACCTCGTGGACAATATAATTGTCACTCTGGTTAATTTTAAAAATTACAGATAAGAAAAAGCAGAAACATTAAAAAAGTACTCTACACTGGTTTTGATGAACAACATTGGAAGTCCAATGTTCCTCTAGTTTTGGTAAAAGTAGAAGTTGAGCTTGACAAGATCAAGAAGTTTTAGTATTTGACCTTGCTTGTGTTTCTATTAGAAATACTCTTTCAAAAACACATTATTTCGAAAAAACACGTGAACCATTGAGCATTACTATCCTAGTTTATTAGAGAAGGTGCCTCTTTTTTGTTTCTTTTAGTTCAAGTGGGTAAAATCAAGTATTTTCAGGTCCTCGACAACCACAACAACCACAAGTGATGGCTGGTAGTCGACCAATGCATGCACCACGGCCACCACGGCCTCCGTCTGGTCCTCATGCTGAGGAAAAGCCACCTAGTCAGCCAAAACCAAAGGTTCCAGTGCTGGAAAAACATCTTGTGGACCAACTTACCCAAGAGGAGCAGGACTCTCTCAACTCAAAATTCCAAGAGGCATCTCAGGCAGATAAAAAGGCAGGTTTCTCCCCCTTGACGTGTAAAAAACGTTTCTTGAGTTTGATTGTGCATTCAGATGTTGAAGATAATGTCAAGCAATGATTGTAAATGTGGTCTGATTGGAAAAGTTGGGAGAGTTTTATACTCTTATGGAAAAGGTTGTATCTGAAATATCTCCTTGTTGGAAATGAAGGTGGAAGAATTGGAAAAGGAAATTTCAGAATCTAGACAGAAGATTGACTTCTTTCGCACTAAGATGCAAGAACTGGTAAGTATGTGAATTGAAAGTTAGATTTCGTACCTTTGATGCAGTTTTGTTTTAGGTGGAAGTAAATAACCAATGAAACTTACTTGGGATAGGTTTCTCTCGATGTAGTAGTCGTAAAGAGGTTTCATATGTCATTGTATCGCTTTATAGGAGGCATAGAGGCAAAGTGAATACATGAGCTTGTATTTGTTTGGCTTTTAAATGGGATGCTGAGTTCTATTGATAAATGTGTGCGTAAAAATGTCATGCTGAGTTCTATGGCTAGATGTACTGGTTTGTTGGGTAATGTGTTTCTTCTCATCTTGTTCCTTCTTGATATTCGTGTAGTTTAGTTATTAGTGGAGTTATAATCTCCTTTTGAGCTTTCACTATGGTTTATCTAAATACCTTTTTTTTGTTCTTCTGTATTTTTTACATTTAGATTCTATATAAGAGCCGCTGTGATAATCGCCTTAATGAGGTCATTGAAAGGGTGGCTGCAGATAAACATGAGGTATTAGCTTTCTGCATTAGTCTTGCACGTGTTTACTGGCATCTATTGTTGGGCTAATTGTAAAACTCATCTCAGGTTGATGCTTTAGCTAAGAAGTATGAAGAGAAATATAAGCAGGCTGGAGATGTGGCCTCTAAGTTAACCATTGAGGAGGCCACCTTTCGTGACATTCAGGTAATCTTTGAACCTTGATGGAATTGCCTTAGTTGCTTGGCTTCTCCTGGTATGAGATACAGATCTTTTCATTTGATGTAGGAGAAAAAAATGGAAATCTACCGGGGAATTGTCAAAATAGATGAAGGAGACACTGCTGATGGTGCCATTAAGGTACATGTGTCAGTAGCTTATCAGTGAGGTTATGTGAGAAGTATCTGTCATCTTATTTCTTCTCTCTATTGTAGGAGCGAGCAGAGCGTATTCATTCTAGTCTAGAAGAACTAGTGAGAAGTTTGAATGAACGGTGCAAACAGTACGGACTGCGTGCTAAACCTATGTCGCTGGTTGAGCTTCCATTTGGTATGTTTGTGACCTTGTTATCCCAATAGCTTCAAATCATATACTCTGAGGACTCATGTGGGTGTCAGCTTTGGGTTTTTTAATTTTTTGGTTCATTTCAGTGTGCTTAGAATAAAAAAACATTAATTCTCTATGTATCTTTCCAAGGATGGTATATGATGTGCTCTTTGCACATTTGCATTCTCCCATTTCAGGTTGGCAGACTGGAATACAAGGAGGAGCAGCTGACTGGGATGAAGACTGGGATAAGTTTGAAGATGAAGGTATAAATCTTGTTCTACAGCAAGTAAACTCACTTTGGTTCTGTATTATTATGGGTAATGTGGAAGTTGAATTTTGCAACAAGTAAATTTTAAAGCATATAGCTTCAAATTGTTGAATTTTTGTGTAATTTTTGTAAATATTTTGATGAATTGTCTGGAAATTGTTGACACGGAGTCTTAAAATCAAAGCAAGTTATATGTCAGAGATTGTAAACCACTCACCATAGTCATTATGCTCTCATTTTGGTTCGCCGAAACAGATACTTATTGATAATCCAGATATTATTGTGGTGCACAATCCTTCTCCAAACTGGCAAACTCCACATCATCATTGATCCTCATTTACAGTACAAAAATTGCCTGCTTTTTGTTTAATTTATTGGACCTCCACTGATCAATTGTTTTCCCCTTTCAGGATTTATGTTTGTCAAAGAGCTGACTACGGATGTGCAGAATATTGTGGCTCCCCTAAAACCAAAATCAGTTCGAAAGGAGAAAGCAGCAACAGAAGGGAGTTTGAGCCTTTCTACATCTAATGCTGATGCCAAGTTGGAGAAGATTTCAAGTGCAGGTGAATCAGTTCCAGATAAAGAATCAATACATAGCGAAACTGAGAATAGTAGGGCAAACAGTCCTCCTGGAAGTCCTACTAAGGGTGGAACAGAAAACCAAACTCGTGAATTCCAGGAACCATTCAAAGGGAATGCTGCCAGGGATGGTTCACCACATGGTAGGAGAACTTCAAGGTACGGTTTGTGGATGATGTTCTACTTTTTCTTTATGTTTACTCTTTAATGGAATTTTTTTTGATGAACTGTTTATGTCTTAGTTGATTTAACTAATCACTGCTAGTGGTTTTTGCGTGACGTGGCTGATACTGTTAGTTGAATTTTCTGGGAACAGAAGTGTGATGAAGCTTACGTGGGTAGTCGACAGCCATTATGATAATGAGTCAATTTTGGGGACAGAGTCTTGTCGGTCAAGAGGTATGTAAGATCTCTTCGGGCAAGTTGTATTCCTTGGTTCCGTTGAATGATAAACAGTTAGGAACTCTAAGAAACACATTCTTTAAGTTAGATATATCTAGACTATGCAAGCAGGAGATGTATCTGGTTCATGTTCGGTCGATGCTCCCAAGAGGGTACTATTTGTAGTTTGGTTGTAATTGAAGCAGCTTTTGTTTTGGGTTTTTTCAGTGTACTTTGATTGTGTATGAAATGACCAAATAATTGTCTGGAGTTGTTCTCTTACAGGAAGCTGATCTTGAGAGCCATACAGACAGTTCTTTGTTTGGAATGAGTGAATTCAACCTGAATCCAATAAAGACAGGAACCATAAAGGCGGACAGCACTTTCCCAGGGAAGAGTTCATTCATGTTTGATTCAGTCCAAGCAGCCCTGCTTATAACCAGGGGAATAACTCCTATACGTTTGATTCTATTCCTAGTACACCTGCTTATAACCAGGGGAAGAGTTCATTTGGGTTTGATTCTGTACCTGGAACCCCTGCCTATAACCAAGGGAAAAGCTCGTTTGTGTTTGATTCGGTACCTAGCACTCCGGCCCATAGCCAGGGAATGACCTCCTTTGGATATGCAGATTCTGTTCCAGGAACCCCTTCATATGACCTTGGCGGGAAAGGACCATTCTCGTTTGCTGACTCTGTCCCAGGCACTCCTGCCTACGATTTTGGGAACTCTCGAAGACTTAGTGAAGGCTCAGACAATCACTCCTTTGACAACTTCTCCAGGTTTGATTCGTTTAATTTGAATGAAGGTAGCCCGTTCCCTTCTTCAGGGCCTTCCCTTGCAAGGTTTGATTCTGTGAGGAGCACGACAGAATCTGAACAAGGATATGGGATACCGTCAAGATTTGATTCATTTAGAGAGTCTGGAGACTCAGATGTTGGTCAGAGTTTCTCAAGGTTTGATTCATTCAGGGAATCTGAGCAGAGTCATGTGGTTCCGAGTTTTGATTCATTCAGGGACGCTGACAATGGTCAAGGATTCATGTCAAGGTTTGATTCATTCAGAGATTCTGGGGATACAGATCATGGTCGAGGGTTTACAAGGTTTGATTCATTTGGTGGTCACGACTCGGAGTTAATACAGAGCACTGGATTTGATTATGAGAAGAGCTCAAAGGACTCTTTGAAGGACCATGGATTCTCGTCGTTTGATGATTCGGATCCATTTGGGTCAAGTACAAAAAAAAGTTCTGATGAGTGGAAAGCCTTCTAGAAAAAGTATGGAACAATGCATCGGGAATACGTTGATTGCAGTGTGTTAAAAAAAGTTACTTTTTCTACCCAACCCTGAAATGTTGGAACTGGGGTGATGATGGGTTTTGTATGTTATTCCTTGTTCACATATCATGTGTTATACCGTTTTGAACTACTAGTACTAGTACTACTGGCTGGTTCTGTGTTGCTGTATTTCTTCCAGCTAGTAGTTGATTGGATTTTGGTTGTTTGTTTCTATATCTGGTTAGTTCAGATAATTTTTTCACCATTCATTGTCATTAAATAACCAGAGCCAGAGCGCGGGCATGTGTGTGTTTGTGTATCTTTTGAAACGTAATGTGCTTTCATAGACATATTTTTCTTATCTTGGCCATGAAATGAACTCTAATTCAAAATGCTTTCATAGACAGACTTTTATCCCTGCTGAGCCTAAGCAGCATAGATTGCCAGTCTGGATCGATCTTGCTCTCCACACACTACACACTAGAAGCAGCTTTCCCATCTCTCTTTTCCACAGAGCACATACATTATTGGATTATAGCTTCCAGCATTGGCCAAGCAACCTCTCCCAGTTTCACAGCACTATCTATCTTCCTTTCCATATACACATCTCCCGTATCACTGCGTTAAAAGCTGATTTATCAGGACGGTAACCATTCCCCAACATCCTGTTCACAAAATCCATGGATTAAGAGCAGTCATATTACCAGAGCACTTGGCATTCCGCCTTCATCGACCATTTCCTTATATACCTTGTTTGCCGCCTCCACTCCACCTCCCAATATCCTCAAGCTCTTGTCAACAGCTCTAGGAAACTACTTTTTTCACAAGGAACTCAAAGAGCCTCATACCACATTTGCTTTCTGTAAAATCCGTACAACACGCTATTATAAGGACTGCTTCGACCCTTGCTACCTGACTACCTCCTTTGCTCTCCTCCATCAGTTGTAAGATCTCAAATCCAGCTTCAATCCTCCCTCTAGAGAACATTCCATTGATGAGCTCTTCAAACGTATCAAGACTCCAGTCTAGCCCGACCACCTTCATCTCCTTGAACATGTCAAGAGCGGAGTACAACATTCCACACTCGCAAAAACCAGAGATCAACAAAATTGTAACTTTCCACATTGGGAATGTTGGGAATTGGCTAAACTTCAATGGAATTAATTGGAAACATGAACTAACGTTTGGTTCATGTATTGGAGGTTGTGAATGCACCAAGCATTCATTAGGTACATGGAACACATTGTCCAAGAGTGAACTTGGGGAAATGCATTTGTGTGGTTTCATGTATGAGTGGTTGGATTTACTAGGTGATTGAATGTGCTCATCTAATGTGTGGAGTACAAAAGGCTTTGGTAGAATTTTGATGTATCAAACAACTTTGGAGTTTGGCAAGGGGAAGTCTTGGATTTGCTTCCTATGCAAGATCTTGATTTGACACTCAATGAGAAGCTTGAAGAATTGTCAGAGACGGAGTGGAAGAAGCTGAACCGTCAAGCTTGTGGGACTATCCGTTCTTGTCTTGGGAAGGATCAAAAGTATCCATTCATGAAGATCACGATGGCAAAGGAGTTATGGGACAAACTCGAAGCCAAATACATGCAAAAAAGTGTAGAGAACAAACTCTACTTGAAGAAGAAGCTTTTCCGCTTTGACTACAAAAAAGGTACCTCCATGGTAGACCATTTGAATGATTTTAACAAAATCATTACTGATTTGCAAAATTTGGACGTTGATATCGTTGATGATGATAAAGCTTTGTTATTGCTAAATTCACTACCCGAATCGTTTGAATTTCTAACGACTACGTTTTTTTTATGAATTAGTGGGTTTCATTTCATCAAAAAAGCATGAAGTACAACTGTTCGAAAAACTATCTAACAACTATATAATTACAAGGAGAACTATATACAACTAATGGGTCGTTTGGATAAGTGATTTGAGAGAGGAATTTTGGGTGATTTGGGGCCCAAATCTCTGCCCTAAAGATTTCATTAAAATCTCTTGTTTGGGCTGCAAATATATGTGGAGATTGAGAGAGATTTCAAATCTTTTAGGTAAGCCCAAAGTGATTTGGGAGAGATTTTAAAATCACCACAATAAAGCATGGATTTTGGGGAGTTTAAGAGAGATTTGATACACTTTTACTAGTTTGCCCTCAACTAATTCAGCTATTTACAATTAACTCACATATATAAGCCATCAAATTTTGGTAGATGACTAATGAAGGACATTTTGGTCATTTGAAACATGAATTTAATTTTCAATTTTTTATTTTATGAATTCCCTACCCAACAATCTCTTCAAATCACCCATCCAAACCTTCTATTTTTCAAATAGCAAGGGGACATCAAATCTCATGCTATTTTAAGTCTCTAGACATTTGAAATCTACTTCTCCCAAATCACCTATCCAAACGACCCGTAAGTATTACACTTTCATCTGTCCTACCTTTTGCAAAACACCGCAAATCCATGTCAATTTGAACAAGACAGTCCCCATGACTACTTTTTCTACCTCCAAAAATGCTTCCACATCTCGTTCTCCATACTGCATTCACCAACATCAGCCATTTCAGTCTTCTAACATTCACTTGAACAGCTCCTCCAGTCCACGACATCACAACTCTATTGATCCCATCCCAATCAGTTAGGCCTCTTAACTCCGGTATCAACACTTCCATGACCTGTTTGGTGAAACCACACTCATAAAACAAATGCCTTCTATTCTCCTTTGGGTCATTACACAGCACACATTCAGTATTTATATTAGGATCCCATTTCAGAACCTTATCTCTAGTAGTGATTCTGTCAATCATGATTAACCAGGCTATAAAATTGAATCTGGGGATCTTAAATCCCATCCATACCATCTCATACCAAGGCACAACATTCCTCTTTTCTCTGATAACCTCCCAGACCACACTTGGCTTAAAGCTTGACAGTATATTTCCATTCCACAGACAATCACCTGAAGTATTCCTTGTCATATAAGGCCTGACCAGCTGCTTACCTTGAGCATTCTCTTCCAATTCCAAGATCCGTAATCTCCTTTTACCTCCCAAATATTGCTTGCTTTGATTCAATATTTATATATCCAAGCTACCCACAAAGACCCCCCTCTAGCAAACAGATTCCATAAGTGTCTTATACAATTTGCCAAGTTCCACGATCTCAAGTTCTTAATGCCTGCCCCTCCTTCTTTCTTCGGCACAGCCAGATCTCCCCCATCCAACTTCCCCCAGAGGAACTTGTTGCAAAGTCTTTCAATATCCTCAATAAGGTTGCTAGGTAAAATGAAAATCGACATCCAGTATTGGAGGATCCCTCCAATGACTGAATCAATCAGCTGCAGCTTCCATGCATAAGACAGATACTTCAACTTCCAATCAGTAACCCTCTTAAGAATTTTATCCAACTAGGTTTTACAATCCTCCTTCTTTAACTTTCCCGAGGTCAGAGTAATGCCTAGATACCTGAACGACAAAGTCCCTCTTCTGAAACCACTGCTGCCCAGAATTCTCCTTTGCAAATCCTCATCTCCTCCAGCAATAAACAGCTCACTCTTATCAGGGTTATGACATAAGCCTGATATCCTATGAAATTTTTCAAGTATAGTTTTCACACCTTTAATGGACTCCTCCTGCCCTTTAGTGAACATGATCAGATCATCCGCAAAACAAAGATGAGTGCAAATGCCTTTGCTTTGCGGATGATACGAGAACAGACCTTCTCTAACTCCCTCTGCCAAGAAACAACTCAGGACCTCCATAGTGATTACAAATAGGTAAGGAGAGATGGGGTCTCCTTGCCTCAGACCTTTCTTATCATCAAAGAACCCACAAAGGCTTCCATTCAGATTCACAAAAATTCTAGTTGAACTCAAGCAGGTTTCAATCCAATGAATGTAAGAGGAAGGAAAATTCATACACCTTAAAACATTTATCAAGAACCTCCAATCCACACTATCAAAAGCTTTCATGAGATCCACTTTCAGAGCTATTCATGGGGATATATTCTTCATACTATACGCTCTAAGCAACTCATGAGCCAGCTGAATATTATCACTTATCAGCCTCCGGTTAACAAAACCGATTGCTCATTCCCTATTATACTAGGCAAGACTACACTCATTCTATTAGCCAAAATCTTAGATATAATCTTGTAAACCAGATTGCAGGACGATATAGGCCTATAATCTTTCATGTTAGAAGCATTGGTCTTCTTAGGAATGAGTGCCAAAATAACTAAATTGACAAAACCTAGTAATTTACCTGAATGGAAAAAAATAGAGGACAGCAGAAGTCACGTCCCCCCACCCACAATGCTCCAGTTCTTCTTGTAAAACAAAGCTGGAAAACCATCGGGCCCAGAGGCCTTATCATTTGGCATGTTCATTACCACTGATGACACTCGATTTGACGTGATTATCAGCCTCATTTAAGCGACATTTCTTTGCTTAAGACATGGTTTTTAGGGTAGAATAACGAATATTCAATCGATTGCCCTATCTCGTGCCATTTGTGTTACCTTGGCCCGTTTCGGGTCTATTTTGATGGTTTTCTAGTGTTTTTATGTTAGCACAGGTTTTTGCCATCGAATAAGTAACCAAGGACGTGTCTAAGGCGTTGGAATCTCGAAGGATTGCACCAGGATCGATCAAAGGAGCCAATCAAGTTCAAACAAATTCCTGCCCGAATTACAAAGGAATTTTCGCCGAAAATATCCTTGTATTTTCGGCGAAAATATCATCACAAATCGACTGTTGGTAACTGAAGGAATTTTTGGCGAAACCGATCAGGTTTTCGATCCGAAAAAGAAGTCCAGGAGAATCAGCCGGCAAAGCCCTCAATTGCAAAGGAATTTTCGCCGAAAATTCCTCAAGAATTTTGGCGAAAATAATAGGGAAATCCGGACTGATTAGGGTTAAGTATAAATACTTAACCCGGCGGCCCAAAAAGAGATATCTCATATCATATCATTCATAATTACGTTTTCCAAGGATTCTCTGGAGTTCTGGAGCGAAGAGTGAGAGTTCGAAGAGCCGGAAAGAGATCGTGATGCCATCCCTTTCATCTCGGAGAACCGGAGCTAGGAGTGTAGTTTTACCGAAGATCGAAGTGTGTCAGAGT
Source organism: Linum lewisii (assembly GCA_034768395.1). Taxonomy (NCBI): domain Eukaryota; kingdom Viridiplantae; phylum Streptophyta; class Magnoliopsida; order Malpighiales; family Linaceae; genus Linum; species Linum lewisii. Next base: position 57,782,904 of record CM068296.1, read on the forward strand.
CGTCTAAATTAGGTTTTTCAGATTCTTTTCTGTTCTTCCTCTGGATGATGAACTCTTTCTTTGTCTTTGTTTCTTTTGTGATAAACATGAGTAGCTAAACTCGTTAGAGCTTAGACTAGATGAACCCTAAGTGACCCAGGGCTTTAAAGCGGTCACGGATCGGCGGTGATTAGATTCAAAATTCAATCAGTTTCCCATTCATGTTTGATTTGTTCTTCATTGTTCATGTTTCTTGTCTGGATTGATCACCTAGATTAGATTCTGGTTAAGCTAAGAATAGAAGCGAACGCTCGCCTTACTTTAGAACATCGAATTGAATAGTTAACCTTATAATTGGAGCGTGCCTTTCGTAGGAACCGGTTAGGGTTAATTCACTGCAAGAGTAACTCATTAATCATTAGTAATTGCACTAGTTAATTAAGTCGTTGCGAGAGGCGACCGTACCCGGGCGGCTAGTTAATCTTGGTAGTTAGAACGGATAGAGCGAAGGTTCGCCGGTCTTAAACCTAAGGGTAAGGAGTTATGGTGGTGTCTTAGTAATTGATCAAATGAGAATCAAAATCCGCTGATCTGTTGATTGCCAATGCTCTGGGGAACGAAGGGGGATTCAAAGTCTAAGTTCGTTTGTCATCTCTGTTTTAAAACCCTAATTTCCAATCTGCTTTAGTTTAATTTTTTAATTTCTCTGCATTTCTTAGAATTAGAAGTCGTGGAACTCACACCACGCACAACTTGTCTGCATTCGAGTATTTTGCTAGTTTTGAAGTAGTCAATCTTAGAAGACCCCTGGAATACGATCTACCCTAGCTTTTGTAGCTTGGTAGTATTTGATCACCGCTCTGCAGCGCGCATCAAATTGGCGCCGTTGCCGGGGACTTCTTTTGATTGTTCGAAAGAAGAACTGGCAATATATTCTTCTACTTTCCATCTTTCACCTTACCATCCACTTCGATTTTACACTGGTTTTGTTTGTCTTTGTTATCTGTAGGTTTACAGGTGTATGCCTCACCGTCCTTGGACTCGCTCTCAAACCGAACAGGCTAAGAGTGCAGAGAGACCAGGCAGTTCTGCTCCACCTCTACGATCACAGATTCTGAAGAAAGGCAGATCCAATCCATTCATCACTTCGATCAAGATCGAGGAACTGAAGGAGAGTTCCTCATCTCCATCTTCACCTGTACCGTCATCTTCATCCGCTTCATACACCGAGTCACTCTCACCTCCTCCAGCTCCCGCCATGGACGATAGATTACCACCACCACCACCAAATGGCGATCAACCGCCGCCACCACCACCTGCACAGAAGAGTCTAGCAGACTATAACAAGCCGAGCGCGACTAGCGTTCGATCTGCCATTGCCGTTCCGCGCATTGAAGGAGATCTTGACTATGAGATCAAGATTCCATTCTTGACTATGATCTCTAGGGATTTACAGTTTGAAGGCAGGCCCCTAGACAATCCGTGCACTCATCTTGCAGACTTCCTTGATCTCTGCAGCACTTTTAAGAGCGGAAGCCTCGACAAAAACACTCTTTGTCTGAGAGCTTTCCCGTTCTCTCTGAAAGGCCCTGCTAAGAGGTGGCTTACTGGAAACCACCTAGCTATTACACTGATTGGGATACTCTGGCTCAGGACTTCGTTGAAGAATACTTCCCTCCGGCCAGAACAACCGCCATCAAGGACAGCATCGCCAGATTCTCCCAGAAAGAAGGAGAAAGCTTGTATGATACTTGGAATCGATTCCAAGAACTTCTCTACACCTGCCCTCATCATGGATTCGAGCAAAGGCAGTTAGCTGAAATTTTCGCTCGAGGACTTCGAGAAGAATCTGCCAAGTGGGTCAATTCTCTAGCTGAAGGGGATTGCAGTACACTAACACCTGAAGCTGCTCTTCTTCACTTTGCAAACTGTGCTTCCAAGTCAAGGAACTGGGAACGACAATATGAAGGATCAAGGAGCAAGCTAGACATCGAAGCCACAATCAAAGCAGACCACACCGATCAAGCCGCCGGCAGCTTCTGTCTACGTTGCCGATTGCGAGTGGTGCTTGCGCACATAACGGAGGTCGTTGTCAGAATTTTGATAAGGCAGAAGTCTGGTCTGCCGAAGAGGTAAATTTCATTCAACAAGGCTTCGTTAATAATCAGAATGGTTATGTTGGCTACCGTAACTTCAGACAGCAAGGGAACTATCAAGACAGACCTCCATACAATGCTGGCGCCAACCACAACCAGAACCAGAATAACCGCCCGGCTGGTCCCGCTCAGGATCTGAAGCCTAACCATCAACCGGCAGGTGTCTACCAGCCGCCGCATCGCAATCCGGGTAATTATGGAACTGCTCCTGGCAATCGCCAGAATCAATATCTTAATAATACCTATCCAGGGCAGCAACATCAAAGAGAGAACAATGTCAGTGACCTAGATAAGAAGCTCAGCCAGATCATCACCAGACTCGATGATCATGACAGTCAGTTCAAGGCTCAAGCTCTTCTCAATCAAGAACAGATAGCATCTGGACAAAGAATTGAGCAAGCCGTGAACAACATCTCGAGCATGCTAGCATCTGGTCGACCATTTGGCCAACTTCCAAGCCAGACAGAGCCGAATCCGAGAAAGGAGCGAGCCAAGATGGTAACCGCTCGAAAACTCCCAAACTTAATTGCTGATGCTTGTTCTGTCTTACGCAGGATCGCTGAAACTCCGGAGGAAGAAGAAGAACAAGAACCGGCGCCTAAGGAGGATGATCCTCCTCTTGCACCGTACGTCGTAAAGCCTCCTTTTCCAAGAGCATTGCTGCCAAATGCAAGGAAAGAGACTGGCATGAAGGGGAACAAGGAAGGACATCCTGACATTCGTATTAAGAAACCTACCTCTCCATATCCAGCTAAGTTATCTGATCCTGGTTCTTTTACTTTGCCTTTGGTCATCAATGATGTTGAGATTGAACGTTGTTTAGTTGATCTAGGAGCATCTGTTAATGTCATGCCTATGAGCCTGTTTGAAAAATTGAACCTAGGAGAACTTGAGCCGCCTAGTATGCAACTTGTCTTTGCTGATAGATCACTTAAAACCCCTAAGGGAGAGATTAAAGACGTTGTTACTAAATGTGGTCAGTTCACGTTCTTAGCTGACTATGTGATTATGGATAATAGTACAGATGATTCTACTATTCTCATAGGTCGACCTTTCATGGCTACTACTGGAATGAATATTAACGTTCCAAATGGTTCTTTAACTCTAAGGGTCGGTAAAGAAACGAAAACGTTTCGTCTTAAAGATGGCATGAAATATGACTCTAAGAATGAAGAATCTCACTGCCTAGCTGTTGAAACTGTGGAGTTGACTCCGGTCAACTCCGTTACTAATGCTTCTTCCAGTGTCTCTAGATCAGTTGTTGCTGCAGATATTGAACAGGTTATTAAAAAGAAGCCAGAAACTTCGGTTCAGAAGCCGCCCAAGAAGAAGAAGGAACTGCAAGCCTCTTCTAAGCCACCGAGCACTAAACCGAGCAGGCCTCGAGGAAAGAACAAGAAGACGAAGACCCAAATGGTCTGGAGGCCAAAAATTCCGCCGTCTTCCACCGAGCCAGCTGCACCATCAATTAGTTCCGAGAAACCGGCGCCGGAACAAGTATGGAAGGAGAAGCCGAAAGCATCTCCTAAGGAAGTACTGACGATCACCGATCCTGGTGATAACAAGCCGGAGATAAAAGAAAAGAAGAAGCCGACAGTCCTCATTCCTTCCATCGTAACACTCAAGAAGGATGATCTTTCCAGAGAGCTGTTCAGACCGTTCAAGTTCATCGATCATCTTCCCGATGGACGTACCAAGCTCTTACATGCGAACGGGAAGAGATTCACGCTTACCGGAGAAGTCCCGAAGCTGTACTTTATGAACTCCGACGCGAGCGTTAAGAAGAATCTGAGTTGGGATGTCTCCTAATACCATCCAGGTATCATCCAGCTCAAGGACGTTAATAAAAGAGCGCTTCGTGGGAGGCAACCCAAGGCTGGAGTCTGTTTTTAATTTTTGTCGAACTTAGTATTTTAGAGTCGGTTCGGGGGAGCCAAAAGTGCCAGTTTGTTTGATTTATTATTTTTCGTGTCGAGTCTGTGTGTCGTAGTGTCGTTTGCAAGTTGAGTGAGGTCGTTCTGATTTTTGTGGATTTAACTGTGATTTTCTGAAGTCTGCCGGGATTGCGAAAATATTTTCAATTCGTAGTGTTCAAAATTTTCGGCGAAAATTAAACCCTATTCTCGGCGAAATCACTTTTGAATTTTCGAACCCGGTCTCCTGTTTCATATTTTCGGTTCGAAAAGTTGAGTGGTTTCGGCGAAAATCCATTTGAAAACCGGCAGCCATTTTAACTTCCATTTTTGGCAAAAATTACCTATTAGTTTCGCCGAAAATACCTTTGAAAATCAGACAATTTTTCACTTAAAAATCGGATTTCAGCCCTCTCTCTCCTCACTTCTCATTTTCGAATCGCAAAACAAAAAACACCCTCCCCTTTGTTTTCAAAACCGCCGACCGCCGCCACCCTTTTTAAACCGCCACTGCCGCCGTTTCCCTCGCCGCCGCCGTCGCCGACCGCCGCCACTCAACTCCCCTACCTTTTCCGATTCCATTGAGCCCTAGAACGTTCAAATCGGAGCTCTACAGCTCCAGTTCACCGAAACCCTTGTTTTCAGAGTTTTTCACCGATTCCTCCCAATCCGTTCATTTTTAGCATCCATGGCTTCAAGGTAAGTTGTAGAACTTTTCAATACGAATCTTTTGACATATGGATTGCTGAATTTCGTCGGGGTTGACTTTCGGTTGACTTTTCGGTTTGCCTCGATTTGCGTGCCGACCGATTTCATGTGAACTAGGTTAGCTGAACTTGTAGAACTGTTCTAGTATGCTTAGGGAGTTTCGTGCTTAATTTCCATATCATTTGATCATGTGTTGCTTGCATAGGATTGATTCTTTGTGATGTTGACTTTTGTGAGAAATGTCGGTTTGACTTTGAATTATTTTTGATCATTTGGCCGCCTTATGTGTTCATTCTTGTTCCGATTATTGTGTTTGCCATCTGAGATCATATTATACCGTCATCCTCCGATTTATGATAGTCTTGCCATGATTAGGGTTCAATGTTCTATTATGTTGACTTTTTGAATGTCGGTTTGACTTTTGAACTCTGATTGTGCTTATCCGATTCTGACTGTTCCTAAGCATGTATTTTACTGTCTATGATTACCGGTTACTCTGCTCTGCTTACCCCCACTCGATTTTCCTCATTTCTTTGTGAAATTGAGTTTTTCTACTAAGTGTGGGGTAGGGTTTAAGTTTGACTAATCTGGTTGCATTCTGGTTTTAGGAACACCACTTATGAGCGCAGGACTAAAGCGCGACTTGATGGCGCTTTGAGCTCCGGAGCTGCCGCCCCAATCACACGTGCCGTTCTGGGTCCTCCACCCCCATTACCCCGCCGGGCTGGATACCATCGCACTATCGCCCGTCTACCTGACTTCTACTTCGAGTGCTTCCAGAAGATCGAGCACATTCGGGGAGCTGACGTGCGCCCTCTTTCCATGGAGTCCCTGCACGAGCACGACGAGGACTACTACCGGAACGTGCATGACGCCCTAGCACCGGCCGGCCTCCTCGAGCTAACCACCATAGCTGCCGATTTCCCAGACATCGCCCTCCAGGAGTTTTGGGCGACCTTTGATCTGGAGGAGCACAAGAGGAAGCAGCTCCAGAAGGTTGTGACCTTCTATCTTGGTGGGGTGTACAGGCAGCTCACCTACGATGAGTTTGCCGCTCATCTTGGCATCCCCTACGAGCATTATCACGATCATCACCTAGGCTGGGGCGACGATGATGACGACGAGGAGTACCACGCGCTCTGGAGTCACATGACTGGAGTGCCTGGCGATCGCCTTGGGGAGCACAACTCAGTTAAGTCGCTCTCCCACCCTCTCTTTAAATTTATTCATATGGTTTGGCGTAGATCGCTTTTATATGTTCCAGACAAGGATCGCCACCATATCCTCAAGGAGGAGCTTATGCTTCTCCGAGCCATCCGGGAGAGCTACCCTCTCCACCCCGGCTGGGTGCTTGCTCGCATCTTCCGCCAGAAGACCAACAGGAAGACGCCACGTCGTAGACTCCTGGGGGGTAACTTCATAGGCCAGCTCATCATCTCCTTCGGCATCAGCCATGAATATGGCCCGAACATTCCACGACGCCACGTTAGAACCTTTGGAGGAGACTTAGCGGTTGAGTACGACTTAGAGCTGGACCTCAGTCCCCATGTAGCAGCAGATCCTCCACTCCAGCCTGTGGTCGAGTCGGAGGAAGAGGATGACACTGAGCAGCAGCAGCCCCAGCCGCCGCCAGAATTCCAAGATTATATACCCTCGCCACATCATCAGGCAGGGTATGCTCACCAGTCGCCGCCACACATTCCCGATCCATACCAGGCGCCTCACCCTCAGCCCCGACCGCACCCCGCGGACGTGGGTGAGCTGTACGAGCGACTGCAGGAGTGGCGCATCACCGACAACGCCACTCAAGAGGCGAAATGGACTATTATGCAGCAGCATATGCGGCGCGCCGACAGGCGGTATGAGGCACAACTGGCGTGGCAACGTCAGCTCGGCGAGCACCTCCACTTTCCACCCCCCGACACCCCTGACCATCCACGATCAGGTGGTGTCCTTTTCCTTGTCCTTTTTTTTATTTATTCTTTTCGGATTTCGATCCAACTTTTTTCTGTGTGGATCCGGGACACTTGTCCCAGTTTCCTTTTTATGTTTTATTTGTTTTTGTTTTGTAGGCAGTTGGGAGATTCCCTTTGCTTCGCTTGGGTAGATTCCCTCCGCTCCGAGGACCCGTGCTCATCCCCTACACCAATCATCTCGGTCCAGGTTCTTCTACTTCACTCTGAACTCTAATTTTAGTCCTGTGAGGACACAGTCCGATTTAAGTGTGGGGTAGGATGCTAGAGAACCTTGCATGACCTTGATTGCCCTTGAATGTGTTTTATGTGTGCCTCGTGATTCCATTCTTGTCTCTCTAGCATTAGAATGGCTCAGTTCTTGATTTTTGATGTTAAGTTGTTGTTCAACCCTTCATAATGATGCTTAGACTTCTTAACCTAGAACTTGAGAACCAACTTGTTTACTTTGATGCTAAATTGCCTGGTCAGAACAGAATTTTTTTTTAAATCACACTTGTAGTTTGTAGCCTTGATTGCATGAAAATGACCGAATCCGACTAGCAAACCAACTGTGAGCTTTTGATTCATTGCACGTAACTTGCAATTTCAATTCTTTCGGAGTGGTTTTCTGTTTTACCTGAATGAGTTAGAATTTGCATGAGACCTACTCGAGACCACACGATGACACGAGTTCTAGAAGGATAGGGGCACATAGATTCAGCTACTAAGCCAGATAGCCTACCAAACGATAAATCCACTAGGTTTAGACCCTTGAGCTTGGCCTGTTCTTTCGGTTCGATAATACATTACAACCATTTCCCATTTCTTTCATTCCCCGTTGATCCCCTGTGGTTGTAGTTCTAGATTGACCTACCGGAAGTTGATTTGTGGTAACCTGCCTATAGCCATTAAACAGGTGGTCTTAGCTAATATGTCTAGACGTGTAAATCTCTCTAGCAACTAAAAGAAAATCGGCACAAAAGAAAAAAAAATATAAAAAGAAGAAAAAGAAGCAAATTTCAAAAAAAAAAGTGAAGAAAATAAAAATCAGAAAAGTTTCAAAGTTTCTAGTTCAATAAAACGTTCTTCTCCCTACAAAGGGAAGAACGAAGTCAAAAGAAAAAGTTCAAAAGAAAAGAAAAAAAAAAGAAAAATCGTGTAAAGAAAAAGAAAATAAGTGCTGGGTTGCTTGAAGGTATCATAGGACGAGCGTTCATTATTCCACCCGTGTTTGGTTAGACGGTAGGAATCCATAGATTAGATTCGAGGGAAGTTAGTCGAAAGCCACACCGCACAAAGCCATCATCATTCATGCCCATCATCCATCTCATTATAAACTCGAGTAGTGTAGAATTCATTACGGTCCTAGCAGGGAAGTCCTTCTTGACTAGATACTCGTGTTGTCACAGTGGTGGAGATGTGGTCGAAATGCAAACCTATAACAGAATTCGGTAACAGAAAATGATCGAGAGCAGAAACTCGTCCTTAAACACAGAGAGTGAGAGTTCCCATTGTACTATATATATCCTGTGTGAGGAGTCTGGTCGGTCAGGTCAAATTCGTGCATAATTGGTTGTTAATTACTTGTCGTGTGCAGTTTATTAGTGAGACCAGGTAGTTTGACTGATCGGTATGCATGTTAGGTTTCTTGTTCTAGGATCGATCTGTCTAATAATTCAATGTGTTTGATTGAGCTCCAATTTAATCGATCTTATCATTTGTGAACATGAGCGTCTCTATTCAGTTTGCTTGAGGACAAGCAAAAGCTTAAGTGTGGGGTATTTGATGACACTCGATTTGACGTGATTATCAGCCTCATTTAAGCGACATTTCTTTGCTTAAGACATGATTTTTAGGGTAGAATAACGAATATTCAATCGATTGCCCTATCTCGTGCCATTTGTGTTAACTTGGCCCGTTTCGGGTCTATTTGATGGTTTTCTAGTGTTTTTACGTTAGCACAGGTTTTTGCCATCGAATAAGTAACCAAGGACGTGTCTAAGGCGTTGGAATCTCGAAGGATTGCACCAGGATCGATCAAAGGAGCCAATCAAGTTCAAACAAATTCCTGCCCGAATTACAAAGGAATTTTCGCCGAAAATATCCTTGTATTTTCGGCGAAAATATCATCACAAATTGACTGTTGGTAACTGAAGGAATTTTCGGCGAAACCGATCAGGTTTTCGATCCGAAAAAGAAGTCCAGGAGAATCAGCCGGCAAAGCCCTCAACTGCAAAGGAATTTTCGCCGAAAATTCCTCAAGAATTTCGGCGAAAATAATAGGGAAATCCGGACTGATTAGGGTTAAGTATAAATACTTAACCCGGCGGCCCAAAAAGAGATATCTCATAACATATCATTCATAATTACGTTTTCCAAGGATTCTCTGGAGTTCTGGAGCGAAGAGTGAGAGTACGAAGAGCCGGAAAGAGATCGTGACGTCATCCCTTTCATCTCGGAGAAACAGAGCTAGGAGTGTAGTTTTACCGAACATCGAAGTTTGTCAGAGTCGTCTAAATTAGGTTTTTCAGATTCTTTTCTGTTCTTCCTCTTGGATGATGAACTCTTTCTTTGTCTTTGTTTCTTTTGTGATAAACATGAGTAGCTAAACTCGTTAGAGCTTAGACTAGATGAACCCTAAGTGACCCAGGGCTTTAAAGCGGTCACGGATCGGCGGTGATTAGATTCAAAATTCAATCAGTTTTCCATTCATGTTTGATTTGTTCTTCATTGTTCATGTTTCTTGTCTGGATTGATCACCTAGATTAGATTCTGGTTAAGCTAAGGATAGAAGCGAACGCTCGCCTTACTTTAGAACATCGAATTGAACAATTAACTTTATAATTGGAGCGTGCCTTTCGTAGGAACCGGTTAGGGTTAATTCACTGCAAGAGTAACTCATTAATCATTAGTAATTGCACTAGTTAATTAAGTCGTTGGAGAGGCGACTGTACCCGGGCGGCTAGTTAATGTTGGTAGTTCAAACGGATAGAGCGAACGTTCGCCGGTCTTAAACCTAAGGGTAAGGAGTTATGGTGGTGTCTTAGTAATTGATTGAATGAGAATTGAAATCCGCTGATCTGTTGATTGCCAATGCTCTGGGGAACGAAGGGGGATTCAAAGTCTAAGTTCGTTTGTCATCTCTGTTTTAAAACCCTAATTTCCAATCTGCTTTAGTTTAATTTTTTAATTTCTCTGCATTTCTTAGAATTAGAAGTCGTGGAACTCACACCACGCACAACTTGTCTGCATTCGAGTATTTTGCTAGTTTTGAAGTAGTCAATCTTAGAAGACCCCTGGAATACGATCTACCCTAGCTTTTGTAGCTTGGTAGTATTTGATCACCGCTCTGCAGCGCGCATCAACCACTTTCGCAATCTCCTGAGGAGTAACCTCCTCAAGCAAACCACTCTTTTCTCATCAGTCAGTTTTTTAGTTAAAGTACCAGAGAGGTCATTCCTCAGTAACACTTTCCTTTCCTAACAGCTTATAGTATAGAACTCCACCACTACCTTTGACATCTCTTCATGTCCTTCCACCATAACCCCATTTGCATTCACCAACTGCCTCACAATATTCCTCAAGTTTCTTGTTCGAACTTGATTGAAAAAATAGGCACTATTGCAATCACCTTCCTTAACCCACAGAGCTCTGGACTTCAACCTAAGTATACATTCCTCATCTTTCTGCAGCTGATCCAGTTCCTTCCTGCACTCATTATACTCTGTAATCGTTAACATATTAGGGTCATCATACTTTGCAACTTGCTTAATAGCAAGTTCAATCTTCTTTCCCTTGACCCTATCCTGAATATTTGAATAAGCCTCAACATTAAGCTTTTTCAGCCTCCTCTTTAATTCCCTTAGCTTACCATAAAGCCTATAATACGGAGTATAGAAGTTCTCCTCTGCCATACTTCTACCAGAATTTTCTCAAACTCCTTGTGTTCTGCCCAACAACTGAAATATTTAAAAGGTTTTGGCCTTGAATCTCTCCTCTTCTCAATCACCACCAACATGGCACAGTGATCAGAAGTCAAGCAAGGCAGAACCGTAACAGTACTAAGAGGGAAAGATGAGTGCCAATTGGTATTCACACAAACCCTATCCAGCCTCCTAGAGATAGGGTCAATAGCTCTATTATTGACCCAAGTGAAAGTCGGACCAGATGAAGGATGGTCCTCTAGTTCACAATCTCTTATCATCTCATTCAAATCATCCATACTAGTGAAACAAGACATCTGGTTGGAAGCTTCATAGGTTCTATGAACAGCATTAAAATCTCCCCCCACTAACCAAGGTAAACCGTAACATGCCACCCCTCTAAGCTCATCATACAAACTTTTCCTCCCATTCACAATGTTAGGAGCATACACAAACGTACAACAAAAAGCATTTGGTAGGTTCACTTTCACATGAATAAAACTCGAACTATTCTTCAGGACCATCAAAGGAACATTAGGCTTCCACACAAGCCATATCTTCCCTAACTCACCTTCATAACTGATTTCTTTATTCCAACCTAAGAACCTTTCATCAAAGATCTTAGCTACATTATTCCTTATAATACGAGGCTCAAGTATAGCAAACACATCAATACGATACTTACTAATATACTCTTTAAGAACATCATACTTCTTAGGGTCATTAAATCCCCTAATATTCCAAATCCAAACAATCATTTTCTTTTTCTGTGGTGTTGCTGACGAGTCAACACCCTACCTTTCACAGGAGAGGCCAAGTTTAGCCCCCCTACATCACCTAATTCAGCAAACCTCTTCAGTTGTTTTAATATCACTTCATCTTCCGAATCCCCCTCTTCACTTGTGGTACCTTCGTCACTAGGGCTAAGGGCACTCCTCCACTGTAACAGCTTTGGGAGTACCCTCTCGGACATGTGATCCATCCACTCCCTTAGGAGTCTCTGAATCATTGCATGCCCCCCCCTCCAGCAGGTTGAGAAGAACCAGCCATACCAGGTGACACCTTCTCTTTCAGTGAAGACTCAGTGTCAATGCCTGAGGTACTGCCCTTCTCAACAACAGATTTCTGCTGGGAACCTCCAGTAGAGGCTTTGGACAAACTCACATTTGGGATATACACTTCAGCCGCCACTTTCTCCTTTTCCTTACTCACCTTAACATTCTTCACCTGGTATTGCTTCTTACCATAATCTCGTTCTGTTAAAACATTGACCAACACCTCACATAGATCTTCCTTACCAATGTTCACCTTCAGAATTCCACTAGTAACTGACTCATCCTTCTTAATCACACATACACTGATTGATAACCCTGATCTAAAAAATTTGTTGATCGGCTTACCGTACTGCGTTGACATCCAACTTATGCCCGTGGGAGTCATAAGCTCTAGAGGAACGTCCCCAAATTTAATCCATACTGGTTTCTTTTCCTGAGAGAGGTCCATCGGCTCAATGCCCGAATACCACCTCCGAAGGAGAAGTGGAGCACGGTGAATGTGCCACGATCTTTCCATAACCCACTCCCACAAAGACTCCGACGCAAACTCAAACAAGAAGAAATTGCATTCAATCTCAGAAACTATAACTTGACCCTCGTAAGCCCACAAGAGATTTGCCATGGCTTGGATGACCAACAGAGGGGGAGGCGAACCAGTGAATTTACCAACCATGGCCCCTTCAGACGATCAACCCCATATTAACCACTGTAGCGGGAATACGAAGAACTCCATCAACTAGGGCATCCTCAGCTTCCTTCACAAATCCAAGATCATTCTCCGACTCCGCTACCACTGAAACCCACAACCTAGAAGATTTGGGTTGAGATGTAGAGGAGGAGGCCATCGGAGAAGCCAAGCACCGCTTCGACGGTGGAAAAAAAACTAAGGGAAACCTAGACAAATATGGAGAAAACAACGCGCGCGCGTATGTGTATTATCCGTCTATGTACTACGTTATTGCATGGAAAAAGTGAAATTAGTTTTGATCACATTTTAAATGCTTTGATGAACAATGAGGTACAAAGGAATGATTATCGAGATTCAAGTTCCGACGCCCTCATTGTTCGTGGAAGGACTAATTCTCGAAAGAAAGGAGAATACGAGAGGTCAAGGTCAAAGTCAAGAGGAAAATTGGTGGAGCGCAAGAAGCCTGAAAAAGATGAGTGTGCTTTATGCCATAAGAAATGTCATTGGAAGAAGGAATGCCCAATCATAAAGAAGAAGGAGTCAAAAGCAAATGTGGGTAGTGAAGATGATAGCGACAGAGATGACGCTTTGTCGGTCTCACTCTCAGTTTCTCATCCTGAAGAGTGGATCTTGGATTCGGCTTGCTCGCACCACATGTGTCCTGAGAAAGGAATGTTCTATGAACTTAAAGAATTTGAAGGTGAATTTGTTTACATGGAAAACAACACCACATGCACCATAAAGGGGAATGGCTCGGTGAAATTGAAGATGTTCGATGGCATTGTTTGAACACTCATTCATGTTCGATATGTCCCTGGTTTGAAGAAGCATTTGATTTCTCTTGGAGCTTTGGAAGACAAAGTGATGCGTCTCATTATTGGCGTATTCATCTCCGCATTAGACGACATTTTTAGTGATTTATATGTCCAATTTTCATGGTTTTGAGTGAGTTCCGTACCCCTTGGCCCTTTGGGGCTGTTTTATGTGTTTTGCACGTTTTTGGTTCATTTCAGGTGATCCATGACGATTAGGGACGAATCGGGAGAGGCTGCAAAATGTTGGAGCTGGAATTGAAGCAATACATGCCGTGTACCGGAAACACGCCGTTTACTAAGGAAACACGCCGTGTATCTAATACACGGCGTCAAAAACTTGATGCGCAAATTAATGCGCACTAGTTTTGCTCACTAAATCGCTCTAGCGAGATCGTTATTTCTCAAGGGTTTCTCTTTCTCTATTACTCAACGGTTGTGGAATAAGCAATTCGGGTTTTTGTCGTAGGTTTTGAATTGGTTTATGAAATGAATTAATCTGAGAAAGCAATTAAATCAAACAAAGCAAGTAAAGCAGATTGGGGTTTTGGGTTCAGACTAAGGCGGTTGTTCAGACTCGAATCTACGCTAGTTCGATTCAGATGGATGAAACTATGCAATCGACGAAATTCAACAGACTAGACGACTTGGCAAATCCTTTTGTAATCTCTACTCCATGGTTAGGTCGTAGAGATTCTATTCTATCAAACCTACAAGCTCCTATGGTCAAGCTAACTTGCAAGATTTCAAGAACGATCAAGAACAGTGAAATGCCACAAAATGATGCAAAGAGATTAGGTTCTGACAATCCTATGGTCAAGCTATTGGAGAACCTAACGACCTCCTAAACTCTAGAATGAAATGCATTCATGGTCAGACCCGCAATTCAAAGATAAACTCAGAAACTAACAATTGATCAAGTTGCCAGAATCAGAAAGCTTAAATTAGGGTTTAGGAGAAATCGCATCTAAGTCTGAAAGATCACTGATTAACATAAACGGGTTAGAAACCCGAAATCATCCATACAAAATCCTATCTATTGCTTCATCTAATCTAAACAACCCTAGAAGTTTAGCTCGACATCGTTACAGAAGGAATCACAGAAACAAAGAAGAAGAAAACCGGAGAAGAAGACATCTTACTCCGAGAAAACCTAATCTTGATGAATCCTTGAAACTCCTGAGTTAATCCTCGCTAATCCTCTCTCAATCGTCACTTCAAAGCTCCGAGTTCTCCCTCTGAGAGTGTCGTGTTCGTCGGGGAAGAAAGAAGAATGAATTGTACGTTCTGTTTTTCTCCCAGGAAAGAATAGGATTAAAAATCCCGTCAGATGATGGTACACGGCCATGTATCATAATACAAGGCGTGTTTCCTTAGTACACGACGTGTTTCCGGTACACGGCGGTGTATTGTAATACATGCCGTGTATTGCTTCCAATCTAGCTCCAGCATTTTGCAGCCTCTCCCGATTCGTCCCTAATCGTCATGGATCACCTGAAATGAACCAAAAATGTGCAAAACACATAAAACGGCCCCAAAGGGCCAAGGGGTACGGAACTCACTCAAAACCATGCAAATTGGACATATAAATAACTAAAAATGTCGTCTAATGCGGAGATGAATACGCCAATAATGAGACGCATCACAAAGGTTATCGCATCACCATGGAAGGCGGTCAACTCGAGGTGACCCAAGGTGTTTTGATGGTGATGAAGGGGACTCGAAGAGCCAACTTGTACTTTCTCAAAGGGAGCACAAAATTTGGAGAAGCAGCTGTTGCAAACTCAAACGAGGTGGATATGTCAAAATTGTGGCATATGAGACTTGGACACACCGGAGAGAAGCCGCTTCAGACTTTGGTGAACCAAGGAGTGCTCAAAGGTGTAAAGACGGGAAGATTTGAATTTTGTGAACATTGTGTCTATGGAAAATATAGTTGTGTGAAGTTTGGTACTGCAATACACCGAACCAATGGTGTTTTGGATTATGTTTACACCGATGACACACCAGGTGAGGGAAAACATGTTATTTTCCCTATTGTTAAAGAAGTCATAGAGCAAGAGGTGGAGTAGAATCTGCAACAAGATGAGCTTGAGTCAATCGCAAAGAATAAACCTAGAAGAGAGATTCGAAGACCTGTTCGGTTTGATGACATGGTGTTATATGCACTCCCAGTAATTGAAGTTGTGCCCAACATTGGGCGACAATATTGATCATGTGTTTTGGCGGCATCCAACTTGGTTTCGTGTGTTTGGAGGAATTTTTGTCAAGGTGGAGATTGTTTCATTGGAATTAATTGGAAACATGAACTAATGTTTGGTTCATGTATTGGAGGTTGAATGCACAAAGCATTCATTAGGTACATGGAACACATTTTCCAAGAGTGAACTTGGGGAAATGCATTTGTGTGGTTTCATGTATGAGTGGTTGGATTTACTAGGTGATTTGAATGTGCTCATCTAATGTATGGAGTGTGAGCCTAAAAAAAGCTTTGGTAGAATGATGTAGAGATTATCAATTTGATCATTCATTTGAGAGTCACCGTGAGTCTTCTTAGAAATTTGTGAGTTGAGAAACTCTTGTGGAGATAGGAGAGTGTGTGTCCACGTTCCACTCTTTGTAATCACTAAAGATAGTGAATTTGTGTGGTTGTTTCCGCCCGTGGAGTAGGAGAAACATTTTCTCCGAACCACGTTAAATCCTTGTGTCCCTTACCTTTAGCTTGTGTGGGTGTGTTGGTGTGCAATCAATTGGCTACCGTTCGTGGTGCAACAGGGAAGACATCTCTTTAGTTCCATGTTCTTCAAGTATCCAAAGGAAGCTTTGACTTTTCCTGATCCACAGAGTCCTTTGATCAAAATGTTACAGGCTACGAGGTCAACAATACCACCCTCGATCTTGAATATTTCTAACACCTAAATGGCCTCAGTCACACGGGTTCGGTTACAAAGAATTTGCACAACCTTGGCAACTGAAACGACATCAGGTATAAAGCCTAGGATGAAACACTTTTCCAATAGCACAAGTGCCTGATCTAAGTCATCCTCTTTACAGTAGGCAAATATGAGAAGGTTTAAAGTCACGTCATTGGGTTCCTCGATCTGGTTCATAAGGCTTCTGGCCCTTGCAAATTTCCCCTTCTTGCATAGGGCATGAAGTAAAGAGTTGTAAACAACAAAGTTGGGATTCTCACTTGTAGACTTGATGATCTGCAAAAGCTTGAAGCCATCGCCGATTCTATTTGTCAACCAAAGACCTTTCATGAGAATCCAATAAGTGTAATCATCACCTTGGACTCCGCATTTCATCATCTTGTTCCTAAAGAAGCGTCGAGCCAAACCGATGTCATGCTTTACGAGGACATTGAGGACGCAGTTGAAGAACTTCAAAGACGGGGGATTGACGTGAAATTTGGAAGCTAAGTTGAGCACTTTGACGACACGTCCAAGGAGGCCAGCCCTACCAAGACCTCGAATGATCGTAATGAATATAGGATCATCCGGGGGTGCGCCAATGGAAGTGGGCATTTGGTCGAGCAGTTGGTCGACAGCTCGAACCATCGGAAGGTACAGAGTTCATGGATAAGCGCATTATAGGTGGTGAGGGACTGAGTGAAATTGGGAAAGGTGGAGGCCAATTGGAAGGTATGGAGTGCTTGAGATGGGGATTTCTGGTTCAAAATGAGATGTGTTATGTGTTCTTGACTGGTAACCAAAAGGGAAGAAGAAGTAGAAGTACTAGTAGAAGAGGAAGAGAAATGTGAGTGAATCGTGACATTAAGAATCTCTGGTTCCCAGAATCACGATACTTTGGAGAAAAGATGCGCACGACTAAAGATATTGGTGTACATATAAATCTAGTTGATAATATGCAAAGCAAGGGAACAGAGAAAACATTGAACTTAGTTCAGGTTGAAATACTTAAAATATCTAGTTATACTAAATTTTTATTCATTACAAAATAGTCTTATTGTGATGAAACGTGTTACAAAATAGTCTTAATGACGTCATTCGTGTACTTTTTCAGCCATTTTGTCATGTCGTCGTTGACATGTCATCAAAAAAATAATTTAAAATGTAACAAGCTGATTCAAATCTAGATCTAAACTCGTCTAACTCATAAAATTTTTGGTGAAAGAAAGAGATTTCCCCATTAACATCATCATTGTACATGCTTAATATCTATTTTGGTCATTAACATATAGGCCTCGTTTTTGTGCTTAATAGCCAAATTCCGTCGCAATTATGCAAGTCCAAGGTAATTGGAATCCACACAAATCCAAATCACAATTCCTTGTTTTCCTACCAAATTGACACATTAGAATTCAAACTTAAACCCCACTTTAAATTACTAAAGTATCCCTAACCCTAACCCCCATCCTACCAACCTCCTTCCTCTCTTCAGCAGTTTGTTCGCCGCCGTTTTCTTCTTCCCATCTCCCCCCCCTTTGGCACCTCTGCTTCTTATCCACACAAATCAAAAATCAGCTTTTTCTTCCCCGCTAGCTTCCTTCTCTTTTGGCACTTCTGCTTCTTCACCACGATCAGCGACTGTGGTTGCGAGATCGACATCGGCGGAGTCAGTGATTTCTTATGGGTAGTCATCGATGATGGAGCTTCTAGGTAGTCATTGATTTCTTCTGGGTACACGACTCACACCTTCACTGGACCACCAGCGGCGGTGGCGGAGCTCGTTCCAGCTACGGCGAAAGAGGATTTGGATAAGAACAAACCAGTGAAGGTAAACGAGGGAGAACTGCTGCGACAGCTTCTGGGTACACCACCAGGCTGAGGCTTTGAACGACGGCTGCGTCGGTGTGAACGAGGGAGAACTGCTGCTATCTTCTCGTCGACCGTCTACAACAGAAGTTCTGTGTACGTGGGCAATTTGGACAACAACAAACAATTCAACGGAATCAGATGATTCCGTTGAGTTTAGGTAGGAATTGTCGGGCTGTAATTAGGCCCATAAAGAAATTAAATTCCGTTGGAATTGGGCTACTGAAAATTGATAGGAAAACATGGAATCCGCAAATTCCGCCGAAATTGGATGATTCCTGCAATGAAATCCTTGTAGGAAAACGTAGCCATAGGGTTTGTAACATAGTGGTCAATAACCTTTCCTTATGGTCATTTACCTATTGAATTTATAACATAGTGGTCATTTTTTCAAGTCTCCATCCAAGTTCTCTATTAAATGCTGATATAAGCAAAGCCAACTCAACATTTTTCGACGTCACCTATTACATCACCAAACCACCATTGATTCAACCCAACTAACTAATCCAACCTAATACAATCTAAACCATCCAAACCCAAAACCCAATAACTCATTCTAACCTAACCTTTCTTCTTCCCATCTTCTTCCCCACTTCCTCTTCCTTTTTGGAACTCGTGGATGTGGAAGGTCTTTGATTACATGACTACTATCAGGTACAAAACCTTAGATCGAACTGTTTGTGTGGATTTAGTTGGCAGTGATTGCTTTTCTGTCCATCGCTCTATCCAAAATTCAACATATATACTTGTCATGAGAGGTAACTAGAATAAAATATCGATTCAAGATCTGCAAATCTATTGGAGAAAAAATGTTAGGTTAGAATGAGTTACTGGATTATAAGTGTGGTTGGTTTAGATTGGGTTATGTATGGTTTGATTGGTTAGTTGAGTAGTCTATGGTGGATTGAGTGACGTGACAATAGGTGACAATGGAAAAATGTTAAGTTGGCTTGTTGATATTTGTACTTAACAGAGAGCTTGGATGAAGACTTGACGAAATGATCACTATAAAAATTTAATAGGTTAATGAGCACAAAAATTGTTAACTATTATGTTAATTACCAAGAGAGATATTAAGGAGGAATATCAATAGGAAAATGAGGCAAGGGGCTAATAGTCTGGTGTTGAATGGGGGGTTCAGCACGTTATGGTATAGTGCTGAATCTCATTCCTGGTCGTCAGATTCATCGCCTGGTTCGTGTGAACCTATACCCGCGAGGGGTACTTTCGTAAACCAACATTTCATTACTGATGGTCGACGTTGATTTGACGGATACAAAAGAGTGTTTGATTGGACAAGTACGAAAAATAAGAGAGATATATATTCAAAATTATTTCCCCTTCCATTTCTCTTTATTAAAAAAAAGTTCCAGTTTCTACATTTCGTTCCTTCAATCGCACACCAGGAGCGTGAGGGGATATCGACGGAGGGTGACTGCCGGGAAGATCAGGGTTAATAGTCGTTTTCTGATTTTCGTATGTATGTCATATTCTGTAAGGATTTGGTATTACAGCTGGTTCATTAAGATTTTTTATTGATTATAGCTCATAAAAATTATAGGGCAAGAAATGTTGTCGTATGTATGGCAGTTCAGTATATTGTAAAAGTATCCTATAACAATTATATCATTGTTTTATTATTTTCGTATCCGTGAAATGACATCGGGGAATGTCTGTCAATTTCATTGTTTCATTGTTTTCAAACTCCGTCCTTGACCTGACAAGTTTCGTATAACGTGCCAGTTTCGTATCTGATAAGAATTTTATCAAGGTCGTATTCCACGAGGTCCTCTCATAAACTAATACTCACAAAATTCATGAACGGTCTAAACATTTGAAATTAAGTTTTGGTTTTGAAAGAGAACAAATCAAAAGCATAAACAATAAGGTAAAACTAACAAGTGAAATTGATGAACAAACAAGAGAGAAGGGAGTTTAGTTTAGCAAGGGGTTTCTTCAAGCTCAAGGCTCATGAAAGCTGGATTGAATCTCAAACAATGATGTGTAAACTAATGACCATGCAATTCACTCAAGTAAAATCAACGAACTCTCACACAATTGACTCTCTACTCCTAGACCAAATGCACCATGCTCTCGCTATGTGAGCAAAGGTAATGGAGTGCCTTAACTTGCTCAATGAAATGCCAAAAACTTAAATTCTATGCTAACATTCATCTAGCACAAGGTAAATGATGCAAAACACTCTCATGTCAATCATATAACACTAGTCTAGCAATCAAAAGGGTCTTTCAACCTTCAAATGAAAGAAAACCAAATGCACACCATGGTTGCAATTGCATAATCCAATCTCTCAAATCATCCGATTACAATCCTACAACCTTAGATCAACATCAATCAATCATTCTCATGTATTGAAAGACATAAACAATACCAGAAGAACAAATCAAGCTCTAATGGCTACAAAGCACAAGGTCTAGGATCATCATCTTACACAAATGGCTAAGAGAAACTCAATCCATACAATCAATCACCTATCCTAGCTTGATCCATCCCCCACTAAACTAAACCTAAGCTTAGCCTAGAACAACCATGGAAGAAACCTGAAATTGAGTAGAGGAGACCATCCTTGCTTCCATGGAGGATCTTCCTACTTAGCTCTTCAAGCTCCAATCCAAGCTATGGAGGACTTCACTTAGATCCTTGATCTTCAAGTTGATCAACAATTGAGGGAGGATGATGTTTGGATGAGAGGAGGAGATGATCGGCGATGATAGGAAAATTGAGAGAGAGTAGCTACGAGTGTGTTGTAAAAATTAGAATAAATCTCCCCTTTAAATTATGTCCGCTTCCACTTTATATACTGCGCTGATTCCTCTTCAAAGTTTTCGCCGAAAATATCTTCACAAATCACCGAGCATTCTTGTATTTCTTCATAGGTTTTCGGTGAAAACTCACTAAGATTTTCGCCGAAAACTCCTTCATAAATCGAATGGCCGTCTCCTGTAATTCTCCTGCTTGAAAATGGTGAGGGTTTTCGGCGAGAACTCTAAGTTCTCGCCGAAAACTTCTTCAATGGAAGGGTGTTTTTTTCTCGTTTTTGCAACGGCCATATCTCCTCCGTCCTAGCTCCGATTGACCTCCCGTTTGATCCCACGTGCTCCTTGTCACCAGTACTTCAATGCCAAAACCTGAAAATTCAAAGAAAAAAACTAAAATAGACACGGAATTGGCCTCAAAGTAGCACTTGGGCAACAAAAGGGCACTTTGCATAAAACATCCATAAAAGCATATAAATCATAGCAAAATGAGATCAAACATGGGAGATCCCTAGGCTAATCAAGGAATTAAAATGCACTAAATATAGTCACATCAGTATCCATTTCGTATAATGTCATAAAACGTTATTTGATAGTTTAACGTGTTGTGTGTGTATTTCAGTTACATATAACGTGCCAGTTTCGTATCCGTTTGTTTCCTTATTTGTATTAGTTTTTGTTTATACGGTTAAGATTCACATACTTGGTTTCATAATAAACCCTTGGTTGTGTTTATGGGCCCACCTAGGTAGTGGGCTCGACTGAGATGGTTTTGCTGGTCCAGATCGAGATGGTGTTGCTGGCTCAACTGAGAGGGTGTTCCTCCACTTGACCTCAACGAAATACCTTATGATGGTCTCTGTGATATTTTCCTCATTTAAAATTAAATGATTTCTTATGCTACAAAACTTACATCGTAATCCTTCGTAAAAGCTGTTAGCGTATAGCGGACGAACCTAAGACAAAGTCCTAGATTTTGATACGAAGGAACAAGCGTATGAATTCTATGACGATTACGCCAGCCGTATTGGGTTTGGAACCAGAAAAAAAATACCATAAGAAATTCATAAATTTAGATAGATGCAGATATTTGAGGTTCGTATGCAATCGAGAGGGGTATCCCACGAAGTCCACCGGTAAAGTGAGGAAAAGGAAAAGAGCGGTTGAGAGAGTGGGGTGTGAGAATGAGATGAAACTGAATGAGACCAAAATATTCAGAAGTACGTCCTAGACGAATGGAATAAAACACACTCAACGTACGCCCTACTAACCCCTGGTCATGAACACATGCACCGTAACTCAGGAGTGTGACGAAAACAAGTTCAGCACTGGCCAAGGTGCATAAATTATCTGGTGTGTGTACGAAAGTCATTTGACATAATGCGCCAGACAGCTGAGGTTCCAAGCATGTCGGGTTCACCATTGAAGATTTGTGAAATCATAACAAAGAGATGCTAGTTAATGGGTTGAGAGCCTCCGATGAATCTTTTATGCAGATCCACTTCAGACAGTGCGCAAATGAGGACAAAGACTTCTACTCTGCCATGCAAGAAAACAACAAAGGCGCAAGTGTTTTCTGGTCGGACGGAAGAATGCGAAAGGAGTACTCTATATTTGGTAATTCAATCAGTTTCGATACGGCTTACAGAACAAACAAAAATTATAGACCGCTTGGTAAGTATCCCCTTTACGAATCAGTTACTTCGTTTCGTACAAAGGATGTTCTTCAAACTTCCGCAATCTAACTTACTCTGTTCGTTTCATACAATACTCATAGCCGTCTTCGTCGGCTACATCCATCATATGGAATTAATCTTCTTTGGAGTCGCGCTCCTAGACGATGAAACTACCCCAACGTTTGAGTGGTTATTTAGCACCTTTGACAAGTGCATGGGGGGAAACCGATGAGTGTTTTCACTGATCAGGCTGCGGCCATTACGGTCGGTATTAGAATTATATACCTGATGCCAGTAACATACCATGGCCTTTGCACCTTCCACATTCTGCAAAATGCGGCCAGAAACTTGGGTTCTTTGTGTGACAAGGTAATAAACTTCGTACACATGGACTGTTCATATGCTTAGTAAACTTCGTATTAAGTATAAGTAATCATTCAGCTCATATACTTAGTATACTTCGTATTATTCTCCTATTATGTAATCATTAAGCTCGTATGACTATATACTTAATCTATTCATAAACTTGTGTCTCATAAGCATACGGCCGATGATTCTCCATGCCTACCAGCTTTGTATTAATTCAATTCGTGTAAAAACTGATTTGTTAGTATATATATTTTATATGTTCGTAAACTTGTGTTTCGTAAGCATATGGCAGACGTTTCTCCCTTACTACAAACTTCGTATTAATCCAATTTGTATATCTAATGCTCTATTCGTATACATACTTTCTCTTTTCATAACCTTGTGTTTCGTAAACATATCACCAACATTTCTTTGTGACGACCAGGTGTTTGTGTCGGAGCTAAACTATCTCATGTTCAGTGTCGACACAGAAACGAAATTCGAAGTAAATTGGGCAAATATGAAGCAGACTTGTTTTCCTATGGGTGGGGCAGATGGACATCCATGGCTAAATCAGATCTACACCAAACGGATGTAATGGTCTAGAGCCTAGACGCAATCCCACTTTACATGTTGGATGCGCAGCTCTCAACTGAGTGAAACCTGCAACAGTCATCTGAGGCAATACATGGCACCCAATTTGACCATTGATTTTTTTTTTAAAGTTCAAAAGATTCATTGAAAATAAAAGAGAGGAAGAGTTAAAGAGCGACCATAAAATGCTTACATCAGAACCAAAAAACGATTTCCCTAACAGCTTTATAGCATGCCAACTAGCTGATTCATATACACCAAAAGTCTTCAAGCGTTGGGTGTATGAATACGAACAAACACTTTCGTACAACTATATGCTGGTTCGTACAGATGACATTTATGTGGTGAGATTGAATGTCTTCAAGAAAGCTTTATATGGATCGGTGACGGGCAAGAGAACTATTGAAATAAGCAAGGATCTCTTGAAAACGACGTGTGAGTTCCACATTTTGAGAAGGAGTGGTTGATATGTAGACATCTGGTACGAGTTAGGGAGATGCTTGGGCAGAACGGGAACCCTTTGTTACTCAATCTGCAAAAAAAATGGTCTGATACTGGACATGTACATGAGGACTGCAAAAAAGGGTTTGTCCATTCATGATGCAATGCCTGAAGTGGCGTACAAAGATATAGTTAGATGGCAGAATTCAATAGGGTTGTTGCCCTATTGAGAGCAACTGTGAGTATCTACTTCGTACTATGTGCTTTGTTTCATGCAAGTGCTTCGTTATCAAACTTTGTTTCGTTCTGGCTGTAAAAGAATTATTACCATTACAGGTTAATGGGAATCCGACAATGACTGAGAGGGCCATAAATGCGATAATCAAACTAGAGAAAGTGTCAGGAAAACCACCATACCTGAAGAATCAACGCGAACAACTATTCTAAAAAAACTAAAGCCTAGGAAGGAAACTTACAAGTCGAGGACTAGGCCGATAACAATTACGAAACGAAGCCATTGGACAAAATGAGTTACACAATAACAATTAATAAATATCTAACTATGAAGCCAGGTCTCTAAGTTCATCTTCCAGAACAACCACCCTCTTCTTTAAGATTTCCACATCTACCTCGAGAGCAGCAAGCTTGACCACCAAGTCATCATGCATGCTGACAATCCTGTCAGCATCACTAGGGCGACTATCGGTGCACCAGATGAACATCTGGCAACCCCCCACCAATTTCTGGCAGCCCAAGTAATAACGGTTTCACTATTAGGCGACGTGAGGGTCATTGTGAAAATACCCGCAGAGAAGTTGTAGTGACAATAAGGAGTAACGACATTTTTTATGATGTGTCCCTTCTCGTATGGTTGATCTTCGTTCGCTGGCTTGGACCGTTGCCATTACATTAATGAGCACACGAACCAATACACATTAATTAATATGACACACATACGAAACTGTGGTCAATGGTTCATAAGGCAACTGTTTCGTACACTAGAAGTCGGTTACAGCTTCGTATTCCTCCAGACATCAATGGGGGGCTATTTTCACAAGTTTAAATTATCCCCACCCATTTGTTGCTTCTTGTTGAAGGCCTTCCTAACTTTTTTTTCTTTTGTGTAAATAAACTTCTTGATCTCTCTTAGAGATCGGCCTACTGTTACTATACTTCTTTCTCTTATGTGACATTACTATAATTTCTGAGATAAGACCATCTGCTATTTATCTCTAAAATCAATACGGTTGTTTCTCGTTATATAATAAAAGAAATTTTTTGTTGTTTAGTCTGCCTTGTTTCGATTACATACTTTTCTTAAAAGAGTGTTGGAATATTCATTCATTGTTTCGTATATCCTTGTTATGTACACCTTTCCTTACCAAGTGTTTCATATCAGTTTCATTAATTTCGTTTTCCCTTATTTCGTTTCCCCTTATTTCGTTTCTTTATGATTCGTATAGCTCGTTCAGTAAGTAGATAATTTTAGTTCGTTTGGTTAGTTTCGTAAGCCTTGGTTCCCTTGTTGTATTACTATGTACCGTAAAGAAAAAACCCCAAATTCAATGCTGAACAGATTGTTGGTTTCGTATACCATGATGATTCATCATTCCTTGTTTCGTACACCTTTCCTTACAAAAAATTGCTCGTACCTGGTTTCGTCAGTTTCATTAGTTTCGTATACCCTTGTTTCATTTCTTTATAATTAATATACCTCGTTCTGTAAGCAGTTTATTAAATGTCAGGTTCGTCGGTTTCGTATGACCCTTTCGTGAAAACGAAAGAAGGCTATTACATGAGAGCCACTGCAACAGAACTATGATTTTGTCACAGGCAAAGCTGCGGTTTGTCGCAGGCCGGGCTTGTGACAAAGCTCAAAGTTTATCGCAGGCAGCGCCTGCGACAAAGTGCGTTTTTGTCTGCGACAAAATGAGCCGCGACAAAGCGCTTTTTGTCACAGGCACCGTCTGTGACAAACTTTGTCTCAAACAGATGTTTGTCGTAGGCTGTCTGCGACAGAAGTTTGTCGCGGGCAGCCTGCAACAAACATCTGTTTCTGTCGCAGACAGCCTGCGAAAAATATATGACTTTTGTGGGCCTTTTCGTGGGCCGGTAGGCTCCGTGGGCTTTCCTACTAGCTTTTTCGTGCAGGTTTTTTCGTATACCTTTTTTGGGACTTTTCGTGGGCAGGTCCAAACCACAGATGGGCCAATTTTTTTGGTCTGCTGGATTCATGAACAAATGGTCTACTGTCGGGGCCCAAAAATACAGTACATAAAAATGAAATCCTAAAACTTAAACAAACTAGTTAAACTCATACATAATCCTGAAACTGAAATTACAAATAAATACAGTACACACACTATAGTAACATAGTATAGTACAATACAAATACAGTACACAATACAACAACACTCTATTTTCCCCAAGGACCCCGAAAAGATGGGCTTGCGACAAAGAGCTCCGCCTACGATGAGCTTTGTCTCTTTGTCGCATACCAAATCTTTTGTTGTAGACGGCCTGGGACAAATCAACTCTTTTGTTGTAGTGAGCCAAAGTTCCATATTTATTTACAAAACTCTATGTTTTTATGTACAAAATAGCCTTTTTTCATGGCTTTCTGCACGACCTCTCGCAACACATTGTTGTGCTGAGAGAAAATGAGCCCCACACATATCTTTTTCCTAAAGGCTATTACATCCCTTGGGGTCACCCATTTTTTCCTCATATCTGCGGTAACTTCCCTTGTCCAATCCTCTATGAAACGGCAAAAATGCCGCAAGAAATCAAGTCAAGCTGTTTTACCCCCATCGTGTAATTCCGCGTAAAAGCCTCAATTTCTTAGGAGATGACATTGTTTTGGAACATTGGTATTACCCTTGCCGCCAATTCATCAACTGATTTCCCAACATTTTTTAACTCCGGGGGGGGGGGGGGGATGACACAATCAAGGCTGTCCAGATAGTCCCAAGTCCGTAAACGGGTAACGTGTACAAACTCACAACATGCTCGCTTCCTTTGCTTCCAGCACACCATGACTATACGTTTTGCCAAAAAATTATATTTAAGTTAATACATATAACTAAATATGAAACGATTTGGAAAAAATATATTTATCATTCAATAGACACTAAAAGAAGGACTTACAGCAACATGAGTGCCCAAACAACATCTGTTTATAGTCTTGTTGGCTGACATAAACACTTGCATTACTTTCATACATGTGTCTACCTGAAACTTTGACAACTTATTGTCCGGCTTGCAGGTAAGGAACTCCCACCTATTCAACGGTTATAATCATTTTGAAAAATATTTTAATCCCTACATAAGTTTCGTAAACTTGTTAGGTTTGCAATAGTTTTGTATTACGGAATTTCATATATTTCATAAATTCTGAAATTCGTATAAGGTTTTCAATAGTTTTGTATTACATAATTTCATATAATGGATTTCATAAATTCTGAAATTGGCATTACTTACACGGATAATGCATTCGGCCACATGTAATCAGCCACTACATTTAGTTCCTTCTGGGACAACAGTTTCTTGCCTTGCGACGGCTTCATAAGACTATTAAGTATTTCCACCGCCTCTACGCTTTCACCCTCCACCCGATCAGCAACATTCAACATTTCTTGGGTCAAGTCCCCAGTCATTGAAGCAATAGGGACAACCTGTTTTTCAGCTTCGTGGATAGTCTTAGTGGGGTCATTAGCGCCTGAAGTTGTGTTGGGCTTACTACGGTGAACTGTTTTACTCCTTTTCTTATGCAGAAATTGAGAAAATGGGGAGTTCAAATGCTTGGAACTCTTCCTTTTAGAGGAGTTCCTAAGAACAGGTTGATAAAAAAATGATACGAATAAAAATTAACAAGTTTATCTTGTACAAACGAACAGAAAAAACTATACGAAAATACCTTCTCTATTTGTGACTGCTTCCCAAATTTTACCTTCGTTCGTAAGATCTTGTCTTCTTTCGTAGACTCCCTTTTAGGTATGTTCACATGCGTTTGAATATTTTGTTGGATAATTGGCAAAAAAATTCCTTAATGTACGTAAATTGCACACTAACCCTAATATACCTGGTCTCCTGTAAGGGTCTCCCCTTTATGTGTGCTCTCATGTTCTCTGCGATCATCTAGCTCAACATCAACATCATTGGTCTGCTTCTTCGCTTCAATTACTATATCACTTATGACCTTGAAGTTGCCAATATCAGACTGTGTCTCCTGCTCACCAGAGATGACCTCTAAGTTCTTCATCCCTTCTTTATCGATCTCCCCTCCGTCTAGGATAATTTTTACAGCCTCGGTCTCGACATTCTTGCTCACAACGTCTACGACACTTTTTACCAGCTCGGTCTCGACGTCCTTGAGCACAACATTACTCTGTTCACTCCTGGGGACAATACGGTCGCCCTTCTGCGAATGAAGCAACTCATCTACTATATATTCAACCAGTATCATTTCGTCCGTCTTTCCACTCTCATTAGTATCACTTTTACCTCCCTAACGTGATTCTAGTTCTCCTTCAACAACTCAAACAATGGTTTCACCTCCGTAACTTGCCTGTTTAAGACAATCTTGGACCTCATCTAGGGGCTGCTGAATTACATTATCACTGGGGATATCCTGTAGGTGTGGCTCATTGCCGAAATCAACGACAACCTGAGAGAGCTGGGATTGTCTAACTTCACAACCAGTTGCAACCTGGTGATCTAACTGCTCCTTAATTCTTTGATAAAATGCTAGGGTTTCCCTCAATCCCTGCATGCGGTAGTCAATCCAATCGGACATTCCCTCGCATTGCATTGGAAAAAATGAAGTTAATTCTTCGTTATGTATAACTGGTTTCATATCATTAGTATTCGTTTCGTATATAATGTAATCTAAATATTTGTTTCGTAAAAACGTACGCTTTGTAAACATTCATTTCGTAAACACACGCTTCGTATGCATGCATTTTGTAAAAAATGCATCGTAACACATATGCTTCGTAAATGTGCATTCGTAAGCATACGCTTCGAAAACGTGCGGTTCGTAAACATTTATTTCGTAAAAGGGTATGAATCGTTTTGTATGGCTCGTTTTCATAATGGTCCAAAAAAAATTTACCTCCTCATATGGTAGATGATCTACTTTCATTGTGAGGTTCTACGTCATCAATCCATCTAGCACCCCCTCGTACGAGTTTTCCATATGTATCCTCGAATTAATTTTTTGAGACTTTTCTACAACGTCCCTCTTTAGAGACTTCCCTTCAGCTTCTTGATTGAATGTTGTGTTTGCTTAGTTCCCTCAGTCCTCTTGTTTGATTGTTGGGTGTGCTCAATTAGCTCTAGACCCTTATTTGATCATTGTGTGTGCTTCGTATTTGTCTGTGACTTCCTGGTTCTGGGCACACGGGGGGGGATTCCTTATATCTTCATTGCCGATGACCATTTGCATTTCATAATCCCATGACCACTTCTACAGTTGTCCGGTTCCAAGATCACCATTATTCGTCAAACTTTTCAGGTGACATTGAGCATTTTGTTTCTGTCAATTCCTTACAGACGGCCTACCTTTGGCGACTTCATCTCCATCTAAGCCAACTAGTTAACAAAGAATACCTGGAAAACCCCACAATGTAAAAAATATGCTCAATACTAATGGTTATGCGTTACGATCTCAGTGTTACTAAAACAAGACAAGTTCGTATGACGTACTATGAGCAAGTGCAGGTCCACCTCCGCATAACCTTTTGACATAGGGACCCAATTCCTATATATGTCAATGATGAACTCACACAATTCAAATTAGCTAAAACACGAGGGGGATTGGGCGTAGAATATGCCAAGAATGTCAAGCGACACAGTACGAGTGCCTTTTGGTTGGAATAGTAGGCCAACACTTGCAAGAACAAACATCTTAAACCATTTCTCTTCGTCCTCACAATGTCGACCAATTTTGGGACACTGGAGTTCCCGCTGGAATCAATTAGTAACCCCAACTCTGTATTCCATTCTATCATAGAAGACTCATTATTGCTCGTGTAGTAGGATACTCTTGTTGTGCTTTGTTTTAGATCATAAATCCGAGAAATGTGTTGTTCAGTAAGTTGGATAAAACAATCCATCCTCACTAACAATAGGGGTGGAATTCGGTCGGTTAGTGGTTAATCGTAACCAGTCAAACTGGGTACCCACAACCATTTTTTGGCCAAAACATGCACCGAAATCGTACCCTAACTAAACAACCGGGTAACTGTAACCGATGTGTGTTCGGTTACGGTTTCAATCGGGTAGCCGAATGACCAACACTAGGTGGCAGTGTTGATGTGCTTCGTCGTACATCTGAACGGGAAAGAACACTGGATTCGGATATTGACTGCGTTAGCCCTTCAAGCCATTTTGTTTGTTTTCATTACTGTTTTACCAATTGAGATCAACATGTCCATTTACTTTCTTTTTTCATCATTTTGTTTTTCCATTTACTCTTTTTTTATGTGTTGATTGTTTTTTTTTTTCAAACATTATGTGTTGATTGGTTAATTTTGGATTTGTTATAATATGGGATGGCTTTTTCTAAACATGCACAATTACTGTCCCAGAAGAACACAATACAACATATTAGGCTATTACAAATAATCATATTTTGGATTTAGAAAAGTATGATTTTATAAGTAGAAATCATCAACCTCACTGTTCATTAAGACAAAGCTAAATTCATGAGATAGCAAACAACAAAGCAGGAAACTGAAGATTAAATATAAATCAGAGTCCTCTACAAACATGACTGAATCTTCCCAGACGATCCACACACTAATGCAGTACTTTGGGACCTAAACCTAACCTCGCACTTTGCAGCTTATCCTGCACAACTGATCCCACAGACAACGAAAATTTGGAGCAGAATCAGAGAGATCAGCAAGCAATCACACTATTTTCCTCTCATAAACCTCACAGTTAGCATCAAAATCAATAAAACCTCACACTTAGCAGCAAAATCAGCACAATCTCAACTCAGCAGCAAAATCAGCAAGCATTTATAACACTCTTCCACACTCATAAAACAGGAAATCTGAACCACTTAGAAGAAACCAAAATACTAAATTGGTACAGTCAATCAACAAGCCATCCATGAAACTGGAAATAAGAACTCCGAAGGACGGGACCTACCTTGACAACGTTCGCAAGCCCAACATGATCCTCGGCAATAAGAGCTGATAACAACGTTCGAAAGCCCATAAAAATCTTCCGATTAATACCAAGTATTTCGGTTAACCCAAGAAATTAACTTAAAAAACCGAAAACCTGAATTCACCCGAATCATCAAACCACCACTGATTTTGGCACCGGTTTTTAGGTACCCATAAATCGAGTTTGACCGGTTCAGTTCGGGTTTACCTAGATTAAGTGAAAACCGATTTCCACTCCTAACTGAAAACGTGTGTGTTTGGAAATCAAAATGATCTATCACCCAAATCAATTCATCCACCCAGAAATTCTTAATGCCAAAAAATCGAACAAAACCAAGCCCTCTCTCCATCGCCATGTCGTTACGAGGGTTAGGTGTGTTTTTCCACAGGGTCAATAGTGCTCTCATCCGGTATCTCCGTTGCACTATGCGATCGACTTTTGATTGCTCCGTATCTACTAACTTCGTAATACTCTTTCCCTTCTTCGTATCCTTGAAATCGGAATCGCTATCCATGCTTGCAGTACGTTGGTTTTCAAATCATCAGTACGAATCTAAAAACTCATTTTAGGTCAATACGGACATATGAATCTCGTAATGAAAGAGGGTTTTATTTTAAACGGTGCAAAAGGATTAAATTCATTAAGATTTGAGTTTCAAATCCATATCTTACGATTGATTTTCGTATCTGTATCTTACGATTTTTCTAGAGGAACTGACTTGTCGCTACACATTTCCACAAAGGTCAAGCGCTATCAAACCAACATTTAAACCCATGGCTGGTGCACGCATAAACCTCGGTATTAAAAAACCATAAATGCTCCTGGTATAATTCACAAAACCCCTAAGCAACATCATCCGAGCAACAGTACTCACCATTAATTAGAACCATGAACATCACTATTCCCGTCCAAGGCCTGTGGAACCATTCCATATCATCACTTCCCCCAACAGCTTTAGGTATAATCATCCTGACTATTACGCTGTTAATCATCATCCCCTGCCGCGGCCGCCAATAGGTATCAAACCAGCGCTCGATTTGATTGCTTTATGGTTTTGATTTCCCTACGTTATTTCTGTTTCTTTTGTCGATCGTTTCGGAGTTTTTCGGCAATCGTGCAATCTTGGATAGATGCAGTCTTTGTTCTTGCTTGTTTCTTGGAGTCGATCTAAAGCAATCTGAATATCCTGGGCCGATGATTTACAATGGATTCAGTTCCGATTTATAGACGAGATTAGCTGATTCCGTATATCTTTCTAAATCGTCTTTGTTTTTCGTGTGGTATGGCAGTTTCTTGTCCTTTTTATACTGTTGTTTTGATAATCTCGATCTAATACGTTTTGGATTGTTGAATGGAATGTTTGTTTTGCATATATTGCTTATTGTTATCTGTGGACGGGTATGTTATCTGCTAGTCTTTGGTTTGGTAACACTGCATACTTGTATATTTCAGTGGTCTTCATCCAACTGCTTAAGGCTTTGAGTAAGTGTACTCAGAATCTATACCTTTGAGTAAATCGGTTTCCTGTGTTTGTAAGTGCCTTCTTTTTTCTATTTTTCCGCCCTTGGGAGAAGCAGTTCGTGGTGAATTCTATATTCATGACGCGAATTTGAATACGGTTTTTCTTTTTTTTTTGAAGAATTTTCGTAGTTCTATGTTGTTTCCGAAATGGTGTTCTGTACAGACAAATCATGTTTAGTTTTAAAAAATTTCCTTAATTTCACAGCACTAATCAAGGAATTCTTAATTTTCATTTTAATAGCACAAATCACGTTACTCTTTAATTTTGTCTTAATTTTATAGCACTAATCAAGGGATTCTTTATTTTAATTTTAATTGCATAAATCAGTTTAGCATTTAAATTTTCCTTAATTTTACCACACTAATTAAGGGTTTTTTTAGGATGATTAAGGGGTTCTTAATTATTACCACTTTGTCATCCTTGATTGAAAATTAGGGCCTGTAATTATGTTGACACATTTTTAATTTGGCTACAACCTCTTCCAAATTGAACCCAATCAACTCTTTACTTATTTGTTACTACAAAATTTAAATTTTAGTATTTGTTTGTTCTCATTGGACTTTAATTTCATTAGTCCTAAATTAACACAAGCGTTTTGGGCATCAAATATCGAGGGCTTGGATCTGGATTCGGCTCAATTACCTAACGAATTTCAGAAGGAGTGGGATGCTGATGGTGGGTGGATGTCCGTCTCATCGGTTACAGTGGGGTTAAGTAATAAATAGTGCTAAACTGCTCATCCGCATCCGCATGCAACTTTACCAAAATTACACGGACACGCAGTGGGGGCCTGGCATGCCATTCCCATTACTAGTAACTAGTCACTAGTCACTCCCCAATATCCATTCTCTACCACCTTCTGCTTATTCTATTTATCAACATTAATTAAAATTTCTATTTATTACTAATTTGTACTCTAATTCATATACCTAAACCAGACTACTATGGTAGGGTAGGGTAGGGTAGGGTGAGAACTGAGAAGAGAAGAGTCCAAAAGGTTAAAAAAAAAAAAAAAAACAATCGCTGGCTGGCTACCATCACTATTCACTGTTCCATAATAATAATTCTTATTCTGTCCATTCCATTAATCCACCACCACAAACCTAACAATCACCTCATCTTCTTCTTCTTCTTCTAATAATACACTACCACCTCAAAATCAAATCAATGTTAGAGCCTTACTTACTTACACCTTTTTCTTTCTTTCTTCCTTCCTTGTAATTACTCAATCATTCACCTCCAACTCCAACTGCTTCTGCTTCTGCTTCACTCACCATGTCTATCTTGATCTTCTCTCTTTTTTTACTACCTGCACATATTATCTTCTGCTCCGCCGCCACCTGATTCCGTCAACTTCGGTGTTGTTCTCTCCTTCAGCTCCATCATCGGCAAAGTTTCCAAAATTGCAATCCAGGCCGCCGTTAACGACGTCAACTCTGACCCATCTCTTCTCTCCGGAACCAACCTACACCCTACTTTCCAAGACACCAATTTCAGCGGATTCCTTGGCATTGTTGAGGGTCTGACTTCCCTTCCCTCTATCTCCTTATGATTTTTATTATTATTATTCAGAATGTTTGGAACCAATTAAACCACCTGACACCTGTGACCTGTGTTGTTTGTTCCCTTTATTAATTTATTATTTAGTGTTAAGGATGATGGAGAGTGAGACGGTTGCCGTAATTGGTCCACAGTCATCAGTCACGGCTCACGTTCTCTCACACATCGCCAATGAGCTCAAAGTTCCACTCCTCCTTCTCCGCCACCGACCCTACTCTCTCCTCCCTCCAATTCCCCTTCTTCCTCATGACTTCCCACAGTGACCTCTATCAGATGGCCGCCATCGCGGACATCGTCGACTACTACGAGTGGAGAAAAGTCATCGCCATTTAATCCGACGACGATCACGGCCGCAACGGCATTGCCGCCCTCGGTGACCAGCTCGCCTCCAGGAGATGCAAGCTATCTTTCAAGGCCCCTCTCAGTCCAACTGCCACCAGGGAGGAGATCACTGACGTCCTCATTAAGGTCGCTCTTACTGAGTCCCGGATTCTGGTTGTACACGTTCCAGCGTCTTGGGGTTCCATAGTGTTCTCTGTTGCCCGGTATCTGGAGATGATGAACTCAGGCTACCTCTGGATAGCCACAACCTGGCTCTCTACTATTCTCGACACCAATCTCAATCTCCCCATGGAAGCATTGGAGGATTTCCAGGGAGTCCTCACACTGCGTATTCACACTGACACTTCCACCCGTAAAACAGAATTCGTCTCTCGCTGGCCCAATTTGACCCATCCTGACCCTGCAACAGAAACAGTTCATAATAACATGGGGCTAAGCACTTATGGCCTCTACGCCTACGACACAGTGTGGATGTTGGCCAGAGCACTTGACGCTTTCTTCTCCCATGGTGGAAACATCTCCTTCTCCAAGGATTTACGGTAAGTCTGTCGTCCTAATTTTTCTTTAATTTCATTTGCACCCGCCAACTGTTTGATGTAATGTCTGGTTGAAATATCATATAGGTTGAAGGGGCTCGGGGGAGGGGACCTGCACCTAGATGCAATGACCATCTTCAACGGTGGACAACAGTTGCTGGAAAGCATCTTGGAAGTGGATATGGAGGGTGTAACAGGTCGGGTGAAGTTCGAAGGCCCAGACAACAACAGTCTGTTTCGCCCAGCTTATCAAGTCATCAACGTGATCGGTACAGGACATCGGAAGATAGGCTACTGGTCTAATCACTCTGGCCTCTCAGTGCTGCCTCCGGAGACATTCTACTCAAAGCCAGCCAACCGATCAAGCTCCCACCAGCAACTGGGACCCGTATTCTGGCCGGGGCAGACGACACAGAGGCCACGTGGATGGGTTTTCCCTAATAATGGAAGGCATTTGGTTATCGGAGTGCCTAACCGTGTAAGCTACGGGGAGTTCGTGGGGAAAGTATCCGGAACCACCACCGATATGTTCAAGGGATACTGCATTGACGTTTTCACTGCAGCAGTGAATTTGTTGCCGTACGCGGTGCCTTATAAGCTCATCCCGTTCGGTGATGGGGTTGAAAACCCCAGTTTAACGGAGCTCATACGACTCATCACTACTGGGGTTTATGACGGCGCCGTGGGTGACATTGCCATTATCACTAACCGAACCAGGATGGCGGACTTCACTCAGCCCTATGTCGAGTCTGGGCTGGTGGTTGTTGCGCCGGTGATGACCAGAAGCTCCAATTCATGGGCATTTCTCAGACCTTTCACCCCGCTCATGTGGGCTGTCACGGGAATCTTCTTCCTCGTCGTCGGTGCAGTTATTTGGATATTGGAGCACCGCCTCAATGATGACTTCAGAGGGCCTCCTAGAAGACAAGTCACCACCATCTTATGGTTACTTTCTCTTCTTCTTCTTCTTCTCCTCTTGATATTCAGCATGTTATATACTCAATTATATTCACCTACTTCCATTTTTGCAGGTTCAGCTTCTCAACGTTGTTCTTTGCTCACAGTGAGTATTATTGCAATTTATATAGAGTTTTACTTTCGCAGTAGGCTGTAGCTAATTGATATACTTTAGCCAGCAGTATAATATTGATCAAAGAAATTTGCATGAATGATTGCAGGAGAGAACACAGTGAGCACTCTAGGTCGGATCGTGCTGATTATATGGTTGTTCGTAGTTCTGATAATCAATTCAAGCTACACAGCTAGTCTCACATCCATCCTGACAGTGCAGCAGCTGTCTTCACCCATCAAAGGAATCGAGACACTCAGAAGCAGCAACTACCCCATAGGTTACCAACAAGGTTCATTTGCCCGTGATTACCTAGTTAATGAACTTGGGATTCATGAGTCCAGGTTGGTTCCCCTCAAGGGTCCCGAAGACTGCGAACTGGCCTTGAGGGCTGGCCCTCACAAACATGGCGGTGTTGCTGCTGTTGTGGACTGCGAAGTCTGTCATTCTAAAGCTGTCTGAAAATGGGGATCTACAGAGGATTCACGACAAATGGCTGATGGGCATAGCTTGCAGCTCACAAAGCACAACCTTGCAGGTGGACAGACTTCACCTGGGTAGC
This sequence comes from Linum lewisii, assembly GCA_034768395.1. Classification (NCBI taxonomy): domain Eukaryota; kingdom Viridiplantae; phylum Streptophyta; class Magnoliopsida; order Malpighiales; family Linaceae; genus Linum; species Linum lewisii. Next base: position 57,819,477 of record CM068296.1, read on the forward strand.
TTTTGGGGACTTTTCCTCATATGCGGACTGGCTTGCCTACTAGCACTCTTGTTGTATTTCCTCAATATTGTGAAGCAGTTCAGCCGCCACAATAATGCAGAAGACGACTCCATTGTCCCTACCTCCTCACTCTCCCTCTCCTCAGCCTCTGCTCATTTTAAGACATTCCTTTCGTTTGCCAACGAGAAAGAGGAGGATGTTGTAAGCCGTTCCAAGAGGAGGCAACTTGAGAGATCATCTAACAGAAGCGAGTCTAACGTCGGCAATGGCAGTGAGGCTCTGGATTCCAATTCAGTCCACCGGCTTGAGGTATCTTCAAACAAGGACGTTGGTACCGTTTTTTGATTCATGATTCTTCCTTCCAAATAATTCTAATTCAAGCTGGTGGGCTGCATCAATTCACAATTGTGATATTCATACTACACTAGCAACATATACAACATCAGTGCTGCATGGATTTGACACAATGCACAAGGATCAGTGGATAACCCATCACCTTCTGAAGAAACAATTGCATTAGATTATATGACTCTGTATAAAAATATGATGATACAGTATAGTAAATAATGTCTTCCAGTCCTTCCTTATTTACATAACCCATTAAGATAAAATGACATGTTTCTAATTCTAAGGGTTGAAGTACTTCCGAAAGCATTCCTCTTCACCACAGTATCTCAAAGCAACTTTGTAAACTTCAATCAACAACTTGGGGAATCGACTGGTGAAATACTCGTCATACCCATCAGGTACTGATCCAATGAGTTCCTGCAATCCGACCATTCCCACAACCAAGATAATTTACATCTCTGTGCAAGCACCTGTGTACCAAACAAAATAAGAAACTGATTTGCATAACTCTTCACAAACCTGGATTTCTTTGGGAAGCTCTCTGTAATGACTCAGCTTGTTGCGTATGAGGCGCAACAAGTCCCTCACACTGTCATATTTGTAACGACGGTAATGGCCAACGTTACTGATGAACACACGTTCAATCTTCCCATCCCATTTCCCCCCTCCAAGCACCATTGGTCCAATGCCCTCCAATGCTTTCAAGATATCAGAGTTTCTCTCCCGATCTTCCAACTCTACCCTGTCACTTGTGTCGCGTAGGAAAGAGAGTCTTGTCTCAGAACTCCAGAACATAGGATGCTGCAGAACTTCTTGTGCCTTTGGTCTGACCAGACATATTTTTATACAAAAAAAACCCCACTGTTAATGTCTTGAGCAACAAACCATTACCTTATACAGATCTTCCCTGCTTATTATACCACCAAAGAGTTGAGTGCTTACAGCAGACTCCGATGCCATTTCATCCTTAAAGAAAATAGATTCCCAGTTAACAATACCTCAGTTCAGGGTCAGGGTTTACTAAAATAGAGATGAGATTCTCAGCTTCCGGAAAATGTTCCAACAAGGAGAGGTCAAGCCTGTTCTTCACTATATTGATATCACGCTCAAGTGGTTCACCAAAGGGATGTCCACCACCAGTGATGCAGAAAAAGAAGATGCAACCTAAACCAAATAAATCCAACGAACGTGTTTGGCGCCCTTGCAGAAGCTGTTCAGGCGCTTGCCAACCAGAGCTACCACATCCTGCAATATTAAACTCTCGCCTTTTTAGCATATGCTATGGTAAGCCTGCCTGTTGTTCCACTTGGTAAAAATATCTCACCGGTTGCCTGATGGCCTAATGAAGACATATCGTCAAGCAGTCGCTTGCTCATGCCCATGTCAGATAGCTTAGCACATAAAGATCTTTCCTTACTTATCAACACATTTTGAGGCTTCAAGTCCCTGTGAATTATTCCCAGTTCATGCAAATGTGCAAGTCCTGATACAACATCCCTGTTGCACATTCTTTCAAGAGCTTTAGTTTGCAAGGCATTAGCTAAATTATTCTGTAGTTTAGACAGAAAAAAGAAACGGGGAAGGTACCTCATAAGTGTCAGCAAAAGTGGTGATGGTTTGCCATTTAGTTTCCACAAATTGAGATCTCGCATAATTGTCAGAACTGATTCCAGTTGCGGGTTATGCATTGCAGTTCCTCTGGCTTGTTGTTCAACAGGAAAACACGAGGACCAGGAATGTATCCGAATCAAATCATCCAAACTGCATGTACATCGCTCTAGCGAAAGGTAAATGAAATCCTTATCATTCTCCACCCCGTACCATCGAACAATGTTTGGATGCCGGTCTGATGCAATGAGATTCTGAATTTCTTTGAAAGCCACATCATTATGAGCCTTGACAAGCCGTTTCACAGCAACTAGCCGACCTTCGTAAATGCCCTCAAGCACCACAGTGCCATTACTTCCCTTAGCAATCTCTGTGTCTGACACATACAGTTTACCAATTCTACGTCCATTCACATCATGGACAGAAAGTTGATTAAGGTTCAAACGCATGTTACTAATACCATAATCATTAACATTCTGGTGACCATCGTATTTACAAATACTTGTCGGATCGCCAGTGTTTTTTCCTAATCTCTGGTTCCCACTCTTCTTTCTCAGAGTGACATTCTCAGTTCCCAGCAGAGTAGGGTAGCAAAATACAAAGGCTAATGCAATGGTGACGACAAACAAGACAAGAAATAAGGCTTTTAATACCTTGCTCAATGCAAGGATATGAAACATTCGCAACTGTCGCAGTAGTATTTCTCCAAGATCATTTGATACACCAAGCATTCCTTCTCCATCTTTAGGAGAGGCCAGAAGACCTGATAACTTGTTACCTTGAGAATTTGCTGGAGGAATGCTGTGCACAGACTCAGAGTTGCTATCATTGGTCCATGAAGGAAGGAGCAGTCTATGATTACCATCAATAGGCCACAAGGAAGATTGAGGCTTATCCGGCTTTCGAACTATCAACCTTCTGGATTGACACCGGGAAGCCATGCCCAAATCAGTTTCCACTGCTGCAGCGTCTTCACAAAGAAAAGCAGCCTCAATCGTTGCCATTTCCAGACTCCAAGATACTTTATCCGAATTGGGACCAAAAGTTTCCAGGACATAATCTGTCCTGGTGATATAAATTAAATCACCATTGTTATAATCTCTACTTTCATTTTCTTTGTGCGGAAAAGAATCAGGGGAAGTGAAAGTACGAACAAATCTGCCGGTGTTAGCCTGAAGAACAAACGCAGTTGTTTTCTTAGAGCCAAGGATAACAGCTCCATCCTCACAAATGTGTGGTGTAATGTTGATAAAGTCGTCGATAGCCTCACGAAGTTTCTGGCAAGTGTAATGTAATAAGCATTAGCATGATGATGATTGAAATGAGGTAGAAGAAAGAAAGGCTAATTAAAAGCGTACCATCCGAGTAGGGGTAGAATGTTTGGCATGGAGATAGAGCTGCCAATCATCTCCATAATCAAGGAAGAAGGAAGAAGTTAGTCCAAAGAAGAGGTTATCGCCACTGGAGTGTTGGTGGTCGAGGAGGGGAGATTGATAGGAAGAGTAAATGGGGGAGCCAGATGAAAAGGACCAGAAGACTTCCCCGGAGACGGAATCTTGAAGATAAATAGTTCCATTGATGAAGGCAACTAATTCAGAAGCAGAATCGTCTGACTGCCTGGATAATTAGAGGGAGGGATTATTACTTTACTTATTAGAGAGAGAAAAGCAGAGCTGAATTAGGGTATTTTGGCAAGGAAGGAGGACTCACGAGGAAGAGAATGATTTGAGAGAGCGGGAGGCAGGAGGAGGAGGAGTCGTCGTCTCATCAAACCGAATAACCACCGCGGCGGAATATGGTGCTGTTAATAAAGATAAGATACAGAGGACAACATAGGAAAATGTAGGGAGGAGTTTCATGTGAACAGTGAAGTTGAAGACAAAGTCGGGTAAGGCGGAAATGGAAGTAAGGGTGAAGGCCAAGTTATTATATTACATACATGACATGATACATATAAGAGGAAGAAGAAGACTAAGGACAATGGGAGGAAAGAAATCGTGTACAGAAAGAAAATAGAATCCGCGGCAAATATATAAACAGACTAAACAGGGTCACGGCGACAAAGATTCGATGCTTCTGCTGCTACGGCTACCTACACCAAAATCCCAAATCCACCATCCGATCATTACTGTATCTGTTATTATTCCTTTTCTTCGTATCCTTTCATGACCACTACTACATTTCTCAAGGCGCCATGTAGCTTCGACTTCAGGAAATCGTGTAATTTCAGCATGCTTGCCCTCTGTAACTGTAACTAAGAGAGAGGTAAACCATTAGCCATGTTAGTCTGCCGTTCCACCGAACCCTTTGTATTCAACGTAGCTCCTGGTCCTGGACCAGATTTCCAGTAAATGGGAGATGTCTTCTGCGGATCCTTCATATCAATTTTTAGTTGTTGAACTCTTTCGTAGGCCATATATGTTAGCTTATCCCAGAATTTTCTCCTCTTGATAACCGAAGTTGCCGAAGTTCTCTTTCTGATGACACTAAATTTATAGTGTTTATCTTCCCATATTAAACTGCATTTTACACCCATGAATGCAATTATGATGAGTATTTGGTGTAAATGTGTTAACTATGCGATTCTCAGCTCCAAGTGCGTACATTGTCCATACTTTGTCTATTTTTACATTATTTGTGAGTTTTGTTGTTGAGCCTTCAGGTTACCACATTGTAGATGACTCTCTCATGAGTCCAACGCTTCAAAGGGGGACCAATCCAGATTTCGGTCGGAGGGGGAATCACCAAAATAAGAAGTTGAAATTACTTTTTCTCTGTTTTCCGGATTTGGACGGATTTTGGGTATTTAAACCCAAACGAGGCATTATTCATTCATTATTCAATTGGGAGATTTTTCCATGACCTAAAGAGAGTTGAGAGCTTATTTCGGAGCAATCAGAGAGATCGTGACGCCATCAATCCATCCGGAAGACGCTCGGAGTTAGGAATTGAAGATTCTCGAGATCGAAGCTTCACGGAATCATTCAAAATTAGGTTTTTCAGATTTCTTATGTTATTCCTTTATTTTAAGATGAATTCTTCTGTAGTTTTCGAATCTTGTTTGTCAGACATGAGTAGCTAAACTCTTATAGCTTAGATTAAATGAACCCTAAGTGACCCGGAGCTTTAAGGCGGTCACGGAACGCGGTAATTAGATTTTAATTCAGCTAGTTTCTTATCCATAATTGGTTTGTTCTTAATTTGTGTTTCTTTTCTAACTTGATCACCTAGATTAGTTTCCTGTTCAAATAAGTCCGCCTTGTTTTAGAACCTCAAATCAATTAATTAACCTATTCAATGGATTTGCCTTTCGTAGGAAACCGTTTAGGGTTAATCTGTTTCTAGAGCAGCTCATTAAAATTAATCAAGTGCACCAATTAGTTATCCGTTGCAGAAGTGAACGCACAGACGATTAATTAATATTGGTAGTTAGTTTCGATAGAGTGCATATGTTTGCGGACTTAGACCTAAAGGTAAGGAGCTGTGACGGTGTCTAAGAACTGGGATTGAAAGTCGCCGGTTTTGTGATCGCCAATGCCGTGGTAATCTTATGGGGATTCGAGTATAAGCTATCGTCTCTTTAATTGAATAAACCCAATCAATCAATCTGTTTCTTGAATTCAATTTCATTTTCCTTGCATAATAGTTTAGAAGTCGTGGAACTCACACCACGCAACTTGTTCAAACCTAAATTTTTGCCAGCTTCTTTTGAGTAAACATTTTGAAGAAATCCTTGGAATTCGATCTATCCTACCTTTTTAGGTTAGTATTTAATACCCTGTTTACATCGTTATCACTTTCCATCAAAGAACCTCTTGTTTCTGCACTTCCACAACATCCAACAGATTGTACCAAATTAAATCCGAGACTCTAAGACTTTAATTGAGGTTGGATTTCCATCAATCCTCCATATTCATCGTAAAGAAAGGGTTTATGGATGCAATTCCTAGCTTCGTTATCCAAACCTGTTTAGCAATTGGGTAGCTCCGTAGAATATGTTTACTTGTTTCTGGAGTTCCAATACACCCCACATTAATTATTACCCACAATTTGACGATGGTGGCGCTCTGCGTTTGTGAGTAATCTAATGTGCGTTACTACCCATAGTATTTGTGGGACACACTGGAATCCATGCCACTTCCATATTGTTTTCTAGATGCTATCATCCATAACCTCTGAACGACCCATAACGAGGAGGTAACCCAACTTCATCCTGTACTTTCCATCCGGTTCGAGGCCCCAGACTGGGATATCATCGTCAAAGTCATGTTCTAGAGAGGTCATGCCAAAACCTCTTGAAGTAAATAATATGGGAGGATATTTGACAGAGTCGGGATATCCCATGTCCCGTCCGCGCTGCAGTAATCTACAATCTTCTAGTTAGCTTTGGTGGGTTGATATGATCGATGTGAATAACACTCTATGAAGTTAGCATTCTAGCCAGAAATTCATCTTCCTCCCGTTCCTCACCCCCAAGACATGCCTTTTGTAAAAACTTTCCACGAATCATTGATTCCACGCCAACAGGAAGACATCCTCTTGGACTGCCGAGGTATCAACCCTTTTATCGACTTCTTTATGTACTTAGTGATGAGGAGATCCACCCAAACATTAGTTGGATTCTTTAACAGACCCCACGTAAAATTCATTATAAATGCTTGATGCACCCAAATATTGATGTATTCAGTCCCTCATTAGATGACATTTTTGTTGTGTTATTGCCATGATTGAGGGTGTTTTGTATGTGTTTTATTCTCCCTTGGCCTTTGGGCCATTTTATGTCGTTTTGCATGTTTTTGTGTATTTCAGGCTTTAGACGACATTGGGAGATCAAACCGAGAGCTGGGTAATGATTCTACAGAGTTTCAAGGCTTAGAAGATCGATGTGGGTCTGTAATTTGAAGGCCCAAGTCGTGGATCCTACAACACGCACCAAGTGGGGGCACCTTTTAATGAAACACAAACTTTTGGCTGGAAGACAGATTCCCACACCTTGGGTATTTCCCAGACAAGGGAAATTTCCCTTTTTCAAGTGGGAAAAGGATTAGGGGAGTATATATGGACATTGGACAATTTTTTACGGGAGATACACCATTGGAGGGAGATTTTGAAGGTTTTCAGAGCACGATTGAGCGGAAGGAAGCTAAGGATTGACCAGAGGTTCGATTAGAACATCATGATTAGTTTCTCCCGAAGTAAGATGACCATCTCTTTGGTATTCTTCTCCAATGTTTCTATGATTTCCTTCGAAACCATGAGTAGCTAAACTTCTTTGGTTTGTTCAGATTAGATGAAACTCTAGACAGGTTTTTGTATGGATGATGTTGGAGTTTTAACCCTTTGATGTTAATTGAAGTTATTTTAGTTCTTTGATGCGATTCTCCCTAAACCCTAATTTGAACGTTTTGAATCTGATTGATTGACCTATTATCAGTTTCTTGTTCATCTTTGATTTTGCGGATCTGACAAAGAACGTGAATCATTCTAGAGTCTTGGAAGTCGTTAGGTTCTGCTGGTAACTTGACCATAGGACCAGTAGACTTAATCTCTTTGTATTATCTTTGTGGCATTTTACCGAACACAATTGTATGCATTCTTGACAATCACAAGTTATCTTGATCATAAGAATTTGTGAGTTTGATAGGATAATATCTCTATGACCTGACATAGGAGTAGGATAGGAGTAGAGATTACCTTAGAAAGTGTCGAGTCGTCAAGTCTGAGAAACTGAAATTGCATTGCATCTATCCGTCTTAACCGAGCTAGAGCGGATTCAAGTATGTACAAACACCTTAGCCATTCTTCAAAACCCCTACTTGTTTACTTGTTTTCCTTTGTATTATTAGATTAATTAGTTCACAACCTTTACCAAAACGAAACCTTGAAACCCGAATAGCTTGTTTCACATTGTTGAGTAATAGAATGAAAAGACCCTTTAGGAAAAACGATCTCTTTGGAGAAGTCCATTGAGTAAGATTTGGTGTGCGTTAATTATCGCATCAGGTTTTTGACGCCGTTACCTGGGAATTTTTGTTGTTCTAGGAAGGCATTGTGTGTTTAAACTTTTCATTCATTTTCTTATCATCTCTTTTCTCCCCATCTTTTTCATGATTTACCTGGGTAGTTCTCTTGAGTTTTGAGATGCAGGATAACAGGTTGGATGACCAATACCAAGGGTGGTGCATAGGGCTGGAAGTTGGCCCGCCAGGTAGTTGGTACCCGCAAGCCCGACCCGTACCCATTCGGGTAGTGGGTATCCATTACCTGAATGGGTTCGAGTTTTAGGATGACTTTAGAACCTTATGGGTACCCACTACCAAAATGGGCGATACCCGTGGGTACCCATTAAACCCGATTAGCCTGAATTATTAAATTTATAACTATAAATATAAAATAAAATCCCTAAACCTAATCCATTAATCCAATCTATTACTGATTGGCATGTTGCTATTTGGTTTATTATGATTCAATTGTAGGCATTATGATATTAAGATGCATAGATGATGATGATGTGATGAGTGTAATTTGTATGATTTGCACAATGACACAATGCAGCGGCATTACACGACAATTTTTTCAGTGACCAAATCTCAATTTTGTCCACTAAACCAAATCAACTACAACCAATCATTTAATATTAAATATTCTAACAATCATTTGATTTTTTGGACAGTTAATATATTTAATTAATATTTAATCTGGCTGTTATTTAATATATAATCCGGCAGAATATTTGGGGAATCCTATTTAATTTTTATGGTTTTTTTTTTCATTTTTTTATCTTTCCCTAACAGGAATCCTATTTTCATTATAATTCAAACACCAACAAACTGTTCCAGGCGGCCACTTTCTCATTCTATTGCTCTTCTTAGTTTTACAATCTGGTAATATAGTAATCAACCATGGATAATCATGGTTTGTTCGATCTCAACAAGTCTCCTGAAATCGACCTTAACATATCGCCAGATTTCACGTACGAACAAGATTATGACGAGCATGTCGAAGTTCAAAATAATGACGACTGGAATGACATCAGTACTGAAGAAAGTTTATTAATTGTTCGATGTATTTTCTACTCCTTTTCTGTCATCTTATTGTCATGCTTTATGTTTTCATTTAACTAAAAGCCTCGTGTTTTTTGTTAGTTTTTCAAATGTTCCACCGGCGGATGCGTCTTCCAATTTGAAGAAAACTATTGATGGGTAAGGTTTGTTTATAATCACTTAATTCCGATCAAGATGCTGAGTTTTGTTGTTGTTCGGGAAGTTCATACTTTTTTAATTCGTTACCCTTGTTACTTGCTTGTACTAGTACATTACACTTACTTTCTAATCAGGATAGTTACACGATGCTTGATCATTGCATTTTGAATTATATGACAAATGGTCGCCTAATAGTTACATGATAGTTACATATGTCTATCCAGTGCATGAATTCATTTCCTATTGATGTGATTTTAATAGATGTAATCCCATTAAACCGCATCCTTCTCAATGCTTTCAATTTACGCTCGCTTGGAGAACCTTTCATCACTTCTACAATCCTATTCGGGCTGCATTTAGTGTATAGAGTTTCTAGCATTATTCCTGCAAAGTTAAAAAAAACGTTAACTTCAACATAGTCAAGTGTGCAATAGAAGCTGTCCTAGTGCAGACATCATTGCAAGACTGTACTAGTACATGCACTCAACCAAGAATGTAATCTGTAAACTTTAATAGTACATTAATTTGGACAAAACGACAAGTGTAAATTGTCCTAATACACGCATTTGATCACATACTGTACTAGTACATGCTCCACAATATACCATGGACAGTGAAACTAGTTTAGATGAATTGATCATAGACAAGTGTAACTGTCCTAGTACATGCACTGATCATAGACCCCAAAGTGATAAAGACTGTCCTAGTACATAGACCCCAAATTGTCCTAGTACATGCAGTGAGCAAAGACTGTACTAGCCTTGCCAACATACATCAATCGATCAACGAGACCTAATCTGCCTATTATGGTTCACTAATTAATACAACATACAACAATCGAGCATGTCAAAATACAACAACCTATTATGGTTCACTAATCAGTCTTGCCAACATACGCAATCGAGTAACAAGACAAAATGTATGTTTCACTAATTAATACAAACATCAAACCATCTAGTTTCGATACATGAAACAAATGGATTTATCGAAACATTGCATCTCACAACTTCTCTGGCCTACAGAGGGTATGCAGGCAAGTTCATGAACACAAAGTTTCTACCGAAAGATTGAGAAATGTCGGTTCATATCAGTACTCGAAAAGTTAATGATGTGTTTGAATCAAGTCACACAATCTAGGCTGAATTGAAATCGAATTAAACACACAAACAGAGCTTAATGCAATCATCTACTGAAAATTGAAGATGAACCATCTACTGAAAACGAGGAACATCGGTTCGTGAAGCATCTAATGGAATTGAAGATGAACCATCTACTGAAAATGAGTAACATCGGTTCATGAAGCAATCAATTCAAGGAAATCGGAATAAAGAGCTTAATGCAGGTGAGAAACTAACCTTGTATTTAAATCTGCTGGAGGGTTTCGTCGGCGGCGGCTGGCGGTTACGGGAGAAAAAATGACGGTTGGGGGGGGGGGGGAACGGCGATCGCAGTCGGCGGAGAACTAGGTGATGAGCGGCGGTCTCTTGAAACCGCCGATCAGATGTGGGGAGAAAAAACGGCAGCTTAGAAAAGTGGGTTTTTGGCTGTGTTGGAAATCCAAAGGGAGATTGTATGATTGGCGTCAAATCTGGGAAATCCAAATTATGGGATTTTGTCTAACTTTTCGGTTTTGTTTTTTTTCTATTACATTGAATATTTGCAATTTAATCTTGGTCATTCATTCAGATCTAATGGCTGATATGGATTTGATCCAGTAGCCCAAATCCAAGCTTTGGTCTCCCAATATGATCTAGCATTACACAGTCCACTGCAACTTGTTGTTAAATGATTAATTATGATTAATTATGATTTATTATGATTGTATTATTAATTATTATTATTCATTTGGGTTTCAATGAAACCGTTTCATTCAATCGTTGATTTTTATTGGTTTTTCCTGTTTGAATTTTGATTTCAGCTTTCAAGATTTCAAGTCTGCACTCTGCAGCAAATGCAAGGTTAGTTGTGGCAGTATTATATTATTATGATTTAGGTCATTACGAAATTAATCAATTTACTTAATGAATTTTAATTATATAATGTTTTAGTGGTTAGTGGGTTTTAGTGGGTTTAGTGGGTACCTCGACCCGATCCCGTATTTGTTAATGGGTACCCACTACCTGAATGGGTTCGGGCTACGGGATAAGTTTCGAGGATATGGGTACCCACTACCCGTTTCTTAATGGGTATGGGTACCCGTACCCGTCCCATTAGCCAGCCCATCAATGGTGTACCAATTGTTGAGGCCAACGAAGGATGGTGCATCAATGACATACCACTCAATGAATATTAACAAGGATGAAGTATATCAGAACAACCACCTATGACAAGTTGAGATTAGGAACCTTCACCCTTGCCTTCCTAGGCAGAGCCAAAAGCTACACACTACCACCAAGATTACAAAGAGGAATATCTACATTCCCACTAGTACCAACAACAGAAGTCTTATACAGATTTTCTCTTGGAGCAGATCCTAGTAGAATACCAAGCTCGTGATGTTGTGGACATTGAGATTGAGCAATCAAATCAACTAATGGGAGAAGATGCTCGAGAGTTTCTAGAAGAAGGACATGATAATCTAGCCCATGATTGTTGTGATCTAGATGTATCTGATGAAGAATCCCTGGTTGTGGTTGTTGATCAAGATGTAGAGCTTATCCATCTTGTATTTGAATTTGAAGGAGAGCATGTGGAGATTGAGGAGCTATCCTCATTTATGCTTCCGTCGTGCCAGCATGTAGTTCAAGCTAGAGATGAACACGTGGATATTGAGGAGTCATCCTCATTTGTGTTTTAGACAACCAAAACTGAGGATGTCATAGATTTGGAGGCATATGTGCTCAACTCTGGGAGAAACTATGACGACCCTCGTGTGGAGAAGACTGGGTTCATTGATTGCGACACACCATACTTACTGTTTCCTCCTCCAGTAGGAAAATTCGAGAGCAAAAGGTCAGTCAACCAAAATTATGATTTACTTGAGCATCACCAGTTGCATCTTTATCCTTTTGGCGGGCTATTTGGCATTAAACCACTAACCTTGAAGAAGTTGATTGACTTCAAGGAATTCTTGAGTTTGGGGTCCATAACGAGGCATCGCCTAGCTTGAAGGCATAAATGAAAGAGCGCTTCTCGGGAGGCAACCCGAGCTTTGAGTCTTTTCTTTATTTTAATTTTGAGTCATGTGGCGTGTCTTGTGTTGAGTCAGTCGAGTCTTGTGTTGAACGGAGAGAAAAGCCTAGAAACTTCTTTTTTCCTTCAGTCTAACAAGCTCCAGAAGAGCAAAATCTTTTCCTTCCTTTCTTGCAGATTCGATTCGATTTCCTGGAAACTCAATTTGGAAAGTGGAGCGGAGCCTTTGCAGTACTTATAGAGACTTAGGAGCTTCAGCTTCGTTTGTCTTTGTGAGAACAAAAGCGGTATCCTTAAATCATACGGGGAGTTGATTTGAGTGATTCAAAGGTGTGAGTTTAGCGGGGAGCTAACTGGAGAACTACGAGGAATAGTTTGGTTGTTTGAATTACTTGTGTAATCACTGTTTGAGTGTTCAATAAAATTGACTATCTCGAAGGGAAGCCTTCGAGCATGGATGTTCATCAGAGCATAAAGTGATATGACCCAGCCCGACTGGCCAAGTATCCGTAAGTACTCATACACTCCACCAGGGTCACCCGTCCAAGGAAGAACCTTAGGGCCCTACAAGAAGCGTATAGAGCCAAGGGAAGGCCACCTACAAGACCCCAAGCCCAGGTATGAGATAAGGTACAGACTCAGGCCTCCCCCTACAGGTAGGAAAGCTCAGGAGGAAGAAACGCCACTCCAAGCCATGCTACTGGCCGAGTGTAGAAACCCTAGAGCTGAAGGTAAGCCCCGGCCGGATCCTGACCTCCTCTCCAAGGACCCTGAAGATGAAGCACACTCCAGAGACCCTCTGGAGGCATTCCTGGAGTATCGGAGCAAGAGAGCCCAAGAGTACCTGGCCAAGAAGGGATGGCTACCCAAGACCGACCCGACGCCAAGTCCTGAGGAGAATTGGAGCACCTGGTTCCAAGGCACCACTCCTGGCCCGACCCTAGCCCATGAGAGTCACGTATGGAGCTGTCTGAGGCGATGCCCGAAGCTAGGAGAGGAAGCCCCGAGCAGAAATGACGAAGCTCTGAAACCGGCCCCGCCCCGAGCTCTAGACCGAGAGCTGAGCCGATCGGGATTATTTTATGGGAATGGACGCCGAGTGGACCAAGCCTTTTGGCAAGGCCCTAGCCCTTGGACCAGCCCGGAGCATCAGGCCCCAAGGCCCGACGAAGGCCCGCCAACGAAGAAGAAGAAGCCCGGAGCTGAGCAAAGGCCCGGCCCGAAGACCGGCTGCCCACCGAGTCCTAGTCCCACTCGGACTAGGATACCCTAAAACCGCCGGTTTAGGGTTTTAAGTGTTTTATTCCTATTTTGAGTTGGATTCTTGGATTTAAAGACTATTTAATTGTTTTTCCTTTTTAGTAGGACTTGTTTAGGGGATTTAGGATTCTATTTAGGAATATGACTCTTTATTCTATTCTTATTTAGGAATTAGACTTTAGGGAGGAGAGCTTGTTCCCTCCCTATAAATAGAGGCCGCCGGCCACCCTTGCAAGACACAACTTTGATGAAATAAACACCCTTTTTGAAAGAACTCAGTTCTTGAAACGTTGTTGTATCTGCATGTTGCGATACTGAAGGCCCCGACTTATCATCAAGAGCATCCATCTCTTGGCGTGGCGTCATCGATTGGACACTTCTGGTTCCCGGCTGTTATATAGCCGACGGGTCAAAGTACTTATTCGCCCCCGGTTCCCGATGGTTCTACCTCGTTGCACGGTCTCAACTTGCGGTGTTTAAGGGTCGTCTGCCCACGGTTGCAGCGGTTCACATCAGTTGGTATCAGAGCACGGTTCAGCTCATGGACCACAATTTATCCCAGTCTCCAGGTTCACCTGGATTCATATCCTTTACTGCTTTCTTTAGAAAATTGATTCAAAAATTCCCTTCTATTTTAATTTCAGTTTCGAGTTATAAGAAAAGAAAAAAAGAAAAGAAAGCAAGGCCACCTTGCCAAGTTATTTCCTTTCGTTGTAAGTTTATTTCTAAGAAGAGGGGATAGAAAATTGCTTCCGTTTGCTAGTACTAACCATGGCAGACGAGAGATTGGCCAAAGTGGAGAACACCCTTCAGACTCTTGAAGTTACCCTGGCCCACATACAAGGAACCCTAGCCCACCTTGGGAGAGGACGAGTCCGAGACGGCTACACCCGAAGACCCGCCCATTCCCCATGGAGAGGAGATCCGAGTACCAACCAAGCTCCATGGAAGCCCGAACAGACCCGAGCCCTCAGCTCACGGCCAAACCCTAACCCTAGGGATTCAGCACCTCCGGTAACCCTTGCACCATCTACTTATAAGTTTCAAGGCTCTCACCCACGTCCCAGTGGAATTGTATGTGTCAGATGTCAAGGAAGGGGACATCTCTCAAGGAACTGCCCTAATCAACAAACGATGGTGATAAGGGATAGAGAAATCGAGACAGATGATGAGGAGGATGAGAAGAAAGAAGAAGAAGGATCAGATGAAGGAGAGCAAGCTAAGCCAATAAGGCTTGAGAAGTTTGCAGGGTTCACCTCTAAAACCCTAGCACCCGGCGCCCCGGCCTCAGCCCCGGCCTTAGCCCCGGCACCAGCCCTGGCCCCAGCCCTAGCACCAGCCCCGGCCCCAGCCCCACCAGTACCCCGCCCCGGCGTTGACCGACCAGGCCCCAGCACCCCAGCGCTCTGCCCTAGCATCGGCGCTCCCCCAGGCCCTAGCGCCCCAGCGCTCGGCGCCGACTGGCGCTACCCGCCCGGCCTCGGCAACCCAGCACCCGGCGCTGCCCAACCAGGCCCCAGCGCCCCAGCGTTCGGCCCCAGCCCCAGCACTGCCCCAGGTAGGGCTGCCAGTCGGTTGCCAGTTTTTTGGTTTAAACCGAAAATCGAACTGAAATCGATATAAACTGACTCGGTTCGGTCGCCGGTTGCAGTTTTTGGCAGTTTTTGGTTTTAGTTCGGTTTTCGGTTTAAACCGAAACCGAGGAGGAAAACCGAACATGAACCGAGTGCCCTCTTCTAATTTCAGTCATATTCTAATTCCTATTCCTATTCCAATTTCCAGAGAGTTCGATCCCCTCTAACCCTAAACACACAGAAAGTTGAGAGAGGCAGAGAGCTTGCTCCGACCTCTACCAGCCCTGCTTGCTTTGGCCACCGGTCGAACCGTCGAACTCATCTTGTTGCTCCGACCTCTGTCAGCCCTGCTCGCTCCGGCCACCAGAAAAAGGCGAGTTCCATCACGGAGCCTCGAGCCTATGACCTATAACATCGAAAACGAGAGACGATTAGTCCCCTCCGACCAAGGAAATCGACAGCCACCCCTAACGGTAAGCCTCCACGCTCTGGCCACCAGATCTGCTTGCTCTGGCCTTCGCCTTAAACTGCCGGCGACCAAAAATCACAATAATCAATGCCAGCTTAACTTTTATTGCAGACTCCAGAGAGAGATTTTACAATCAAATCTGGATGTGGCCTCAAGCTTCTTGAGGAAAGGTATCATTCGTTATTCTCATGCTTGATGCCTTATTGTTTTATAATTTTCTGCCTTGTATTTTTATTCATTTGTTTTGTGGGAAATGAGCTGAGCAGGAAATGCTTCTGCTGCCATAGTGATAGTGCCATACTGCCATGTATAGATTTAAAATTTCAAAGTTGTGTAATGTAATGTGATGAATAGGCTTTCAAGTAGATTCTGGGGAGGGTTTGTTTTGATTCCTTAGTGTGCTTGATGAAGTTTGTGATGAATGTGATGAATGAATGTGTAAAATTTCAAAGTTGTGTGTAATGTAATGTGATGAATGGCTTGCTATAAAATTTATTGGTATTGCGATTTGTTTGGTGTGGTTGTGGATGGTTCACTTGGCTGATATCGTTGGTTTATTTGGGTGAAGCTCTTGACGGTTCATTGGGTAATTAGCTTGTGAGTTTATTTGGTATGGTTTGCAGGAGTTCAACCCTCCAAATGCTAATTAAGCATTTTATACAGGAACAACAACACAAGAAGTTAAGTGTCACTCAACAACACAAGACGTAAAAGGGCCAGGATCAGAGCACTTAGCTGGGATAGGTATGGGCGGTGATTGAGAGATGATAGCTGAGCATTCTCCCGTAGAGGGAGTAGAAAGTGCTTCCTTCTTCTTCGCCAGGCTGTTCTGCTTAATGCTCCTGGTTGTGATGACTTTAGCATGCTCGTTCTTCATGGTGGAGTTGTTTTGAGACGGCGCCTGATTGAAGAGAGGAAGGCTAGCCAACATGCTAGCAACGTTATTTACCATGCTCTCTATTCTCTGTCCTTGGTTAAAAGCATCTTGGGCTTTAAACCTTTCTTCGTGATCATTGAGCCTTGCCGCAATCAGATCAAACTTCTTGGCTATTTTTCTCTCCCAAATATCTTCAGACGTAAAATTCTGAGGTTGCTGTGCACCGGTGAATCTGGGAGGATCTTGATAACTATTGTCCCAGCATTGATTCTGACTCTGGTTGAATCCGAAGTTGTGAGAAGGACGCTCAAGGAAGCTTCCCTATTATTGAGGAGATGTTCTGAACTGACGGTAGTCGGGGTAGCCTCTTTGATCCTTGGTGAAGCCTTGATCGATGAAATTCACTTCCTCTTTAGACCAGTTATTAACTGTTTCGAAGATCTCCTTCATATGTTTCTGTACTTCAATCTTAATCTGATGTTCACGGCTTGGTCGGCTCTTGGCTACTCCAAACTGTCGCTCCAAATTCCTGGACTTAGATGCGCAGTTCGCAAAGTGAAGAAGAGCAGCTTCTAGTTCAAGTGCTGTGTAGGCGCCATTAGCTAAGGTGTTGACCCATTCAGCCGTTTCTTCATTCATTCCTCTAGCAAAGATCTCAGCTAGCTGCTCCTATTTGAATCCATGATGAGGGTAGTCAGAGAGAAGCTCTTGGAATTCGTTCCAAGTATCATATAAGCTCGCTCCTTCCTTCTGGGAGAATCTGGCGATGTTGTCCTTGTAAAATGTCGTTCTTGAAGGAGGAAAGTATTCCTCTATGAAGTCTTGAGCTAGATTATCCCAGTCGGTGTAGTAGCCAGGCGGTTTCCTACTAAACCATATCTTGGCGGTGCCTTTAAGGGAGAATGGGAAGACTCATAAGCAAAGATTATTCTTACCGAGGTTTCCACTCTTAAACGTCTCGCACATGGCTAGGAAGTTTGCCAAATGTGTGCATGGGTTATCTTGCGGCTCCCCTTCGAATTGAAGATCCATAGAGACCATTTCCAGGAAGGGAACTGTGATCTCATAGTCAGGATCGTCATCGTTGTGCGGCACAGCGACGCTAGATCGAAAACTAACCGCAATTGGTCTATAGTAATCCGCCATGGTGCGTTGAGCAGCCATTACGGAAGGAGAAGGTGGTGGTGAATCTGAAGTAGTGGATGAAGCGGATGAAGATGAGGAGTTCTCCTTCAACTCCTCGATCTTAATAGGAGTAGGAGGTGATGGCGGAATGATTCTGACTTGCTTCTGAGCTCGTAGTTGTTTCAACGGAGCAGAATTACCCGGCTTAAACTGAGAATGAATGACCGAGCGGTTCATAAACCTGTAGAACAACCTACAAGCAACAAAAGCAAACATAACCAGCGTAAAATCGAAGTGGATGGAAAAATGAAAGATGGAAAGTAGAAGAATAAAATGCCAGTTCTTCTTTCAAACAATTAAAAGAAGTCCCCGACAACGGCGCCAATTTGATGAACGATTGTAGAGCGGTCGATCAAATAACTACCAAGCTGTGAAGCTAGGGTAGATCATATTCCACGGGTCTTCTAATGATTGATTACTCAAAGAAGCTGCCAAATTACTCAGGTTAAACACTTCGTGCGTGGTGTGAGTTCCACGACTTCTAATTCTAATAAATGCACGAAAATTAAAAATTGAAACTAAAAACAGATTGGAAATTAGGGTTGAAAACAGAGATGACAGATGAACTTAGACTTCGAATCCCCCTTCGTTCATTAGAGCATTGGCAATCAACAGATCAGCGGATTTCAATTCTCATTCAATCAATTTCTAAGACACCACCATAACTCCTTACCCTTAAGTTTAAGACTGGCGAACGTTCGCTCTATCCGATCTAGCTACCAAGATTAATTAGCCACCCGGGTACGGTCGCCTCTCGCAACGACTTAACTTAACTGGTGCAATTACTAATGATTTATGAGTTACTCTTGCAGTGGATTAACCCTAATTGGTTCCTACGAAAGGCACACTCCAATGATTAGGTTAATTGTTCAATTTGACATTTTAAAGTAAGGCGAGCGTTCGCTTCTATCCTTAGCTTAACAAGAATCTAATCTAGGTGATCAATCCAGACAAGAAACATGAACAATGAAGGACAAATCAAACATGAAAGAGAAACTGATTGAACTTTGAATCTAATCACCGCCGATCCGTGACCGCTTTAAAGCCCTGGGTCACTTAGGGTTCATCTAGTCTAAGCTCTAAGAGTTTAGCTACTCATGTTTTTCACAAAAGAATCAAAGACAGAAATAGAGTTCATCATACAGAGGAAGAACAGAAAAGGATCTTAAAAATCTAATTAAGACGACTCCGGCAGAACTTCGATCTTCCGGTAAACTGCAATCCTAGCTCCGAGTCTTCAAGATGGAAGGGATGGCGTCACGATCTCTTCTTGGCTCTTCAAAATCTAAACTCTCCTTCAGAACTCTTGAGAATTCTGAGAATTTCGGTATTAGTTGGTAATTACAATCTCTGAAAAATCGTCTTCCTATTTTGGGCCGCCGGTTAAGTATTTATCCTTAACCCTAATACCGCTGGTTTTTAACTGATATTTTCGCCGAAGATGTGAAGGGATTTTCGCCGAAAATCCTAGTGTAAAAGGGATGACCGCCGGCTGGATTCTTCTGTGGTTTTTGGACCATTGGTTCTCGGTGAAAACTTCACATTTTCGCCGAAAACTTCCTTGAATGAGCTCAGTCGATTTGTGCATGGATTTTCGCCGAAAACCTTGGGTATTTTCGGCGAAATCTTCAGTGTAAAACGGGGCAGAAGTTTGGTTTGACTTGATTGGCTCCTTGGATCGATTACGGTGCGATTCCTCGAGGTTCCAACGCCTTAGACACGTCCTTGGCTACTTATTTGACGGGAAAAACCTGTGCTAACATAGACACACTAGAAAACCATCAAATAGACTCCAAACGGGCCAAAGTAACACAAATGGCACGAGATAGAGCAATTGATTGAATATTCGTTATTCTACCCTAAAAACCATGTCTTAAGCAATGAAATGTCGCTTAAATAAGGCTGATAATCACGTCAATTCGAGTGTCATCAGCAAGATTCAAGGTCTTATACTTAGTGTTCACCTTGTCAATCAGGGCAAAATTAGATGCTGAAGGAAAAATGTAAGCCTTCTTCCTAGCCTCTTCCAACTCAATTCCAGCTTCCTGAACTCTTTTGTGGAGAAAGGAGAACTGATCTCTGTTAAGAATCTTTAACCGAGCCTTACAGCCTTGAGTTTACCATAAAACTATGCATATGGCTTACCCTTAACTTTGGTGCTCCACTCTTCTTTTACTGTTTCAAGGAATTTTGGATGACGACTCCAGTAAGTCAAGAACTTAAAAGGCTTCAAATTCCCATATCCCTCCACCCTTGGTTCAAGGAGGATAGCACAATGATTAAAGGATTTACAAAGAAGGATAGTAACCTTACTTTTCAGAAAAACTTGATGCCACTAGACATTAATAAGAACCCTGTCCAGCCTCCTTGCAAGAGGATCTATGATAGCTGCAGTTTTAGCGGTATCAAATAACTAATCTACCAAGGTAGACTAGATCGTATTCTACTCGAGGTCTCTTCTTCTTGTCTACTCAAATATGTTGGCAAATTACTCAGGTTTAAACACGTTGTGCGTGGTGTGAGTTCCACGACTTCTAATCTAATAAACAAAGGAAAATAAAAGACAGAAAGATTAAAAAGGTTGACTAACAGAAAGATAGATGAGCTTAGACTTCGAATCCCCCTTAGATCAGCAAGGCAACAACAATCATAAGACCAGCGGTTTTCAATTCTCATTCAATCAGTTTCAGACACCACCATAACTCCTTACCCTTAGGTTTAAGACTGGCGAACGTTCGCTCTATCCGATCTAACTACCAAGATTAATTAGCCGTCCGAGTACGATCGCTTCTTGCGACGACAAAACTAACTGGTGCAATTACTAATGATTAATGAGTTACTCTTGAAGCGGATTAACCCTAACTGGTTCCTATGAAAGGCACACTCCAATGAATAGGTTAGTTGGTTGAATTGATGTTCTAAAGTAAGGTGAACGTTCCCTACTATCCTCAGCTTAACAAGAATCTAAACTAGGTGATCAAGAAAGACAAGTTTATGTGCCAAAGCAGGGAAGCTGTCTGGCGACTAACCCTAATCTAGGTGACCAACCAGAAGAGAAACATAAACAATGAAGAACAAAACAACCATGCAAAGAGAAACTAATTGAACTTTGAATCTAATTACCACGAATCCGTGACCGCTTTAAAGCCCTGGGTCACTTAGGGTTCATCTAATCTAAGCTCTACGAGTTTAGCTACTCATATTAGATACAAGAGAATAAAAAACAATCAAGGAATACATCTCAGGTAGGAAGAATAGAGAAGAACTGTAAAACCTAATTTCACGAATCTGTGAAGCTTCAATCTCCTGGATCTTCAACTCTCAGCTCCGAGCTCTCCGAGGTGGAAGGATGGCGTCACGATCTCTCCATGATTCTTCAAACTCTCTAAACTCTATCTATCGACCCTAGAGTCGGCTGACTCTCAAAAGTCTGATTTGATTGTGTGAAAATATGAATAATAATCTCCCTTCCCTTGGCTGCAGCTGCTTCTTTAAATAGGTAGAATTAGGGTTTGTTGTTTCTGTCACGAAAAAGGAAAGAGTTTTCGGCGAAAACTTAAGGAGTTTTCGCCAAAAACTTCAGTTGAAAGCCTATGTTTCCTTCGTTGATTTTTTCATAACTTTTTGGCAAAAACTTGAATAGTTAAGTATATCGTATTCCACGGGTCTTCTAATGATTGATTACTCAAATATAAAGGCAAATTACTCAGATTAAACACTTTGTGCGTGGTGTGAGTTCCACGACTTCTAATTCTAAGAAATGCACAAAAATTAAAAATTAAAACTGAAAACAGATTGAAAGATTGGTTGAAAACAAAGATGACAGACAAGCTTAGACTTTGAATCCCCCTTCGTTCACCAGAGCATTGGCAATCAACAGATCAGCGGATTTCGATTCTCGTTCAATCAATTCTAAGACACCACCATTACTCCTTACCCTTAGGTTTAAGACTGGCGAACGTTCGCTCTATCCGATCTAGCTACCAAGATTAATAAGCCGCCCGGGTACGGTCGCCTCTCGCAATGACTTAACTTAACTGGTGCAATTACTAACGGTTTATGAGTTACTCTAGTGGATTAACCCTAACTGGTTCCTACGAAAGGCACACTCCAATGATTAGGTTAATTGTTCGATTTGATGTTTTAAAGTAAGGCGAGCGTTCGCTTCTATCCTTAGCTTAACAAGAATCTAATCTAAGTGATCAATCCAGACAAGAAACATGAACAATGAAGAACAAATCAAACATGAAAGAGAAACTGATTTAACTTTGAATCTAATCATCGCCGATCTGTGACCGCTTTAAAGCCCTGGGTCACTTAGGGTTCATCTAGTCTAAGCTCTACGAGTTTCGCTACTCATGTTTTTCACAAAAGAATCAAAGACAAAGATAGAGTTCATCTTGAACAGAGGAAGAACAGAAAAGGATCTGAAAAACCTAATTAAGACGACTCCGGCAGAACTTCGATCTCCGGTAAGCTGCAATCCTAGCTCCGAGTCTTCGAGATGAAAGGGATGGCGTCACGATCTCTTCCTCGCTCTCCGAACTCTAAACTCTACTCCATAACTTTTGAGAATCCTTGAAGTATTTGGTATTAGTTGTAAAAATCAGCTCTGTATGTGTCCTCTCTGTTTTAGGGCCGCCGGTTAAGTATTTATACTTAACCCTAATACTGCCGGTTTTGCCTGGAATTTTCGCCGAAAATATGGTGGGATTTTCGGCGAAAATCTCTTTGTAAAGGGGTTGACCGCCGGCTGTTTTCTCTTGTGATTTTCAGATGTCGGGTTCTCGGCGAAAACTTGGTGTTTTCGCCGAAAACTTCTTCTTGAATGCACTGCCGATTTGTTCATGAGTTTTCGCCGAAAACTCCAAGAGATTTTCACCGAAAACTTCTTTGTAAATGGAGCAGGAATTTGGTTCGACTTGATTGACTCCTTTGATCGATTCCGGTGCGATTCCTCGAGCTTCCAACGCCTTAGACACGTCCTTGGCTACTTTATTTGACGGCAAAAACCTGTGCTAACATGAAAACACTAGAAAACCATCAAATAGACCCGAAACGGGCCAAAGTAACACAAATGGCACGAGTTAGAGTAGTTGAGTGAATATTCGTTATTCTACCCTAAAAACCATGTCTTAAGCAAGGAAATGTCGCTTAAATGAGGCTGATAATCACGTCAAATCGAGTGTCATCAAAAGCTCTACCAATTTCTTCATGAGTTTTCGCCGAAAACTCCAATACATTTTCGCCGAAAACTTCTTTGTAAATGGGAGCAGAATTTGGTTCGACTTGATTGACTCCTTGGATTGATTCCGGTGCAATTCCTCGAGCTTCCAACGCCTTAGACACGTCCTTGGCTACTTTATTTGATGGCAAAAACATGTGCTAACATGAAAACACTAGAAAACCATCAAATAGACCCGAAACGGGCCAAAGTAACAGTGAAAACACCTCGAAGTAGTGCACCGGTAGGCGGGCAACAATGGCGTGGTACCCGACTCTGCCAGGAAAGGCTGGTGGAGGACCGGAGACGGCGGGTGTGACGGGAGCGGGAGCTCGGGAGCTAGAGCCGGCGTCAAGGCGCGCCTTAGTCCTGCGCTCATGAATGACATTCCTAAGCAAGAAAATAAACCAAATTAGTCAAACCAAAACCCTACCCCACACTTAGTAGAAAAACTCAATTTCACAAAGAAATGAGGAAAACCGAGTGGGGGTAAGCAAAGCAGATTAACCGGCAATCACAAATAATTAAAACACATGCTTAGGAACAGCCAGAATGGAATCATCATAATCAGAGTTTAGAAGTCAAACCGACATTCAAAAAGTCAACATAAACTCAGATGGCAAACACAATAATACGAACGTGAATGAACACATATGGCAGCCAAATGATCATAAACAAGTCATGCTCAAACCGACATTTCTCATAAAGTCAACACCGCAAAGAATCAATCTTTAGGCATAGCAACACATGATCAAATGATATGAAAATTAAGCACAATTCTCCCTAAGCATGCTAGATCAGTCCAAAGAATTCAGCTAACCTAGTTCACTTGAAATCAGTCGGCACGCAAATCGAGGTAAACCGAAAAGTCAACCGAAAGTCAACCCTGAAGAAATTCAGCATTCAACATGTCAAAAGATTCGGAATGAAAAGTTCTACAACTTACCTTGAAGCCATAGGTGCTGAAAATGAACGGAGAAAGAGAAATTGGTGAAAAATTGAAATATTTAGGGTTTGGCTGAACGGGAGCTCTAGAGCTCCGATTCGGACGATCTACGGCTCAAAATGATCGGGTAAGGAAGGGGAGTGGTGCGGCGGGTGGGCGGCGACGGCGGAGGCGAACGGGCGGCGGCGGCGGCTGGTTTTGAAACTTGGGGGAGGTTTTCTGAATTTTGTTAGAAAATGAAAAGTGAGGGGGAGAGAGAGAGTGACCGAGATTTAAAAGGGAAAAAATTTGTTGATTTTCACTCAAGTTTTCGGCGAAAATGTGTGCAATTTTCGTCGAAAACCCAAGGCAAAATGGTCTGCCGGTTTTCAAATACATTTTCGCCGAAAACTTCATAGAGTTTTCGCCAAAAAGTTTAGTTAAAATCGTCTGGAAAACACAGTGGGATTTGAAAGGGAGTTTTCGCCGAAAATTGGGACAGTTTTCGCCGAAAATTTTGACATGTACGATTGAAAATATTTTCGCAATCCCAGCAAACTTCAGAAAATCACAATTAAATCCACAAAAATCGGAACAACCTCAAACAACTTGCGATTGAAACGATGACACAAAGACTACACACGAAAAATAAGAAATCATGCAGACAGACACTTTTGGCTCCCCCGAACTGACTCTAAAACACTAAGGTTGACACAAATGAAAAACTGACTCCAGCCGTGGGTTGCCTCCCACGAAGCGCTCTTTTATTAACGTCCTTGAGATGGACGATACCTGGACGGTATTAGGAGACATTCCAACTCAAGTTCTCCTTAATCCTAGCATCGGAGTTCATGAAGTAGAGCTTCGGGGCATCTCCGTTAAGCATAAATTTCTTCCCGTTAGCATGTAAGAGCTTGGTACGTCCGTCGGGAAGGTGATCAGTAATCTTGAACGGACCAAATAGCTCTGTTGAGGGGTCATCCTCTACAAGGAAGACGGTGGAAGGGATGAAAATGATCAGCTTCGTCTTCTCTTTATCCTCCGGCTCTGTATCACCAGGATCGGTGCTCGTAAGTATTTCCTTAGGAGATGCTTTTGGCTTCTCCTTCCATACTTGCTCCGGCGCCGGTAGCTCGGAACGAATTGGTGGTGCAGCTGGCTCGGATGAAGGTGGCAGCACAATTGGTCTCCAGACCATTTGAGTCTTTGTTTTCTTCTGATTCCTTCTCCGCGACCTGCCAGGTTCCTTGCTCGGTGGTGAAGAAGAGGCTTTCAGTTCCTTCTTCTTTGGCGGCTTCTGAACAGCAGATTTTGGCTTCTGCCTTGTAATCTGTTCAATACCTGCAACAACAATTGATCTAGGAACACTATAAGAGATGTCAGTAACGGAGTTGACCGGAGTCAACTCCACGGTTTCAACAACTAGGGAATGATATTCTTCATTCAAAGGGGTATATTTCATCCCGTCTTTAAGGCAGAACGTTATCGTGTCTTTACCAACCCTCAAAGTTAAAGAACCATTTGGCACGTTAATTTGCATTCCAGTTGTAGCCATGAAGGATCGTCCTATGAGAATGGTAGAATCGTCCTTACTTGTATCAATGATCACATAGTCAGCTAAGAACGTAAAAGGACCACATTTAGTAACAACGTCTTTTATCTCTCCTCTCGGAGTTTTCAGTGATCTATCAACAAAGACAAGTTGTATGCTAGTTGGTTCAAGTTCTCCTAGGTTCAATTTTTCAAATAAACTCATAGGCATAACATTGACAGACGCGCCTTGGTCAACCAAACTACGTTCTGTCTCAACATCATTAATAACTAGAGGAAGCGTGAAAGAACCAGGATCAGAACACTTAGCTGGATATGGCGATGAAGGCTTCTTGCTATGAGCGGCATGATATCCTTCTTTACCTCCCCACATGTCAGTCTCGATCCTTGCGTTCGGCAGCAATGCTCTTGGAAAAGGAGGCTTCACGTAGTACGGAGCAAGAGGAGGATCATAGTCCTTAGGCGCCTCCTTCAGTGCTTCCTTAGGATATTCATCAGTCCTGCAAAAATTAGAAGAAGCGTTAGTAGATGAGTTTGACGGTTCTTGAACGGATACCATCTTAGCTTGCTCCTTCTCGGATTTGGCTCGGTCTGGCTCGGAAGTTGGCCAAATGGTCGACCAGATGCTAGCATGCTCAAGATGTGGTTCACAGCCTGCTCAATTCTTTGACCGGATGCGATCTGCTCTTGGTTGAGAAGAGCTTGAGCCTTGAACTGACTGTCATGATCGTCAAGTCTAGTAATGATCTGACTAAACTTCTTGTCCAGTTCACTGACGTTGTTTTCCCTCTGATGTTGCTGCCCTGTGTAGGTATTATTCAAATATTGATTCTGGCGATTGCCAGGAGCAGTTCCATAGTTACCCGGATTGCGGTGCGGCGGCTGGTAGACACCTGCCGGCGGATGGTTCGGCTTCTGATCCTGAGCTGGACCAGCTGGGCGGCTATTCTGGTTCTGGTTGGCACCGGCATTGTAGGGAGGTCTGTCTTGATAATTCCCCTATTGCCTGAAATTGCGGTAGCCAGCATAACCATTCTGATTGTTGTTGAAGGCCTGTTGAACGAAATTGACTTCTTCGACAGACCAGACTTCTGTTTTACCAAAATTCTGGCATCGGCCTCCATTATGCGCACAAGCTCCAAACTACTCGCAATCGGCAACGTAGACAGCGGCTGCCGGCGGCTTGATGGGTGTAGAAAACTTCTTCAGATGCTTCTCTACTTCTACCTTGATAGTAGCTTCGAGATCGAGCTTGCTTCTGGATCCTTCAGATTGTCATTCCCAGTTCCTCAACTTGGAAGCACAGTTCGTGAAATGAAGAAGAGCAGCTTCAGGTGTAAGCGTAGTGCAATCCCCTTCAGCTAGGGAATTGACCCACTTGGCAGATTCTTCTCGAAGACCTCGAGCAAAGATTTCAGCTAACTGCCTCGGCTCGAAACCGTGATGTGGACAGTTGTAGAGAAGTTCTTGGAATTGATTCCAAGTATCATATAAGCTTACTCCTTCATTCTGAGAGAATCTGGCGATACTGTCCTTGATGGCTGTTGTTCTGGTAGGAGGAAAGTACTCTTCGATGAAGTCCTGAGCAAGAGTCTCCCAGTCGGTATAGTAGCCAGGTGGTTTGCCAGTAAGCCACCTCTTAGCTGCGCCTTTCAGAGAGAACGGGAAAGCTCTTAAGCAAAAAGTGTTCTTGACGAGATTTCCGTTCTTGAAAGTGTTGCAGAGATCCAGGAAATCCGCCAGATGTGTGCACGGATTGTCTAGTGGCCTGCCTTCAAACTGTAGATCCCTAGAGATCATAGTCAAGAATGGAATCTTGATATCATAGTCAGGATCTCCTTCAATGCGCGGCAAGACAATGGAAGATCGAACGCTAATCGCGCTCGGCTTGTTGTAGTCAGCTAGACTCTTCTGTGCAATTGGTGGTGGTTGACCGCCTGGTGGTGGTGGTGGTGGTAGTAACTGATCATCCATGGTGGGAGATGGAAGAGGTGAAAGTGACTCGGTGTATGAAGCGGATGAAGATGACGGTGAAGATGAAGATGAGGAACTCTCCTTCAGTTCCTCGATCTTGATCGGAGTGACGGATGGAAGTGGATTGGTTCTGCCTCTCTTCAGAATCTATGATTGTCTTGGTAGAGCAGAACTGCTTGGTCTCTCTACACTCTTAGCCTTCTCAGTTTGGGAGCGCGTGTGAGGATGGCGTTGCATAACCCTGTAAACAACCTACAAATAACAAAAACAAACAAAACCAGTGTAAAATCGAAGTGGATGGAAAGATGAAAGATGGAAAGGAAGAAGAATAAAATGTCAGTTCTTCTTTTGAACAATCAAAAGAAGTTCCCCGGCAACGGCGCCAATTTGATGAATGCAGTTTTAGCGATATCAAATAACTACGAAGCTAGAAGCTAAGTAGATCGTATTCCATGGGTCTTCTAATGATTGATTACTCAAATATAAAGGGAAATTACTCAGATTAAACACTTTGTGCTTGGTGTGATCCACGACTTCTAATTCTAAGAAATGCACGGAAATTAAAAATTAAAACTGAAAACAGATTGAAAGATTGGTTGAAAACAAAGATGACAGACAAGCTTAGACTTTGAATCCCCTTCGTTCACCAGAGCATTGGCAATCAACAGATCAGCGGATTTCGATTCTCGTTCAATCAATTCTAAGACACCACCATAACTCCTTACCCTTAGGTTTAAGACTGGCGAACGTTCGCTCTGTCATAGAAGCGAACGCTCGCCTTACTTTGATGTTTTAAAGTAAGGCGAGCGTTCGCTTCTATCCTTAGCTTAACAAGATTCTAATCTAGGTGATCAATCCAGAAAAGAAACATAAACAATGAAGAACAAATCAAACATGAAAGAGAAACTGATTGAACTTTGAATCTAATCACCGTCGATCCGTGACCGCTTTTAAGCCCTGGGTCACTTAGGGTTCATCTAGTCTAAGCTCTACGAGTTTAGCTACTCATGTTTTTCACAAAAGAATCAAAGACAAAGATAGAGTTCATCTTGAACATAGGAAGAACAGAAAAGGATCTGAAAAACCTAATTAAGACGACTCCGGCAGAACTTCGATCTTCGGTAAGCTGCAATCCTAGCTCCGAGTCTTTGAGATGAAAGGGATGGCGTCACGATCTCTTCCTCGCTCTCCGAACTCTAAACTCTACTCCAGAACTCTTGAGAATCCTTGAAGTATTTGGTATTAGTTGTAAAAATCAGCTTTGTATTTGTCCTCTCTGTTTTAGGGCCGCCGGTTAAGTATTTATACTTAACCCTATTACTCCCGCCGGTTTTGCCTGGAATTTTTGCCGAAAATATGGTGGGATTTTCGGCAAAAATCTCTTTGTAAAGGGGTTGACCGCCGGCTGTTTTCTCTTGTGATTTTTGGATGCCGGGTTCTCGGCGAAAACTTGGTGTTTTCGCCGAAAACTTCTTCTTGAATGCACTGCCGATTTGTTCATGAGTTTTCGCCGAAAACTCCAAGAGATTTTCGTCGAAAACTTCTTTGTAAATGGAGCAGGAATTTGGTTCGACTTGATTGACTCCTTGGATCGATTCCGGTGTGATTCCTCGAGGTTCCAACGCCTTAGACACGTCCTTGGCTACTTTATTTGACGGCAAAAATCTATGCTAACATCAAAACACAGAAAACCATCAAATAGACCCGAAACGGGCCAAAGTAACACAAATGGCACGAGTTAGAGTAGTTGAGTGAATATTCCTTATTCTACCCTAAAAACCATGTCTTAAGCAAGGAAAAGTCGCTTAAATGAGGCTGATAATCACGTCAAATCGAGTGTCATCAAAAGCTCTGCCGATTTCTTCATGAGTTTTCGCCGAAAACTCCAATACATTTTCACCAAAAACTTCTTTGTAAATGGGAGCAGAATTTGGTTCGACTTGATTGACTCCTTGGATTGATTCCGGTGCGATTCCTCGAGCTTCCAACGCCTTAGACACGTCCTTGGCTACTTTATTTGATGGCAAAAACCTGTGCTAACATGAAAACACTAGAAAACCATCAAATAGACCCGAAACGGGCCAAAGTAACACAAATGGCACGAGATAGAGTAGATGAGTGAATATTCGTTATTCTACCCTAAAAACCATGTCTTAAGCAAGGAAATGTCGCTTAAATGAGGCTGATAATCACGTCAAATCCAGTGTCATCAAAATACCCCACACTTAAGCTTTTGCTTGTCCTCAAGCAAACTGAATAGAAACGCTCATGTTCACAAATGATAAGATTTATTAAATTGGAGTTCAATCAAACACAATGAATTATTAGACAGATAATTCCTAGAACAAGAAACCTAACATGCATACTGATCATCCAAACAACCTGGTCTCACTAATAAACTGCACACGACGAGTAATCACAACCAATTATGCACGAATTTAACCTGACTGACCAGACTCCTCACACATGAAATATTTAGTAAATGGGGAACTCTCACTCTCTGTGTTTAAGGACGTGTTTCTGCTCTCAATCATTTTCTGTTACTGAATTCTGTCATAAGTTTGCAATTCGACCACATCTCCACCATTGTGACAACACGAGTAACTAGTCAAGAAGGACTTCCCTGCTAGGACTGTAACTAATTCTACACTACAAGGGTTTATGATGCGATGGATGATGGAAATGTATGATGATGGCTTTGGTGCGGTGTTGCTTTCGACTAACTTCCCTCGAATCTAGCCTATGGCTTCCTACCGTCTAACCAGACACGGGTGGAATAGTGAACGCTCGTCCTATGATACCCTCAAGCAACCTTGCACTTATTTTCTTTATACTTTTTTTTCTTTTGTTTCTTTTGACTTTTCTTTCAACTTCATTCTTCCGTTTGTAGGGAGAAGAACGTTTATTGAACTCAAAACTTGAGACTTTTCTGATTTTTCTTCTTTTCTTTTTCGACATTTCTTTTATTTTTCTCTTTCTATTTTTTTTCTTTGTGCCAATTCTTTCTTTTAGTTGCTAGAGGGGTTTACACGTTCGGACATAATAGCTGAGACCACCTGCTTAATGGCTATAGGCAGGTTACCACAAACCGACTTCCGGTAGGTCAATCTAGAACTACAACCACAGGGGATCAACGGGGAATGAAAGAATGGGAAATGGCTGTAATGTATTATCGAACCGAAAGAACATGCCAAGCTAAAGGGTTTAAACCTAATGGATTTATCGTTTGGTAGGCTATCTGGCTTAGTAGCTGAATCTAGGTGCCAATATCATTCTAGAACTCGTGTCATCGTGTGGTCTCGAGTAGGTCTCATGCAAATTCTAACTCATTCAAGCAAACAGAAAATCACTCAAAAAGAATTGAAATTGCAAGTTACGTGCAATGGATCAAAAGCTCACAGTTGGTTTGCTAGTCGGATTCGGTCATTTTCATGCAATCAATTGGGATGCAGGTGTGTCAGTAGGATTTCAAGTGATAAGTCGTGCATGTGTTAGTTGTTGAAATTACTTTGTGTTGTACTCGTGAGTCGTGCCTTGTGAGTTGTTGTTCCCTTGTGGATGCAGAGATGCACCACTATTTTTTGGAGCCAACAGAGTCATCGAAAATCACTGTTGGAGAGTACACGCTTCAGTTCCATGGAATATACCATAGATAGGTTATTCAACTAAACCAGTGGCCAATATTTTACCTGTTGTTCTTGATGAATGCACTCAATTACAGTGTGCACAGTTTCAGAATGAGCCACCTGCCAATTGTTATGGCCAAACAAAGAGTACAAAGTGACCACCCAGACGTTGAGGGAACCATTGCCACCAAAAAAACTATCCCGAACATTGTTTGGATCCATGGTCGCCCCCTCAAACCAGAAAGGTACATTCCCATACTCACATATTGGTAACTTTGATTGACCTAGTTGACAGTTAAATGTAAGTAGCGAATGTGCAATTGTAGTTCCTGGTACGTTTTCTTGTAACCATATTTGTTTGATATGTACGGGCATCAGCTGAGATTAAAGAATGGTAATATCTGCATTGTGATTGTATCCAACGTGTAGTTGAGTCATGTGACTCATTGTTTCATTTACGCTCTAATGTTTGGTTTTTAACTAACCCGTTAATGTGTCCATTGAGCAGGTACAGTGCACGACTGACACGTCATCAAAACATGAACCAGGTGTAATAGTATGTGGGTCGTGATGTCCTTTTGTCATGGATTGTAGACAATGTCGACAATAGTCTATCGTAGGATGTGTAACGCTATGTTCGATCGTATGTCTTTGTGTTGTACTTTGTGGTCGTTGATGACCGCCAAGTGATTTTCCGTAGTATTATCTTAGGCGTTGTAATTGGTACTCAGTAGGAGATGCATCAGTTAGTACATTGTAACCATGTAGTACATTGCACACTGTAGAACTGAGAGACAACTGAAGGGTGGAGCGATCATTCGATAAAACAGGCAGTAGTACGTGTCAATATGAAGTACATCATGTACTACTACATTAGTGGTCTACCCTATTATGACTATGCAAGATAACTAGTTCTAGCTTTGCAAGCAAGTTGTTCATTCGGTAAAGCCATTTGGTCTTCTTTTGTTGCAATTTCTAGGTTAGTGGTAGTATTTATGTAATTTGATGCAGGTGGCAATTCTCAACACACAAAATCCTAACTTCGTTCCTCAACTCCGCAATCTGCAAAGCGAAAGCGTTCATCGCATCATCATGCTTCTCCTTTTCTCTCGTGATTGCTAACTGGAAATCATGTCACACAAACAAGTCGTAGCCACCAACCTAAAATATAAACATATGGCCACCACTCTGCAATGAGCGTAGCACAAATACAGTCTCATGCATTATACGTATGTACCAACGAATACGTACCTGATGAGCGTTCCATCTCGGGCAGGCAAAGAACTTATGATTCGAGTTGTTTGTTGTATGAGATGTTTGAATTCTTGCTGGGAGGCCATACTTGCATATTACATCAAAGTCGCAACATGTGTCTCCATCAGGCTTCGTATTGGGAGCTGACCTCACCGAGTGTGAAACCATTGTGGGAAGGCCTTGAGGATGATATGGGAATGGGGGAAGCTGGGGGATATCGTAGAGAACACAAAGAAAGGGAGAAAATAGAGATGTCTAGGGATTATGCATAGTTTGCGAATAGCATTGTTGAAAAAGTGTACATATTACTTAGAATACACTATTGAAACTTCTACCATACCAAGATATTTGGCCAAAATTGGGGTTCCAAAAACACCTTTTTCAAAATATCAAGTTTCAACAAATACTTGGGTTTTGAACCCCCAACAAGCAAACAACTCATTAATTAGCTAATTTGGGTTTTAAAATAATTGTGAATATATTTGACATATTCGTGAAAGAATGAATAGATAAATGTATTAATTCTAACATATACATATATATAACAAACTTGTAAAACTTGTAAGGAAAAAGAAGTTGTTCTTTCAAAGTTAAAAAGGGTTGCTCCAATCTAAAGCAACTCAAACACTTTGCTCTTATCTAAAGCAACAATGTAAAAATATCATTACCCTTTGATCTATATCCGTACAGAGATGTAAGCATTCAAACTCAGAAAAGGTGGAAACCCAACAAACAAAAAAGGGAATGTACACGTTTAATCTGTTCAACTGCATTACATGAAATAAAAGAAAAACTGATAAGAAAAACAAAGAGAGAATGAGCCAAGCATGAAGATAGAGAAAAAAAGTACAACAAAGAAGAATGGGAACAACAAACAATCCACAAGTCCTACCTCATCAGCTATTTGTGAACATTTACCGTTAACCACAGCCGCCTGCCTGTCTCCTCACCTTGTTAGCAACCAAAAAGGACTTGATTCACAGTTATGACTCTTGCTGCTTCACACTTACACATCCAGGTAGTGACTTCAACTCCTAGCTTTTCCTCTCCATCGACATCACATTTCCATTTCCATTGACGCCCGAAATCTCTAAACCAAACATAGCCTTACCATTACTACTACTACTACTCCTCCTTCCCGCAGTAGCAAAAATCCCAGTGTCCCTGTCCTTCAACTGGAGGGACAAGCTACTCGCTGCACCGCTTTCCTTGGGACTTGCTTTATCCCTAGCATTGCAGAAGCTCAAAGGAAGCTTCTTCATTTTCAGCCTCCCTCTCTTTTTACCAGGTGAAACCATCACATCCCCTGACACTTTCAATTTGTCCCTCCACTGGCTAGACTCCGCTCCACTGTCAATCTCCACCTCAACTTGAGCCCTCGTCCCATTCCCATTTCTTGACATCCTCTTGTCTTCTTCCGTGCTAGCCTCACCTGTCAAGTTGTCTTCCTCAGATTCCAGTTGACCAGCTACTTCATGCCCACCAGCACACAGCAATTCATCGAAGACCATCCTCCCATTGGAACCCTTTCCCTTGTCAGCTGAAGTTGGGGATGCCTTAAGTTTCTTATTCTTGTTTCCCTTACCCTCGGAAGGGTTCCTAGAAATGCGAGGGGAGCTGTTCATGACTCGATGCAACCTGCGAGCCAATTCTTCATCATCCCCTTTGTCACGATGCTCAACAGGTTGGTGTTTCTTGTACAAGAGCTGAACCTGAACATGCTTCTTCAGTTTATTCTTTCTTATGTGCCTCTCCCTGTCCACAACTCTGTCATCAGTAATTGCATCCTCAGAGAAAGAGGCAACCAGGGCTAATGCTTCCTTTGCAGCAAGCACAGCCTTTGCTGCGGTAGTAGCCTTGTCCTGGGCGGCAGCTCGAGCTGCTTCTGCGGCCTTTACAGCAGTGTCTGCTGCCGATCTTGAGGCATCCACAATCTGCACAGGGGAAAGATTTCGGTGACCGTTGAAATGACCAGAAACGAGGTCACCGAGACTGCACTGAAACTGGGTTGAAGGGGGAGAAGGAGGAGGGGATGGAGATGATGGAGAGTGTGGATAAAGAGATGCAGCTGAGGATGAGGAAGAAGCAAGTGCAAGTGGATGATTAGAGGAAGCACCAACAACACCACCAGCAGCATCGAAGGTTTGCTTCTTGAATCCAGCAAGCAGACGTTTTCTTGGGGGCAAAAGGACATCCGCATCCAAGTGATTTATATCGCAAATGTTGGCGTCCATCATTCCTTTACTTGGGCAAAACAAAGCAACACTCACACAACTGGTTCGCCTAAAACCATCCTGTGCATAGATTATTATCATTTATTAGACGATTAAATAAACAAATGCAAACTGGCGGAGGAAAGCTAAAACCTAATATCAAACGGAAATTAGTACCGTTTGCAGTAGAGATCAGCTGAAAATCGTGATCACAAACATGTAGAACATGACAATATAGTAATAGGGACCATGTAAACCCTAGACATAGGGTACGCAAATTCAGGAATACAATCTGACATAGGATAGAAGTCCAAGTTGGGTATTAGGGAGGAGGAGACAGCAACAAACAAAAGAAAAAACCTTGAAAGTTGGAGAGTTGAGGTAAAGGGACAGCAAGAGAACAAACAGAGGAAGCAGCAAAGCAGAATCGATCAAAAGAATTGTGAACAAGGAGGGATTCAGAATTTGGGAGGGAGGACATAGGGTAGA
This sequence comes from Linum lewisii, assembly GCA_034768395.1. Classification (NCBI taxonomy): domain Eukaryota; kingdom Viridiplantae; phylum Streptophyta; class Magnoliopsida; order Malpighiales; family Linaceae; genus Linum; species Linum lewisii. The sequence goes on from CM068296.1 coordinate 57,854,388, forward strand.
TAGAGAATTCATTTACAAGGAAAATAAGATTGGTGAGAGGGAAATGAAGGAAGATTGAGCCAAAGAGGCGGGAGAAGGGTGAATTAGGGAATCCCATTGCTGTTGTTCTTAATAATCGCATAAACTAGTGCGAAGGGCAATTTAACCAGAGAAATGGAGGGAGAGAGACAATTAAAACTGTGAGTACCTGACTTGTTTGTAAGGATTTAGATGCAGAAGCTCGAATTCTGAATTAGGGTTTTTCCTCTGTTTTTGTTCCCTGCGGCTCTGATGTGTCTGGCGTTTCTAGGTTGCGGGTGCAAGTTGAGAGGAGAGGAGAGAGAGAGAGAGAGAGGTGGGGGTTTGAGTGAAGAAATCCAGGTTGCCAGGAGGAAATTGTGAAATAATAATTCTTCTGATTCACCATCCTTCCTTCTCACTCATTTTCCTTGCATTTATTTTAATTTCTATTCTTCAACAGCTAATTACCGCACGCACTTGCAAGTTTGTTTAGATCTACGTAAACAAAAATGTAAGAATATATGTGCATCTACAATCGTTGAGAACATACTTTATATGTGCCCTTGGATTAGAGCTATAATATTATGGTTTATTGGAACATCTTATCTAAAAAATCACAAAAATTATTTGTGAGATATCTCGAATATTAAGCTATTTGAAATTGCATGCTATATTGACATATTGATATTAGATGTGGATTGAAATTGTTGTTTGTTGGGGTTATTATGCAACGAGGACATTAGGGTCTTCGTCTTTTTACTAACAAAAACACTCTCATTTTCTCGTTTTTTCTTCTACTAATTCCTTATTTCATGATACCTCGTTCCCTTTCCTAGATACAACTGAAGGAGCTCTCTAGAGAAAACGATTCTTCTGACCTTGTTAAAGGATCTTAACTTGGAGAAGCTCGAAGTTTATTGTTCCTGGTGAGAACCCCCTCCATCTGAAGTGTCGTTTCATTTGTCAGTTTCGGTATGGTTGATACAAAAATTGTTTGAATGTTTCCTCGTATGATTATCTATTTGATGCCAAAATTAGGGTTTCATAATAATCTCGTTGTGGACCACATGATCTGCCTATCTTTAATTACAACATCATATATTTCACTACCATGTTGTTCGCCATAATATGTATGTAGCCTATACTGTAGAAACTTCAATTACAACATGATTTTGCAAGCTCCAATATGAGTGTTATCCAGATGTGTGGATGCAGTCATCCGACTACAGTTCATGTGATACAAAACCCTTGACATCTTGAGAAAATCCTGCTAAGTCATTATTTGGCTTGTTGTCATAAGCTAGGTAGATACAGGATGTTCATGTGGTGCAAGTTGAGAGATGATCCTACAGGCAAGAATGTTGTCGAGGTGTACGATGAATTAGTACTCCGCAATGTAGAGTTTGAATGCAAGTTGCAAAGTTGGAAGCCAAGGTTACTGCTTGAAAATATATTAGACTCTAATTTCGAGTACTTCAGTGATTAGGGTATGGTCGGAGATGTACTTACCTCTAGTTTAGGATTTATGCTCTGCAGTATGACCTTGTCATTGGTAGTTGTCCTCAAACATCTTTTTGCGTAGTTCCACTTATTGTGTGTAATTGACCAACAATTTCGAACATTAGATATCCGGTGGTTGTATTTTGAGAACCTCACTACTGCGTAGTAGTTATGCTTACTTTGCCTAAATGCATTTGCCATGTTTCAACTGGTATGGTTTTTTATGCGAATACCTTCTTTGTTCATTAATATCTCTTTGATCGGATAAGCTCAACAAACTTTTGATTGCAGTTAATCTATTGAGGTTCATTAGTGTGTACGTTACAAACCGAAAGATTACTCATAAAATAAGGGACCTTCACTCACCAATACATAAGAGAATTATAAGTGTTTCTTCTTATACATACAAAGATGTTGAGGCTATTGCTTTAATACAACATTTATACAATCATAGTACCTACTCACACATCGTACATGAGCTATTACCACTGGTGATTGTACCATGGTTAATTAGTTGGCAAAAATATAATACCACTGCCAAGTCCTACATTACCTACATATGGGTATTTCCCAAAATATGAGGGCCTGCATTATACCCTGTCAATCGGCCAACTACTCCACTATCTCGAGGATGATGTCCTCTTTTATTAGTTGTTAGTCGACATGGTACAAAAGATCCTCAAATTTCCAGGTCCTTCATCAAAATCTAGATAGCCTTCAGGCATTGCTTGTAAGAAATCTTAGGCAAATGATTGATTTCTTCGAACAAGAACTCCCTCAGAATTGCTATATGTTATGGCAGGCACTAATTGTTAGCCAATCATTGTATGTAGGTTGTTGTCTTTGCCATGTTCTCTTTGCAGTTGAATAGATGGCAAGTAGTCTTTAGTAGCTTGCTACATTGACCTCTTTAGGCTTGACGATGAGACATCCTTCTTTTTCTTCGATGGGGACTTCGTCATTGTGTCCTCGACATCTTTGAGTCCCTCGACATTTATGTTGAATTCCTATTTTTATTAGATCCTCCATCATTGGTGTAGTTTCCGCTCCATAGATATTAGAGGTAGGATCAGGTGCAGATGCAAAATTGGAAGACATCATTCAGTTGAACTATTATGGAAGATTGGTGACTGTATTCAAATGTAGGTGGCACTACAAAAAAAGAGCGTTTTGGCGTCGGTTGAAACGAAAGAGGATAGCGTCGGTCGACCGGTCGACCGACGCTAAAGAGAATCTCGCGTTTTAGTGTCGGTCGTTTGGTCGACCGACGCTAAAAACTAACCCTAATGAGCTGAACGCCTCCTCTCTTCTCTCTTATCTTTCTCTTTTCCCTTCTTCATCTTCCACTCCCAAACCTCTCCTTCTTATTCATCTTCATCTCCTAAACCCAAACCTCTCTTCTTCTTCTTCTTCTTCTTCTTCTTCAGCCGCTCCACCTATTCCGCCGCCGCCGCCCCCGCCGCTCCCAAGCCCAAGCCGCCGCCGCCCACCCCGCCGCTCCCAAGCCGCCGCCGCCCACCCCGCCGCTCCACCTATTCCGCCGCCGCCGCCTCCCACCCCGCCGCTCCACCTATTCCGCCGCCGCCCCCGCCGCTCCCAAGCCCAAGCCCAAGCCGCCCACCTATTCCGCCGCCGCCCCCGCCGCTCCCAAGCCCAAGCCGCCACCGCCTACCCGCCGCTCCCAAGCCCAAACCGCCCACCCCGCCGCTCCACCTATTCCGCCGCCGCCGCCGCCCACCTTTTCCTAAGAAGAAGAAGGAGGGAAGAAGAAGAAGGAGAAGAAGAAGAAGAAGGAGGCTAGAAGAAGAAGAAGAAGGAGGCTAGAAGAAGAAGCAGATGCAAGACGGAGGGAAGAAGAAGGAGGGAAGAAGAAGAAAAAAGCTGCAGCTGGATCTGCAGCTTTTTTTTGTGATGTGAACGCATATTTAGCGTCGGTCGGTCTGTGCCGTAGCGTCGGTCGACCTAAAACCGACGCTAAATATTAACGTCACCACATCTGGCATCGGTTTTGTCGACCGACGCTATTAAATTTAGTGTCGGTCGGTGACCGACGCCATAACGCGCGTCTGACCGACGCTAAACGACCTTTTTTTTGTAGTGTGGGCTAATACTCTTACAATTAGGGGTTACAAGAAGGATGATTTGGGGTTTGAATGTTTGAACTTCTCTTATCTCATACATACTGGCACTCAAGCTGGAGATGAGCCATATGTATAACAGCAAGTCTTGTGAAGATGGTGTATTGTGTCACCAATGTGGAAGACAAGGAATTGCGTATTCCAATACACATTAAGCCAAGAGATTTGTATGAAATGGGTGATGGTGCAAATTCTGGAATAGTTTATGTGACATTCCAACTGCAAGCGGTATTTTCTGCTGTCAATAGTAGATTCACCAAACAACTAGTAAATGTTATGTTATTCAAATCATGCAGGTATGGCCGCTGTGATGGGAGATGCTAGCGCTGGTGGAGATGGAGGTGATGACGGTCGTCAGCCGAACAAGGAGACACAGTCAAGCTCGTACAAGTGTCACATGGTTGGTATGTATACATCTTCAAGAGCAAATTTGTATGTTTTTATTTAGTATTATATTTATCTCATACTAACGTGTTTGACTTTGCAATTGTATATGCATATGGTAACATAACAGAGAATGAAGTGAACCACTGCAACCGTGGGCAGACGACCCTTAAACACCACAAGCTGATGATCGTGCAACAGGAAGAAACTGTCGGAACCGGGGATGGAAGAGGACTTTGACCCGCTAGCTATAAACGAGCTAGGAACCAGAAGTATCAAGTCGAGGGCGCCACTTCAAGAGGAGGATACTCTTGATGATAAGCCGATCCTCCAGTATCGCAACATGCAGATACAATAAGGGGTTTGAAGAACAAAGTTCTATCAAAAAGGGGGTTTATTTCAAAGGGTTCATGTTCCAAAAGGGTGGCCGGCGGCCTCCTTATATAGGTGAGGGAACAAGCTCTCCTCCCTAAAGACTACTTCCTAAATAAGAAAAAAATAAAGAGTCATACTCCTAAAAGGAATCTTAAAACCCCTAAATAATCCGACTAAAAAGAAAAAAACAATTAAATAGTCTTAAAACCAAAAATACAACTCAAATAGGACTAAAACACTCAAAAACCGTAATCCAGCAACTTAGGGTTTCCTAGTCCGGGTGGGACTAGGACTCGTCGGGTCCGCCGGTCTCGGGTTGGGCCTTTGCTTCGGCTCCGGGCTTCTTCTCAAACGGTGGTCCTTCGTCGGGCCTTTGGTTCTGATGCTACGGGCTTGTCCAAGGGCTAGGGACTTGCCAAAAGGCTCGGGCCACATGGTGGCTAGCCTCATAAAGTATTCCCGATCGGTCCGACTCTCGGTCTAGGGCTCGGGGCTGAGCCTTTCTGGGGTCTTCTCCATTTCTGCTCGGGGCTTCCTCTCCTAGCTTCGGGCATCTCCTTAGGTAGCTCCATATGTGGCTCTCATGGGCTAGGGTCGGGCCAGGAGTGGTGCCTTGGAACCAGGGGCTTCTATTCTTCTCAGGACTCGGCTCCGAGTCAGTCTTGGGTGGCCATCCCTTCTTGGCCAGGTACTCTTGAGCTCTCCTGTTGTTGTACTCCAGGAATGCTTCCAGAAGGTCTCTGGAGTGTGCCTCGTCTTCAGGGCCCTTGGAGATTAGGCCAGGATCTGGCTGAGGCTCGTCCTCAGCCCTAGGGTTTCTACACTCGGCCAGCAGCATGGCCTGGAGTGGCATTTCTTCCTTCTGAGTTTTCCTACCTGCAGGGAGAGGCCTTAGTCTATATTTCATCTCATACCTTGGTTTGAGAGCTTGTAGGTGGCATGCTCTTGGTCCTACACGTTTCTTGTAGGGCCCTAGGGTTCTGCCTCAAACAGGTGACCCTGGCTGGGTGTAGGAGTACCTGCGGGTACTAGGGCATCCGGGCTGGGTCATATCATCCCCCTCTTCTATCCTTGGATTTTTCCCCAAATCCATCTCGGGTCCTCTCCTAGTACTCATCACTCTTTTTCAAACTTCAGCAATTTTATTGGCCACGGCCGGGGAAGACTCAGCATCGACTTCAGACCGGGGAGTGTCACTTGAGTCAGTGATGAACCAAGGCTCGGGTCCTTCAGTGCTTTCTTCTTCGGTCTCCATAGCTCCTTCTCCTGAAAAACTATCAACAATAATGTTAAGGCTTGGGGAGGTAGCCGGTGAGAGTTCCTCACTCATTTCCACATCCGGATCCGCATCCGGATCTTCCTCGCTCGGGGAAGCCCTCAAAATTCGTCGGGAGGTGATCTCCCATTGAATCTTGGGTGCACAGGGGACTGTCGGTGAAGCGTCGGGTCGGGGCACGGGGGTGCCGGAGGTGCCGGGGGTAGGCCAGGGCACGTCGGGCAGGGCGACGGCAGTGGGGAGGCGGCGGCGTCGGGCAATGATGCGTCGGGGTGGCTGGGGCCGTCGGGCGTCAGCCAGTTGGTGGCGTCGGGCATCGTTCCGTCGGGGCAGTCGGGGCCGGGTAGGACCGGGACAGAGCGCCTGGCAGGGACGCGCCGGACTCGTCGGATGGTGATCCGTCGGGGGCCACGTCGGGTGGTGATGCGTCGGGGGGCGTCGGGCAGCGACAGGTCGGGGCCGGGTGCTGGGGCTCTAGGACTGGTCGGGGCGGGCCAGTCGGCGTCGGGGACGAACGGTGGGGCACCGGGGCCTGGTCGAGCAGCACCGGAGCTGGGTGCTGGGGCGCCGAGGCGTGGTCGGGCAGCACCGGGGCTGGGTGCTGGGGCGCCAAGGCTGGTCGGGCAGCGCTAGTCGGGGTCGGGGCCGAGCGCTGCGGCGCCGGGGCCTGGTTGGGCAGTATCAGGGCTGGGTACTGGGGCGCCAAGGCTGGTCGGAGCCGATCGCTGGGGCGCCGAGGCTAGTCAGGCCTGGTCGGGTGATAGCTGCAGTTTTAGCGGTATCAAATAACTACCAAGCTAGAAAGCTAGGGTAGATCGTATTCCACAGGGTTTCTTCTAATCGACAACTTTGAAGAAGCTGGCAATTTATTCAGGTTTAAACACGTTGTGCGTGGTGTGAGTTCCACGACTTCTAATCTAATAAAGCATGAAAATAAAAGACAGAAAGATTAAAAGGTTGACTAACGAGAAGATAGACGAGCTTAGACTTTGAATCCCCTTAGATCACCAGAGCAACGACAATCACAAGACCAGCGGTTTTCAATTCTAATTCAATCAATTACTAAGACACCACCATAACTCCTTACCCTTAGGTTTAAGACCGGCGAACGTTCGCTCTATCCGTTCTAACTACCAAGATTAACTAGCCGCCCGGGTACGGTCGCCTCTCGCAATGACTTAATTAACTGGTGCAATTACTAATGATTAATGAGCTACTCTTGCAGTGGATTAACCCTAACCGGTTCCTACGAAAGGCACACTCCAATTATAAGGTTAATTGTTCAATTCGATGTTCTAAAGTAAGGCGAGCGTTCGCTTCTATCCTTAGCTTAACAAGAATCAAATCTAGGTGATCAATCCAGACAAGAAACATGAACAAGGAAGAACAAATCAAACATGAAAAAGAACTGATTGAATTTCGAATCTAATCACCGCCGATCCGTGACCGCTTTAAAGCCCTGGGTCACTTAGGGTTCATCTAATCTAAGCTCTACAAGTTCAGTTACTCATATCAGAAACAAGAGAATCAAAGGCAACAATGAAGATCATCATACAGAGGAAGAACAGATAAGAACTGAAAAACCTAATTCTGACGACTCCCGCGAAGCTTCAATCTCCTGGATCTTCAACTTTAAGCTCCGAGTTCTCCGAGGTGGAAGGATGGCGTCACGATCTCTCCACGATTCTTCGAACTCTCTAAACTCTATTTATCGACCCTAGAGTCGGCTGACTCTCAAAAGTCTGATTCGTGAAAATATGAATAATGATTTGTGTGGTGTCAATTGTTGAATGAATGGCTGCCGACTCCTGCTTTAAATAGGGTTGATTAGGGTTTTCTGATTCTGCCGCGGAAAAGGAAGATATTTTTGCCGAAAATTGATATGACTTTAATTAGTGCATTTTAAGCTTATGAATGACCTATGATATGCCCGTGTTTATTCGTGAAATGACATGACTTTTATGCGTTTATTTGAGATTTTGTGCAAAGTGTCATTTTGTTGTCCGGTTGCCACTTTGGAGCCAAATTCGTGGTCTATTGGAGTTGCCTCTGTGCATTTTCAGGTTATGGCTTCAAAGTACGGATGACAAGGAGCGCATAGGAGCAAACGAGAGGTCGTTTGGAGGCCGGACGAGGGAGATTTGAGCCTTGCAAGATCGGGTTTTCTGCAGAGTGCAGGGGTGCACGCCGTGCACTGTGCACGCCGTGCAGGGGTGCACGCCGTGCACTGTCCCCTGCACTATAAATACTCTTGTTTTGGCCATTTTGAAGGATATATATCATATCTCTTGAACCCCAAACACATATCCACGAACCCTCAAACCCTAGAGCTCGTTTTTGGAGCAATTTGAAGCCATTGGAGCTAGGATTGAAGCCAACAAACCTTGGGAGAAGTGCTTACAAGTGGAGAAGTGAAGATCATCTCAAGGATTCATCCATGGTGTTCTTGGTGACCATTCTTCCTTCTTTTCTCTTTACTCCCTTGGCCATGTGTGGCTGATTTTCTAGGGTTCATCTTGGATGGGTAGATTAGTTGTGCTATGATAGAGGGATGATTGTATAGAACTTGCCATGATTGATCTTGGTTGTATGAGGATGATTCCTAGACTTGTTCTTAATGCCATTTCATGCCATGTTTGCTTGATTTGGTCCATTCATTGTGATTTGATGCATGAGAGTGCTTGGATTGCATAGATTGTAGGTCTAGGGATTGAAGTGAGTGTGTTCTAAGAGATTAGATCATCTTATTTCAACCATTTTCACTTGATTTCTCTCTTGGGCATTTTATCGAACACTTGGTGTGCATGTGGATTTTCATTCAATTGAGTTTGAAAAGGCTTTTTGGTGAATCTCTTAGTGTTAGGGCATTGATATGAGAGTGTTGTGCCTAGCCTTGTGGTCATAGAGTCTTAAGAGAGGGTCTTGTGTCTTGGCATTTCATCAAACACTTAGAATGCATCCTTTTTTTTCACTTAGCTTGAGAGCGAGAGCCTAAGTTGAGTGGTATTGGGATAGGGATTAGGTGCTACGAGAGTGCATCGAGTCTATAAAAGTGAAATGCATGGTCATCCGAATGCAAACTCGATCTTAATTGGCTTGTTTGTTCAATTAGTCATCTTGAGCATGATGAAACTACCCACCAAGAGAACCCCTTTGTCTTTGATTTGCACCACTTTATTTTTCTTTCTCCCTTTTAGTTTCCTTTAAGTTTTTAATGTCTATTTCAAATCAAAACTCCTTTCAAATGAATAGACCGTCTACGAGGAATGTGAGTAGAGGCCATTGAGAGAACCCCGTGGAATACGACCTTGGTAAACTCGCTTTTATCAAGTTTTTGGCGCCGTTGCCGGGGATGTCTCATTCCTTTGAAAGCACTTAGTAGTGGACCGATCTATTCACTTCCTTCCAATTTAGTTTTTGCTTCCTTTTACTTGTTGTTTGGTTTTGTTATCCCGCATCGTTGTATTACTCGGGTGTGTTTGTTGTGCTTGTTTGAAGGAGATTTTGGGTTAGTGCATGAGGCGTTCAGCTCGTCTTCAAGCACGAATCCAAGGACTAGAACAAGTGCTCAAGTCACCTACCACTTCCCCACCTCCTATAGTTGAAGAAGAAGAAGTTGATCGCATCTCACACCACACTATGTCTCAACACGGGGATGACGATGACCAATCGGTACATTCACACCACACTAATGATGATGATCACTCACAAAGGGGTGCAAGACGTACCTTGGCGGATTATGCTCGTCCTACTCTTGAAGGGGCAGCCTCTAGCATTGTTCGAAGACCCGTCAATGCTAGGAACTTTGAGCTCAAGCCTAATATGATCCAAATGGTTCAAAATGGAGTGGTGTTCAATGGCATTGATGGTGAATGTCCATCTAGGCATCTCAAGGACTTCTTGGAGATTTGTGACACGGTTAAGAATGATCAAGTTCACCCGGATTGCATACGACTCCGACTCTTCCCCTTCTCACTCAAAGGTCGAGCCAAGTCTTGGTTGGAGAACCAACCTAGTAGAACATTCACTACATGGGAGGGCCTAGCCGAAGCTTTCCTTGAAGAATTCTTTCCTCCCTATATGACGGATGCAATCCGAGACCGCATCAACCACTTCATACAACACAAGGGAGAGCTCTTCCATGAGACTTGGAATAGGTTCCAAGCCATTCTTCGGTCTTGTCCTCATCATAACTTCGCCGAATGGAGCTTAGCGGACATCTTTGCTAGGTCCCTTGATTTTGAGAATACAAGGATGATCAACCAAGCCGCCGGAGGTGACTTAAGGATGCTCACTCCCGAAGATGCTCTAGAACTCTTCGCGGAGATGGCCAACAAGACGAGGAGTTGGTCTCGACAACAACCTCCTAAGTCTAAATATGGAAGTGACACGCACTATGACTCTCGGTCCGTAAGTGTTGATGCACCAAAGGATTCATCCACCTATGGGAAGAAGCATAAGTTACCGGGACATCGAGATGAAGATGATCCAATGATCGCTCTCCTTATGTCTAAGATCGACGCCATGGCTTCACAAGTAAGCAACCTAAGCATGCCTAAGCATCCCTCCAAGGTCCAATCATCTCATGTGGGTAATCCACCGGTTGCTTCGGTATTTTGTTGTGAGGGTTGTGGGGGTCAAGATCACGATGTTAGTGCTTGCCCTTCCACCACTCCTGAACTTGGCCAAGGCGACCTTGAGGAGGTAAGCTTTGCACAAGCTCAAGGTTTCCACGGTAATTTCAGCCCCCAAGGTAACTATCAAGGTAACTATAACCGACCTTGGTACAACAAGTCTAACCAAGGTTACCAAGGCCAAGGGAATCAAGGTAGTGGTTATAGCAAGGGCTACAACCAAGGAAATCAAGGAGGTTATCAAGGTTATAGGGGTTATCAAGGCAACCAATGGTCTCAAGGAAGTAACCTAAACCAAGGGAGCCAAGGGACTCAAGGAGGACCCCAAGGTCAAGGGCACCAAGGGGGAAATCAATGTAATCAAAGTGGACATCCAAGTCAAGGTTTCCAAGGTCCTACCCCACCGGAATGTACAACCATAGAGGTGAAGGACCACCCGGGTTCAACAAGCCTCCTCAAAATAAGGAGGGTGGTTCTTCAATCTCTCAAGAAGACACCAATGCGGCAATGATCCAACTCATCAAGAATCAACAAGCTTCAATTGCCAATTTGGAGAACCAATTAGGACATATTTCTAAGGCACTCTCGGAGCGACCCTCGGGCACTTTACCTTCCAATACCGAGATCAACCCCAAAGGTCCGGAGCATTGCAAGGTAGTGACCTTGAGAAGTGGAAGACCCTTGCAAGATACAACCTCTACTCCAATTGACTCTACAAAGGTACAAGATCCTAATCTAATGGTTGATGATGATGATATTAATGATCCTCCTTCGGATGAAGTTGAGGTTGAAGTCGAACCTCCCACGGGTAATGTGAACACTAAGGTTGCCAAGGAACCTAGTAAGGCTACATCGAGTACACCACCGGTCTCTCCTCCCGCACCGGTTGTATCTCCATACAAGCCTAAGCCTCCATACCCATCTCGATTGAAGAAGGATGGCCTTGAGAAGGTTTTCAAGAAGTTTGTGGAGCGGATTAGTCAAATGCAATTCTCTCTTCCGTTTCCCGAAGCAATGACTATGATGCCCCAATATGCTAAGTTCATGAAGGAACTCTACACCAACAAGAGAAAGCTACCGGAGACATCTCTAGTCCACCTTAATGAGGAATGCTCCGCCGTTCTCTTCAAAAGTCCACCCAAAAAGCTCAAGGATCCGGGTACCTTTACTATCCCTTGTGCTATTGGTAATATTTCTCTTGCTAATGGTCTTGCGGATTTAGGTGCTAGTATCAATGTCATGCCTTATTGCATATTTGAGAAGCTAGGGTTGTCTAATCTTCGTCCTACTCGTATGTACATTCGACTTGTGGACAAGTCGACCAAGAGTCCTAGGGGGATTGTTGATGATGTGCTAGTTAAAGTAGGCCCTTTTGTCTTCCTAGTTGACTTTGCAGTCATAGATACCGATGACGTGGATGTCTCATTGATATTTGGTAGACCATTCCTAGCTACTTCTCGTGCTTTGATTGATGTGCATGACAGAAAATTGACATTGAGAGTAGGACAAGAGAGTGTCACATTTTGCATAGCCGATGGCATGAAGTTTGCTCACGCACAAGATGATTTAGAGTACTCGTGTGATACTATTGCTTCGGCTAGTGTGTGTAGTATTTCTAACTTCGTGTGTAGAGATTCTTTGGATGTTTGCCTTAGAATGAATGTGCAGGAACATTTAGGCACCCCGGAGTTAAAAGCTCAAGTGGCTTACCTTGATGAAGGGAGAGAAAAGTTAGAGGGTGAAACGGTTTTTGTTGCTCTCCCGAAGGTGGAAAGGGTAAAGACCTCCTATGAAGAACCACCTACTCTTGAGCTCAAGCCTATTCCCGCACATTTGGAGTATGCTTTTCTCATGCCAGATTCTAAGCTACCGGTCATCATCAATTCTGAGCTTCTACCCGAGCAAAAGGACCGTCTAGTGGAGCTCCTCAAGAAGTACATGAGAGCTATTGCGTGGAGCATCTCGGATATTCGAGGTATAAGTCCCACATTTTGCTCACATCGGATCCTTATGGAGGAAGATTTCAAGCCGGTTGTGCAACCACAAAGAAGGCTAAATCCTAACATGAAGGAGGTTGTGAAGAAAGAAGTTATTAAGCTTATGGATGCGGGTATTATCTTTCCTATCTCGGACAGCCCTTGGGTTAGCCCCGTGCAAGTTGTTCCCAAGAAAGGAGGGATCACGGTGGTAGCTAATGACAAGGATGAGCTTATCCCGACAAGGACGATCACCGGGTGGCGTGTTTGCATAGATTATCGTCGACTCAATGATGCCACTAGGAAGGATCACTTCCCTCTACCTTTCATGGATCAAATGCTCGAGCGTCTCTCCGGTCACGAGTACTATTGTTTCTTAGATGGTATGTCCGGGTACTTCCAAACCCCGATCGCCTCGGAGGACATCGAGAAGACCACATTCACATGCCCCTTCGGTACTTTTGCTTATCGACGGATCCCCTTTGGGTTGTGCAATGCTCCCGCCACCTTCCAACGGTGTATGCTTGCCATTTTCGATGATTTTGTGGAGGATATCATGGAAGTGTTCATGGACGACTTCTCGGTTTTTGGGGATTCATTCGACCTATGCTTGAGGAACCTTGAGAAGGTCTTGCGTCGGTGTGAAGAGACCAATCTTGCATTAAGTTGGGAGAAGTGTCATTTCATGGTCAATGAGGGGATTGTTCTTGGTCACAAGATCTCTAAAAAGGGAATTGAGGTTGACAAGGCAAAGTTGGAGACCATCTCTCAACTTCCTCCACCCTCATCCGTGAAAGCCGTGAGAAGCTTCTTGGGGCATGCCGGTTTCTATAGGCGTTTCATCAAAGACTTCTCGAAAATAACTACTCCTATGACTCGGCTTCTTGAGAAGGATGTGGAATTTCTTTTTGATGAAGAGTGCTTGCAAGCTTTTGAACTCCTCAAGGGTAAGCTCACGAATGCCCCTATACTCATTGCTCCGGAGTGGTCAAAGTCATTTGAGTTGATGTGTGATGCTAGCGATTACGCCATTGGAGTGGTTCTAGGCCAACAATCGACAAGAGATTCCATCCAATATACTATGCAAGTAAGACTCTCAATAATGCTCAAAGGAACTACACAACTACGGAGAAAGAGCTCTTGGCCATAGTGTTTGCTTTTGATAAGTTTAGGTCCTACTTAGTACTTTCTCACACTATTGTCTTCACGGACCACCAAGCTTTGAGGTACCTTCTATCTAAGGCCGATGCTAAACCAAGGTTGATCCGATGGGTCCTTCTATTGCAAGAGTTTGATATTGAGATTCGAGATAAGAAGGGGTCCGAGAATGTAGCCGCCGACCACTTGTCTCGCTTGGAAGAGGCGGAAATGGTACACAATGGTAATGAAGAGATCAATGACAACTTCCCCGATGAGCTATTATTCGCTACAACAACTTTAGAGTTCAAGGAACCTTGGTTTGCGGATTTGGCTAACTACCTTGCTAGTGGAGACTTGAAGGAGGGCCTCTCCACTCAAGACAAAAGGAAGTTCTTTGCGGAATTGAAGCATTACTTTTGGGACGATCCTTTTGTATTTCAAGTTGGCTCGGATGGTATGATTAGAAGATGTGTCACTTATGGAGAATCTAAGGACATCATGCGACATTGCCACTCCGGTCCTACGGGTGGACATCATGGAGCAAATCGCACGGCTCGCAAGGTACTTGAGTCCGGATTCTTTTGGCCTTCGATCTTCCGAGATTGTCAAGACTTTGTCAAGTCTTGCGATGCGTGTCAACGTTCAGGTAACATCTCTTCCCGTAATGAAATGCCTCAAAATGTCTCGTTAGTGGTAGAAATATTTGATATATGGGGTATTGATTTCATGGGACCGTTTCCTACTTCGCATGGTAACAAGTACATATTAGTTGCGGTAGATTACGTGTCTAAATGGGCGGAGCACAAGCCTTGCCTACCAATGATGCCCGAGTCGTAGGGAAGTTTCTTGTTAAGTTGTTCACTCATTTTGGTACCCCTCGTGCTATCATTAGTGATCGAGGTACTCATTTTCAAGGGCAATTCGATAGAGTATGCCACCGGTTCGGCGTCACTCATCGGATGTCCACCTCGTATCACCCTCAAACTAGTGGCCAAGCCGAGGTGACCAATAGGGAACTTAAGAGAATCTTAGAGAAGACGGTCGACCAATCACGGAAAGATTGGTCGAAGAAGCTTGATGACGCTCTATGGGCCTACCGCACGGCCTACAAGACCCCTATAGGCACTACTCCCTATAGGATGGTCTATGGCAAAGCATGCCATTTGCCGGTAGAGCTCAAGCACCGAGCTTATTGGGCATTGAAATTTCTAAACCTTGATATGAGTCTCGCAGGAGAAGAGCGTAAGTTTCAGGTACATGAGCTCGAGGAGTATCGCCATCATGCATATGAGAATGCAAAGCTTTACAAGGAGAGAACGAAGCTCATTCATGATTCCCGTTTGAAGCCGGGCAAGGATTTCAAAGTTGGTGATCAAGTTCTCCTATACAACTCTCGGCTCAAGCTCTTTCCCGGGAAATTGAGGTCTCGTTGGTCCGGCCCCTTTACGGTAACTCATGTTTTTCCTTATGGCACCATCGAGGTAATCTCTCCATCCCAAACCGAACCTTTTAAGGTGAATGGCCATAGACTTAAGCATTATGTTGTTAGTGATACTATAGGTGCTGTTGAGGTCTTGTCTTTGGTCGTGCCTTGAGTGCTCCTTGCTTCGTCGAGTTTAAGACGTTAAACAAGCGCTTCTCGGGAGGCAACCCGAGTGTTTTTCATGTCTTTTCTTCTTGATTTGATTGCATGATTGTGTGTTTTTGTGGTGTTCAAGGTCCTTGAGTTGTTGTGGTGTCCTTTGTGGTCTCGTAGGCGTTGAAATTTTGAAGTTCGGGGTCCGTTTTGGGTTGATTTGGCGGTGTTTTGGTCGTTTTTCGTCGAAGTGAAAATTTGATTTTAGGCTGAGGAGGTGCACGCCGTGCACCACTACACGCCGTGCATGATGCACGCCGTGCACCGTGCACGGTTTGGTGCACGGGCTGTCCAGGAGGTGTGGAAAAAATGTTCACCTCCTGGTGCACGCCGTGCACCGCTGCACGCCGTGCATGATGCACGCCGTGCACCGTGCACGGTTGGGTGCACGGGCTGTCCAGGAGGTGTGAAAAATTTCCCCCCCTCCCCCAACCAAACCAACCCGCCGCCACACCTGCCCAGCTCACCCGCCCGACGCCGCCGCCGCCACACCCCCAGCTCCGACCGCTCACCTGTCCGCCACCAAGCCCCGCCACTCCTGCCCAGCCGCCAGCTCCCATCTGTCCGCCCAGCCGCCGCCGCCACACCGCCCAGCTCCGACCGCTCACCTGCCCGGCCCTGCCCAACCCCGACTGCCCGCCGCCACTCCTTCCCAGTCGCCGCCGCAACTCCTGCCCGCCGCCATCCCGCCTGCCCAGCCCACCCAACTCCACTCGGCCGACTTCCTATCCACCCAGCCGCCGCCACCATCCACATCACCTTACCCAGCCGCCGCCGCCAGTTTCCAGCCGCCCGCCGCCAGTAGTACCCAGCCACCCGCCGCCGCCAATTTCCAGGTTTCTATTGGCTTGGATTTTTCTGATTTGGTTGCTTTGGTTTGCTGGTGTTGGGGCCGTTTGATTGTTTGGTGATTGACTCAATTTGCTTTGTGTGCTTCGATGGTTTCATGAGTAGGGTTTGGAGTTATGTTGTTGCTTGATCTCATAGCTTGTTCATTGCTTGTTCCGTTCATCATGTGTGTGGGAATGGTTTATTTACCTGATGTGCTGAGTTGGACGTAGTGCTTACATGCTGCAATTCCGTGCCTTTCACTTGTGATTTGTTATTTGATTGGTTTGCATCAATTGCTTGATTTTGGACAGTTGGGTGGATTCTTGGCTTGATTATTTGGTTGGTGGCTGGTTTGCCTTGTGAAGAGTGCTGCTGTCTTGTTGCTTGGTGGTGTGGATTTGGCCAATTTGCACTTTGCTTGTTGCTTATTTGAATGCGAATCCTGGCTTGTTTGTTTGAAGTGGATGGTTGAATGTTCTTGATTCATGATGGTTGGCTAGGATTGGTACCTCAGTGTGGTCCGAGTGTGGTTGGCTAGTTTGTTGCAGGTACTGAATTCAGGGACCGAATTCCTTTCTTTGTGTGAGGAGGGGTGTGGTTAATCACAACTCATTGGTTTAATTTCTATGTATTCCTCCTTACATTGCGTGGACTTAGGCTTATATGTTCGTGATTCGTGTTTTTGATCCATGATGCATGCCTTTTGCTTAACTGTGGATTTCAATGATTTGATTCTTGCTAGCATAGGTTGTTGTGTTTGATCTTGATGATTTTGAATTGTGCTCAATGTTTTGATCAAGTGTTATGACTAGGTGCCTGGATAGGGTTTGTGTTAGGAGTGTGCCCCTCTTGTTGATTCTTTGTATGCACTTCTTTTGCAGGATGCCTCCCAAGGGTAAAGCAGCTTCTTCATCCTCCGCCCCCAAGCGCTCCAAGACGCCAGCTTCCAAGAAGCGGAAGGGACAGACTGGGGAGTCTTCTGCTCCTCCACCACGGTCGCCTTCACCGCCTCCAGCTCCTCGTGGCGTCGACCCTCCTGAGTCAGTGGTTCAGAGGATCTTCGACTTCGACCCCAGAGATCGGGCTTACAGTCGTTATCAGGTTATGGCGAGATGGCCCGTTGCGAGGCAGGGTAGATTTGATTTTGAGGGGTTGCAGAGCCGTGATGGTTGGTTGGATGCTTTGAAGACTTTGGCTGATGGAGCCGGTATTTGGCCGCTCTTGGAGGTTGACGAGAGGGCGTATGAGTGGCCTACAAAGGAGTTCTTGAGCACTCTCACCGTGGAGTGTCACGAGACCACTAGTGAGGTTTGTGTGCGCTTTAGGCTCGGCGGGATGGCGCGGGTGTGCTCCATTGACGAGTTTGGATACCGCCTTGGGTTCTATGAGTGGGTGCAGGTTCAAAGTGGCGAGCTCACTGAGTTGGCTCTCATATCTTCTCTTGCGGGGGACGCCAAGAGTGCATTCTTCAAGGAAATTGCACCGAGGGCTAGAGGTTATTCAGCTCGCTCATCCAAGGTCACAGAAGTGAATCGGCCTATGCTGAAGCTCCTTCATCACTTCTTCCGGCACTCCATCACCCACAGCAAGTCATCCTCCTCTCCAGGTGTAGTCTCAGTCAGAGATTTGTTTCTCTTTTATTGTTTGGAGAGGGGCATCAAGCTGCATCTAGGTGATTTAGTGCTAGGAGCCCTCCTTTCAGATGCAAGCTAATGACAATGCTGGTGTTCTGCTGGGAGGAGGGTTTGTGACCAGGTTGGTGCGTGGGTATGAGTGCCTTGATGCTTTTGGTCCTGCTCCAGCATTTGTCGAGCCTCGACCAGTTCTCTTGCGGATTGTCCTACCTACAGCTCAGATCACAGACCTTCTGGTTCCGACTTGTCGGATCTCAGATGATGACAGTGACGAGGAGGATGAAGAGATCGACCCTACTACACTTCATGAGCTTATCTCGGGGATGGGTCGCCTCACGACCGTAGTGGAGGATATGCGTGAGGGACAGAGGAGAGACAGTGCGGCGATACAGGACCTTAGCAGGAGAGTTCAGAACCTTGAGGCGTACAACGCTAGGGACTTTGAGAGTCAGCAGTTCTATGGACAGCAGCTTGCTCAGGTGCATGAGGTTCAGCAGTTTCAGGGTATCCAGCTTACTCAGATTCAGCATTCTCAGTACTGGCAGCAGCATCAGTCCTACTACTACCAGGAGAGCTTCCACTCTGAGTCCGGCCCCTCCAGCACTTGGGCAGTCTTTCCACCGCCTCCCCCGTTTGACGGCTACCATCCATGGTCACAGTGGCCTGGGCACCCACGACCACCACCCCACTGAGAGCCACAGGATCACTCACCACTTCTCAGGACTTTGGATTTTTCCTTTCTTTTATTTCTGTTTATGACTGCATGTTTTGTTGTGTTTGACTTCTGATTTTCTCTTTTCATTTCTGGCATTGAACTTGTCGTGTTGTTGGATCACACATCTCATCCGTACTCTCATCTTGTCGACTATGGGTTGTGTTTGAGTGGTGTGCCCTCCCTTGTTTTCTACAGGTACCCCTGATTCAGGTCCTCGTCCTGAACAGGTTACTTGACCCGGGATTCCATCTCCGGCTTCTCTTCTTCACCGCGCGGTATATTCGTTCCACCTTATCCTCTATCTCTCTTGATCATTGAGGACAATGCTCATGTTAGTCGTAGGGGAGTTTGAGGTTTGGTGTGATTATTTGTCGGTAGAAGTCTAAGGCTATGTTTTGATGTGTTGCATGATCTTAATTGAATATCGAATTCCTCTATTGTAGAATCGTTCGGTTCTTGACTTTTGGTGTTTTGAATTCAAGCCTTCACAACGATGTTTAGATTGTTCCACTTAGAACCTATAACCAGCATGTTAGCACTAATATTAAATGAGTCTGGGCCAGAACTGAGATTTTATCACTCTTGTATGTTGGTTGATTGGTTGGATACGTGTTTTTATACCACTCGATAACACCGGTCTAGGATGATGAAGGCAATCAGAATTTCTTCCCCTCTTCCATGTTTTTCATTCTCTTTTTGATCTTTCGTGATTGTGGCTTGAGACTAGACGGAATCCAATTCGAAATCTTGTACGGAAGTTGTTAAGGGGCTAAGGATCAAGTGGCTAAGTTGTGAAAAAAAAAATGCTCAAAAGAAAAGCTAGGCAAGCTCGGCACCTAAGTGAAGTGTCGGGTTGAGCACTAAGAAAAAGGGCAAAGGCTGTGAGCTAGGCAGGTTCAACACCTAAGTGAAGTGTTGAATCGAGCACTAGTATGCAGTAAGAAAAAAAAAGAAAGAAAAAGAGTTCTCAAATGTAGCCCTTGATCCTAGCCAGAGTTGTAAAGTGCGGATCTGGAAGCGGATGAAGTCGAGTCGATAGCCACATTCACGACTCACGATCCATGTTCCGATTTCAAGTCCTTTTGATTAGAGTTGGTGTTGTCGTGGTCGGTTTTGCTGTGTCCCAATCAACCACTACTTGAAGTGTGCAGAAATTAGTGAGGTTTAGACTTGTTTGGTTGATGTTCTTGCATGTGTAGGTTTAGTTTGTTCGTGGAACAATTTAAGCTAAATTGTGATTGCTTGAATCTCAATGGACCGAACTTGTCATTTGTGAACTTGGATGTTTTCTAATTCATTTGCTTGAGGACAAGCAAAGCTTAGTCGTAGGGGAATTTGATATGACTTTAATTAGTGCATTTTAAGCTTATGAATGACCTATGATATGCCCGTGTTTATTCGTGAAATGACATGACTTTTATGCGTTTATTTGAGATTTTGTGCAAAGTGTCATTTTGTTGTCCGGTTGCCACTTTGGAACCAAATTCGTGGTCTATTGGAGTTGCCTCTGTGCATTTTCAGGTTATGGCTTCAAAGTACGGATGACAAGGAGCGCATAGGAGCAAACGGGAGGTCGTTTGGAGGCCGGACGAGGGAGATTTGAGCCTTGCAAGATCGGGTTTTCTGCAGAGTGCAGGGGTGCACGCCGTGCACTGTCCCCTGCACTATAAATACTCTTGTTTTGGCCATTTTGAAGGATATATATCATATCTCTTGAACCCCAAACACATATCCACGAACCCTCAAACCCTAGAGCACGTTTTTGGAGCAATTTGAAGCCATTGGAGCTAGGATTGAAGCCAACAAACCTTGGGAGAAGTGCTTACAAGTGGAGAAGTGAAGATCATCTCAAGGATTCATCCATGGTGTTCTTGGTGACCATTCTTCCTTCTTTTCTCTTTACTCCCTTGGCCATGTGTGGCTGATTTTCTAGGGTTCATCTTGGATGGGTAGATTAGTTGTGCTATGATAGAGGGATGATTGTATAGAACTTGCCATGATTGATCTTGGTTGTATGAGGATGATTCCTAGACTTGTTCTTAATGCCATTTTATGCCACGTTTGCTTGATTTGGTCCATTCATTGTGATTTGATGCATGAGAGTGCTTGGATTGCATAGATTGTAGGTCTAGGGATTGAAGTGAGTGTGTTCTAAGAGATTAGATCATCTTATTTCAACCATTTTCACTTGATTTCTCTCTTGGGCATTTTATCGAACACTTGGTGTGCATGTGGATTTTCATTCAATTGAGTTTGAAAAGGCTTTTTGGTGAATCTCTTAGTGTTAGGGCATTGATATGAGAGTGTTGTGCCTAGCCTTGTGGTCATAGAGTCTTAAGAGAGGGTCTTGTGTCTTGGCATTTCATCAAACACTTAGAATGCATCCTTTTTTTCACTTAGCTTGAGAGCGAGAGCCTAAGTTGAGTGGTATTGGGATAGGGATTAGGTGCTACGAGAGTGCATCGAGTCTATAAAAGTGAAATGCATGGTCATCCGAATGCAAACTCGATCTTAATTGGCTTGTTTGTTCAATTAGTCATCTTGAGCATGATGAAACTACCCACCAAGAGAACCCCTTTGTCTTTGATTTGCACCACTTTATTTTTCTTTCTCCTTTTAGTTTCCTTTAAGTTTTTAATGTCTATTTCAAATCAAAACTCCTTTCAAATGAATAGACCGTCTACGAGGAATGTGAGTAGAGGCCATTGAGAGAACCCCGTGGAATACGACCTTGGTAAACTCGCTTTTATCAAAAATATCAAATGATTTTCGGTGAAAACTTTAGTTAAAATCCCCTGTGTTATTTCTTCTAGGATTTTCGGCGAAAACATAAGGAAGTTTTCGCCGAAGACTTCAGTGCAAATCAGCCTGTGAGTTCTGAAGGTATTTTCGCCGAAATCCTCATAGTCTTTTCGGCGAAAACATTGTGCTGGGCAGTTGGATCTTCGGTTCTGACTCTGGTTCGATTTCTGGTTCGATTCCGGTTCACTCCTTGAGGTCTTGAATACGTCCATGGCTACGTAAATGATGGCAAAAATCTGTGCTATCACAAAAATGCTAGAAAACCATCAAATTGACCCAAAAAGGGCCAAAGTAACCAAATCGGTAGGAAATAGGGTAGTTGAGTGAATATTCGCTATTTTACCCCTAAAACCACGTTTCAAGCAAGGAAATGTCGCTTAAATGAGGCTGATAATCACGTCAAATCGAGTGTCATCAATACCCCACACTTAAGCTTTTGCTTGTCCTCAAGAAAACTGAACTAGAACACACTCAAATTCACAAATGACACGAGATTAAACCGAGATTCAATTCTAACAATTTGGTTTAGACTGTTCCACGTAGAAAGAGTGACCTACACATGCAAGAACATCAACCAAACAAGTTTTCGATCTCACTAATTTCTGCACACTTCAAGTAGTAGTTTTAACAAAGCTCGTTTCTTGGCAAAACAATTAATCATAATTAACCGACTACGATAACACCAATTCTAATGAGAAAAGACTTAAGCTCTAGCCATGATGTGGAGGCGGAGGTAGGAAAAGTGACGTGGCTATCGACTCGACTTCATCCATTTCTAGATCTGTACGTTACATGTTCTAGCTAGGACCGCTTTTTAACAACAATTTCGTTCAAGCTTCAAGTTATTCCTTCAATTTATTTACTGCATACTAGTGCTCGATACCAAACACTTCACTTAGGTGTTGGACCTGCCTAGCTCACAGTATTTGTGCCTTTGCTAGTGCTCAACCCGAACACTTCACTTAGGTGTCGGGCTTGCCTAGCTTTATTTTCAGCACTTTAAAGAACTTAACATTAACTTGAACAACTCAATTACTTGATTCAACAATTTAGCCACTTGGTCCTAGCTAGTTATAACTTTTTACACAAGATTTCAAATTGGATTTCCATCTAATCTCAAGCCACAATCACAGGTGATCAAATATGGAGTGAAAAACATGGGAGAAGCTAGCATTTATCATCTTAGAACGGTGTTATCGAGCTTTGTTATTAACAAGTCAATCAGTTTAATTGATTCAAATTTTCAACTACAAAAGTGATTTATGATCTGTTCTGACCTAGACTCATTTAATATCAGTGCCAACACATTGGTTACAGGTTCTAAGTGGAACAGTCTAGACGTCATTGTTCAAAATTGAAGTCAATTTAACATCGAAAGTCAAGAATTGAGCAATTCTATGCAAGAGAAATTTTAAAATTGAACCACAAAATCATAGATAGCAAGCAAGATCAGGCAAATTCTAACATCCTACCCCACACTTAAACGGTTCTGTGTCCTCACAGGACTAAACTAGAGTAGAGAGATACGAAGAACCTGTGACGAGATGGTCGGTGTAGGGGATGAACACGGAGAGTCCGGAGCAGAGCGGAGTAGCTACTCGAGTTCCTACAAAAATAAAAACAACAAAAAGATCAAAAGGATACCGGGACAAGTGTCCCGGATCCACACAGAATAAAAGTTGAACAAAGAAGGTTAAGGGGAATTTTGAAAATATTTTGACGATTGAATGAGAAACTGAAAGAAGGAAGAGAGAGGGTGAATCCGGATTTTAAAGGAATAGTTGGGTGATTTTCAAAATTATTTTCGGCGAAATTAAAAGGGTGGTTTCGCCGAAAATTTTAGTTCAAATGCACTGCCGGTTTTTCAAGTGTGTTTTTGCATAAGCATGTGGTTTCGCCGAAAATATCAGTTCAAATGGCTGTTGGTTTTCAAAAACTATTTCGCCGAAAACAGTATAAATTTCGGACCGAGAATATGAAACAGGGAGACTCAGTTGAAAATCCAAAAGGTGATTTCGCCGAAAATGGTAGGGTGATTTCGCCAAAAATTTTGAACTG
This sequence comes from Linum lewisii, assembly GCA_034768395.1. Classification (NCBI taxonomy): domain Eukaryota; kingdom Viridiplantae; phylum Streptophyta; class Magnoliopsida; order Malpighiales; family Linaceae; genus Linum; species Linum lewisii. Next base: position 57,877,487 of record CM068296.1, read on the forward strand.
TTCGGGTTTAAAATATTTTTGCAAATCCGGCCAACTTCAGAAAACCACAGTTAAATCCACAAAAATCGGAACGGCCTCAATCAACTTGCTACTGACTCTATGACACACAAAATCTACACGAAAAATAATAAATCAAACAAACTGACACTTTGGCTCCCCCGAACCTAACTCGAACGACAAAAAGACTGACTCAAAAATTCAAGAACGGACTCCAGCCGTGGGTTGCCTCCCACGAAGCGCTCTCTTTTAACGTCCTTGAGCCGGGCGGTACCTGTTAGGGACCCCAACTCAGAAGTTCCTTGAAGTCAAACGTCTTCTTCAAGGTGTGCGGTTGAGTGCCATGTAGCACTCCAGCAGGGTGATGTAACTGGTAGTGTTCCAGTAGATCGTGGTTCTGGTTGGATGACCAGTTCTTCTTGAATTCTCCTTCTGGAAGAGGAAAGAGGTAACACGGCGCGGAAAGGTAGAAGAATAATTTGCCAACTCTTCTTTCAAATAATTAGAAGAGTCCCCGGCAACGGCGCCAATTTGGTGACCCTGCCCGGTCGTTGTTATGCGGGCGGTTCAACCAAATAAAAACTACTAATGCTAAAAAGCGTATAGCAGATCGTATTCCGAGGGCTTTCTATGATTGGTTACTTCAGAACTAACAAAATACTCGAAGGAAAACACGTTGTGCGTGGTGTGAGTTCCACGACTTCTACTTCTTAAGCAATGCAGAAAAATTAAAAAGATTAAACTAAAGCAGATTGAGAATTAGGGTTTGAAAACAAGGATGACAGACGAACTTAGACTTTGAATCCCCCTTCGTTCCCCAGAGCATTGGCAATCAACAGATCAGCGGATTTCGATTCTCATTCAATCAATTACTAAGACACCACCATAACTCCTTACCCTTAGGTTTAAGACCGGCGAACGTTCGCTCTATCCGTTCTAACTACCAAGATTAACTAGCCGCCCGGGTATGGTCGCCTCTCTCAACGACTTAATTAATTGGTGTGATTACTAGTGATTAATGAGTTACTCTTGCAGTGAATTAACCCTAACCGGTTCCTACGAAAGGCACACTCCAATTATAAGGTTAATTGTTCAATTCGATGTTCTAAAGTAAGGCGAGCGTTCGCTTCTATCCTTAGCTTAACAAGAATCTAATCTAGGTGATCAATCCAGACAAGAAATATGAACAATGAAGAACGAATCAAACATGAAAAGAACTGATTGAATTTCAAATCTAATCACCGCCGATCCGTGACCGCTTTAAAGCCTGGGTCACTTAGGGTTCATCTAGTCTAAGCTCTAAAGGGTTTAGCTACTCATGATTATTACAAAAGAAACAAAGACAAGGAAAGAGTTCATCATTCAGAGGAAGAACAGAAAAGAATCTGAAAAACCTAATTTAGACGACTCTGGCAGACTTCGATCTTCGGTAAGTTACACTCCTAGCTCCGGTTCTCCGAGATGGAAGGGATTGCGTCACGATCTCTATCCGGCTCTTCGAACTCCAACTCTTCACTCCAGAACTCAGAGAATTCTGATCTCGAAAAGTTGTATTATGATTAATTATGATTGTATTCCCCCCTTTTGGGCCGCCGGGTTAAGTATTTATACTTAACCCTAATCAGCCAGACTCCTCTTAGTATTTTCGCCGAAATTCTTAAGGAATTTTTGGCGAAAATTCCTTTGTGAATGGGAGTGCTTTCTCTGCCTTGTATTTTCGGTCCGAAGAGCACAATGTTTTCGCCGAAGTCATCCTTCACTTGGCATCAGTCTATGTGTGATGCTATCTTCGCCGAAATCAATAAGGTATTTTCAGCGAAAATATCTTTGTACTCGGGCAGGATTTTGTTTGACTTTGACTGGCTCCTTGGATCGATTCCGGTTTGATTCCTCGAGGTTCCTACGCCTTAGACACGTCCATGGCTACTTTATTTGTCGGCAAAAACCTGTGCTAACACAAAAACACTAGAAAACCATCAAATAGACCCGAAACGGGCCAAGGTAACACAAATGGCACGAGATGGGGCAATCGATTGAATATTCGTTATTCTACCCTAAAAACCATGTCTTAAGCAAAGAAATGTCGCTTAAATGAGGCTGATAATCACGTCAAATCGAGTGTCATCATTGGGCAGCGCCGGGGCTGGGCGCCGGGGCGCCGGGTGCTAGGGTTTTAGAGATTAACCCTGCAAATTTCTCAAGCCCTTCTGGCTTAACTCGTTCTCCTTCATCAGATTCTTCTTCTTCTTCCTTCTTCTCATCTTCTTCATCATCTGTCTCGATTCCTCCTTCTCTTATCACCATCGTTCGTTGATTAGGGCAGTCCCTTGAGATATGTCCCCTACCTTGACATTTAAAGCATACAATTCCACTGGGACGTGGGTTAGAGTTTTGAACCTTAGAAGTAGGTGGGGCAGGTGTTACCGGTGTTGTCGAATCCCTAGGGTTAGGGTTTGGCCGTGAGCTGGGGCCTCGGAGCTGTTCGAGCTTCCATGGGGCTTGGCTTGTACTCGAGCCTCCTCTCCACGGGGTATTGTCTGGTCTTCTCGTGTAGCCCTTCTTCTACTCTCTCTCCACGCGGTTAGCTAGGGCTTTGAGATCCTCGTAGTCAACATAGTTAAGTATATTGACTTGATGCATGATCTCGGGGTGTAGTCCACCCACAAACCTGGCTATCCTTGCTTCGGGTTTTTCTCTGAGGTCGAGCTTGGCTACCAACATCTCTATCTCCTTGGTATATTGCTCCACGGACATGGTGCCTTGCTTTAGGTTTCAGAAGGAGGTGTGTAGGTCTCGGATATAGGTTCCAGGAACAAACTTCTTCCTCATCGTCCTCTTTAGATCTCTCCACGACTCGATGGGGTCTTCCTCATCTCTTCGAACCTGGCTCTTGAATTGGCTCCACCATAGAGCAGCATAGTCAGTAAATTCAAGAGTGGCGAGGATTACCTTCTTTCTTTCTGAATAGTGATGACATTCGAGGAAATCCTCCATACTTCTCTCCCAATCCAAGTACTCGTCGACGTTGTACTTGTCGGCAAACTTGGGCACGGTGAGCTTGAGGTTGCTCACATCATCATCAATCTCCTGAGCTAGCCTTCGGGCTCTTCGGTTTAGGCCTTCAGGGCTGTCCTCTCGGCGCTTGTCTCGTCCTCTTCCAGCTTGAAGCCTGGCTAGGGTTTCTTGGACGGCAGCTAGGGTAGCTCCAACAGTCTAGATGTGGCCTTCCATGTTGGCTAGTCTTTCGTCTGCCATGGTTGGTTAGTACTAGCAAACGGAAGCAAATTTTCTATCCCCTCTTCTTAGAAATAAACTTACAATGAAAGGAAAATAACTTGGCAAGGGTGGCCTTGCTTTCTTTTCTTTTTCTTAACCTCGATTAGGGTTTTTGTTGATGGTATGATGGCCACCAATTTTCTCTTGCCTTACAACTCGAAACTGAATACAAGAATGGAAATAGAAGGGAATTTTCGAAGCTATTTTCTAAAAAGCAGTAAAGGATATAAATCCAAGATAAACCTGGAGACTGGGATAAAGTATGGTCCTTCTGCTTGAACTGTGCTCTGATACCAACTGATGTGAACCGCTGCAACCGTGGGCAGAAGACCCTTAAACACCACAAGCTGATGATCGTGCAACAGGAAGAAATTGTCGGAACCGGGGATGGAAGAGGACTTTGACCCACTAGCTATAAACGAGCTAGGAACCAGAAGTATCAAGTCGAGGGCGCCACTTCAAGAGGAGGATACTCTTGATGATAAGCCGATCCTTCAGTATCGCAACATGAAGATACAATAAGGGGTTTCAAGAACAAAGTTCTATAAAAAAGGGGGTTTATTTCAAAGGGTTCATATTCCAAAAGGGTGGTCGGCGGCCTCCTTATATAGGTGAGGGAACAAGCTCTACTCCCTAGAGAGTACTTCCTAAATAAGAATAAAATAAAGAGTCATACTCCTAAAAAGAATCCTAAAACCCCTAAATAATCCGACTAAAAAGAAAAAAACAATTAAATAGTCTTAAAACCGAAAATACAACTCAAATAGGACTAAAACACTCAAAAACCCTAATCCGGCAACTTAGGGTTTCCTAGTCCGGGTGGGACTAGGACTCGTCGAGTCCGCTGGTCTCGGGTTGGGCCTTTGCTTCGACTCCAGGCTTCTTCTCAAACGGTGGTCCTTCGTCGGGCCTTGGGGCCTGATGCTCCGGGCTTGTCCAGGGGCTAGGGACTTGCAAAAAGGCTCGGGCCACATGGTGGCCAGCCTCATAAAGTATTCTCGATCGGCCCGACTCTCGGTCTAGGGCTCGGGGCTGGGCCTTTCTGGGATCTTCTCCATTTCTGCTCGGGGCTTCCTCTCCTAGCTTCGGGCATCTCCTTAGGTAGCTCCATATGTGGTTCTCATGGGCTAGGGTCGGGCCAGGAGTGGTGCCTTGGAACCAGGGGCTCCTATTCTTCTCAGGACTCGGCTCCGGGTCAGTCTTGGGTGGCCATCACTTATTGGCCAGGTACTCTTGAGCTCTCCTGTTCCTGTACTCCAGGAATGCTTCCAGAGGGTCTCTGGAGTGTGCCTCGTCTTCAGGGCCCTTGGAGATTAGGCCAGGATCTGGCTAAGGCTCGTCCTCAGCCCTAGGGTTTCTACACTCGGCCAGCAGCATGGCCTGGAGTGGCATTTATTCCTTCTGAGTTTTCCTACCTGCAGGGGGAGGCCTTAGTCTATATTTCATCTGATACCTTGGTTTGAGAGCTTGTAGGTGGCCTGCTCTTGGTCCTACAAATAGGTGACCCTGGCGGGGTGTAGGAGTACCTGCGGGTACTAGGGCAGCCGGGCTGGGTCATATCAGAGAAGAAGTGGCAAGTTCGTGATTGGATGGAAGTTGGTTAGGATGGGGGGGTAAATTTTTGTCCCGCTTGATTCAGGACGAGTAATGTGTGGTTTTGGAGGAAAGTACCTACCTACGACAGGTGCTTTGAGGGATTTCGTAGTGGTATGTATGAGTAATTATATTACTAATCAATGTGAATAGTTTTTCATTTATGTAACACCTTATACTTCACATTTTTGTAGCAAAAGTTCACCTAACTACCTGAGGATGAGCAGGATATGAAGAGATACGTATTGCAAGACATTGGGAAGAAGTGGATGTAGCATTGAGGTAGAGTATGGAGTGGAGTGTTTGGGGATGATTCTCAAAGTCAGGACTATTACATAGCCCCCAAACCAATTCAAAACTATGATGACAAAGATTGGGAGAGGTTTGTGAAGTACAAGTAGGAACCAAAGGGCGATAGCGATCTACAATAAACAAAAAAAATACAGCGGTACAAAAGATTTACCATACTCACGAGTCAAAGCCTTCCAACATAACACAAGAGGAGAAGGTACACATTACATAAGTAATAGTTTGAATCCTCTAAAATTAGTAGTATGATGAATATGAATGCATAACTATTCTAGGAAAAAGAGAAAGGTGGACCAATTTTGGGGGGCTCTTTCTAGCTACTCATAAGAAGGGTAAGAAAGGATGGTCGAACAAGGAGATGCAGAATATGTATGTAAGTATCCACTAAATTATGTTTTGAATTGTAGAATGTGTACATGCTTATTCTAATTAAGTTTCATTTTTCTTACAAGTTTTGTAGGAAGCAGTTGAGGAGAATGTTGTGAATCCAGAGATTGACCCTGCAATTGGTCCGAATGATGCTGTGGGGATATTGTACAAAGGCAAAGAGATGTTGGAAAATAGGTAAGAAACGTGACTAAGGTGAATGAGAAATTGAGTCTCATAATAGCCTTAGTGAGAAGGAGTAAAAGTGGGAAATGGTTGAATACCACATTGCTTATAAAAGAGATAGTCAAACTAATTTTAAGTAAAGAGGTTTAACTCATGAATAAGTTAATATGACATAAATGTAATCTTTAAGTGCTCGCTTAGGAGATTGTAAATCTTGGGTTCGAGTCAGGATCTAGATAACTGACTTGGTGGTGAATCCCATATTTTGCCAAATGTGTTTTAGCCCACTAAACAATAAGAATAGATTTTCCAAAGACCAAAAAATAAATAATTTTATTTTTTAACTTATTTAATTTCCAGAATTAAGTAATTATGAATAAATTTGAAATTAAATGAGTTAATTATGGGATTACTCTTTGTGATAAATCCTAAAAATTAACTAATTAATTTTGGAATTATTCTAAAGCATATCTTATGGAATATTTTATTATTTTTTGGAGCATATTTGACTTGCTCATTACTCCAAATATTTTCTATACATACCCATGGTTTCCTTCAGTTCAAAACACACCTTTCAATTTACGAACTCTGTCTCCCAAATCGAGTCTTCTTCTTCTTCTCCCGTTCTTCATTAAGGTCAGTTGCTTTGCTCATGCGTGGTTGCGTTCGGCGGTGTGTTTACATCGTTGAGATCATTGTATCCTGGGAGAATGACGTCTTTGTGTAAAGTGAATCTATCTTAAGGAAACTGTGAAAACACAAGCCTCAGTTACAGTTTCTTTCGATTTCAGTTTCGTTGTGCTTATTATATTCCGCGTTGATTTTGGCTAACAACTTAAGATAGATTCAAGTTTCAAGCGTGGATTGTTTTCTACTGGTGGAGGTCAGTACCTCTCACCAGCAGAAAGGCAACAATTTTATTTTGTAACTCTAATTATGTTGTTTCAATCATTAAACAATAAAATTGGAATACAGTACTTTCGGCAAGTTTTCTCGATCTCCTACTCCTAGCAGAACATTGGTGTTGCTAGTTTCAATTCTTTGTTACAGCTTCATAGTTGTACTAGAGATTCGTTTAATTTAATTAGCCTTTGATGTTGTAATACCACCCACCTTTTGTGCGTGGTTTGGCATTTTATTTATACAAGGCGTTACAAAGTTCACTGAATATATAAATTAATTTATCTTGACTTTTCACATGGGAGTTCAAGCTTTGAGTTTCTGTTTGTTATAATCCGTGAGCTTTTATAATTACGAGACCCGAACTCTTTTGGGTAAATTTGTTAAATTGGTTAGTTTGAGTAGCTCTATTTGAATTTTTTTAGATTAGCATTGTTTGATTGCTAATTTTGAAAAATTCTCATAGTTTGTGTTGAATTATTCACTTGGGTAAAAATCACTTGGATCTTATCATGCAATTAAAAGGTTGAAGCAATCACGCTCGAAAGTAACCTAATTAATTGTACTGTTTCTGCTAGTAGTGAAAATTTGCTTCAAGGTTTTACATAAATTCATTGGGTGTTTCGATTAAGAGTATTTCCTTGAATTTGTTTCAAAGAACTGACTTCGACAATTTTCTGTTTCAGAAAAAATGTCTATTGGATCTAATGTTGGGGCTATTAACGATGCTAAAGCATGGAATGTGTCAAGAAGGACACAAGAGACAAGCTTGATGAATGGCGTCATCAAGAATGTGGACTTGGTTGCAGTAGTATCTGAAGTCGACCTAGTTGCATCGAATCCAAGAGAATGGTGGATCGACACTTGAGCAACTCGTCATGTTTGCTCTGACAAAAAGATGTTCAACACCATTGAGGAAGTTGAAGATGGAGGGAAACTGTTCATGGGGAACTCCTCTACTGCAATAGTCAAAGGAAGTGGCAAGATAGTCATGAAAATGACTTCTGGAAAGGAGCTGACGCTGAATGGCGTCCTCTATGTGCCTGAGATTCGCAAGAATCTAGTTTCCGGAAGTCTGCTCAACAAACATGGATTTCGCATGGTGTTCGAATCTGATAAATTTACTTTGAGTAAAAATAATGTGTTTGTTGGGAAGGGGTATGTTGTAAATGGGTTGTTTAAGCTCAATGTTGTGACTATCAGTAATAAGAAGAATGCTTCTGTTTACTTGCTTGAGTCTTCAATTTTGTGGCACTCAGGGTTTGATCATGTGAATTTTGATACTCTTCGTCGCTTAAGTAACACAAATAGAATCCCACGTTTCAAACTGATTTGAAATTTAAATGTGACACATATGTGGAAGCAAAGTTAACTAGAACATCGTTTCAATCGGTAAAGCGAAATACTGAACCACTTGACTTGATTCACACTGATGTGTGTGACTTGAAAATGGTGCATACAAGAGGTGGCAATAAGTATTTCATTACCTTCATAGACGATATCACAAGATATTGCTATGTCTACTTACTTAAAAGTAAGGACGAGGCAATTGACAAGTTCAACTTGTACAAAGCTGAAGTTCAGAATCAACTCAACAAGAAAATAAAAGTGTTGAGAAGTGATAGGGGTGGCGAGTATGAGTATCCATTGGTTGATGTTTGTGCAGAACATGGGATCATACATGAGACGACTGTTCCCTACTCACCTCAACAAAATGGCATTGTTGAACGCAAAAATCGTACTCTCAAGGAGGTGATGAATGCCATGCTACTAAGTTCCGGGATGCCCCAAAACATGTGGGGGAGAAGCTGTATTGTCAGCGAACTATCTTCTGAATAAGGTGCTTAGGAAAGGTGTTGATGAGACTCTATATGAGTTATGGAATGGAAGAAAGCCTTCCTATCAATACTTGCGAGTATGGGGGTGCCTTGCAAAGGTAGCAATCCCTTTACCCAAAAAGGTAAAACTTGGACTTAAGGCTGCTGAATGCATATTTATTGGGTATGCACATAATAGTAGTGCCTATCGATTTCTTATGCATCATTCAAAGTTTAATGATATACACAAGAATACGATAACAAAGTCGAGGAATGCCTCATTCTTTGAAGATACACTTGCCTAACCCAAGGAAATGATCACTTGTCTAACATGAACCATGATATGACTAATAATCATGATCATGCGAGTGAAGATGAAGAGGAAAATGTGGATGAACCTCGACGTAGCAAACGAGCAAGAATGGAGAAAAACTTTGGCCTTGATTTTCTCACATATATGCTAGAGGGTGAAGCTCAAAGCTATAAGGAAGCTATAACCTCTCCAGAAGGTCCTCTTTGGAAAGAGGCCATCAAGAGTGAAATTGATTACATCCTGCAGAACCATACTTGGGAGCTAGTGGATCTTCCTCCTGGATCTAAACCACTGGGCTATAATTTTTAAAAGCAAAGTCAAGCAGATGGAACAATAGACAAATACAAAGCTAGGTTGGTGATAAAAGGATACCGACAATGTGAAGGCCTTGATTACTTCGATACTTATTCTCCGGTTACGAGAATAACATCAATTCGAATGGTAATTGCAATTGTTGCATTGCAAAACCTCGAGGTACATTAAATGGATGTCAAAACAGCCTTCTAAACGGTGATTTAGAAGAGCAAATCTACATGGAGCAACTAGAAAATTTCTCTACTCCAGGTCAAAAGCAAAAGGTGTGCAAGCTAGTTAAGTCATTGTATGGCTGATAAACGTTGTAAACGGTGATCAAATACTACCCTACTAAAAGTAGGATAGATCGAATTTCTCGGGGTTCTTCAGATTGTTTACTCAAAGAACTGGCAAATTACTCAGGTTTAAACAAGTTATGCGTGGTGTGAGTTTCACGACTTCTAAACTAATATGCACGGAAATTGAAATGGAATTAAAAGTCAGATTAATTGAATGAGGTTGACTTAACGATTTGACAGACAAAGTTTAGACTTGAATCCCCCGAAGATTACCAGAACATTGGCGATCACAAAACCGGCGACTTTTGATTCTAATTCATTCAGTTCTCAGACACCAACATAACTCCTTACCCTTAGGTCTAAGTCCGCGAACATTCGCTCTATCGGATCTAACTACCATGATTAATTAACCGTCCGTGCGTTCACTTCTGCAACGGAAAACTAACTGGTGCAATTGATTGAGTTTAATGAGTTACTCTAGAAGTGGATTAACCCTAAATGGTTCCTACGAAATGCACACTTCATTGAATAGGTTAATTGATTGATTTGATGTTCTAAAATAAGGCAGATGTTTTCCAACTATCCTTATTTGAATAAGAATCTAATCTAGGTGATCAAGCTAGAAAAGAAACACAACACGAAGAACAAATCAATTATGCAAGAGAAACTGTCTGAATTAAAATCTAATTACCACTGATCCGTGACCGCTTTAAAGCCCCTGGTCACTTTTCTAATCTAAACTTAACAAGTTTAGCTACTCATGTCTAAATCAAGAGAATCAAAAACAACATAGGAGTTCATCTTAACAAGGATGAACTGAGAAGAACTGTAAAACCTAATTCTGACGACTCAAGCGAAGCTTCGAACTTGAGAAATCTTCACTCCTAGAATCTAATCTAGGTGATCAAGCTAGAAAAGAAACACAACACGAAGAACAAATCAATTATGCAAGAGAAACTGTCTGAATTAAAATCTAATTACCACTGATCCGTGACCGCTTTAAAGCCCCTGGTCACTTAGGGTTCTTTTAATCTAAACTTAACAAGTTTAGCTACTCATGTCTAAATCAAGAGAATCGAAAACAACACAAGAGTTCATCTTAACAAGGAAGAACTGAGAAGAACTGTAAAACCTAATTCTGACGACTCTAGCGAAGCTTCGAACTCGAGAAATCTTCACTCCTAGCTCCGAGCACTCCGACATGGAAAGATAGTTTCAGGATCTCTCTGGGAAATCCAAGATACTCTCTAAACTCTATTTTCAGCTCTGAAGTCTGGAATTTCGTATTAGGAAAAGCGTCTCTTGAATTAGGGGTAGCGGGCTCCTTAAATAGGTTGTTTTCCGCTGTTTACCCGGAAAGGGCCAAGTTCTCAGTGAGAACTTTGAAGTTCTCGCCGAGAAATTCTTCATAAACCGACAAGAATTTGGGCTCTTCAAAATTGAGTTTTCGGCAAAAAATGCAAAGTTCTCTCCGAGAACTTGTGACCTGGGCAGAATTCATTCTCATTTCGATGATTCCCACTTCGCTTGAACTCCGATTTGGTCCCCGTTTGAAGCGCTAGACTCGTGAGAGAGTCCTATACAATATGGTAATCTGGAGGCTCAACAAAAAAACTCATAACCAAGGTAAAAATAGCCAATAAATGGACAATGTACGCACTAGGAGCCGAGAATCACATAACTAACACATTTACACCAAATACTCATCAAAATTGCATCAAAGGGTATGAAATGTCGCTTAATTGGGGTCGATAATCACGATAATTCTAGTGTCATCAATGGCTTAATGAAAGCACATAGGAAATGGCATCTGGAGTTTGACAATGTCATGGTTGAATGTGGATTTAAAATAAATGAGTGTGACAAGTGTATATATGTGAAAAACACTAATGCTGGTTATGTTATTTTATGGCTTTACGTTGATGATATACTCATTGTTGGCAGTAATGATAAAATAATTAAATCAACAAAGGATATGTTGAAGTCCAACTTTGACATGAAAGACATGGGTCTAGCAGATGTAATCCTTGGGATTAAGATCTCTAGAACTCAAGATGGACTCGTGTTGATTCAGTCACAGTATGTGGACAAAATTCTTGAAATGTTTAATAAGGATGACTCTAGTATGGCTAGAAATCCTATTGATCCAAGCCATCATCTATTTAAAAATAGAGGAGAAGGAGTAGCTCAATTAGAATAATCGAGAGTCATTGGAAGCCTCATGTATCTAATGAGTTGCACTAGACCTTACCTAGCTTTTGCTATGAGCAGACTAAGTAGGTACACGAGTAATCCAAGTCATGAGCACTGGAAAGGTATGACAAGAGTACTCAAGTACATAAGATATACTCGTGATCATGGACTCCATTATACAAGATATCCAACAGTAGTTAAAGGATACAGCGATACAAACTGGATATCTGATATAAAAGATTCAAAATCCACTAGTGGATATGTGTTCACTCTAGGAGTAGAAATCTCTTGGAAATCCTAGAAACAGACGGTGATATCCAGATCCACGATGGAATCTGAGTTTATTGCAATAGACAAGTCTGGAGAAGAGGCTGAATGGATACGTCAGTTTCTTGAAGATATTCCTGGGTGGCCGACACTAGTGCCTGCAATTTGCATACATTTCGATAGCCAATCTGCGATTGGTAAAGCACATAATGTAATGTATAATGGTAAGTCTAGACATATTCGTTGTAGACATAGCACAATTAGACAACTACTCTCAACTGGAGTTATCTCTATTGACTATGTGAAGTCAAAGGATAACCTTGCGGATCCGCTAATCAAAGGGTTAAATCGAGAGGTTGTGCACAAGTTGTCATTGGGAATGGGAATGAAGCCCTTGAATTAAAGTTTATTCGAAGGAAAACCCAACCTAGTTGACTGGAGATCCCAAGATCTAGGTTCAAAGGGACAACCTACTTGAATGAACTAGTAGAGTCATTGTGGGGTAACCCCAACCCATTCCTATAAACAGTGATAATGGTTAAGGATAAGCATAAAGGCTTTTAATGATTCTAAGAAAAGGATCACCTATGTTAGAGTGAAGAGGGGTGCTTCAAGGGAATTGTGGGGGCGCAAATTCCTTAAACTCTCGCAGAACCAGGCAGATGTTCAGGGCCATATGAACTTAACAGTGAGAACAAAATCAAGTTCGGAAGAATCTTGTGTGCAGTGTATCATCGTCTACACGGGCCACAAGATGGTTCAAGGACATCGTGTCTACCATCTAGCCAATAGAGTCGGTATGCTTCACAAGGGAAGGTTTAAAGGGTAACTCCTACCTATAATATGCAGGATTTGACCATTGATCCAAGCTGTCGTTGTGTCGTCAGAGTCTTGAGTCCAATTTTTATTCATGTGGGGGACTGTTGGAAAATGGGTAAGAAATGTGACTAAGGTGAATGAGAAATTGAGTCTCATAATAGCCTTAGTGAGAAGGAGTAAAAGTGGGAAATGGTTGAATACCACATTGCTTAGAAAAGAGCTTGTCAAACTAATTTTAAGTAAAGAGGTTTAACTTATGGATAAGTTAATATGACATAAATATAATCTCTAAGTGCGCGCTTAGGAGATTGTAGATCTTGGATTCGAGTCAGGCTCCAGATAACTGACTTGGTGGTGAAGCCCATATTTTGCCAAATGTGTTTTAGCCCACTAAACATTAAGAATAAATATTCCAAATACCAAAAATAAATAATTTATTTGTTAAATTATTTAATTTTTGGAATTAAGTAATTATGAATAAATATGAAATTAAATGAGTTAATTATGGGATTACTCTATGTGATAAATCCTAAAAATTAACTAATTAATTTTGGAATTATTCTAAAGCATATCTTATGGAATATTTTATTATTTTTAGAGCATATATGACTTGCTCGTTACTCCAAATGTTTTCTATAAATACTCATGGTTTCCTTCAGTTCAAAATACACATTTCGATTTACAAACTCTGTCTCCCAAATTGAGTCTTCTTCTTCTTCTCCCGTTCTTCGTTAAGGTCAGTCGCTTTGCTCAAGCGTGGTTGCGTTTGGCGGTGTGTTTACATCGTTGAGATCATTGTATCCTGGGAAAAAGACGTCCTTATGTAGGGCGAATCTGTCTTAAGGAAACTGTGACAACACATGCCTCGATTAAAGTTTCTTTCGATTTCAGTTTCATTGTGCTTATTATAATCCGCTTTGATTTTGGCTAACAAGAGAATCTAGGACGAGTGCGTCATATGGGATTAGGAAAGAAGCCTTCAGTAGTGAGTTTGTGAACTTATTATGAATTGTTTGTGTATTATACTAGTGTCGATATATGTATGTAGATCATTCATCGCATTTAGGTGTTTTGTAGAAATGTGTCTTGGATGTTTGTTAGTTTTGCAGATGAAAGAGTATGAGTATAAGTTGAATATGCGAATAAGTCATATCCAATTTTCAAAGATTTTGACATTTTTTTTTCAGGTTTTCCAAAACAAACAAGGCTCTACCTCTACTCCTACCCGAACGTTGCAAATCCAAGATCCCCTTATGAGACAATTTGGTCTCGAAATGATTAAGGAGTTGGAGCGGCTCTCTGGTGGAAACCTGCACTCGCAGAAGATGCAAGAGCTTGCAACTCTTTTTGGAGGTAGCACCACACTAAGACATATGTCTGACAGCTCTGATGCTGGTGGGAGTGGTAGGAGAAAGTGGGTTGCAGAAAGTAGTGAACTAAGAATGAGTAACTTATGTAGGATGAGTAACTTATGGGGTTGGTTACCTAAATAGTCACTGAACTTTGGCTAAATAACCCGGAAGTCACTAAACAAAAAAAATTGCCATTGACATTACCATACTTTGACTCATTATCCAGAAGGTCACTGTTAGCTACGAACACCCATTATTCCGTCCATCTGCCTATGTGGACTTGCCAACTCCACTGCCACATCATTTAAAGTGCAACATCAAATTCTATCTACCCAAAATCAACCCAAGAACCCAACCAATTACCCAATCTAATCGAAAAATAGATCTGGTAAAAAAACCATATCTGAAACTATATCCCTTCTCCTTCTCCTCCCTCCACCATCTCCGATGCACCAAACTTGGCACCACCTCTCGCCGTCCGACCATCTCCTTCCTCTGACAATAGATCAATGGAGGTTTGGAGTAGGTGAATTAGAAATCGTGCTGGAGAATTAGGTATTTGCAGGGTTGGGATTTGGGGAAGGAGATTGGTTTTGTTACTTCGAAGAAGATGGTGGGAGGGGGAGATTGGGCGGCGGTGAGGTCGTCGGATAGGGGAGAGGACGGCGGCCGGCAGGAGAGTGTGGAGGTTGGTTTCACGGTGATGGCATGAGAGTGCCAAGTTCGGTCGGTGGGGTGTTGAGGCACTGCTGGATGACGGTGGCAGTGGGGATGATTCAGAGGAGGGAGGTTCTGATGCCTTGGCCTTGGGTTGCGTGGGAGGATTAGAACGAACGAAGCTTATTTCCATCCCATTTCCCCCCAATTTTCTCTTAATTTCCCCCAACTATTCTACTTTCAGGTAAAGCATCAAATAAGCTTTGTCTAATTCCTTTATCTGGTACTCTTATATCTAATCCCTCCCTAGCTTTGTAAAGTCTGAAAATTTGGGCTTAGGATTTCTTCAGCCATTATTGCTGAGCTATGAACCGGAGATATGAGAAACGGTCGGATTTCTTTTGGGATTTGGACTTGGATTAGGAGAAGAAGGATGCAGAGGAGGAGGAAGAGGAAAAAGAAGGGGGGAGAGGATGGAGAAGGAGGAAGGAGGAAGGAGGAAGAAGGGATCGGTTTGGGTGGGAAGTTGGGTTTAGGAACCGGTTTGGATGATTGGGTATCATAGGAAATGACGTGGCATATTTAAATGATGTGGTAGTGGAGTTGGCAAGTCCACATAGGCGGATGGACGAAATAATGGATGTCCGTAGCTAACAGTGACCTTCTGGATAATGAGCCAAAGTATGGTAATGTTAATAGCAATTCACTACAAGAAAAAGTTGCATTTGTCACGGTTTTTTAGTCACGGTTTTATGAACCGTGACTAATTGGTCACGGTTTTAGGAAACCGTGACTAATTAGTCACGGTTTTAAGAAAACCGTGACTAAATTAGTCACGGTTTAGAAAACCGTGACCAAATTAGTCACGGTTTTTTTAAAACCGTGACTAACTAGTCACTGTTTTTTACGAACCGTGACTAATTAGTCACGATTTTAGAAAACCGTGGCTAAATTGGTCATAGTTTCTCATAAACCGTGACTAATTTGGTCACGGTTTCTCAAAACCGTGACTAATTTAGTCACGGTTTTAAGAAACCGTGACTAAATTAGTCACGGTTCGTAAAAAACCGTGACTATCTACCTTCTCTTTCTCATTTCTTCTTCTTCTCTTTCTTCTCTTTTTCCGTGCACAACCTTCTTCTTCTTCCTTCACCATCCCCTGCAACCCTTCTTCTTCATCTCATCTTCTTTCCCTCTCCCTCATCCACCATCAACAACCTTCTTCTTCTTCATCTCATCTCATCTCATCTTCTATTGTTTCAGAACGCAACTCCAGCCACCACCGAAACCATCTTCAGTCTTATTCATCATCAACCCTCAACCACCATCTCCAAATCCATTCTTCCTCTTCCCTCTCTGCATCCTTTTCCTCTTCCATCTTCATCTCAAGTTTACAGATTCGAGGCGGCGGATTGATATCGGAGGAAGGACAATGGCAAGAGGTCAACGGATCTGGCGGCGGCAGGGCGGCGATTGAGACCGGAGGTGGCGGCGACGGGGCAGCGATTGAGATCAGAGGGGCGGTGGCGATTGAGAACGGAGGTGGCGGCGATTGAGATCGGCGGCGGCGTCGGCGGCGATTGAGATTGGAGGCGGCGGCGATGGGGCGGCGACAGGGTGGTGATTGAGATTGGAGGCGGCGGCGATTGAAATCAGAGGTGGTGGTGGTGATTGAAATCGAGGCGGTAGCGGCGATTGAAATCGGAGGCGGCGGCGGCGATTGAAATCGGCTGCGGCGGCGGCGATTTTAATTTTTGTTTATTAATTTTTCTAAATGTAATTTTTATTTATTAATTAAAAATGTATTTTGATTATTTTGACACACAAATAAATTCAGTGACTGATTCGTAACTAATTTGAACATCTTGTTGACATTTTAATTTTAAGGATCATTTTGCATTTCAGAAGAAGTTGAGGGTCTGGACCTGTAATTCATGAAATTAACTAATGGGTCACTGAAAATTTCAATATAACACTTTGGTCACCTGATTTGTCACGGTTTTTTGGGAAACCGTGACTAAAATGACCACTTTTTCTCACGGTTTCAAGTGAAACCGTGACTAAATTCAGTCACGGTTTCAAGGGTAACCGTGACTAAATTCAGTCACGGTTTCAATAAAAACCATGACAGAAAATTCAGTCACGGTTTCACTTGAAACCGTGACAAAAAGTGGTCATTATAGTCACGGTTTACTGAACCGTGACTAAATTTTTTAGTCACGGTAAAAACCGTGACTAAAAGTGCTTAAAACCGTGACTAAAGTCCTTTTTTCTTGTAGTGATTTTTTTGTTCAGTGACTTCCGGGTTATTTGGCCAAAATTCAATGACTATTTAGATAACCAACCCGTAACTTATGTGGACTGCACTTTGAATATTTGTGATAATATGGATTGAACTAAGAATACAATTAATTAAATATTACATTTTGTGTGTTTTATTAATTAATTAACTAAGAATATTAAGAACAATTTATGCACTGAGCGTGAAATTGTTGATTTACAAGTTGTTGGAAATACAGAAATATGGATCCATAAACCTAGATTTATGGATCCCTATTTATGATTTGTAATTAAAGCTTAACAACGGATTTTATGTGATGTTAGGTTAAACCTAATAGCACATAAAATCCGTTGTTAAACCTAGCAACACATAGAATTTGTTGTTAGGTACCCTTACATTAGGAAACCTAACAGTGGATATGGAACAATCGTTAGGATATCTAACAACGGCTTATCCACTTTAAGAATGATTAAATATGTGCTGTTAAAATGCTATTTTCTTGTAGTGACCTAGGGCTCTACACTTGTCCAAACATGAAAACCGGGTAACTAGAACATAGGAACAAGCCAAACTACTTTCATTCAACCTTAGACCATTCAACAAACACGATCTAAGGTCCTTAAGAGGCCCAAAGAACCCCGTGAGAGGTAATTGGCTATCGATCTTTCGACCTAATCAAGCCAAACCAACATTGTTCTAGACTGGTTGCCTGACCCAATAGAGAATGGAAGCCCAAGTGGATCGGTCCTCAGCTCGTCAAAGTACCTCCTATGTAAAGAGGGGTAGTAGTCAGCTCAAGGGGTTATGAGGCGATTAGATAATAGGAAAGTGGAGAAGGAGAGGGGGTGACGTACCACGAAGCGTTTGTCCGTTGGGTAAAAGTGTTGTCCCCTGGTTATGTGAAGGTGAGGGGATATTTATAGTCCCCTGTCTTGACCGTCCATTGGTGGCCTCGTAGGATGTTGACAGGTGCACATATGCTCCCAAAACCCTACGGCCCGTCATGCTGGACCGCTGTGGAATTGTTCCTGATTATTTGGGCCGGACCCAAGGCAATCACCTGGGTCGCCGATTGCCTTTTAGTGGGCCTGTCCATGGATCGTCAGCCTATCTTAATAAAGCTACCTTTGGGCCGCCTTGGAGGCCAAAGGTTGCTGGGGTTGGGGCCCATCAATTGCCCCCAAGCCCCTTAGCTAAGGTTTTGCTTAGGTAAGGGCTTATGATCGCCTCATCTGCTTTTTGTCGTTCGCCTTGGTATGCCCTAAGGCTGTCTTGTGGGCCATTTTGGAGCCTAAAGGTTGCTGGGGCTGGGGCCCATCAAACACGCATGCCATGTGTTCGACAAAGTGTCTGAGTGAGAATTCACTCGCCGAGGACTCAAAACACGCGCCTTTCTCGAGTGCTCCACGTAAATGAGCTATCAAGCACCTCAACCCGAGATGCTAACATATCTCTAAGCATTCAAGGATCTAATCAACCAACAACAAGGGTCAAAGTTGTGTCTAATCTCACATTCAACACCATCCACCAAGTTTTGATCAATCTTGGGTACAAAGCACAAGAACATCAAAAGAGAGACAAAAAGCTAGCATCTACATACTAATTACACCAAGGAAATATGAAGAACAAGTGTCAACCCCTAGAGTTCTCTCTACCCAACCCTAGGGGTTTAGTGTGACATGGTGGAAGAAGGATACAAACACTCATCTTAGAGAAAGTAGGAGAGACATGCATCCTTAGCCTCTTGGGTGTTGTTGGAGTGGATAGAGATGGAGTTGAACCCTTGGAAATGGCTTCAATGGAGGTGGAAAGAGCTTCCTTTCGTCAAAATCGCCCTTGGAATGAAGCAAAATCGAACTCCCTTCAAAATACCCAAGTTTTAGCATATATAGGTGTCTAAAAGGGGTGACGATCAAGGGTGCGCTATACATGTAGAGGCAGGTACAAAAATGTTGATGAGGGCGCGCTCTGAAGTGGTGACGCGGGTTGGAGAGGTAATGATGAGGGCGTAGGTTTCCTAACTCTTATTTTGGGCAAAACTCTCAGCCAAGAGCTCGTACAATGACAAAAAAAAAATGCCCAACGCACCCCCAACCACCCTTTTCAAAGTGACGAGGGCACGGTATGATGTTTGGTGCGGGTTGGGATGTGTTGACTAGGGCTGGAAAAGCGGTTAAGGTTAATTGCTAAAACCGATTTAACCGACTGAAATCGGTTAACTGACGGTTAACCAATGTAAAATTCGGTCGGCTTGCGGTCAATGATTTATCACCTGGTCGGTCAACGGTTAATGGCCGGTTAACCGCCGGTTAACCTCACTTGACCGATATTGACCGACATAAATACACAACATATTACATTCCAATCCAAAGTCACTCACGCCTCTCTCTCTCTCACTCAGTCAACAGAAACAAAACATTAGGATTTTAGGGTTCCATGACGATGAATTGAAAAATTAGGGTTCACAAACTTCACGCCGTACTCGCCGATTTGCTGGGCTCGCTGCTCTCTCACCAGCAACGGCTTCTCCTCCCCCCAGGTCACCAGCAGCGACGAGCTAGGCAGCGATGATAGCAACGATAGTCGCTGATTCCTCTATACTCGTTGGGCTCGCTGCTCTCTGCCACGATAGTCGCTGGTAGTCGTCAACTTTATTTAGTGTTTGTATTTATCGTTTCCTTATGCTTTTAGTGTGGGTGTGTGGACTGTGGGTGCTACTAGTTTGAGCCTTGCTTTACTGTGCTACCCTATACTAACTTAGTAATACTTGTGTTCAATAGGGCTGACTTCAGGAAAGAATACAAGGAGGCAAATCCCGACCGTAAGAAGGCTAAAAAGGTTGAATGCAAATAATATGATTTCTCTTTTATATGGGTTGTGGTTGTGGATTCCTATCTTCGCAGGCTACCTATAATATGATTTCTCTTTTATATGGGTTGTGGTTGTGGATTCCTATCTTCGCAGGCTACCTCGTAGTTAAATCGTTTGCGAGCTCCGAAGAAATCCAGTCCATGAGGAAGAGAATGGACCAGTTGCTCGAAGACTTCGACAGTTCCTCTTCCTCCGTTTTCTCTACCAAAGGTATTGAATAATTAGTCTGTTCAATTACATGATTTAGCATCTTTGAATTGGGATTTTGGCCTCCTGTTTCAGTTTGTGGTTTCTTATGGAAGATTATAGATAGAACGGAACTGGAACAGTTACCTTGATTCATTCTGTATCTATCATTGTGTGCTTGATAGTAATGCAATATCCTGTTGTGCAGCATTGCATGAGCTTGACCTATTGTTCAAAAAGTTATCTTGCTCTGAGAGAGTTTCAAGTTTGTTACTGCTCTTGTGCTACAAGAGGCAGGTCATCATTCAGTTCTCTTGTTCAATTGATTTGGCCTGCTAATAATATGCATGAATAGGTTAGTTGTTAGTATTGAGTTGTTGATTTGGAGTGTGAAAATTTGATTCCATGTACAATGGCAGGTTGGTGATGATGGTAAGAGGAGAAGATTGTGGTGTAGTAGGCTATTCTAAGAGATCACCCCCTGATTCAGATTTTCAAGAGCAACCGACACGGAATTGCAGTTGTGGATGATATTGCTAAGAGAGCCAGAGACCTTGTGCTTGAGCCTCACTGGCTGCAGGATCTGCTGGGGAATGTTATCACCTTGTCCCTTTGATGATTTATGAGAATCAGTCAACTTTTAGCTAAAAAAAAATGTATTTATACTGTTTGTAGCTTCATAATGGGTTAACCTAATTTTAATATGGTTAAGAGGTTAAGAATCGGTCGAAATTAGTTGATTCGGTCAAATCGGTTGAAATTAGTTGATTCGGTCAAAATCGGTCGAAATTAGTTGAGTCGGTCAAAATCGTTTCGGCCAACTTTTTGGTCGGCTAAACAGCAAAAAACGGTTTCGGTCAAAATTCGGTTTGACCAAATTCGGCCAAAAAACCGACATTGATAAATCGGTCAGCTAATCGGTCAAATCATTCTTAGGGGCGGTTAACCATTGGTTAACCGATTTTCATCGGTTTTTGACCGAACCGACCGATTCCCAGCCCTAGTGTTGACGCGCCCAACAACACTACTTCCAAGCCCCTACTTTGAATGAGCGCACTGGGAGCTTCAGACCTCCGATTGGGGCAACATTTGGACTGGTGGCTTCCTTGTTCAGAAAGCTCAACTGATGAGACATAAAATAAGATCAATAATAGATGGAAAGAGATGCAAATGTACCAAGAAGGTCCCTAGTTGGTGCAGACTACCAAGTTGTTGAGCTAAGTAATTTCACCACTAAAAGGGCATTGAAAGAGGATAAAACACCTAGAAATATAGGTTAAATGAGGGGGAAAAGGTTATAAAAAATCAATGCATCACCAAGCTAAACTTAAGAGCTAAAAGCAAAAATTGAAGCAACTCAACAATGTGCAAACAAAAACTCAATTAAGAGAAACAAAAGAACTTAAACTAAACAAGAGATAAAACTGAACCAAACGAAGGTAGCATAAACTAAAACAAAGTCGAAGGACTTGGGTCGTTACACCACAGTGGAACAAGGGTGCATCAATCTCAGATATCATGGAACAAAAAGTCAACAAATTGGGAAGTCAACAAGGGCTCAAAGAGAATAAATAAGGTCAGGCTCAAGGCGAAGTAATCAAACAAGGCAATCAAGATGAATAGGGGAAGGTCTAAGAGTGGTAAGGGAAACCTCATTGGAAATGAGCTTCTGGATTACTCTCTCTTCTCTTCCCGCTTTCTTTTATTGCGAGTTCTAACCACCTCATCTTGGTTACTTGATCTTCTTGTTTCTCTTTGATTTCTCTCTGAAAGCTCTTACCGACGGCCATTCATGGCTCCGGTGTGGTGGGCTCCCCTCGCCGCCACTCTGTCCTCTTATTTTCTTCTCTTTTCTTCTGTTCGTTTGTCGGAGTATGAGTTGTTCTCCCCGAGTGGAGAAGCCTTCTTGGGCGGATCTTTTTGGCATAGCTCCGGCGAACAGGCTTTCTTACGTTGAGCCAGTGTTGGTGGATGGAGTTCTTCATATTCCAGATGAAGTGGAGGAAGACGGTATTGCGAGATGGGAATCTGTGCTTGTGGGCCAGTTTCTTGGTAAGAGTCTGCCTGTTGGGGCAATTCGTGTATGGGCGTCAAAGCTTTGGGGGCGAGATGGTGAAGTTCTAGTTTCTGAGTACGGTGAGGATCTACTCATCTTTCAATTCCCCAGCCTCAAGACCTCGCAGTGGGTGTTTGAATGGGGTTCATGGTATTACCAGAACTAGGGGGTTTTCCTGCGTAAGTGGGTACCTGATATCGGGAGAATTGAGGTTGAGAAATTAGTCGAATCACTGCCGATTTGGGTAAAAATTTACGGTGTGCCTCTGTAATTCTACTCGGAGAAGGGCCTAAGCTGGATTGCCAGTCTGGTGGGGAAACCTATGGGTACGGTGATGTCTACAAAGAAGGGATTCCAGCTAGGTTACGCAAAGGTATGTGTTGAACTGAAAGCTTCTGGTGACTTCCCTGATTTTGTTTTAATCATCTCTAAGCATTGCCCTGAATTGAAAATTGGTGTGGAGTACTGTAATAGGCATGCGGTGTGTACAAAATGCTCTTGTTTTGGTCATGATTGTTTGAAGGTTAACGGGAAAAGCCCCTAAGCAGGAGTCTCCCATGGTGGGGGCGGGGGAATGATATTGTGGTGTCTGATGTAGAGACTGGAGAGAAGGAAGTGGAGGTTAATAGAGTGGGAGGAGTTTCTAAGGGTGAGGGGTGCAAGATTCAGCAGTTGGAGGAGGGTGAGATTGGGTTTACAACTGTGGGAAGAGGGGATATGCTGATAACCCTAAGCAGAAAGAGATGGTAATGGTAGCAGGGCAAAATCAGTTTGACCTACTCCAGAACTGTGTTGATGATCAAGGTGTTGAGACTCCTAACTCATTGTTAAGTGTGGCTATTATACAACCCCTGTGGAAGTCTAAGAAGGGGAAGAAGGACGCTGCAAAGAGTGTGCAACATAGTCAATTCTATATTTCCCCTCAATGATTATTGTCTCATGGAATATTAGGGGTTTCAATACCCAGAAAAAATAGGAGGCAATACATAAGTTGATGAGGAGTCGTAGTGTGGATGTGATGATAGTTTTAGAAACTAGAGTAAAATAGGATAAAAACTCTACTATCCTGGCAAATTTTAGTAGTTGGAAGCATGTTCATAACTATGGACATTCGAATTTGGGGAAATTTGGATTCTGGTAAAACCTGATATTCAGTTTGTGGTCCAAGAGAAGTCTGCTCAATCGGTTCTTCTTCACTTTGATGGCATAAGGGAATTCCACTTACTTGCAGTCTATGTGGTGAACCTGTCGTTGTGCTGGTTCAAACAAATAACTAACAAAGCTAACAAAAGCTAGGGTAGATCGTATTCCACGGGCCTTCTAATGATTGACTACTCAAATAAGCCAGCAAATTACTCAGGTTTAAGCACTTCGTGCGTGGTGTGAGTTCCACAACTTCTAATTCTAAGAAATGCAGATAAATTAAAAATTGAAACTAAGAACAGAATGGAAATTGGTTGATTAAAACAGAGATGACAGACGAACTTAGACTTTGAATCCCTCTTCGTTCCCCAGAGCATAGGCAATCAACAGATCAGCAGATTTCAATTCTCATTCAATCAGTTCTAAGACACCACCATAACTCCTTACACTTAGGTTTAAGACCGGCGAACGTTCGCTCTATCCGTTCTAGCTACCAAGATTAATTAGTCGCCCGGGTACGGTCGCCTCTCGCAACGACTTAACTTAACTGGTGGAATTACTAACGATTCATGAGTTACTCTTGCAGTGGATTAACCCTAACCGGTTCCTACGAAAGCCACGCTCCAATTATAAGGTTAATTGTTCGATTTGATGTTTTAAAGTAAGGCGAGCGTTCGCTTCTATCCTTAGCTTAACAAGAATCTAATCTAGGTAATCAATCCAGACAAGAAACATGAACAATGAAGAACAAATCAAACATGAAAGAGAAACTGATTGAACTTCGAAGCCCTGGGTCACTTAGGGTTCATCTAGTCTAAGCTCTAAGAGTTTGGCTACTCATGTTTATCACAAAAGAATCAAAGATAAAGAAAGATTTCATCATCCAGAGGAAGAACAGAAAAGAATCTGAAAAACCTAATTCAGATGACTCTGGCAGACTTCGATCTTCGGTGAACTACAATCCTAGCTCCGAGTCTTCGAGATGGAAGGGATGGCGTCACGATCTCTTTCCGGCTCTTCGAACTCTAAACTCTCTGCTCCAGAACTTGAGAGAATTTTGAAGTTCGGTATTAGTTGGTAATTATGATGTGTATTGATCTCCCCCCTAATTTGGGCCGCCAGTTAAGTATTTATATTTAACCCTAAACCGCCGGATTTAGCCTGATATTTTCACCGAAAATATTAAAGGATTTTCGCCGAAAATCTTCGTGTAAATGGATGGTCCGCCGGCTACTTTTCTTCTGTGATTTTTGGATCAATTGTTCTCGGCGAAAACTTAGGGTTTTTGCCGAAAACTTCCTTTGATGAGCATCAGTCGATTTGTGCTGGGATTTTCGCCGAAAACACTAAGGGATTTTAGGCGAAAACTTTAGTGTAAACCGGGGTAGACTTTGGTTCTACTTGATTGACTCCTCGGATCGATTCCGGTGCAATTCCTCAAGGTTCCAACGCCTTAGACACGTCCTTGGCTACTTTATTTGACGGCAAAAACCTGTGCTAACATAAAAACACTAGAAAACCATCAAATAGACCCGAAACGGGCCAAAGTAACACAAATGGCACGAGATAGGGCAATTGATTGAATATTCGCTATTCTACCCTAAAAACCATGTCTTAAGCAAGGAAATGTCGCTTAAATGCGGCTGATAATCACGTCAAATCGAGTGTGATCAAAATACCCCACACTTAAGCTTTTGCTTGTCCTCAAGCAAACTGAATAGAAACGCTCATGTCCACAAATGATAAGATCGATTAAATTGGAGTTCAATCAAACACAATCAATTATTAGACAGATAGATCCTAGAAGAAGAAACCTAACATGCATACTGATCAACCAAACTACCTGGTGATATGACCCAGCCCGACTGCCCAAGTATCCGTAAGTACTCATACACTCCAACAGGGTCACCCGTCCAAGGAAGAACCTTAGGGCCCTACAAGAAGCGTATAGAGCCAAGGGAAGGCCACCTACAAGACCCCAAGCCCATGTATGAGGTAAGGTACAGGCTCAGGCCTCCCCCTACAGGTAGGAAAGCTCAGGAGGAAGAAATGCCACTCCAAGCCATGCTGCTGGCCGAGTGTGGAAACCCTAGAGCTGAAGGTAAGCCCCGGGCGGATCCTGACCTCATCTCCAAGGACCCTGAAGATGAAGCACACTCCAAAGACCCTCTGGAGGCATTCCTGGAGTATAGGAGCAAGAGAGCCCAAGAGTACCTGGCCAAGAAGGGATGGCTACCCAAGACCGACCCGGCGCCAAGTCCTGAGGAGAATTGGAGCACCTGGTTCCAAGGCACCACCCCTGGCCCGACCCTAGCCCAGGAGAGCCACGTATGGAGCTATTTGAGGCGATGCCCGAAGCTAGGAGAGGAAGCCCCGAGCATAAATAAAGAAGTTCCCAAACCGGCCCCGCCCCGAGCCCTAGACCGAGAGCCGGGCCGATCGGGATTATTTTATGGGAATGGACGCCGTGTGGACCAAGCCTTTTGGCAAGGCCCTAGCCCTTGGACCAGCCCGGAGCATCAGCCCCCAAGGCTCGACGAAGGCCCGCCATTAAAGAGGAAGAAGCCCGGAGCCGAGCAAAGGCCCGGCCCGAAGACCGGCTGCCCGCCGAGTCCTAGTCCCACTCGGGCTAGGAAACCATAAAACCGCCGGTTTATGGTTTAAGTGTTTTATTCCTATTTTGAGTTGGATTCTTGGATTTAAAGACTATTTAATTGTTTTCCCTTTTTAGTAGGACTTGTTTAGGGGTTTTAGGATTCTAATTAGGAATAGGACTCTTTATTCTATTCTTATTTAGGAATTAGACTTTAGGGAGGAGAGCTTGTTCCCTCCCTATAAATAGAGGCCGCCGGCCACCCTTGTAAGACACAACTTTGATGAAATAAACCCCCTTTGAAAGAACTTTGTTCTGAAACCTTATTGTATCTGCATGTTGCGATACTGAAGGCCCCGACTTATCATCAAGAGCATCCATCTCTTGGCGTGGCGTCACCGACTGGACACTTCTTGTTCCTGGCTATATACAGCCGACGGGTCAAAGTACTTATCCGCCCCCGGTTCCCGACGGTTCTACCTCGTTGCACGGTCTCAACTTGCGGTGTTCAAGGGTCATCTGCCCACGGTTGCAGCGGTTCACATCAGTTGGTATCAGAGCACGGTTCAGCTCACGGACCACAATCTATCCCAGTCTCTAGGTTCACCTGGATTCATATCCTTTTATTGCTTTCTTTAGAAAATTGATTCGAAAATTTCCCTTCTATTTCAATTTTAGTTTCGAGTTATAAGAAAAGAAAAAGAAAAAAAAGCAAGGCCACCTTGCCACGTTATTTCCTTTCGTTGTAAGTTTATTTCTAAGAAGAGGGGATAGAAAATTGCTTCCGTTTGCTAGTACTAACCATGGCAGACGAGAGATTAGCCAAAATGGAGAACACCCTTCAGAATCTTGAAGCTACCCTGGTCCACATCCAAATAACCCTAACCCAGCTTGGAAGAGGACGAGTCCGAGACGGCTACACCAGAAGACCCGCCCATGCCCCATGAAGAGGAGATCTGAGTACAAGCCAAGCTCCATGGAAGCCCGAACAGACCCGAGCCCTCAGCTCATGGCCAAACCCTAACCCTAGGGATTCGGCACCTAAGGTAACACTTGCACCATCTACTTATAAGTTTCAAGGCTCTAACCCACGTCCCAGTGGAATTGTATGTGTCAAATGTCAAGGAAGGGGACATATCTCAAGGGACTGCCCTAATCAACAAACGATGGTGATAAGAGAAAGAGAAATCGAGACAAACGATGAGGAGGACGAGAAGAAAGAAGAAGAAGAATCTGATGAAGGAGAAGGAGTTCAGTCGAGAAGGCTTGAAAAGTTTGCAGGGTTCACTTTTAAAACCCTAGCAATCGGCGCCCCGACCTCAGCCCCGGCCTTAGCCCCGGCACCAGCCCTGGTCCCGGCCCTGGCACCAGCCCCGGCCCCAGCCTCGGCACCAGTACCCAGCCCCGACGCTGACCAGCCAGGCCCCAGTGCCCCAACGCTCGGCCCCAGCATCGGCGCTGCCCCAGGCCCTAGTACCCCAGCGCTCGGCCCCAACCCCGGCGCTGCCCCAGGCCCGACGCTCGGCCCCAGCCCCGGCGCTGCCCAACCAGGCCCCAGCGCTCGGCCTCAGCCCCGCGTGCCCTAGGCCGCCCACACTCGCCCATCCCGACGCTGCCCACCAGCCCCAGCGCCCACGCTCGGCCCTAGCCCCGACGCTGCCCGATCAGGCCCCAGCACCCTAGTGCTCGGCCCCAACCCCGGCGCTGCCCAACTAGGCCCCGGCACCCCAGCGCTCGGCCCCGACTGGCGCTACCCGCCCAGCCTCGGCGACCCAGCACCCAGCCCCGGTGCTGCCCTACCAGGCCCCGGCGCCCCAGCGCCCAGCCCCGACTGGCCCTACCCGCCCAGTCCTAGCGCTCCAGCACCCGCGCGCGACCCTGGCCGACCAGGCCCCGGCCGCCCTAGCACCCGGCCCCGACCTGTCGCTGCCCAAGGCTCCCCGGCGCATCACCACCCGGCGTGGCTCTCGACCACGAGCCCGGCGCGTCCCTGCCCGACGCTCAGCCCCGGTCCTACCCGACCCCGGCTGCCCTGACGCGATGATGCCCGACGCCACCGACCTGCCCGCCGCCGGCTCTCCACTGCTCGCCGCCGCCACCTCACCACTGGCCCCCTACTGCCCGCTACCCGCCTTCCCACTGCCCGACGGATCACTGCCCACCGCCGCCGCCTTGCCACTGCCTGACGCTGCCACCGGCTTTTCCCTGGCCGCCGCCACTTTACCCCTGCCCTGACGCGTCACTGCCCGACGTCTCCCCACTGCCCGGCGCCGCCATCTTGCCCGACGTGCCCAGGATCACCTCCGGCACCCCCGTGCCCCGACCCGGCGCTTCACCAACGGTTCCTTGTGCACCCAAGATTCAATGGGAGATCATCTCCCGACGAGTATTGAGAGCTGCCCCGAGTGAAGAAGATTAGGATGCTGACCCGGATGTAGAGATGAGTGAGGAATTCTCACCCGCTACCTCCCCGAGCCTTAACATTATTGTTGATAGTTTTTCAGGAGAGGGAGCTATGGAGACCGATGGAGAAAGTGCTGAAGGACCCGAGCCTTGGTCCGTTACTGATTCCAATGACACTCCTAGGTCTAAGGATGAAGCTGAATCTTCCCCGACCGTGGCCGACAAGATTGCTGAAGTTTGGAAGAGAGTGATGAATGCTAGAAGAGAACCCGAGATGGATTTGGGGACAAATCCAAGGCAAGAAGAGGGGGATGATATGACCCAGCCCGACTGCCCAAGTATCCGTAAGTACTCATACACTCCACCAGGGTCACCCGTCCAAGGAAGAACCTTAGGGCCCTACAAGAAGCGTATAGAGCCAAGGGAAGGCCACCTACAAGACCCCAAGCCCATGTATGAGGTAAGGTACAGGCTCAGGCCTCCCCCTACAGGTAGGAAAGCTCAGGAGGAAGAAATGCCACTCCAAGCCATGCTGCTGGCCGAGTGTGGAAACCCTAGAGCTGAAGGTAAGCCCCGGGCGGATCCTGACCTCATCTCCAAGGACCCTGAAGATGAAGCACACTCCAAAGACCCTCTGGAGGCATTCCTGGAGTATAGGAGCAAGAGAGCCCAAGAGTACCTGGCCAAGAAGGGATGGCTACCCAAGACCGACCCGGCGCCAAGTCCTGAGGAGAATTGGAGCACCTGGTTCCAAGGCACCACCCCTGGCCCGACCCTAGCCCATTAGAGCCACATATGGAGCTATCTAAGGCGATGCCCGAAGCTAGGAGAGGAAGCCCTGAGCAGAAATAAAGAAGTTCCCAAATCGGCCCCGCCCTGAGCCCTAGACCGAGAGCCGGGCCGATCGGGATTATTTTATGGGAATGGATCGCCGTGTGGACCAAGCCTTTTGGCAAGGCCCTAGCCCTTGGACCAGCCCGGAGTATCAGCCCCCAAGGCTCGACGAAGGCTCGCCATTAAAGAGGAAGAAGCCCGGAGCCGAGCAAAGGCCCGGCCCAAAGACCGGCTGCCCACCGAGTCCTAGTCCCACTCGGGCTAGGAAACCCTAAAATCGCCAGTTTAGGGTTTAAGTGTTTTATTCCTATTTTGAGTTGGATTCTTGGATTTAAAGACTATTTAATTGTTTTCCCTTTTTAGTAGGACTTGTTTAGGGGTTTTAGGATTCTAATTAGGAATATGACTCTTTATTCTATTCTTATTTAGGAATTAGACTTTAGGGAGGAGAGCTTGTTCCCTCCTTATAACTAGAGGCCGCCGGCCACCCCTGTAAGACACAACTTTGATGAAATAAACCCCCCTTTAAAAGAACTTTGTTTTGAAACCTTATTGTATCTGCATGTTGCGATACTGAAGGCCCTGACTTATCATCAAGAGCAGCCATCTCTTGGCGTGGCGTCATCAACTGGACACTTCTGGTTCTCGGCTATATACAGCCGACGGGTCAAAGTACTTATTCGCCCCCGGTTCCCGACGGTTCTACCTCGTTGCACGGTCTCAACTTGCGGTGTTCAAGGGTCGTTTGCCCACGGTTGCAGCGGTTCACATCACCTGGTCTCACTAATAATATACTGCACACGAGAAGTAGTAGCAACCAATTATGCACGAATTTGACCTGACCGACCAGACTCCTCACACAGGAAATATTTAGTAGATTGG
This sequence comes from Linum lewisii, assembly GCA_034768395.1. Lineage (NCBI taxonomy): Eukaryota > Viridiplantae > Streptophyta > Magnoliopsida > Malpighiales > Linaceae > Linum > Linum lewisii. The sequence goes on from CM068296.1 coordinate 57,907,374, forward strand.
GAACTCTCACTCTCTGTGTTTAAGGACGTGTTTCTGCTCTCAATCATTTTCTATTACTGAATTCTGTCATAAGTTTGCAATTCGACCACATCTCCACCACTGTGACAACACGAGTAACCAGTCAAGAAGGACTTCCCTGCTAGGACTGTAACGAATTCTACACTACATGGGTTTATAATGAGATGGATGATGGGAATGTATGATGATGGCTTTGTGCGGTGTAGTTTTCGACTAACTTCCCTCGAATCTAGCCTGTGGCATCCTACCGTCTAACCAGACACGAGTGGAATAATGAATGCTCGTCCTATGATACCCTAAAACAACCTAGTACTTTTATTATTTTTCTTTACACAATTTTTTTCCTGACTTTTCTTTTGACTTCGTTCTTCCATTTGTAGGGAGAAGAACATTTTATTGAACTAAAAACTTTAAACTTTTCTCTTTTTCTGCTATTTTTTTCGAATTTTCTTTCATTCATATTTTTTTCTTTGTGCCGATTTTTCTTTTAGGTTGCTAGAGGGGTTTACACGTCTGGACATAATAGCTAAGACCACCTATTTAATAGCTATAGGCAGGTTACCACAAACCGACTTCCGGTAGGTCAATCTAGAACTACAACCACAGGGGATCAACGGGGAATGAAAGAATGGGAAATGGCTGTAATGTATTATCGAACCGAAAGAACAGGCAAGCTCAAGGGTCTACACCTAATGGATTTTATCGTTAGGTAGGCTATCTGGCTTAGTAGTTGAATCTAGGTGCCCCTATCATTCTAGAACTTGTGTCATCGTGTGGTCTCGAGTAGGTCTCATGCAAATTCTAACTGATTCAAGCAAACTGAAAACCACTCAGAAAGAATTGAAATTGCAAGTTACGTGCAATGGATCAAAAGCTCACAGTTGGTTTGCTAGTCGGATTCGGTCATTTTCATGCAATCAAGGCTACAAACTACAAGTGTGATTTTAAAAATTCTGTTCTGACCAGGCAATTTAGCATCAAAGTATACAAGTTGGTTCTCAAGTTCTAGGTTAAGCTGTCTAAGCATCATTATGAAAGTTTGAACAACAACTTAACATCAAAAATCAAGAACTGAGCCATTCTAATGCTAGAGAGACTGGAAAGGAATCACGAGGCACATAGAAACACAATCAAGGGAAATCAAGTTCATGCAAGGTTCTCTAGCATCCTACCCCACACTTAAATCGGACTGTGTCCTCACAGGACTAATTCTAGAGTTCAGAGTGAAGTAGAAGAACCTGGACCGAGATGGTTGGCGTAGGGGATGAGCACGGGTCCTCGGAGCGGAGGGAATCTACCAAAGCGGAGCAAAGGGAATCTCCCTACTGCCTATAAAACAAAAACAAATGAAACATAAAAAAGAAACCGGGACAAGTGTCCCGGATCCACACAGAAAAAAGTTGGATCGAAATCTGAAAAGAATAAATAAAAAGAAAGGACCAGAAAAGGAATACAACCCGATCACTGCTGGTCAGGTGGGCCGGGAGGTGGAAAGTGGAGGAAATCGCCGAGCTGACGTTGCCACGCCATCTGTGTCTCAAACCGCCTATCAGCGCGGTGCATATGTTGTTGCATAATTGTCCATCTCGCCTCTTTAGTGGCGTTGTCTGTGATACGTCACTCCTGCAGTCGCTCATACAGCTCTCCAACATCCGCGGGATGCGGGTGAGGCGCCTGGTATGGATCTGGGATGGCCGGCGGTGACTGGTGTGCATACCCTGCCTGATGGTGTGGCGAGGGAGTGTGGTCATGAAACTCTGGTTCGTACTGAGGCTGGGACTCCTCAGAATCATCTTCTTCCTCCGACTCATCTTCGTTCTGGAGGGGAGGATCTGCTGCTACCTGGGGACTGAGGTCCAGTTCGAGGTCGTACTCGACCGCCAAATCTCCTCCAACGGTGCGTACTCTGTGGCGTGGGATGTTTGGGCCATATTCGTGGCTAAGGCCGAAGGAGATGATGAGTCGGCCGATGAAGTTGCCTCCCAGGAGTGAGCGAGGTGGCGTCCTCCTCTTGGTCTCCTGACGGAAGATGCGAGCAAGCACCCATCCGGGGTGAAGAGGGTAGCTCTCCCGGATGGCGCGAAGAAGCAGAAGTTCATCCTTGCTGATATGGTGGCGGTCCTTCTCTGGAGTATATAATAGCGATCTACGCCAAACCATATGAATGTATTTATAGAGAGGGTGAGAGAGAGACTTAACTGAATTATGGTCCGTGAGACGATCGCCGGGCACTCCAGTCATGTGGCTCTAGAGTGCATGATACTCCTCTCCGTCGTCCTCGTGGTTCGCCCAGCCGAGGTGATGACCATGGTAATGCTCGTAGGGAATGCCTAGATGAGCTGCAAACTCATCATAGGTGAGGGTCCTGTACACCCCGCCTAGGTAGAAGGAAACGACCTTCTTGCTCTGCCTCCTCTTGTGGTCGTCCAGATCAAAAGTGGCCCAGAACTCCTGGAGAGCGACGTCTGGGAAGTCGGAAGCCATGGTGGTCAGCTCTAGGAGGCCGGCCGGTGCCAGGGCGTCGTGCACGTTCCGGTGGTAGTCCTCATCATGATAGAAGAGGGACTCCATGGAAAGTGGTCGAACATTAGCTCCCGGAATATGCTCGAGCTTCTTGTAGCACTCAAAGTAGTAGTCGGGTAGACGAGCAACAGTGCGATGGGACCCAGCACGGCCAGGGAATGCTGGTGGAGGGCCCTGGACGGCGGGTGTGACGGGAGCGGGGGCTCTGGAGCTCGAGGTGGCGTCAAGTCTTTGCTTAGTCCTGCGCTCATAAGTCGTGTTCCTAAACAAGAAAAACAAACCGGATTAGTCAAACTAAAACCCTACCCCACACTCAGTCGAAAAACTCAATTTCATAAAGAAATGAGGAAAACCGAGTGGGGCTAAGCAAAGCAGATTTATCGGTAATCACAAACAAGAAAATACATGCTTAGGAACAGCCAGAATGGAATTAGCACAATCAGAGTTCAGAAGTCAAACTGACATTCAAAAAGTCAACATAATAGAACATTGAACCCTAATCATGGCAAGACTATCACAAATCGGAGAATGACGGCAAAATATGATCTCAGATGGAAAACACAAAAATCGGAACGATAATGAGAACATAAGGCAGCCAAATGATAAAAAACAGTTCATGGTCAAACCAACATTTCTGAAAAGTCAACCTCACAAGGAATAGGACTTAGGCTTAGCAACACATGATCAAACGATATGAAAATGAAGCACAACACTCCCCAAGCATGCTAGAACAGTTCAACAAGTTCAGCTAACCTAGTTCACACGAAATCAGTCGGCACGCAAATCGAGGTAAACCGAAAAGTCAACTGAGAGTCAACCCCGACGAAATTAAGCAATCAACATGTCAAAAAATTCGCAATGAAAAGGTCTACAACTTACATTGAAGCCATGGATGCTAAAAATGAACGGATTGGGAGAAATTGGTGAAAAATCAAAAAATTTAGGGTTTGGGTGAACTAGAGCTGTAGAGCTCCGATTCGGCTGTTCTAGGGCTTGGATTGATCGGAAATGGAAGGGGAAGGGAGCGGCGTAGGTTTTGGTCGGCGGCGGCGGCGGCGGTAGGTTTTGGTCGGCGGCGGCGAGTGTAAGGTGACGGTCGGCGGGTTTTGGAAACAGGGGACTGTTTTTGTTTTGGTTTCAAAAATGAAAGAAGGAAGAGAGAGAGGGTGAATCCGGATTTTAAAACGAAAATTTGGTTGATTTTCAAAGGGATTTTTGGCGAAAATAAGTGCAAGTTTTCGCCGAAAATGTTAGTTAAAAAGTACTGCCAGTTTTCAAAATAATTTTCGCTGAAAACATCAATACATTATCGCCAAAAATGTTAGCTAAAAACGTTTGGAAAACTCGGTGGGATTTCAAAAATAATTTTCGCCGAAAACATGGGTTATTTTCGCCGAAAATATTGAACTCTACGATTGAAAATATTTTCGCAATCCCGGCAAACTTTAGAAAATCACAGTTAAATCCGCAAAAATCGGAAAGACCTCAAACAACTTGCAATTGACACTATGACACACAGACTACACACGAAAAATAAGAAATCGAACAAATTGACACTTTTGGCTCCCCCGAACCGACTCTAAAACACTAAGGTTGACACAAATGAAAAACTGACTCCAGCCGTGGGTTGCCTCCCACGAAGCGCTCTTTTATTAACGTCCTTGAGCTTGACGATACCGGGACGGTATTAGGAGACATCCCAACTCAGATTCTCCTTAATGCTAGCATCGGAGTTCATAAGGTAGAGCTTCGGGGCTTCTCCGGTGAGCATGAATTTCTTCTCGTTCGCGTGTAAGAGTTTGGTACGTCCGTCAAGAAGGTGGTCAGTGATCTTGAATGGTCCGAACAGTTCTGTCAAGGGATCATCTTCCACAAGGAAGACAGTGGACGGAATGAGAACGATCGGCTCCTTCTTTTCTTTAATCTCCGGCTTGATATCACCAGGATCGGTGATCGTAGGTATTTCCTTAGGAGATGCTTTTGGCTTCTCCTTCCATACTTGTTCCGGCGCCGGTAGCTTGGAATGAGTTGGTGGTGCAGCTGGCTCGGTAGAAGGTGGCGGCACAACTGGTCTCCAGACCATGTGAGTCTTCGTCTTCTTGTTCTTTCCCCGAGGTCTGCTAGGTTTTGTGCTCGGTGGCTTAGAAGAGGCTTGTAGTTCCTTCTTCTTTGGCGGCTTTTGAGGAACATATTTTGGTTTCTGCTTGGTAATCTGTCCATCACCTGCAACATCAATTGATCTAGGCACACTAGAAGAGACATCAGTAACGGAGTTGACCGGAGTCAACTCCACAGTTTCAACAGCTAAACAATGAAATTCTTCACTCTTAGGATTATATTTCATTCCGTTCTTAAGGCGGAACGTGACCGTTTCTTTACCAACTCTCAAAGTTAAAGAACCATTTGGAACGTTAATTTGCATTCCAGTAGTAGCCATGAAAGGTCGTCCTATGAGAATGGTAGAATCATCCTTACTAGTATCAATGATAACAAAGTCAGCTAAGAACGTGAAAGGACCACATTTAGTAACAAAGTCTTTTATCTCTCCCCTAGGGGTTTTAAGTGATCTATCAGCAAAGACAAGTTGCATACTAGGCGGTTCAAGTTCTCATAGGTTCAATTTTTCATACAGACTCATAGGCATAACATTAACAGACGCGCCAAGATCAACCAAACAACGTTCTATCTCAACATCATTAATGACAAGAGGTAGAGAGGAACCAGGATCAGAACACTTAGCTGGATATGGAGAGGAAGGTGTCTTACTACGAGCATCAAGATATCCTTCTTTATTCCCCTTCATGCCAGTTTTGATCCTTGCATTCGGCAGCAATGCTCTTGGAAAAGGAGGCTTCACGACGTACGGTGCGAGAGGAGGATCTTCCTCCTTAGGCGCCACTTCCATTGCTTCCTTCTTCTCCGGAGTTTCAGTGATCCTGCGTAAAACAGAACAAGCATCAGCAGATAAGCTTGTAAATTTTTTAACAGTTACCATCTTGGCTTGCTCCTTTCTCGGATTCGGCTCTGTCTGGCTCGGAAGTTGGCGAAATGGTCGACCAGATGCTAGCATGCTCGAGATGTTGTTCACAGCTTGCTCAATTCTTTGACCGGCTGCTATCTGTTCTTGATTGAGAAGAGCTTGAGCTTTAAACTGACTGTCATGATCATCGAGTCTGGTGATGATCTGACTAAGCTTCTTGTCCAAGTCACTGACATTGTTTTCCTTCTGGTACTGCTGCCCTGGATAGGTGTTATTCAAATATTGATTCTGGCAATTGCCAGGAGCAGTCCCATAGTTACTCGGATTGCGGTGCGGCGGCTGATAGACACCTGCCGGCGGATGGTTAGGCTTATGATCCTGAGCTGGAACAGCTGGGCGGTTATTCTGGTTCTGGTTATGGTTGGCGCCAGCATTGTAGGGAGGTCTGTCTTGATAGTTCCCTTGCTTCCTGAAATTGCGGTAGCCAGCATAACCATTCTGATTTTTAACGAAGCTTTGTTGAACAAAATTTACCTCTTTGGCGGACCAGACTTCTGTCTTACCAAAATTCTGGCAACGGCCTCCATTATGCGCACAAGCTCCACACCATTCGCAATCAGCAACATAGACAGAAGTTGTCGGTGGTTTGATTGGTGTGGAAGACTTCTTCAAATGCTTCTCTAGTTCGGCCTTGATAGCTGCTTCGAGATCGAGCTTGCTCCTTGATCCTTCAGATTGTCGTTTCCAGTTCCTTGACTTGGAAGCACAGTTTGCGAAGTGAAGAAGAACAGCTTCGGGTGTGAGTGTAGTGCAATCCCCTTCAGCTAGAGAATTGACCCACTTGGCAGATTCTTCTCGAAGACCTCGAGCAAAGATTTCAGCTAACTGCCTCTGCTCGAATCCATGATGAGGACAGTTGTAGAGAAGTTCTTGGAATCGATTCCAAGTATCGTATAAGCTTTCTCCTTCTTTCTGGGAGAATCTGGCAATACTGTCCTTGATGGCTGTTGTTCTGTTGGAATCTGTGATTGTTGAGGTGGAGCAGAACTGCTTGTTCTCTCTATACTCTTAGCCTTGTCGGTTTGGGAGCGAGTCTAAGGGCGTTGATGCATACACCTGTGAACAACCTACAAATAACAAAAACAACAAAACCATTGTAAAATCGAAGTGGGAGGAAAAGTGAAATATGGAAAATAGAAGAATAAATTGCCAGTTCTTCTTTCAAACAATCAAAAGAAGTCCCCGGCAATGGCGCCAATTTGGTGAACCTGTCGTTGTGCTGGTTCAAACAAATAACTAACAAAGCTAACAAAAGCTAGGGTAGATCGTATTCCACGGGCCTTCTAATGATTGACTACTCAAATAAGCAAGCAAATTACTCAGGTTTAAGCACTTCGTGAGTGGTGTGAGTTCCACGACTTCTAATTCTAAGAAATGCAGATAAATTAAAAATTGAAACTAAGAACAGAATGGAAATTGGTTGATTAAAACAGAGATGACAGACGAACTTAGACTTTGAATCCCCCTTCGTTCCCCAGAGCATAGGCAATCAACAGATCAGCGGATTTCAATTCTCATTCAATCAGTTCTAAGACACCACCATAACTCCTTACCCTTAGGTTTAGGACCGGCGAACGTTCGCTCTATCCGTTCTAGCTACCAAGATTAATTAGTCGCCCGGATACGGTCGCCTCTCGCAACGACTTAACTTAACTGGTGGAATTACTAACGATTCATGAGTTACTCTTGCAGTGGATTAACCCTAACCGGTTCCTACGAAAGGCACGCTCCAATTATAAGGTTAATTGTTCGATTTGATGTTTTAAAGTAAGGCGAGCGTTCGCTTTTATCCTTAGCTTAACAAGCATCTAATCTAGGTGATCAATCCAGACAAGAAACATGAACAATGATGAACAAATCAAACATGAAAGAGAAACTGATTGAACTTTGAATCTAATCACTGCCGATCCGTGACCGCTTTAAATCCTTGGGTCACTTAGGGTTCATCTAGTCTAAGCTCTAAGAGTTTAGCTACTCATGTTTATCACAAAAGAATCAAAGATAAAGAATGAGTTCATCATCCAGAGGAAGAACAAAAAAGAATCTGAAAAACCTAATTCAGACGACTCTGGCAGACTTTGATCTTCGGTAAACTGCAATCCTAGCTCCGAGTCTTCGAGATGGAAGGGATGGCGTCACGATCTCTTTCCGGCTCTTTGGACTCGAAACTCTCTGCTCCAGAACTTGAGAGAATTCTGAAGTTCGGTATTAGTTGGTAATTATGATGTGTATTGATCTCCCCCCTAATTTGGGCCGCCGGTTAAGTATTTATACTTAACCCTAACCCGCCGGATTTAGCCTAATATTTTCGCCGAAAATATTGAAGGATTTTCGCCAAAAATCTTCGTGTAAATGGATGGTCCTCCGACTACTTTTCTTCTGTGATTTTCGGATCAATTGTTCTCGGCGAAAACTTAGGGTTTTCGCCGAAAACTTCCTTTGATGAGCATCAGTCGATTTGTGCTGGGATTTTCGCCGAAAACACTAAGGGATTTTCGACGAAAACTTTAGTGTAAACCGGGGCAGACTTTGGTTCGACTCGATTGACTCCTCGGATCGATTTCGGTGCAATTCCTCGAGGTTCCAACGCCTTAGACACATCCTTGGCTAATTTATTTGACGGCAAAAACCTGTGCTAACATAAAAACACTAGAAAACCATCAAATAGGCCCGAAACGGGCCAAAGTAACACAAATGGCACGAGATAGGGCAATTGATTGAATATTCGCTATTCTACCCTAAAAACCATGTCATAAGCATGGAAATGTCGCTTAAATGAGGCTGATAATCACGTCAAATCGAGTGTCATCACTATGGTTTGAATGTTGATAAAGAGAGAAGGGAGTTTTATAAGGGGATGCAGGGTATGGTGCATTCTCCCCTAATAGTTGTAGGGGTTTTTAATGCAGTTAGAAGACCTGAAGAAACCTCTAATATCACTAGTTTCACTCCTAGAATGGCTGATTTTGATGGTTGGTGCAATAATATGGAGCTAACGGAGCATGCTACCTCAAACCCCTCTTTTACTTGGATGAACAATGAGGATCATAATCCAATATCTCGAAAGTTAGACAGAATTTTGGTTAATGATAGATGGCTGGTGGACTTCCCGAATAGCTTTGCCGAAGCTCTTCTCCATTTGGCTCTGATCATGCTTGCCTCTTGCTTAACATTGATGCCTCCCAGAGAAGCCTCCCTAAACCTTTCAAGTACTACACCTTTTGGGAATCTCATCCTCATTACGATAGCATTCTGAATAGAGCTTGGAGGACCCTAACCCCCGGTATAGGCCTTGTTGCAGTTTGCCAAAAGCTTAGGATTTTGAAGAGAAGTCTAAGGGCCCTTAACAGGAAGGATTTCTCTAACATCTCAAGAAGAGTTAATGATGCAGAAGATGATCTAAAGGTGGTGCAAGCTAAAGCTCTTTCTAAGCCTTCGACTAAAAGTTTCCAAGAAGTGCAGAAAGTGGATTTGGAGTATGACTAAAATTTTCCAAGAAGGTTGAATGAAAGTGTTTGTTAAATATTCAAAATTAATATATGTTTCTAGTACGCGCTAACGGTGAGGTGATTTATCGGTAATATTTTTCTCGTGATTCTGCCAGCATGGTGAGCGCTTCTGGATCTGGAACTAAGGAGACTTTTTGGGCGTCGATTGTTGCTGGTGAGAAGATGGAGTTTCAGTTCATAGAGGAAGCCTGGGAATCGGTAGTTGAGGGTGTCTTGAAGATGCTGAAGAAGGTGCTTGAGGTGGGGAAGAAGAACCTCAGGGCTGCGATGGTTGGCCAGTTTCTCGGGGAGATACCGCCGGCCCAAGTCATTCGGAGTATGGTTAACAGATTGTGGGGATATGAAGGAGAGGTAATTTTCTCGGAGCTTTCTCCAAGGTTTTTTCTGTTTGAGTTTCATTCCGAATCGCTCTGTAACTAGGTATTGGCGAGGTCCTGACACATTCATCACTCAGCTATGGTGTCGAGGAGGTGGGCCTCGGGCATTACTCCGATTGATTTCTCGCCTAAGGAAATCCCTGTATGGATAATCATGAAGAAGGTCCCCTCGATTCTGATCAAGCCAGAGGGGATTACTAGTTGGCTAGTCAAGTGGGGAGCCCAATTAATAAGTTCATAAGGGATGGAATTGATGTTAAAATTTGCGTTGTGAAGGATGTGCAAGAGGAGATGAAATCTGAGTTGGTGGTAGAGCTAGAGGATGAGCAGGTAGTGGCTATCCCAATTAAGGTCCCTCAGATTAGGCAGTACAAAGTAGCTGGAGTTAAGAGGTGGGAGAAAACATATGTTCAAGCCTAGTTGAAAGTTTCAACGGATAATCCTAGCTCTTCGGGCAATGTTCCTGAACAGCCTAAGGGCAAGGAGGGAACACCTGAACCTGAGATTTTGTCGTTAACTGGAGGGTGGAGGGCAATGCAGCTAAGCCTTCTGTTGAAGGGAAGGCTGCACCCTCCCAAAGAAATGTTGGTGGTAAGTTTGGCCCCAGTGTTTCGAGCCCTAAGATCTCAGTTAGGGATGGAGTTATAGTGAGCGATTAAGAGATGAGTGAGGAAAAGTTGAATGAGGAAGAGGTGGAAGATGACCAAGTGATTAAAAATAAGAAGTTTGCCCCAGCTAAGTTTAGTCATCTGTTTGCTCATGGGTTGTTGGTTTCTCCCAAAGGGATTGTTACTAGAAACAAACATAATAGAAGAAGATGAAGATTTTCTTTTGGAATGTGAGGGGGTTTAATACTGAGGAAAGGTATGTTGAGTGTTTGTCTTATATAAATAAGTATTCGGTTGATATGTTTGCTATTCTTGAGCCTAGGACCCGTGTAAATACTACTAGTAGTTTGTTTGATGCCCGGTTTGCTGGCTGGAATGCTGAGTTCAGTTTTGATAACACTCTGGGGAAAATCTGGCTTTTATGGAGGAAGGATGTACCTCTAAGGGTTATCATGAACAGTTCCCAGTTTATTCACTGCAAATTGGACCTTCCCCGTCCCTTTTTCATTACTGTGGTTTATGTTGCTACTTATATGGATGGTAGGAGGGTTCTTTATGACGAGCTAAATGATGTTAAGCTAAGTAATGTCCCTTGGCTTCTTTATGGAGATTTTAATGCAATTTTAAGTGCATGAGAATCTTCTATTCCTCCATCGAACTTAGTGAGTATGGTTGAGTTTGCAGATTGTGTTAGGGATTGTGAGGTAGTTGAGCACAGTTCTCAAGGCCCCTTTTTTCACATGGCTCGACAACAGAGAAGATGGATTGATATTAAGAAGGTTGGACAGGGTTTTCCATAATATGATTTGGCATCAGGTGTTTCCTTGTAGTAGAGTTATAGTGCTGCCGGTGAAATCTTCTTACCATTGTGTAGTGCTTATACATACCGATGGGGATCACGCTTCTAGGAGTAAGCCTTTCAAGTTTTTCTCCTTTTGGAGTGCTCATCCCCAGTTCCAGGATCTTTTCCATTCTGTTTGGGAAGTATGGGATACAAACAGACCCTTTTACAAGCTATATGGGAAGTTGAGGGCCTTAAAATATAAGCTTAGAGAGTTCAACAAGGAGCATTATTCTAATATTCATGATAAGGTAAAAGTTGCAGGTGAAAAGCTGGAGCTCTCTAGGGAAGGGCTCTTCAATTGTCCCTCTGAGAGTGCACTTGCTCGAGTAAAGTCAGATTCGTTGGATTTTGAAAGGCTAAAAAAGCTGAAGAGAGCCTGTTAAGAAGTAAGTCTAAATCTTTGTGGGTTAAAGAAGGGGATCAATGTACAAGGTTCTTCTTTAATATGGTGAAGGAGAGGCAGATTAGGAACACCATAAGGCAACTAAGGAATGAGGAAGGAGTCCTGGTTGATGATATCAATATTATGGAAAAGGTGGATGTTGATTTCTATAAGTCATTATTGGGGCAGTCTTCAGATGTTAACACCTTGAGTGTTGAATCATTTGTTAGGTACAAGCTGGAGGAAGATGATAGAGAGCTCCTAGTAAGTGCAGTCACCCCAGCTGAGATTGAACATGCTCTCTTCTCAATGCCAAGTGATAAATCACCTGGCCCTGATGGGTACACTGTTGGATTTTATAAAACTTGTTGGAAAACGGTAGGTCAAGATGTTATTTCTGTTGTGCTTGACTTCTTTCATTCAGACAGGCTGCCACCGTTTGTGAATTCTGCATTTCTTGCTTTGGTTCCAAAGAGACTTAATGCCACTAACATGAAGGACTATAGGACAATTTCTTGCTTGAATGTGATTTATAAAATCATTACGAAGGTGATTGTGAACAGAATGAGTAAAGTAATGGCTAAGGTGGTTGGGCTCTCACATACTGCTTTTATTAAAGGAAGAGTAATTGGGGATAACATCCTCCTTGTCACTGAGTTACTCCGAACTTACAATAAGTCAAATATTTCAGCTAGATGTGCAATCAAGGTGGACTTAATGAAAGCGTTTGATTCAGTGGAATGGTAATTTGTGCTGGAAGTAATGAGATCAATGATTCCTTCGAGCTTTATACATTGGATTAGAGTGTATCTTGAATCAAGTATTCTTTGAGTATGTGATGAACGTTATTTTACAGTGTATCTTATTCCACGAGCCTCGACGAATTGTTTACTCAAATATGTTGGCAAATTACTCAAAGTTTCACAAGTTGTGCGTGGTGTGAGTTCAACGACTTCTAGACTAAAATGTAAGAAAATTGAAATGAAAGCTAAAGGCAGAAAGATTGGTTGGCTGACTAACACACTACAACAAAATGGAGTATTAGTGGCGGTTATTTTCCATAATTGTGGAGGTTATAACCGCCACTGTTGTAACAACTGTGGCGGTTGTACAACCGCCACAATAGGGAAGCAAAACCGCCACGAAACTGTCCGACACAAACGAATAATAGTGGCGGTCAGGAACCGCCACAAATAAGCAACAGTGGCGGTTACACAGTGGAGGTTATAACCGCCACTGTTGACTATAACTTTCCCAAAAAAAAAAAACTCGCCGGCGGAAAATCCAGATTCCGGCGAGTTCCAAAAATCCTTTCAGGCGGGGTTAGATTTTTGGCGGCGGGAAAGGAACAAGGCTGCGGGAGTGGTGTCGGCCATGGGAGTGGGCGATGGGGGAGGAAGGCGACGGCTGGGTTGGAGGCGGCTGGCAGCGGGATTGGGAAAAGAGAGGGAGTGGCGGCGGAGGCAAAATAGAGGCAGAGTGGTGGTTGGAGAGTCAGGGTGGGCGGCGGCTGGAATCGGAGATCGGCAGCGGGTTAAAGTCGAGAGATTGGGGGGTTGGTTGGGCCGGTGGCGGGTGGTGGCTGGGATACGGCGGGTGGCGGAGAGAGGAAGCCGGCGGGTTGGAGGGAGGAATCAGCGGCGGGGGGTTGGTTGGGCCGGTGGCGAGTGGTGGCTGGGATACGGGGGGTGGCGGAGAGAGGAAGCTGGCGAGTTGGAGGGAGGAATCGGCGGTGGGGGGTTGGTTGGGCCGGTGGCGAGTGGTGGCTGGGATACGGCGGGTGGCGGAGAGAGGAAGCCGGCGGGTTGGAGGGAGGAATCGGCGGCGGGAGGAATCGGCGGCTGGCAGCGGGATTGGGCGGAGAGAGGAAGCCACGGATTTTTGGCTGAATACACTTGACTTAGTGGGATCTTATTGGCTGAATTTAGTGGGATCTTATTGGCTGAATACACTTGACACGGATTGCTAAATGCATAGTGGCGGTTTTCTTTTCCAATTGTGGAGGTTATAACCGCCACAATGATAAAAATTATACATTGGAGGTTAAAACCGCCACTATGCAACCGCCACAATTTTATCTAACTATTGTGGCGGTTATAACCGCCACAACGCAACCGCCATTACTTAAATTACATATTGGCGGTTGTACAACCGCCAATAGTGTAAGTGCTATTTATCCCTTTTTTTCTTGTAGTGACAAGATGACAGACAAGCTTAGATTTCGAATCCTCCTTAAATCACCAGAACATCGGCGATCACAAGACCAGTGGTTTTCAACTCCGACCCATTCAGTACTCAGACACCACCATAACTCCTGACCCTTAGGTTTAAGTGATGAACCTAGGATCGTTGTTCGGGTTCAAACAAATAACTAACAAAGCTAACAAGAACTAGGGTAGATCGTATTCCAGGGGTCTTCTAAGATTGACTACTTTAAAACTGGCAAAATACTGGAAAGTAAACAAGTTGTGCGTGGTGTGAGTTCCACGACTTCTAATTCTACGAAAAGCAGAGAAATTAAAATTTAAACTAAAGCAGATTGGAAATTAGGGTTTGAAAACAAGGATGACTGACGAACTTAGACTTTGAATCCCCCTTCGTTCGCCAGAGCATTGGCAATCAACAGATCAACGGATTTCGATTCTCATTCAATCAATTACTAAGACACCACCATAACTCCTTACCCTTAGGTTTAAGACCGGCGAACGTTCGCTCTATCCGTTCTAACTACCAAGATTAACTAGCCGCCCGGGTACGGTCGCCTCTCGCAATGACTTAATTAACTGGTGTAATTACTAATGTTTAATGAGTTACTCTTGCAGTGAATTAACCCTAACCGGTTCCTACGAAAGGCACACTCCAATTATAAGGTTAATTGTTCAATTCGATGTTCTAAAGTAAGGCGAGCGTTCGCTTCTATCCTTAGCTTAACCAGAATCTAATCTAGGTGATCAATCCAGACAAGAAACATGAACAATGAAGAACGAATCAAACATGAGAAAGAACTGATTGAATTTCGAATCTAATCACCACCAATCTGTGATCGCTTTAAAGCCCTGGGTCACTTAGGGTTCATCTAGTCTAAGCTCTAACGAGTTTAGCTACTCATGATTATTACAAAAGAAACAAAGACAAAGAGAGAGTTCATCATTCAGAGGAAGAACAGAAAAGAATCTGAAAAACCTAATTTAGACGACTCTGACAGACTTCGATCTTCGGTAGATAACACTCCTAGCTCTGATTCGTCGAGGTGGAAGGGATGGCGTCACGATCTCTATCCGGCTCTTCGAACTCCAACTCTTCGCTCCAGAACTTGAGAGGATTCTCTGAATTCTGATCTCGAAAAGTTGTATTTTGCGAATTATGATTGTATATCTGGGTATGGGCTGCCGGGTTAAGTATAAATACTTAACCCTAAATTGCTGGTGAGAAGATGGAGTTTCAGTTCATAGAGGAAGCCTTGGAATCGGTAGTTGAGGGTGTCTTGAAGATGCTGAAGAAGGTGCTTGAGGTGGGGAAGAAGAACCTCAGGGCAGCGATGGTTGGCCAGTTTCTCGGGGAGATACCGCCGGCCCAAGTCATTCGGAGTATGGTTAACAGATTGTGGGGATATGAAGGAGAGGTAATTTTCTCGGAGCTTTCTCCAAGGTTTTTTCTGTTTGAGTTTCATTCCGAATCGCTCTGTAACTGGGTATTGGCGAGGTCCTGACACATTCATCACTCAGCTATGGTGTCGAGGAGGTGGGCCTCGGGCATTACTCCGATTGATTTCTCGCCTAAGGAAATCCCTGTATGGATAGTCATGAAGAAGGTCCCCTCGATTCTGATCAAGCCAGAGGGGATTACTAGTTGGCTAGTCAAGTGGGGAGCCCAATTAATAAGTTCATAAGGGATGGAATTGATGTTAAAATTTGCGTTGTGAAGGATGTGCAAGAGGAGATGAAATCTGAGTTGGTGGTAGAGCTAGAGGATGAGCAGGTAGTGGCTATCCCAATTAAGGTCCCTCAGATTAGGCAGTACAAAGTAGCTGGAGTTAAGAGGTGGGAGAAAACATATGTTCAAGCCTAGTTGAAAGTTTCAACGGATAATCCTAGCTCTTCGGGCAATGTTCCTGAACAGCCTAAGGGCAAGGAGGGAACACCTGAACCTGAGATTTTGTCGTTAACTGGAGGGTGGAGGGCAATGCAGCTAAGCCTTCTGTTGAAGGGAAGGCTGCACCCTCCCAAAGAAATGTTGGTGGTAAGTCTGGCCCCAGTGTTTCGAGCCCTAAGAACTCAGTTAGGGATGGAGTTATAGTGAGCGATTAAGAGATGAGTGAGGAAAAGTTGAATGAGGAAGAGGTGGAAGATGACCAAGTGATTAAAAATAAGAAGTTTGCCCCAGCTAAGTTTAGTCATCTGTTTGCTCATGGGTTGTTGGTTTCTCCCAAAGGGATTGTTACTAGAAACAAACATAATAGAAGAAGATGAAGATTTTCTTTTGGAATGTGAGGGGGTTTAATACTGAGGAAAGGTATGTTGAGTGTTTGTCTTATATAAATAAGTATTCGGTTGATATGTTTGCTATTCTTGAGCCTAGGACCCGTGTAAATACTACTAGTAGTTTGTTTGATGCCCGGTTTGCTGGCTGGAATGCTGAGTTCAGTTTTGATAACACTCTGGGGAAAATCTGGCTTTTATGGAGGAAGGATGTACCTCTAAGGGTTATCATGAACAGTTCCCAGTTTATTCACTGCAAATTGGACCTTCCCCGTCCCTTTTTCTTTACTGTGGTTTATGTTGCTACTTATATGGATGGTAGGAGGGTTCTTTATGACGAGCTAAATGATGTTAAGCTAAGTAATGTCCCTTGGCTTCTTTATGGAGATTTTAATGCAATTTTAAGTGCATGAGAATCTTCTATTCCTCCATCGAACTTAGTGAGTATGGTTGAGTTTGCAGATTGTGTTAGGGATTGTGAGGTAGTTGAGCACAGTTCTCAAGGCCCCTTTTTTCACATGGCTCGACAACAGAGAAGATGGATTGATATTAAGAAGGTTGGACAGGGTTTTCCATAATATGATTTGGCATCAGGTGTTTCCTTGTAGTAGAGTTATAGTGCTGCCGGTGAAATCTTCTGACCATTGTGTAGTGCTTATACATACCGATGGGGATCACGCTTCTAGGAGTAAGCCTTTCAAGTTTTTCTCCTTTTGGAGTGCTCATCCCCAGTTCCAGGATCTTTTCCATTCTGTTTGGGAAGTATGGGATACAAACAGACCCTTTTACAAGCTATATGGGAAGTTGAGGGCCTTAAAATATAAGCTTAGAGAGTTCAACAAGGAGCATTATTCTAATATTCATGATAAGGTAAAAGTTGCAGGTGAAAAGCTGGAGCTCTCTAGGGAAGGGCTCTTCAATTGTCCCTCTGAGAGTGCACTTGCTCGAGTAAAGTCAGATTCGTTGGATTTTGAAAGGCTAAAAAAGCTGAAGAGAGCCTGTTAAGAAGTAAGTCTAAATCTTTGTGGGTTAAAGAAGGGGATCAATGTACAAGGTTCTTCTTTAATATGGTGAAGGAGAGGCAGATTAGGAACACCATAAGGCAACTAAGGAATGAGGAAGGAGTCCTGGTTGATGATATCAATATTATGGAAAAGGTGGATGTTGATTTCTATAAGTCATTATTGGGGCAGTCTTCAGATGTTAACACCTTGAGTGTTGAATCATTTGTTAGGTACAAGCTGGAGGAAGATGATAGAGAGCTCCTAGTAAGTGCAGTCACCCCAGCTGAGATTGAACATGCTCTCTTCTCAATGCCAAGTGATAAATCACCTGGCCCTGATGGTACACTGTTGGATTTTATAAAACTTGTTGGAAAACGGTAGGTCAAGATGTTATTTCTGTTGTGCTTGACTTCTTTCATTCAGACAGGCTGCCACCGTTTGTGAATTCTGCATTTCTTGCTTTGGTTCCAAAGAGACTTAATGCCACTAACATGAAGGACTATAGGACAATTTCTTGCTTGAATGTGATTTATAAAATCATTACGAAGGTGATTGTGAACAGAATGAGTAAAGTAATGGCTAAGGTGGTTGGGCTCTCACATACTGCTTTTATTAAAGGAAGAGTAATTGGGGATAACATCCTCCTTGTCACTGAGTTACTCCGAACTTACAATAAGTCAAATATTTCAGCTAGATGTGCAATCAAGGTGGACTTAATGAAAGCGTTTGATTCAGTGGAATGGTAATTTGTGCTGGAAGTAATGAGATCAATGATTCCTTCGAGCTTTATACATTGGATTAGAGTGTATCTTGAATCAAGTATTCTTTGAGTATGTGATGAACGTTATTTTACAGTGTATCTTATTCCACGAGCCTCGACGAATTGTTTACTCAAATATGTTGGCAAATTACTCAAAGTTTCACAAGTTGTGCGTGGTGTGAGTTCAACGACTTCTAGACTAAAATGTAAGAAAATTGAAATGAAAGCTAAAGGCAGAAAGATTGGTTGGCTGACTAACACACTACAACAAAATGGAGTATTAGTGGCGGTTATTTTCCATAATTGTGGAGGTTATAACCGCCACTGTTGTAACAACTGTGGCGGTTGTACAACCGCCACAATAGGGAAGCAAAACCGCCACGAAACTGTCCGACACAAACGAATAATAGTGGCGGTCAGGAACCGCCACAAATAAGCAACAGTGGCGGTTACACAGTGGAGGTTATAACCGCCACTGTTGACTATAACTTTCCCAAAAAAAAAAAACTCGCCGGCGGAAAATCCAGATTCCGGCGAGTTCCAAAAATCCTTTCAGGCGGGGTTAGATTTTTGGCGGCGGGAAAGGAACAAGGCTGCGGGAGTGGTGTCGGCCATGGGAGTGGGCGATGGGGGGAGGAAGGCGACGGCTGGGTTGGAGGCGGCTGGCAGCGGGATTGGGAAAAGAGAGGGAGTGGCGGCGGAGGCAAAATAGAGGCAGAGTGGTGGTTGGAGAGTCAGGGTGGGCGGCGGCTGGAATCGGAGATCGGCAGCGGGTTAAAGTCGAGAGATTGGGGGTTGGTTGGGCCGATGGCGGGTGGTGGCTGGGATACGGCGGGTGGCGGAGAGAGGAAGCCGGCGGGTTGGAGGGAGGAATCAGCGGCGGGGGTTGGTTGGGCCGGTGGCGAGTGGTGGCTGGGATACGGCGGGTGGCGGAGAGAGGAAGCTGGCGAGTTGGAGGGAGGAATCGGCGGTGGGGGTTGGTTGGGCCGGTGGCGAGTGGTGGCTGGGATACGGCGGGTGGCGGAGAGAGGAAGCCGGCGGGTTGGAGGGAGGAATCGGCGGCGGGAGGAATCGGCGGCTGGCAGCGGGATTGGGCGGAGAGAGGAAGCCACGGATTATTGGCTGAATACACTTGACTTAGTGGGATCTTATTGGCTGAATTTAGTGGGATCTTATTGGCTGAATACACTTGACACGGATTGCTAAATGCATAGTGGCGGTTTTCTTTTCCAATTGTGGAGGTTATAACCGCCACAATGATAAAAATTATACATTGGAGGTTAAAACCGCCACTATGCAACCGCCACAATTTTATCTAACTATTGTGGCGGTTATAACCGCCACAACGCAACCGCCATTACTTAAATTACATATTGGCGGTTGTACAACCGCCAATAGTGTAAGTGCTATTTATCCCTTTTTTTCTTGTAGTGACAAGATGACAGACAAGCTTAGATTTCGAATCCTCCTTAAATCACCAGAACATCGGCGATCACAAGACCAGTGGTTTTCAACTCCGACCCATTCAGTACTCAGACACCACCATAACTCCTGACCCTTAGGTTTAAGTGATGAACCTAGGATCGTTGTTCGGGTTCAAACAAATAACTAACAAAGCTAACAAGAACTAGGGTAGATCGTATTCCAGGGGTCTTCTAAGATTGACTACTTTAAAACTGGCAAAATACTGGAAAGTAAACAAGTTGTGCGTGGTGTGAGTTCCACGACTTCTAATTCTACGAAAAGCAGAGAAATTAAAATTTAAACTAAAGCAGATTGGAAATTAGGGTTTGAAAACAAGGATGACTGACGAACTTAGACTTTGAATCCCCCTTCGTTCGCCAGAGCATTGGCAATCAACAGATCAACGGATTTCGATTCTCATTCAATCAATTACTAAGACACCACCATAACTCCTTACCCTTAGGTTTAAGACCGGCGAACGTTCGCTCTATCCGTTCTAACTACCAAGATTAACTAGCCGCCCGGGTACGGTCGCCTCTCGCAATGACTTAATTAACTGGTGTAATTACTAATGTTTAATGAGTTACTCTTGCAGTGAATTAACCCTAACCGGTTCCTACGAAAGGCACACTCCAATTATAAGGTTAATTGTTCAATTCGATGTTCTAAAGTAAGGCGAGCGTTCGCTTCTATCCTTAGCTTAACCAGAATCTAATCTAGGTGATCAATCCAGACAAGAAACATGAACAATGAAGAACGAATCAAACATGAGAAAGAACTGATTGAATTTCGAATCTAATCACCACCAATCTGTGATCGCTTTAAAGCCCTGGGTCACTTAGGGTTCATCTAGTCTAAGCTCTAACGAGTTTAGCTACTCATGATTATTACAAAAGAAACAAAGACAAAGAGAGAGTTCATCATTCAGAGGAAGAACAGAAAAGAATCTGAAAAACCTAATTTAGACGACTCTGACAGACTTCGATCTTCGGTAGATAACACTCCTAGCTCTGATTCGTCGAGGTGGAAGGGATGGCGTCACGATCTCTATCCGGCTCTTCGAACTCCAACTCTTCGCTCCAGAACTTGAGAGGATTCTCTGAATTCTGATCTCGAAAAGTTGTATTTTGCGAATTATGATTGTATATCTGGGTATGGGCTGCCGGGTTAAGTATAAATACTTAACCCTAAATTGCTGGTGAGAAGATGGAGTTTCAGTTCATAGAGGAAGCCTTGGAATCGGTAGTTGAGGGTGTCTTGAAGATGCTGAAGAAGGTGCTTGAGGTGGGGAAGAAGAACCTCAGGGCAGCGATGGTTGGCCAGTTTCTCGGGGAGATACCGCCGGCCCAAGTCATTCGGAGTATGGTTAACAGATTGTGGGGATATGAAGGAGAGGTAATTTTCTCGGAGCTTTCTCCAAGGTTTTTTCTGTTTGAGTTTCATTCCGAATCGCTCTGTAACTGGGTATTGGCGAGGTCCTGACACATTCATCACTCAGCTATGGTGTCGAGGAGGTGGGCCTCGGGCATTACTCCGATTGATTTCTCGCCTAAGGAAATCCCTGTATGGATAGTCATGAAGAAGGTCCCCTCGATTCTGATCAAGCCAGAGGGGATTACTAGTTGGCTAGTCAAGTGGGGAGCCCAATTAATAAGTTCATAAGGGATGGAATTGATGTTAAAATTTGCGTTGTGAAGGATGTGCAAGAGGAGATGAAATCTGAGTTGGTGGTAGAGCTAGAGGATGAGCAGGTAGTGGCTATCCCAATTAAGGTCCCTCAGATTAGGCAGTACAAAGTAGCTGGAGTTAAGAGGTGGGAGAAAACATATGTTCAAGCCTAGTTGAAAGTTTCAACGGATAATCCTAGCTCTTCGGGCAATGTTCCTGAACAGCCTAAGGGCAAGGAGGGAACACCTGAACCTGAGATTTTGTCGTTAACTGGAGGGTGGAGGGCAATGCAGCTAAGCCTTCTGTTGAAGGGAAGGCTGCACCCTCCCAAAGAAATGTTGGTGGTAAGTCTGGCCCCAGTGTTTCGAGCCCTAAGAACTCAGTTAGGGATGGAGTTATAGTGAGCGATTAAGAGATGAGTGAGGAAAAGTTGAATGAGGAAGAGGTGGAAGATGACCAAGTGATTAAAAATAAGAAGTTTGCCCCAGCTAAGTTTAGTCATCTGTTTGCTCATGGGTTGTTGGTTTCTCCCAAAGGGATTGTTACTAGAAACAAACATAATAGAAGAAGATGAAGATTTTCTTTTGGAATGTGAGGGGGTTTAATACTGAGGAAAGGTATGTTGAGTGTTTGTCTTATATAAATAAGTATTCGGTTGATATGTTTGCTATTCTTGAGCCTAGGACCCGTGTAAATACTACTAGTAGTTTGTTTGATGCCCGGTTTGCTGGCTGGAATGCTGAGTTCAGTTTTGATAACACTCTGGGGAAAATCTGGCTTTTATGGAGGAAGGATGTACCTCTAAGGGTTATCATGAACAGTTCCCAGTTTATTCACTGCAAATTGGACCTTCCCCGTCCCTTTTTCTTTACTGTGGTTTATGTTGCTACTTATATGGATGGTAGGAGGGTTCTTTATGACGAGCTAAATGATGTTAAGCTAAGTAATGTCCCTTGGCTTCTTTATGGAGATTTTAATGCAATTTTAAGTGCATGAGAATCTTCTATTCCTCCATCGAACTTAGTGAGTATGGTTGAGTTTGCAGATTGTGTTAGGGATTGTGAGGTAGTTGAGCACAGTTCTCAAGGCCCCTTTTTTCACATGGCTCGACAACAGAGAAGATGGATTGATATTAAGAAGGTTGGACAGGGTTTTCCATAATATGATTTGGCATCAGGTGTTTCCTTGTAGTAGAGTTATAGTGCTGCCGGTGAAATCTTCTGACCATTGTGTAGTGCTTATACATACCGATGGGGATCACGCTTCTAGGAGTAAGCCTTTCAAGTTTTTCTCCTTTTGGAGTGCTCATCCCCAGTTCCAGGATCTTTTCCATTCTGTTTGGGAAGTATGGGATACAAACAGACCCTTTTACAAGCTATATGGGAAGTTGAGGGCCTTAAAATATAAGCTTAGAGAGTTCAACAAGGAGCATTATTCTAATATTCATGATAAGGTAAAAGTTGCAGGTGAAAAGCTGGAGCTCTCTAGGGAAGGGCTCTTCAATTGTCCCTCTGAGAGTGCACTTGCTCGAGTAAAGTCAGATTCGTTGGATTTTGAAAGGCTAAAAAAGCTGAAGAGAGCCTGTTAAGAAGTAAGTCTAAATCTTTGTGGGTTAAAGAAGGGGATCAATGTACAAGGTTCTTCTTTAATATGGTGAAGGAGAGGCAGATTAGGAACACCATAAGGCAACTAAGGAATGAGGAAGGAGTCCTGGTTGATGATATCAATATTATGGAAAAGGTGGATGTTGATTTCTATAAGTCATTATTGGGGCAGTCTTCAGATGTTAACACCTTGAGTGTTGAATCATTTGTTAGGTACAAGCTGGAGGAAGATGATAGAGAGCTCCTAGTAAGTGCAGTCACCCCAGCTGAGATTGAACATGCTCTCTTCTCAATGCCAAGTGATAAATCACCTGGCCCTGATCGGTACACTGTTGGATTTTATAAAACTTGTTGGAAAACGGTAGGTCAAGATGTTATTTCTGTTGTGCTTGACTTCTTTCATTCAGACAGGCTGCCACCGTTTGTGAATTCTGCATTTCTTGCTTTGGTTCCAAAGAGACTTAATGCCACTAACATGAAGGACTATAGGACAATTTCTTGCTTGAATGTGATTTATAAAATCATTACGAAGGTGATTGTGAACAGAATGAGTAAAGTAATGGCTAAGGTGGTTGGGCTCTCACATACTGCTTTTATTAAAGGAAGAGTAATTGGGGATAACATCCTCCTTGTCACTGAGTTACTCCGAACTTACAATAAGTCAAATATTTCAGCTAGATGTGCAATCAAGGTGGACTTAATGAAAGCGTTTGATTCAGTGGAATGGTAATTTGTGCTGGAAGTAATGAGATCAATGATTCCTTCGAGCTTTATACATTGGATTAGAGTGTATCTTGAATCAAGTATTCTTTGAGTATGTGATGAACGTTATTTTACAGTGTATCTTATTCCACGAGCCTCGACGAATTGTTTACTCAAATATGTTGGCAAATTACTCAAAGTTTCACAAGTTGTGCGTGGTGTGAGTTCAACGACTTCTAGACTAAAATGTAAGAAAATTGAAATGAAAGCTAAAGGCAGAAAGATTGGTTGGCTGACTAACACACTACAACAAAATGGAGTATTAGTGGCGGTTATTTTCCATAATTGTGGAGGTTATAACCGCCACTGTTGTAACAACTGTGGCGGTTGTACAACCGCCACAATAGGGAAGCAAAACCGCCACGAAACTGTCCGACACAAACGAATAATAGTGGCGGTCAGGAACCGCCACAAATAAGCAACAGTGGCGGTTACACAGTGGAGGTTATAACCGCCACTGTTGACTATAACTTTCCCAAAAAAAAAAAACTCGCCGGCGGAAAATCCAGATTCCGGCGAGTTCCAAAAATCCTTTCAGGCGGGGTTAGATTTTTGGCGGCGGGAAAGGAACAAGGCTGCGGGAGTGGTGTCGGCCATGGGAGTGGGCGATGGGGGGAGGAAGGCGACGGCTGGGTTGGAGGCGGCTGGCAGCGGGATTGGGAAAAGAGAGGGAGTGGCGGCGGAGGCAAAATAGAGGCAGAGTGGTGGTTGGAGAGTCAGGGTGGGCGGCGGCTGGAATCGGAGATCGGCAGCGGGTTAAAGTCGAGAGATTGGGGGGTTGGTTGGGCCGGTGGGGGGGTGTGGCTGGGATACGGCGGGTGGCGGAGAGAGGAAGCCGGCGGGTTGGAGGGAGGAATCAGCGGCGGGGGGTTGGTTGGGCCGGTGGCGAGTGGTGGCTGGGATACGGCGGGTGGCGGAGAGAGGAAGCTGGCGAGTTGGAGGGAGGAATCGGCGGTGGGGGGTTGGTTGGGCCGGTGGCGAGTGGTGGCTGGGATACGGCGGGTGGCGGAGAGAGGAAGCCGGCGGGTTGGAGGGAGGAATCGGCGGCGGGAGGAATCGGCGGCTGGCAGCGGGATTGGGCGGAGAGAGGAAGCCACGGATTATTGGCTGAATACACTTGACTTAGTGGATCTTATTGGCTGAATTTAGTGGGATCTTATTGGCTGAATACACTTGACACGATTGCTAAATGCATAGTGGCGGTTTTCTTTTCCAATTGTGGAGGTTATAACCGCCACAATGATAAAAATTATACATTGGAGGTTAAAACCGCCATTATGCAACCGCCACAATTTTATCTAACTATTGTGGCGGTTATAACCGCCACAACGCAACCGCCATTACTTAAATTACATATTGGCGGTTGTACAACCGCCAATAGTGTAAGTGCTATTTATCCCTTTTTTTCTTGTAGTGACAAGATGACAGACAAGCTTAGATTTCGAATCCTCCTTAAATCACCAGAACATCGGCGATCACAAGACCAGTGGTTTTCAACTCCGACCCATTCAGTACTCAGACACCACCATAACTCCTGACCCTTAGGTTTAAGTGATGAACCTAGGATCGTTGTTCGGGTTCAAACAAATAACTAACAAAGCTAACAAGAACTAGGGTAGATCGTATTCCAGGGGTCTTCTAAGATTGACTACTTTAAAACTGGCAAAATACTGGAAAGTAAACAAGTTGTGCGTGGTGTGAGTTCCACGACTTCTAATTCTACGAAAAGCAGAGAAATTAAAATTTAAACTAAAGCAGATTGGAAATTAGGGTTTGAAAACAAGGATGACTAACGAACTTAGACTTTGAATCCCCCTTCGTTCGCCAGAGCATTGGCAATCAACAGATCAACGGATTTCGATTCTCATTCAATCAATTACTAAGACACCACCATAACTCCTTACCCTTAGGTTTAAGACCGGCGAACATTCGCTCTATCCGTTCTAACTACCAAGATTAACTAGCCGCCCGGGTACGGTCGCCTCTCGCAATGACTTAATTAACTGGTGTAATTACTAATGTTTAATGAGTTACTCTTGCAGTGAATTAACCCTAACCAGTTCCTACGAAAGGCACGCTCCAATTATAAGGTTAATTGTTCAATTCGATGTTCTAAAGTAAGGCGAGCGTTCGCTTCTATCCTTAGCTTAACCAGAATCTAATCTAGGTGATCAATCCAGACAAGAAACATGAACAATGAAGAACGAATCAAACATGAAAAAGAACTGATTGAATTTCGAATCTAATCACCACCGATCCGTGACCGCTTTAAAGCCCTGGGTCACTTAGGGTTCATCTAGTCTAAGCTCTAACGAGTTTAGCTACTCATGATTATTACAAAAGAAACAAAGACAAAGAGAGAGTTCATCATTCAGAGGAAGAACAGAAAAGAATCTGAAAAACCTAATTTAGACGACTCTGACAGACTTCGATCTTCGGTAGATAACACTCCTAGCTCCGATTCGTCGAGGTGGAAGGGATGGCGTCACAATCTCTATCCGGCTCTTCGAACTCCAACTCTTCGCTCCAGAACTTGAGAGGATTCTCTGAATTCTGATCTCGAAAAGTTGTATTTTGCGAATTATGATTGTATATCTGGGTATGGGCTGCCGGGTTAAGTATAAATACTTAACCCTAAATTAGCCGGATCAGCCTGATATTTTCGCCGAAAATAACAAGGTATTTTCGGCGAAAATCCTTGTGTAAATGGCCGGTCACTCAGCTGCTTCTTCTGTCCTTTTCGCCGAATAGGTTCTCGATCCGAAAACATATTGTTTTCGCCGAAAATATCCTTCAAGTAGCATCAGTCGATTTATGATGTTATTTTCGCCGAAGACCATAGGTCATTTTCGCCGAAAATGTAAGTGTGAATGGGCAGACTTTTGGTTTGACTTGATCGGCTCCTTGGATCGATTCCGGTTCAGTTCCTCGATATTCCAATGCCTTAGACACGTCCTTGGTTACTTATTTGACGGCAAAAACCTGTGCTAACACAAAAACACTAGAAAACCATCAAATAGACCCGAAACGGGCTAAGGTAACACAAATGGCACGAGATAGGGCAATCGATTGAATATTCGTTATTCTACCCTAAAAACCATGTCTTAAGCAAAGAAATGTCGCTTAAATGAGGCTGATAATCACGTCAAATCGAGTGTCATCAAATACCCCACACTTAAGCTTTTGCTTGTCCTCAAGCAAACTGAATAGAAACGCTCATGTTCATAAATGATAAGATCAATTAAGTTGGAGCTCAATCAAACGCAATGAATTATTAGACAGATCGATCCTAGAACAAGAAACCTAACATGCATACAGATCAGCCAAACTACCTGGTCTCACTAATAAACTGCACACGACAAGTAATTAGCAACCAATCATGCACGAATTTGACCTGACCGACCAGACTCCTCACACAGGATATATATAGTACAATGGGAACTCTCACTCTCTGTGTTTAAGGACGTGTTTCTGCTCTCGATCATTTTTTGTTACCGAATTCTGTCATAAGTTTGCATTTCGATCACATCTCCACCACTGTGACAACACGAGAATCTAGTCAAGAAGGACTTCCCTGCTAGGACCGTAATGAAATCTACACTACTCGGGTTTATAATGAGATGGATGATGGGAATGAATGATGATGGCTTGGTGCGGTGTAGCTTTCGACTAACTTCCCTCGAATCTAATCTATGGCTTCCTACCCTCTAACCAAACACGGGTGGAATGATGAACGCTCGTCCTATGATACCCTCAATCAACCTAGCACTTATTCTTTTTCTTTACACGATTTTTTTTCTTTTCTTTTGAACTTTTCTTTTGATTTCGTTCTTCCATTTGTAGGGAGAAGAACGTTTTATTGAACCAACACTTTGAACTTTTTCTGATTTTTCTGCTTCTCTTTTTTTTTTGAAGCTTGCTTCTTTTCTTTCTTTCTATTTTTTTTTCTTTTGTGCCGATTTTCTTTTAGTTGCTAGAGGGATTTATACGTCTGGACATATTAGCTAAGACCACCTGTTTAATGGCTATAGGCAGGTTACCACAAACCGACTTTCGGTAGGTCAATCTAGAACTACAACCACAGGGGATCAACGGGGAATGAAAGAAATGGGAAATGGCTGTAATGTATTATCGAACCGAAAGAACAGGCCAAGCTCAAGGGTCTAAACCTAGTGGATTTATCGTTTGGTAGGCTATCTGGCTCAGTAGCTGAATCTAGGTGCCCCTATCCTTCTAGAACTCGTGTCATCGTGTGGTCTCGAGTAGGTCTCATGCAAATTCTAACTCATTCAAGCAAACAGAAAACCACTCATAAAGAATTATAATTGCAAGTTACGTGCAATGGATCAAAAGCTCACAGTTGGTTTGCTAGTCGGATTCGGTCATTTTCATGCAATCAAGGCTACAAACTACAAGTGTGATTTAAAAATTATGTTCGGACCAGGCAATTTAGCATCAAAATATACAAGTTGGTTCTCAAGTTCTAGGTTAAGCAGTCTAAGCATCATTATGAAGGTTTGAACAACAACTTAACATCAAAAATCAAGAACTGAGCCATTCTAATGCTAGAGAGACTGGAATGGAATCACGAGGCACACATAAAACACAATCAAGGACAATCAAGTTCATGCAAGGTTCTCTAGCATCCTACCCCACACTTAAATCGGACTGTGTCCTCACAGGACTAACTCTAGAGTTCAGAGTGAAGTAGAAGAACCTGGACCGAGATGATTGGTGTAGGGGATGAGCACGGGTCCTCGGAGCGGAGGGAATCTACCCAAGCGAAGCAAAGGGAATCTCCCTACTGCCTAAAAAACAAAAACAAATAAAACATAAAAAGGAAACCGGGACAAGTGTCCCGGATCCACACAGAAAAAAGTTGGATCAAAATCCGAAAAGAATAAATAAAAAGAAGACACCAGAAAAGGAATACAACCCGATCACTGCTGGTCCGGTGAACCGGGAGGTGGAAAGTGGAGAAATTCGCCGAGCTGGCGTTGCCACGCCAGCTATGCCTCATATCGCCTGTCGGCGCGGCGCATATGCTGCTGCATAATAGTCCATCGCGCCTCTTGAGTGGCGTTGTCGGTGATGCGCCACTCCTGAAGTCGCTCGTACAACTCCCCAACATCCGCGGGGTGGTGTCGGGGCTGCTGGGGAGGCGCCTGGTGAGCATACCCTGCCTGATGATGAGGCGAGGGTATATAGTCTTGGAACTCTGGCGGCGGCTGGGGCTGCTGCTGCTCAGCATCATCTTCTTCCTCCGACTCGACCACAGGCTGGAGTGGAGGATCAGCTGCTACATGGGGACTGAGGTCGAGTTCTAAGTCGTACTCAACCACCAAGTCTCCTCCAACGGTCCTAACTGGGTGTCGTGGAATGTGCGGGCCATACTCATGGCTGATGCCGAAGGAGATGATGAGCTGACCTATGAAGTTACCCCCAAGAGTCTGCGAGGTGGCGTCTTCCTCCTGGTCTTCTGACGGAAGATGCGAGCCAGTATCCAGCCGGGGTGTAGAGGGTAGCTCTCTCGGATGGCTCGGAGAAGCATGAGCTCCTCCTTGAGGATATGGTGGCGATCCTTGTCGGGTACATATAAAAGGGATCTACGCCAAACCATATGAATAAATTTAAAGAGAGGGTGAGAGAGTGACTTAACTGAGTTGCTCGCCCCGAGGCGATCGCCAGGTACGCCTGTCATGTGGCTCCAGAGCGCGTGGTACTCCTCCTCGTTATCATCCTCGCCCCAGCCTAGGTGATGATCGTGATAGTGCTCGTAGGGGATGCCGAGATGAGCAGCAAACTCATCGTAGGTGAGTTGCCTGTATACCCCACCAAGATAGAAGGTCACAACCTTCTGGCGTTGCTTCCTCTTGTGCTCATCCAGATCAAAGGTTGCCCAGAACTCCTGGAGGGCAATGTCTGGGAACTCGGCAGCGATGGTGGTCAGCTCGAGGAGACCTGCCGGTGCTAGGGCGTCATGCACGTTCTGGTGGTAGTCCTCGTCGTGATCGAAGAGGGAATCCATGGACAGAGGGCGCACTTCAGCTCCCCGGACGTGCTCGAGCTTCTGGAAGCACTCGAAGTAGAAGTCAGGTAAACGGGCGATAGTGCGATGGTATCCAGCTCGGCGGGGTAGTGCAGGTGGGGGACCCAAAACGGCGAGTGTGACGGGAGCGGCAGCTCCTGAGCTCGAGGCGCCATCAAGTCGCGCCTTAGTCATGCGCTCATAAGTGGTGTTCCTAAAACAGAATGAAACCAGATTAGTCAACTAAAACCCTACCCCACACTTAGTAGAAAAACTCAATTTCACAAAGAAATGAGGGAAACTAAGTGGGGTAAGCAAAGCGGAGTAACCGGTAATCATAGACAGTAAAATACATACTTAGGAACAGCCAGAATCGGATAAGCACAATCAGAGTTCAAAAAGTCAAACCGACATTTAGAAAGTCAACATTTAAGCATATTAAACCCTAATCATGGCAGGACTATCATAACTTGGAGAATGACGGTAAAATATGAATTCAAATGGCAGCACGATAATATGAACGAGAATGAGCACATCAGGCAACCAAATGATCACAACAATTCAAAGTCAAACCGACATTTCTCACAAAAGTCAACATCACAAGAATCAATCCTATGCATAGCAACATATGATCAAATGATATGGAAATTAAGCACGGAACTCCCTAAGCATGCTAGAACAGTTCTACAAGTTCAGCTAACCTAGTTCACACGAAAACAGTCGGCACGCAAAACGAGGCAAACCGAAAAGTCAACCAAAAGTCAACCCCAACAAAATTCAGCAATCCATATGTCAAAAGATTCATATTGAAAATCTCTACAACTTACCTTGAAGCCATGACTGCTAAAAATGAACGGGTGGGGAGGAATCGGTGAAAAACTTGGAAAACAGGGGTTTCGGTGAACTAGAGCTGTAGAGCTTCGATTCATCTGTTCGAGGGCTCGACGGAATCGGACTGGAGAGGGGAAGGGAGCGGCGGTGGTCGGTGATGGTGGCGGCGGTGGGAAACGGCGACGACGGCGGGTTGAAAGAGTGGGTGGTCGGCGACGGTTTTGAAAATGAAAGGGAGAGGGTTTTCGGGTTGTTGAACGAAAATGAGTGAAGGAGAGAGAGGAAGTAAATCCGGATTTTAAAGGAATAGTGGGGTGATTTTCAAAATTATTTTCGGCGAAAATAAGATGGTGGTTTCGCCGAAAATTTCAGTTCAAATGCACTGCCGGATTTTTGAAGGTAGTTTCACCGAAAATAACAATATGGTTTCGCCGAAAATTTCAATTAAAATGGCTGTTGGTCTTCAAAAATCGTTTCGCTGAAAACACAATACTCTTTGGTCCGAAAATATGGAACAGGGAAAATCAGTGAAAACCAAGAGGCGAATTCGCCGAAAATGAGGGGTGATTTCGCCGAAAATTTTGAATTGTTCGGGTTTAAAATATTTTCGCAAATCCGGCCAACTTCAGAAAATCACAGTTAAATCCACAAAAATCAGAACGACCTCAATCAACTTGCAACTGACTCTATGACACACAGACTCTACACAAAAATAATAAATCAAACAAACTGACACTTTTGGCTCCCCTGAACCGACTCTAAAATACCAAGTTGACAAAAATTAAAACAGACTCCAGCCGTGGGTTGCCTCCCACGAAGCGCTCTTTTATTAATGTCCTTGAGCTAGACGTTACCTGGACGGTATTAGGAGACATCCCAACTTAGATTCTCCTTAACGCTCGCGTCGGAGTTCATGAAGTACAGCTTCAGGGCTTTTCCGGTAAGCGTGAATCTCTTCCCGTTCGCATGCAACAGGTTGGTACGTCCATCGGGAAGATGATCGACGAACTTGAATGGTCCGAACAGTTCTCTGGAGAGATCATCCTTCTTGATTGTCACGATGGAAGGAATGAGGACTGTCGGCTTCTTCTTTTCTTTTATCTTCGGCTTGGTATCACCAGGATCGGTGATCGTCAGTATTTCCTTAGGAGATGCTTTCGGCTTCTCCTTCCATACTTGTTCCGGCGCCGGTTTCTCAGAACTAATTGGTGGTGCAGCTGGCTCGGTGGAAGACGGCGGAACTTTTGGTCTCCAGACCATTTGGGTCTTCGTCTTCTTGTTCTCTCCCAGAGGTCTGCTCGGTTTAGCGCTCGGTGGCTTAGAAGAGGCTTTCAGTTCCTTCTTCGTCTTGGGTAGCTTCTGAACCGAAGTTTCTGGCTTCTTCTTAATGACCTGTTTAATATCTGCAGCAACAACTGATCTAGAGACACTGGAAGAAGCATTAGTAACGGAGTTGACCGGAGTCAACTCCACAGTTTCAACAGCTAGGCAGTGAGATTCTTCATTCCTAGAGTCATATTTCATGCCATCTTTAAGACGGAACGTTTTAGTTTCTTTACCGACTCTTAGAGTTAAAGAACCATTTGGAACGTTAATATTCATTCCAGTAGTAGCCATGAAAGGTCGACCTATGAGAATAGTAGCATCATCTGTACTAGTATCCATAATCACATAGTCAGCTAAAAACGTGAACGGACCACATTTAGTGACAACGTCTTTAATCTCTCCCTTAGGGGTTTTAAGTGATCTATCAGCAAAGACGAGTTGCATACTAGGCGGTTCAAATTCTCCTAGGTTTAACTTTT
The DNA here is from genome assembly GCA_034768395.1 of Linum lewisii. Taxonomy (NCBI): domain Eukaryota; kingdom Viridiplantae; phylum Streptophyta; class Magnoliopsida; order Malpighiales; family Linaceae; genus Linum; species Linum lewisii. The sequence continues at coordinate 57,939,079 of CM068296.1, forward strand.
CAAACAAGCTCATAGGCATGACATTAACAGACGCCCCTAGATCAACTAAGCAACGTTCAATCTCAACATTATTAATGACTAGAGGCAAAGTAAAAGAACCAGGATCAGATAACTTAGCTGGATATGGAGAAGCAGGTTTCTTAATACGAATGTCAGGATATCCTTCCTTATTCCCCTTCATGCCAGTCTTGATCCTTGCATTTGGCAGCAATGCTCTAGGAAAAGGAGGTTTCACGATGTACGGTGCAAGAGGAGGATCTTCCTCCTTAGGCGCCAGTTCCTGTTCTTCTTCTTTTTCTTCTTCTGGAGTTTCAGCGATCCTGCGCAAGACAGAACAAGCATCAGCAATTAAGTTCGGGAGTTTTCGAGCGGTTACCATCTTGGCTTGCTCCTTCCTCGGATTCGGCTCTGTCTGGCTCGGAAGTTGGCCAAATGGTCGACCAGATGCTAGCATGCTCGAGATGTTGTTCACGGCTTGCTCAATTCTTTGTCCAGATGCTATCTGTTCTTGATTGAGAAGAGCTTGAGCCTTGAACTGACTGTCATGATCATCGAGTCTTGTGATGATCTGGCTGAGCTTCTTATCCAGGTCACTGACATTGTTCTCTCTTTGATGCTGCCCTGGATAGGTATTGTTAAGATATTGATTTTGGCGATTGCCAGGAGCAGTTCCATAATTACTCGGATTGCGATGCGGTGGCTGGTAGACACCTGCCGGCGGATGGTTAGGCTTCTGGTCCTGAGCTGGACCAGCCGGGTGGTTATTCTGGTTCTGGTTATGGTTGGCGCCAGCATTGTAGGGAGGTCTGTCTTGATAGTTCCCTTGCTGTCTGAAGTTACGGTAACCAGCATAACCATTCTGATTATTGACGAAGCCTTGTTGGATGAAATTTACCTCTTCGGCAGACCAGACTTCTGCCTTACCAAAATTCTGACAACGGCCTCCGTTATGTGTGCAAGCTCCACACCACTCGCAATCGGCAACGTAGACAGAGGCTGCCGGTGGCTTTATCGGTGTGGAAGACTTCTTCAAATGCTTCTCTACCTCTGCTTTGATTGTAGCTTCGAGATCTAGCTTGCTCCTTGATCCTTCGGATTGTCGTTCCCAGTTCCTTGTCTTGGAAGCACAGTTTGCGAAGTGAAGAAGAGCAGCTTCAGGTGTTAGTGTAGTGCAATCCCCTTCAGCTAGAGAATTGACCCACTTGGCGGATTCTTCTCGAAGTCCTCGAGAAAAGATTTCAGCTAACTGCCTCTGCTCGAATCCATGATGAGGGCAGGTGTAGAGAAATTCTTGGAATCGATTCCAAGTATCATATAAGCTTTCTCCTTCTTTCTGGGAGAATCTGGCAATACTGTCCTTGATGGCGGTTGTTCTGGCCGGAGGGAAGTATTCTTCAATGAAGTCCTGAGCCAGAGTATCCCAATCAGTGTAATAGCCAGGTGGTTTGCCAGTAAGCCACCTCTTAGCAGGGCCTTTCAAAGAGAACGGGAAAGCTCTCAGACAAAGAGTGTTTTTGTCGAGGTTTCCGCTCTTGAAAGTGCTGCAGAGATCAAGGAAGTCTGCAAGATGAGTGCACGGATTGTCTAGGGGCCTGCCTTCAAACTGTAAATCCCTAGAGATCATCGTCAAGAATGGAATCTTCATCTCATAGTCAGGATCTCCTTCAATGCGCGGAACGGCAATGGCAGATCGAACGCTAGTCGCGCTCGGCTTGTTATAGTCTGCTAGACTCTTCTGTGCAGGTGGTGGCGGCGGCTGATCTCCATTTGGTGGTGGTGGTGGTAATCTATCGTCCATGGTAGGAGATGGAGGAGGAGAGAGTGACTCGGTGTATGAAGCAGATGAAGATGACGGTACTGGTGAAGATGGAGATGAGGAACTCTCTTTCGGTTCCTCGATCTTGATCGGAGTGATGAATGGATTGGATCTGCCTTTCTTCAGAATCTGTGATCGTAGAGGTGTAGCAGAACTGCCTGGTCTCTCTGCACTCTTGGCCTGTTCAGTTTGAGAGCGAGTCCAAGGACGGTGAGGCATACACCTGTAAACCTACAGATAACAAACACAAACAAAACCAGTGTAAAATCGAAGTGGGTGGAAAAATGAAAGATGGAAAGTAGAAGAATAAATTGCCAGTTCTTCTTTCGAACAATCAAAAGAAGTCCCCGGCAACGGCGCCAATTTGATGAACCTAGGATCGTTGTTCGGGTTCAAACAAATAACTAACAAAGCTAACAAGAGCTAGGGTAGATCGTATTCCAGGGGTCTTCTAAGATTGACTACTTTAAAACTGGCAAAATACTCAAAAGTATACAAGTTGTGCGTGGTGTGAGTTCCACGGCTTCTAATTCTACGAAAAGCAGAGAAATTAAAATTTAAACTAAAGCAGATTGGAAATTAGGGTTTGAAAACAAGGATGACAGACGAACTTAGACTTTGAATCCCCCTTCGTTCCCCAGAGCATTGGCAATCAACAGATCAGCGGATTTCGATTCTCATTCAATCAATTACTAAGACACCACCATAACTCCCTACCCTTAGGTTTAAGACCGGTGAACGTTCGCTCTATCTGTTCTAACTACCAAGATTAACTAGCCTCCCGGGTACGGTCGCCTCTCGCAACGACTTAATTAACTGGTGTAATTACTAATGTTTAATGAGTTACTCTTGCAGTGAATTAACCCTAACCGGTTCCTACGAAAGGCACGCTCCAATTATAAGGTTAATTGTTCAATTCGATGTTCTAAAGTAAGGCGAGCGTACTATCCTTAGCTTAACCAGAATCTAATCTAGGTGATCAATCCAGACAAGAAACATGAACAATGAAGAACGAATCAAACATGAAAAAGAACTGATTGAATTTCGAATCTAATCACCGCCGATCCGTGACCGCTTTAAAGCCCTGGGTCACTTAGGGTTCATCTAGTCTAAGCTCTAACGAGTTTAGCTACTCATGATTATTACAAAAGAAACAAAGACAAAGAGAGAGTTCATCATTCAGAGGAAGAACAGAAAAGAATCTGAAAAACCTAATTTAGACGACTCTGACAGACTTCGATCTTCGGTAGATAACACTCCTAGCTCCGATTCGTCGAGGTGGAATGGATGGCGTCACGATCTCTATCTGGCTCTTCGAAGTCTAACTCTTCGCTCCAGAACTTGAGAGGATTCTCTGAATTCTGATCTCAAAAAGTTGTATTTTGCGAATTATGATTGTATATCTGGGTATGGGCCGCCGGGTTAAGTATAAATACTTAACCCTAAATTAGCCGGATCAGCCTGATATTTTTGCCGAAAATAACAAGGTATTTTTGGCGAAAATCCTTGTGTAAATGGCCGGCCCCTCAGCTGTTTCTTCTGTCCTTTTCGCCAATAGGTTCTCGGTCCGAAAACATATTGTTTTCGCCAAAAATATCCTTCAAGTAGCATCAGTCGATTTATGATGTTATTTTCGCCGAAGACCATAGGTCATTTTTGCCGAAAATGTAAGTGTGAATGGGCAGACTTTTGGTTTGACTTGATCGGCTCCTTGGATTGATTCCGGTTTAGTTCCTCGATATTCCAATGCCTTAGACACGTCCTTGGTTACTTATTTGACGGCAAAAACCTGTGCTAACACAAAAACACTAGAAAACCATCAAATAGACCCGAAACGGGCCAAGGTAACACAAATGGCACGAGATAGGGCAATCGATTGAATATTCGTTATTATACCCTAAAAACCATGTCTTAAGCAAAGAAATGTCGCTTAAATGAGGCTGATAATCACGTCAAATCGAGTGTCATCATTAAGACTGGCGAACGTTCGCTCTATCCGACTAACTACCAAGATTAATTGACCGCCCGTGCGTTCACTTCTGCAACAGAAAACTAACTGGTGCGATTACTAGTGATTAATGAGTTACTCTAGCAGCGGATTAACCCTAACTAGTTCCTACGAAGATAAATTATTCCAATGAATAGGTTGTTGATTTGATGTTTTAAAGTGAGGCGAACGTTCGCTACTATCCTCAGCTTAACAAGAATCTAATCTAGGTGGCCAAACCAGACAAGAAACACAACAACGAAGAACAAACCAAGCATGCAAGAAAAACTGTCTGAATCTGAATCTAATTACCGCCGATCCGTGACAGCTTTAAAGCCCTGGGTCACTTAGGGTTCATCTAATCTAAGCTCTACAAGTTTTAGCTACTCATATTCGAAACAAAAGAAATGAAGACAAACAAGGAATACATCTCCGATAGGAAGAACAGAGAAGAACTGTAAAACCTAATTTCGACGAATCCGTGAAGCTTCAATCTCCCGAATCTTCAACTCCTGGCTCCGAGTTCTTCGAAATGGAAGGATGGCGTCACTATCTCTTCCCGACCCTTCAAACTCTCTCAACTCTATCTGCTCTCCGAAGTCTAGGAAATTAATCCTTGGAAAAAGGTCTTTATTGATTATGGCAGCCGGTTTTGTATTTATAGGGTTTTCTAATCCCAGCCGGAAAAGAGAATAGTTTTCGGCGAAAACTTTGAGAGTTTTCACCGAAAACTTCAGGTGAAACCCTGGCTGGATCTCCTGTCTTCGACTGACCAATTTGTGCATTAGTTTTCGGCGAGAACTTTGGAATTCTCACCGAGGACTTCTTTCTCCCGGTTGGCAGTGGCATTGTCTGCAATACTTTTCGGCGAAGACTTGGGTCTTTTCACCGAAAACTTCTGTGTCAAGCAGGGGGTGATTTGTCTTTGACTTGAAAGCTTATTGGGTTGATTTCAGACCAATTCCTCGAGGTTCCGTTGCCTTTTACGCGACTATGGCTGCCTCGTTTGATGGTGTAAACCTTTGCTATCACAAAAACACTATCAAACACATCAAACGGACCCCTAACGGGTCAAAGTAACCAAAACAGTACGAATTAGAGTAATTAGGTGCAAACACCGTAAACTACCATAAAAACCAAGTCTCAAGCAAGGAAATGTCACTTAAATGAGGCCGATAAACACGTAAAATCGAGTGTCATCAGTATGTTTGAATGGAACGTTATGTGGAAACTTTTCAGCTAAGAGGGGTTTCAGACAGGGGGACCCCTTGTCTCCCTATCTGTTTGTGATTTCAATGGAATTGTTAGTAGGGATGTTGGCTAAGGCAGTAGATAAGGGAGTGTTTAAGCTGCATCCGCAATGTAAAGGCCCCAAGATAACCAATCTCAGCTTCGCGGATGACTTGATCATATTCACTAAGGCTTCAGCTGAAGGCATTTCTTTGTCACACATGTATTGGAGGAATTAAGAAAGCTCTCAAGCCTCAGGTTTAATCCTAATAAAAGCAAAATATTTATGGCAGGAGTTGATGAGGACACAGCTGAAGCCCATACTCTGGTGTCTGGTTTCAAGCGTGGGTCACTTCCTTTTAAGTATCTAGGGGTCCCTATGAGTGCTAGCAAGTTAAAAAGGGCAGATTGTAAGGGCCTTTTTGATAGGATTGCTGGAAGAGTACTGGACTGGAAAGCTAAATGCCTATCCTATGCTGGGAAGCTTCAGTTGATCTAATCGATAATCTGTGGCATTCTGCAATTTTGGATGAGTGAGTTCCTCATTCCTAAGTATATTTTAAAGGAAATAGAAGGTATCTGTAATCGTTTCTATGGGGAAAGCTGGAGGGGGGTCGAAGTAAAGTAGCCTGGAAGCATTTGGCATTTCCAAAAGTAGAGGGAGGGGTTGGTCTCAAGGACTTCTACTCTTGGAATGCAGCTAATACAATAAGGCACCTTTGGAACCTCCTTGCTCAGAGTGGTTCATTATGGGTAGATTGGATGAGGAAGTACAAAATTGAGAAAAATTTTGTTTAGGACTTGAAACAGGGCACATGGTCTTGGACCTGGAATAGGAATTTGAAAATGAGAGCTACAACTCATCTGTTTGTGGGAGAGGATACTGATGGGGGTATGACTTGGGATGGCTGTCTCATGGAAATGTTTAAACTGTCTACAGATTGGGCTTCCATTAGGCCTAAGTACCCAGTGGTTCCCTGGAGTGAGATAGTATGGGGCTTGTAACGCTAAGGAATAGCTTTATTTCATGGTTATTGGTGCAGGAAAAGAACACATGGAGAGTTGATATGGTGCATTGGGGCATGACTTTGGATATAAACTGTGTTCTTTTTGCAGATGGAGTGGATGCTCAAGATCATGTTTTCTGGAAATGCTCTTTTGCTAAGGGTGTGTTGCAGGCTCTTTTACCTACTGTTAAGAGTGACTCTTGGGAAGGAGTGCTTGATGAAGTTGGTCTCGGTTTGGGGAGCAAAGAGAAGTCAGAAGTTTATAAAGGGCTGCGGGTTCATGCTGTTAGTGCAATCTGGCGGGAAAGATGCAGTAGGTGCTTTGGGAAGCAATGACAATCCCTAGAGTATATCATTTTGGAATCTAAACAAGATTTACGAAGTATAGCTTTTGGTAGGATTAGTGATAGAATTTTGGATGATATTTTATAGAGCTTGTATAATTTAGCTTTTCAATTGTGTAGGTGAAACTGGATCCCTCTCTGAGAGGTTTATGGTGAACCGAATCAATTTGAAAAGCGTTTACCATTTTAGTCATAGGAACGTTGTACTTAAAGCTTTTTGATGAAATGAAACCAATTATTCATAAAAGAAAATTTGGTGTATGATAGCCTGAAGAAAGCTGAAGAGATCTTATATACCAAAAGGCCAAGATTGAGTGGCTCTCGTGTGGAGATTCTAACACAAGGTTTTTTCATCGCTATGTAAAGGCCAGACAAGCAAAAAATACCTTAAGAAAGCTAGTTGACGAGGATGGGAAGGAGCATACTGATATTGTTGGTATCTCTCAGACAACTATAAAGTTCTATAGGTCCCTGTTAGGCACAATGAATGTAGAGGTCCGGCCTAGAGAGGTGGAGTATTATGATATAGACATGTGTGCTATGTAGAGGTCCGGCCTAGAGTGATGTAGAGGTCGCCTAGAGAGAATTGCTTGTGCGGAGGCTTCTAGATGATATAGACATGTGTGCTATTCCGACTGAGAAGGAAACAAAAGATGTGTTCTTTAACATGCCTAAGGGGAAGGCCTCGTGGCCTGATGGATACCCTGCGGAGTTCTATGTCAAAAATTGGAATGTGATTGGAAAGGATATAGTGGATGAAGTTGATCGTTTCTTCAGGTCTAGTACTTTGGCAGCTAAGGTTAACTCTGCCATATTCTAGATGATTTCTACTACAACTCTGGCCTCAGATTTAATCCCTTGAAATGTAGTTGTTTGTTGCAGGCTGTAGCGATGAGGAAAGGCAAAGCATGGCTGCTGAGGTTGGCTTTACCCTTTGTGACATCCCGGTGAGATACTTAGGAGTTCCCTTGATTCCTGGAAAACTTTCCTATGCTGACTGTCGTCCTCTTATCGAAAAAGTGACTGCTAGAATCAGGACTTGGCGAGCAAAGCTTCTTTCCTATGCGGGGAAGCTTCAGCTTATTCAATCTGTACTTTATAGCATGGCAAATTATTGGATGGCTGTTTTCCAGTACCCTCATAGAGTAATTAAAGAGGTGGAAACTTGTTGCAGTCAATTTTTGTGGGGTAATGGCGAAAAGGTCAGGGCAAAGGTTACTGGGGATCTGGTTGCTAGGCCTAGGACGGAAGGTGGCCTGGGTATGAGGGATCGAAAAACTTGGAATCAGGCCTGTGGAATTAGACATATCTTGTCGTTAGTTACGAAAAAAGAAACGTTGTGGGTAGCATGGATTAGCTCTTACAAGTTAAAAGGTAAAGTGATGACACTCGATTTGACGTGATTATCAGCCTCATTTAAGCACATTTCTTTGCTTAAGACATGGTTTTTAGGGTAGAATAACGAATATTCAATCGATTGCCCTATCTCGTGCCATTTGTGTTACCTTAGCCCGTTTCGGGTCTATTTGATGGTTTTCTAGTGTTTTTGTGTTAGCACAGGTTTTTGCCGTCAAATAAGTAACCAAGGACGTGTCTAAGGCATTGGAATATCGAGGAACTGAACCGGAATGGATCCAAGGAGCCGATCAAGTCAAACCAAAAGTCTGCCCATTCACACTTACATTTTCGGCGAAAATGACCTATGGTCTTCGGCGAAAATAACATCATAAATCGACTGATGCTACTTGAAGGATATTTTCGGCGAAAACAATATGTTTTCGGATCGAGAACCTATTCGGCGAAAAGGACAGAAGAAGCAGCTGAGTGACCGGCCATTTACACAAGGATTTTCGCCGAAAATACCTTGTTATTTTCGGCGAAAATATCAGGCTGATCCGGCTAATTTAGGGTTAAGTATTTATACTTAACCCGGCAGCCCATACCCAGATATACAATCATAATTCGCAAAATACAACTTTTCGAGATCAGAATTCAGAGAATCCTCTCAAGTTCTGGAGCGAAGAGTTGGAGTTCGAAGAGCCGGATAGAGATCGTGACGCCATCCCTTCCACCTCGACGAATCGGAGCTAGGAGTGTTATCTACCGAAGATCGAAGTCTGTCAGAGTCGTCTAAATTAGGTTTTTCAGATTCTTTTCTGTTCTTCCTCTGAATGATGAACTCTCTCTTTGTCTTTGTTTCTTTTGTAATAATCATGAGTAGCTAAACTCGTTAGAGCTTAGACTAGATGAACCCTAAGTGACCCAGGGCTTTAAAGCGGTCACGGATCGGTGGTGATTAGATTCGAAATTCAATCAGTTCTTTTTCATGTTTGATTCGTTCTTCATTGTTCATGTTTCTTGTCTGGATTGATCACCTAGATTAGATTCTGGTTAAGCTAAGGATAGAAGCGAACGCTCGCCTTACTTTAGAACATCGAATTGAACAATTAACCTTATAATTGGAGCGTGCCTTTCGTAGGAACCGGTTAGGGTTAATTCACTGCAAGAGTAACTCATTAAATATTAGTAATTACACCAGTTAATTAAGTCATTGCGAGAGGCGACCGTACCCGGGCGGCTAGTTAATCTTGGTAGTTAGAACGGATAGAGCGAATGTTCGCCGGTCTTAAACCTAAGGGTAAGGAGTTATGGTGGTGTCTTAGTAATTGATTGAATGAGAATCGAAATCCGTTGATCTGTTGATTGCCAATGCTCTGGCGAACGAAGGGGGATTCAAAGTCTAAGTTCGTTAGTCATCCTTGTTTTCAAACCCTAATTTCCAATCTGCTTTAGTTTAAATTTTAATTTCTCTGCTTTTCGTAGAATTAGAAGTCGTGGAACTCACACCACGCACAACTTGTTTACTTTTCAGTATTTTGCCAGTTTTAAAGTAGTCAATCTTAGAAGACCCCTGGAATACGATCTACCCTAGTTCTTGTTAGCTTTGTTAGTTATTTGTTTGAACCCGAACAACGATCCTAGGTTCATCACTTAAACCTAAGGGTCAGGAGTTATGGTGGTGTCTGAGTACTGAATGGGTCGGAGTTGAAAACCACTGGTCTTGTGATCGCCGATGTTCTGGTGATTTAAGGAGGATTCGAAATCTAAGCTTGTCTGTCATCTTGTCACTACAAGAAAAAAGGGATAAATAGCACTTACACTATTGGCGGTTGTACAACCGCCAATATGTAATTTAAGTAATGGCGGTTGCGTTGTGGCGGTTATAACCGCCACAATAGTTAGATAAAATTGTGGCGGATGCATAGTGGCGGTTTTAACCTCCAATGTATAATTTTTATCATTGTGGCGGTTATAACCTCCACAATTGGAAAAGAAAACCGCCACTATGCATTTAGCAATCCGTGTCAAGTGTATTCAGCCAATAAGATCCCACTAAATTCAGCCAATAAGATCCCACTAAGTCAAGTGTATTCAGCCAATAATCCGTGGCTTCCTCTCTCCGCCCAATCCCGCTGCCAGCCGCCGATTCCTCCCGCCGCCGATTCCTCCCTCCAACCCGCCGGCTTCCTCTCTCCGCCACCCGCCGTATCCCAGCCACCACTCGCCACCGGCCCAACCAACCCCCCGCCGCCGATTCCTCCCTCCAACTCGCCAGCTTCCTCTCTCCGCCACCCGCCGTATCCCAGCCACCACTCGCCACCGGCCCAACCAACCCCCCGCCGCTGATTCCTCCCTCCAACCCGCCGGCTTCCTCTCTCCGCCACCCGCCGTATCCCAGCCACCACCCGCCACCGGCCCAACCAACCCCCCAATCTCTCGACTTTAACCCGCTGCCGATCTCCGATTCCAGCCGCCGCCCACCCTGACTCTCCAACCACCACTCTGCCTCTATTTTGCCTCCGCCGCCACTCCCTCTCTTTTCCCAATCCCGCTGCCAGCCGCCTCCAACCCAGCCGTCGCCTTCCTCCCCCCATCGCCCACTCCCATGGCCGACACCACTCCCGCAGCCTTGTTCCTTTCTCCGCCGCCAAAAATCTAACCCCGCCTGAAAGGATTTTTGGAACTCGCCGGAATCTGGATTTTCCACCGGCGAGTTTTTTTTTTTTTGGGAAAGTTATAGTCAACAGTGGCGGTTATAACCTCCACTGTGTAACCGCCACTGTTGCTTATTTGTGGCGGTTCCTGACCGCCACTATTATTCGTTTGTGTCGGACAGTTTCGTGGCGGTTTTGCTTCCCTATTGTGGCGGTTGTACAACCGCCACAGTTGTTACAACAGTGGCGGTTATAACCTCCACAATTATGGAAAATAACCGCCACTAATACTCCATTTTGTTGTAGTGTGTTAGTCAGCCAACCAATCTTTCTGCCTTTAGCTTTCATTTCAATTTTCTTACATTTTAGTCTAGAAGTCGTTGAACTCACACCACGCACAACTTGTGAAACTTTGAGTAATTTGCCAACATATTTGAGTAAACAATTCGTCGAGGCTCGTGGAATAAGATACACTGTAAAATAACGTTCATCACATACTCAAAGAATACTTGATTCAAGATACACTCTAATCCAATGTATAAAGCTCGAAGGAATCATTGATCTCATTACTTCCAGCACAAATTACCATTCCACTGAATCAAACGCTTTCATTAAGTCCACCTTGATTGCACATCTAGCTGAAATATTTGACTTATTGTAAGTTCGGAGTAACTCAGTGGCAAGGAGGATGTTATCCCCAATTACTCTTCCTTTAATAAAAGCAGTATGTGAGAGCCCAACCACCTTAGCCATTACTTTACTCATTATGTTCACAATCACCTTCGTAATGATTTTATAAATCACATTCAAGCAAGAAATTGTCCTATAGTCCTTCATGTTAGTGGCATTAAGTCTCTTTGGAACCAAAGCAAGAAATGCAGAATTCACAAACGGTGGCAGCCTGTCTGAATGAAAGAAGTCAAGCACAACAGAAATAACATCTTGACCTACCGTTTTCCAACAAGTTTTATAAAATCCAACAGTGTACCCATCAGGGCCAGGTGATTTATCACTTGGCATTGAGAAGAGAGCATGTTCAATCTCAGCTGGGGTGACTGCACTTACTAGGAGCTCTCTATCATCTTCCTCCAGCTTGTACCTAACAAATGATTCAACACTCAAGGTGTTAACATCTGAAGACTGCCCCAATAATGACTTATAGAAATCAACATCCACCTTTTCCGTAATATTGATATCATCAACCAGGACTCCTTCCTCATTCCTTAGTTGCCTTATGGTGTTCCTAATCTGCCTCTCCTTCACCATATTAAAGAAGAACCTTGTACATTGATCCCCTTCTTTAACCCACAAAGATTTAGACTTACTTCTTAACAGGCTCTCTTCAGCTTTTTTAGCCTTTCAAAATCCAACGAATCTGACTTTACTCGAGCAAGTGCACTCTCAGAGGGACAATTGAAGAGCCCTTCCCTAGAGAGCTCCAGCTTTTCACCTGCAACAAAATAAGAGGGTGGTTTCGCCGAAAATTTCAGTTCAAATGCACTGCCGGATTTTTGAAGGTAGTTTCGCCGAAAATAACAATATGGTTTCGCCGAAAATTTCAATTAAAATGGCTGTTGGTCTTCAAAAATCGTTTCGCTGAAAACACAATACTCTTTGGTCCGAAAATATGGAACAGGGAAAATCAGTGAAAACCAAGAGGCGAATTCGCCGAAAATGAGGGGTGATTTCGCCGAAAATTTTGAATTGTTCGGGTTTAAAATATTTTCGCAAATTCGGCCAACTTCAGAAAATCACAGTTAAATCCACAAAAATCGGAACGACCTCAATCAACTTGCAACTGACTCTATGACACACAGACTCTACACAAAAATAATAAATCAAACAAACTGACACTTTTGGCTCCCCTGAACCGACTCTAAAATACCAAGTTGACAAAAATTAAAACAGACTCCAGCCGTGGGTTGCCTCCCACGAAGCGCTCTTTTATTAATGTCCTTGAGCTAGACGTTACCTGGACGGTATTAGGAGACATCCCAACTTAGATTCTCCTTAACGCTCGCGTCGGAGTTCATGAAGTACAGCTTCGGGGCTTTTCCGGTAAGCGTGAATCTCTTCCCGTTCGCATGCAACAGGTTGGTACGTCCATCGGGAAGATGATCGACGAACTTGAATGGTCCGAACAGTTCTCTGGAGAGATCATCCTTCTTGATTGTCACGATGGAAGGAATGAGGACTGTCGGCTTCTTCTTTTCTTTTATCTTCGGCTTGGTATCACCAGGATCGGTGATCGTCAGTATTTCCTTAGGAGATGCTTTCGGCTTCTCCTTCCATACTTGTTCCGGCGCCGGTTTCTCGGAACTAATTGGTGGTGCAGCTGGCTCGGTGGAAGATGACGGAACTTTTGGTCTCCAGACCATTTGGGTCTTCGTCTTCTTGTTCTCTCCCAGAGGTCTGCTCGGTTTAGCGCTTGGTGGCTTAGAAGAGGCTTTCAGTTCCTTCTTCGTCTTGGGTAGCTTCTGAACCGAAGTTTCTGGCTTCTTCTTAATGACCTGTTTAATATCTGCAGCAACAACTGATCTAGAGACACTGGAAGAAGCATTAGTAACGGAGTTGACCGGAGTCAACTCCACAGTTTCAACAGCTAGGCAGTGAGATTCTTCATTCCTAGAGTCATATTTCATGCCATCTTTAAGACGGAACGTTTTAGTTTCTTTACCGACTCTTAGAGTTAAAGAACCATTTGGAACGTTAATATTCATTCCAGTAGTAGCCATGAAAGGTCGACCTATGAGAATAGTAGCATCATCTGTACTAGTATCCATAATCACATAGTCAGCTAAAAACGTGAACGGACCACATTTAGTGACAACGTCTTTAATCTCTCCCTTAGGGGTTTTAAGTGATCTATCAGCAAAGACGAGTTGCATACTAGGCGGTTCAAATTCTCCTAGGTTTAACTTTTCAAACAAGCTCATAGGCATGACATTAACAGACGCCCCTAGATCAACTAAGCAACGTTCAATCTCAACATTATTAATGACTAGAGGCAAAGTAAAAGAACCAGGATCAGATAACTTAGGTTGATATGGAGAAGCAGGTTTCTTAATACGAATGTCAGGATATCCTTCCTTATTCCCCTTCATGCCAGTCTTGATCCTTGCATTTGGCAGCAATGCTCTAGGAAAAGGAGGTTTCACGATGTACGGTGCAAGAGGAGGATCTTCCTCCTTAGGCGCCAGTTCCTGTTCTTCTTCTTTTTCTTCTTCTGGAGTTTCAGCGATCCTGCACAAGACAGAACAAGCATCAGCAATTAAGTTCGGGAGTTTTCGAGCGGTTACCATCTTGGCTTGCTCCTTCCTCGGATTCGGCTCTGTCTGGCTCGGAAGTTGGCCAAATGGTCGACCAGATGCTAGCATGCTCGAGATGTTGTTCACGGCTTGCTCAATTCTTTGTCCAGATGCTATCTGTTCTTGATTGAGAAGAGCTTGAGCCTTGAACTGACTGTCATGATCATCGAGTCTTGTGATGATCTGGCTGAGCTTCTTATCCAGGTCACTGACATTGTTCTCTCTTTGATGCTGCCCTGGATAGGTATTGTTAAGATATTGATTTTGGCGATTGCCAGGAGCAGTTCCATAATTACTCGGATTGCGATGCGGTGGCTGGTAGACACCTGCCGGCGGATGGTTAGGCTTCTGGTCCTGAGCTGGACCAGTCGGGTGGTTATTCTGGTTCTGGTTATGGTTGGCGCCAGCATTGTAGGGAGGTCTGTCTTGATAGTTCCCTTGCTGTCTGAAGTTACGGTAACCAGCATAACCATTCTGATTATTGACGAAGCCTTGTTGGATGAAATTTACCTCTTCGGCAGACCAGACTTCTGCCTTACCAAAATTCTGACAACGGCCTCCGTTATGTGTGCAAGCTCCACACCACTCGAAATTTGGCAACGTAGACAGAGGCTGCCGGTGGCTTTATCGGTGTGGAAGACTTCTTCAAATGCTTCTCTACCTCTGCTTTGATTGTAGCTTCGAGATCTAGCTTGCTCCTTGATCCTTCGGATTGTCGTTCCCAGTTCCTTGTCTTGGAAGCACAGTTTGCGAAGTGAAGAAGAGCAGCTTCAGGTGTTAGTGTAGTGCAATCCCCTTCAGCTAGAGAATTGACCCACTTGGCGGATTCTTCTCGAAGTCCTCGAGAAAAGATTTCAGCTAACTGCCTCTGCTCGAATCCATGATGAGGGCAGGTGTAGAGAAATTCTTGGAATCGATTCCAAGTATCATATAAGCTTTCTCCTTCTTTCTGGGAGAATCTGGCAATACTGTCCTTGATGGCGGTTGTTCTGGCCGGAGGGAAGTATTCTTCAATGAAGTCCTGAGCCAGAGTATCCCAATCAGTGTAATAGCCAGGTGGTTTGCCAGTAAGCCACCTCTTAGCAGGGCCTTTCAAAGAGAACGGGAAAGCTCTCAGACAAAGAGTGTTTTTGTCGAGGTTTCCGCTCTTGAAAGTGCTGCAGAGATCAAGGAAGTCTGCAAGATGAGTGCACGGATTGTCTAGGGGCCTGCCTTCAAACTGTAAATCCCTAGAGATCATCGTCAAGAATGGAATCTTCATCTCATAGTCAGGATCTCCTTCAATGCGCGGAACGGCAATGGCAGATCGAACGCTAGTCGCGCTCGGCTTGTTATAGTCTGCTAGACTCTTCTGTGCAGGTGGTGGCGGCGGCTGATCTCCATTTGGTGGTGGTGGTGGTAATCTATCGTCCATGGTAGGAGATGGAGGAGGAGAGAGTGACTCGGTGTATGAAGCAGATGAAGATGACGGTACTGGTGAAGATGGAGATGAGGAACTCTCTTTCGGTTCCTCGATCTTGATAGGAGTGATGAATGGATTGGATCTGCCTTTCTTCAGAATCTGTGATCGTAGAGGTGTAGCAGAACTGCCTGGTCTCTCTGCACTCTTGGCCTGTTCAGTTTGAGAGCGAGTCCAAGGACGGTGAGGCATACACCTGTAAACCTACAGATAACAAACACAAACAAAACCAGTGTAAAATCGAAGTGGGTGGAAAAATGAAAGATGGAAAGTAGAAGAATAAATTGCCAGTTCTTCTTTCGAACAATCAAAAGAAGTCCCCGGCAACGGCGCCAATTTGATGAACCTAGGATCGTTGTTCGGGTTCAAACAAATAACTAACAAAGCTAACAAGAGCTAGGGTAGATCGTATTCCAGGGTCTTCTAAGATTGACTACTTTAAAACTGGCAAAATACTCAAAAGTAAACAAGTTGTGCGTGGTGTGAGTTCCACGGCTTCTAATTCTACGAAAAGCAGAGAAATTAAAATTTAAACTAAAGCAGATTGGAAATTAGGGTTTGAAAACAAGGATGACAGACGAACTTAGACTTTGAATCCCCCTTCGTTCCCCAGAGCATTGGCAATCAACAGATCAGCGGATTTCGATTCTCATTCAATCAATTACTAAGACACCACCATAACTCCCTACCCTTAGGTTTAAGACCGGCGAACGTTCGCTCTATCTGTTCTAACTACCAAGATTAACTAGCCTCCCGGGTACGGTCGCCTCTCGCAACGACTTAATTAACTGGTGTAATTACTAATGTTTAATGAGTTACTCTTGCAGTGAATTAACCCTAACCGGTTCCTACGAAAGGCACGCTCCAATTATAAGGTTAATTGTTCAATTCGATGTTCTAAAGTAAGGCGAGCGTACTATCCTTAGCTTAACCAGAATCTAATCTAGGTGATCAATCCAGACAAGAAACATGAACAATGAAGAACGAATCAAACATGAAAAAGAACTGATTGAATTTTGAATCTAATCACCGCCGATCCGTGACCGCTTTAAAGCCCTGGGTCACTTAGGGTTCATCTAGTCTAAGCTCTAACGAGTTTAGCTACTCATGATTATTACAAAAGAAACAAAGACAAAGAGAGAGTTCATCATTCAGAGGAAGAACAGAAAAGAATCTGAAAAACCTAATTTAGACGACTCTGACAGACTTCGATCTTCGGTAGATAACACTCCTAGCTCCGATTCGTCGAGGTGGAATGGATGGCGTCACGATCTCTATCTGGCTCTTCGAACTCTAACTCTTCGCTCCAGAACTTGAGAGGATTCTCTGAATTCTGATCTCAAAAAGTTGTATTTTGCGAATTATGATTGTATATCTGGGTATGGGCCGCCGGGTTAAGTATAAATACTTAACCCTAAATTAGCCGGATCAGCCTGATATTTTTGCCGAAAATAACAAGGTATTTTTGGCGAAAATCCTTGTGTAAATGGCCGGCCCCTCAGCTGTTTCTTCTGTCCTTTTCGCCAAATAGGTTCTCGGTCCGAAAACATATTGTTTTCGCCAAAAATATCCTTCAAGTAGCATCAGTCGATTTATGATGTTATTTTCGCCGAAGACCATAGGTCATTTTTGCCGAAAATGTAAGTGTGAATGGGCAGACTTTTGGTTTGACTTGATCGGCTCCTTGGATTGATTCCGGTTTAGTTCCTCGATATTCCAATGCCTTAGACACGTCCTTGGTTACTTATTTGACGGCAAAAACCTGTGCTAACACAAAAACACTAGAAAACCATCAAATAGACCCGAAACGGGCCAAGGTAACACAAATGGCACGAGATAGGGCAATCGATTGAATATTCGTTATTATACCCTAAAAACCATGTCTTAAGCAAAGAAATGTCGCTTAAATGAGGCTGATAATCACGTCAAATCGAGTGTCATCATTAAGACTGGCGAACGTTCGCTCTATCCGACTAACTACCAAGATTAATTGACCGCCCGTGCGTTCACTTCTGCAACAGAAAACTAACTGGTGCGATTACTAGTGATTAATGAGTTACTCTAGCAGCGGATTAACCCTAACTAGTTCCTACGAAGATAAATTATTCCAATGAATAGGTTGTTGATTTGATGTTTTAAAGTGAGGCGAACGTTCGCTACTATCCTCAGCTTAACAAGAATCTAATCTAGGTGGCCAAACCAGACAAGAAACACAACAACGAAGAACAAACCAAGCATGCAAGAAAAACTGTCTGAATCTGAATCTAATTACCGCCGATCCGTGACAGCTTTAAAGCCCTGGGTCACTTAGGGTTCATCTAATCTAAGCTCTACAAGTTTTAGCTACTCATATTCGAAACAAAAGAAATGAAGACAAACAAGGAATACATCTCCGATAGGAAGAACAGAGAAGAACTGTAAAACCTAATTTCGACGAATCCGTGAAGCTTCAATCTCCCGAATCTTCAACTCCTGGCTCCGAGTTCTTCGAAATGGAAGGATGGCGTCACTATCTCTTCCCGACCCTTCAAACTCTCTCAACTCTATCTGCTCTCCGAAGTCTAGGAAATTAATCCTTGGAAAAAGGTCTTTATTGATTATGGCAGCCGGTTTTGTATTTATAGGGTTTTCTAATCCCAGCCGGAAAAGAGAATAGTTTTCGGCGAAAACTTTGAGAGTTTTCACCGAAAACTTCAGGTGAAACCCTGGCTGGATCTCCTGTCTTCGACTGACCAATTTGTGCATTAGTTTTCGGCGAGAACTTTGGAATTCTCACCGAGGACTTCTTTCTCCCGGTTGGCAGTGGCATTGTCTGCAATACTTTTCGGCGAAGACTTGGGTCTTTTCACCGAAAACTTCTGTGTCAAGCAGGGGGTGATTTGTCTTTGACTTGAAAGCTTATTGGGTTGATTTCAGACCAATTCCTCGAGGTTCCGTTGCCTTTTACGCGACTATGGCTGCCTCGTTTGATGGTGTAAACCTTTGCTATCACAAAAACACTATCAAACACATCAAACGGACCCCTAACGGGTCAAAGTAACCAAAACAGTACGAATTAGAGTAATTAGGTGCAAACACCGTAAACTACCATAAAAACCAAGTCTCAAGCAAGGAAATGTCACTTAAATGAGGCCGATAAACACGTAAAATCGAGTGTCATCAGTATGTTTGAATGGAACGTTATGTGGAAACTTTTCAGCTAAGAGGGGTTTCAGACAGGGGGACCCCTTGTCTCCCTATCTGTTTGTGATTTCAATGGAATTGTTAGTAGGGATGTTGGCTAAGGCAGTAGATAAGGGAGTGTTTAAGCTGCATCCGCAATGTAAAGGCCCCAAGATAACCAATCTCAGCTTCGCGGATGACTTGATCATATTCACTAAGGCTTCAGCTGAAGGCATTTCTTTGTCACACATGTATTGGAGGAATTAAGAAAGCTCTCAAGCCTCAGGTTTAATCCTAATAAAAGCAAAATATTTATGGCAGGAGTTGATGAGGACACAGCTGAAGCCCATACTCTGGTGTCTGGTTTCAAGCGTGGGTCACTTCCTTTTAAGTATCTAGGGGTCCCTATGAGTGCTAGCAAGTTAAAAAGGGCAGATTGTAAGGGCCCTTTTGATAGGATTGCTGGAAGAGTACTGGACTGGAAAGCTAAATGCCTATCCTATGCTGGGAAGCTTCAGTTGATCTAATCGATAATCTGTGGCATTCTGCAATTTTGGATGAGTGAGTTCCTCATTCCTAAGTATATTTTAAAGGAAATAGAAGGTATCTGTAATCGTTTCTATGGGGAAAGCTGGAGGGGGGTCGAAGTAAAGTAGCCTGGAAGCATTTGGCATTTCCAAAAGTAGAGGGAGGGGTTGGTCTCAAGGACTTCTACTCTTGGAATGCAGCTAATACAATAAGGCACCTTTGGAACCTCCTTGCTCAGAGTGGTTCATTATGGGTAGATTGGATGAGGAAGTACAAAATTGAGAAAAATTTTGTTTAGGACTTGAAACAGGGCACATGGTCTTGGACCTGGAATAGGAATTTGAAAATGAGAGCTACAACTCATCTGTTTGTGGGAGAGGATACTGATGGGGGTATGACTTGGGATGGCTGTCTCATGGAAATGTTTAAACTGTCTACAGATTGGGCTTCCATTAGGCCTAAGTACCCAGTGGTTCCCTGGAGTGAGATAGTATGGGGCTTGTAACGCTAAGGAATAGCTTTATTTCATGGTTATTGGTGCAGGAAAAGAACACATGGAGAGTTGATATGGTGCATTGGGGCATGACTTTGGATATAAACTGTGTTCTTTTTGCAGATGGAGTGGATGCTCAAGATCATGTTTTCTGGAAATGCTCTTTTGCTAAGGGTGTTGCAGGCTCTTTTACCTACTGTTAAGAGTGACTCTTGGGAAGGAGTGCTTGATGAAGTTGGTCTCGGTTTGGGGAGCAAAGCGAAGTCAGAAGTTTATAAAGGGCTGCGGGTTCATGCTGTTAGTGCAATCTGGCGGGAAAGATGCAGTAGGTGCTTTGGGAAGCAATGACAATCCCTAGAGTATATCATTTTGGAATCTAAACAAGATTTACGAAGTATAGCTTTTGGTAGGATTAGTGATAGAATTTTGGATGATATTTTATAGAGCTTGTATAATTTAGCTTTTCAATTGTGTAGGTGAAACTGGATCCCTCTCTGAGAGGTTTATGGTGAACCGAATCAATTTGAAAAGCGTTTACCATTTTAGTCATAGGAACGTTGTACTTAAAGCTTTTTGATGAAATGAAACCAATTATTCATAAAAGAAAATTTGGTGTATGATAGCCTGAAGAAAGCTGAAGAGATCTTATATACCAAAAGGCCAAGATTGAGTGGCTCTCGTGTGGAGATTCTAACACAAGGTTTTTTCATCGCTATGTAAAGGCCAGACAAGCAAAAAATACCTTAAGAAAGCTAGTTGACGAGGATGGGAAGGAGCATACTGATATTGTTGGTATCTCTCAGACAACTATAAAGTTCTATAGGTCCCTGTTAGGCACAATGAATGTAGAGGTCCGGCCTAGAGAGGTGGAGTATTATGATATAGACATGTGTGCTATGTAGAGGTCCGGCCTAGAGTGAATGTAGAGGTCCGGCCTAGAGAGAAGTTGCTTGTGCGGAGGCTTCTAGATGATATAGACATGTGTGCTATTCCGACTGAGAAGGAAACAAAAGATGTGTTCTTTAACATGCCTAAGGGGAAGGCCTCGTGGCCTGATGGATACCCTGCGGAGTTCTATGTCAAAAATTGGAATGTGATTGGAAAGGATATAGTGGATGAAGTTGATCGTTTCTTCAGGTCTAGTACTTTGGCAGCTAAGGTTAACTCTGCCATATTCTAGATGATTTCTACTACAACTCTGGCCTCAGATTTAATCCCTTGAAATGTAGTTGTTTGTTGCAGGCTGTAGCGATGAGGAAAGGCAAAGCATGGCTGCTGAGGTTGGCTTTACCCTTTGTGACCTCCCGGTGAGATACTTAGGAGTTCCCTTGATTCCTGGAAAACTTTCCTATGCTGACTGTCGTCCTCTTATCGAAAAAGTGACTGCTAGAATCAGGACTTGGCGAGCAAAGCTTCTTTCCTATGCGGGGAAGCTTCAGCTTATTCAATCTGTACTTTATAGCATGGCAAATTATTGGATGGCTGTTTTCCAGTACCCTCATAGAGTAATTAAAGAGGTGGAAACTTGTTGCAGTCAATTTTTGTGGGGTAATGGCGAAAAGGTCAGGGCAAAGGTTACTGGGGATCTGGTTGCTAGGCCTAGGACGGAAGGTGGCCTGGGTATGAGGGATCGAAAAACTTGGAATCAGGCCTGTGGAATTAGACATATCTTGTCGTTAGTTACGAAAAAAGAAACGTTGTGGGTAGCATGGATTAGCTCTTACAAGTTAAAAGGTAAAGTGATGACACTCGATTTGACGTGATTATCAGCCTCATTTAAGCGACATTTCTTTGCTTAAGACATGGTTTTTAGGGTAGAATAACGAATATTCAATCGATTGCTCTATCTCGTGCCATTTGTGTTACCTTGGCCCGTTTCGGGTCTATTTGATGGTTTTCTAGTGTTTTTATGTTAGCACAGGTTTTTGCCGTCAAATAAAGTAGCCAAGGTCATGTCTAAGGCGTTGGAACCTCGAGGGATTGCACCGGAATCGATCAAAGGAGCCAATCAAGTTCAGAAAATTCCTGCCCGGTTTACAAAGGAATTTTCGCCAAAAATACCCTAGGATTTTCGGCGAAAAGATCAGCACAAATCAATTGATGTCCGGCTGAAGGAGTTTTCGGCGAAACCGTTGAGTTTTCGAACCAAAACGAAAATCACAGGAGAATTCAACCGAAGGGCCATCCATTTACACTAGGATTTTCGCCGAAAACACCTTCTTATTTTCGGCGAAAATATCAGGCAAATCTGGCCAATCTAGGGTTAAGTATAAATACTTAACCGGCAGCCCACAACAAAAGATACATCATATATACTTTTCGTAATCAGAATTCGAAGAATTCTCTGAAGTTCTGGAGTGAAGAGTTAGAGTTCGAAGAGCCGGAAAGAGATCGTGACGCCATCCCTTCCACCTCGGAGAATCAGAGCTAGGAGTGTAGTTTACTGAAGATCGAAGTCTGTCAGAGTCGTCTAAATTAGGTTTTTCAGATTCTTTTATGTTCTTCCTCTGGATGATGAACTCTTTCTTTGTTTTTGATTCTTTTGTGATAAACATGAGTAGCTAAACTCGTTAGAGCTTAGACTAGATGAACCCTAAGTGACCCAGGGCTTTAAAGCGGTAACGGATCGGCGGTGATTAGATTCGAAATTCAATCAGTTTCTCTTTCATGTTTGATTTGTTCTTCATTGTTCATGTTTCTTGTCTGGATTGATCACCTAGATTAGATTCTTGTTAAGCTAAGGATAGAAGCGAACGCTCGCCTTACTTTAGAACATCGAATTGAACAATTAACCTTATAATTGCAGCGTGCCTTTCGTAGGAACCGGTTAGGGTTAATCCACTACAAGAGTAACTCATAAATCGTTAGTAATTGCACCAATTAAGTTAAGTCGTTCCGAGAGGCGACCGTACCCGGGCGGCTAATTAATCTTGGTAGTTAGAACGGATAGAGCGAACGTTCGCCGGTCTTAAACCTAAGGGTAAGGAGTTATGGTGGTGTCTTAGTAATTGATTGAATGAGAATCGAAATCTGCTGATCTGTTGATTGCCAATGCTCTGGGGAACGAAGGGGGATTCAAAGTCTAAGTTCGTCTATCATCCTTGTTTTCAACCCTAATTTCCAATATGCTTTAGTTTAATTTTTAAATTTCTCTGCATTTCGTAGAATTAGAAGTCGTGGAACTCACACCACGCACAAAGTGCTTGCATTCGAGTATTTTGCTAGTTTTTGGAGTAGTCAATCATAGAAGGCCCGTGGAATACGATCTACCCTAGCTTGTTAGCTATGTTAGTTTATTTGTGTGAATCGCCAACGACAGGTTCACCAAATTGGTGCCGTTGCCGGGAGCTTCTTTGATTGTTTGAAAGAAGAACTGGCAATTTATTCTTCTATTTTCCATCTTTCACCTTTCCATCCACTTCGATTTTACACTGGTTTTGTTTGTCTTTGTTATCTGTAGGTTTACAGGTGTATGCCTCACCGTCCTTGGACTCGCTCTCAAACCGAACAGGCTAAGAGTGCAGAGAGACCAGGCAGTTCTGCTCCACCTCTACGATCACAGATTTTGAAGAAAGGCAGATCCAATCCACCCGTCACTTCGATCAAGATCGAGGAACTGAAGGAGAGTTCCTCATCTCCGTCTCCACCGTCATCTTCATCTCCTTCATACACCGCATCACTTTCACCTCCTCCATCTCCTACCATGGACGATCAGTTACCACCACCACCACCAAATGGAGAACTACCACCACCACCACCACCACCTGCACAGAAGAGTCTAGCAGACTATAACAAGCCAAGCGCGACTAGCGTTCGATCTGCCATTGCCGTTCCGCGCATTGAAGGAGATCCTGACTATGAGATCAAGATTCCATTCTTAACCAAGATCTCTAGGGATCTACAATTTGAAGGCAGGCCCCTAGACAATCCGTGCACTCATCTTGCAGACTTCCTTGATCTCTGCAGCACTTTCAAGAACGGAAACCTCGACAAAAACACTCTTTGTCTGAGAGCTTTCCGTTCTCTCTAAAAGGCGCTGCTAAGAGGTGGCTTACTGGCAGACCACCTAGCTACTACACTAATTGGGATACTCTGGCTCAGGACTTCATTGAAGAATACTTCCCGCCAGCCAGAACAACTGCCATCAAGGACAGCATTGCCAGATTCTCCCAGAAAGAAGGAGAAAGCTTATATGATACTTGGAATCGATTCCAAGAACTTCTCTACAACTGTCCGCATCATGGATTCGAGCAGAGGCAGTTAGCTGAGATCTTTGCTCGAGGACTTCGAGAAGAATCTGCCAAGTGGGTCAATTCTCTAGCTGAAGGGGATTGCACTACACTTACACCTGAAGCTGCTCTTCTTCATTTCGCAAACTGTGCTTCCAAGTCAAGGAACTGGGAACGACAATCTGAAGGATCAAGGAGCAAGCTAGATCTCGAAGCTACTATCAAGGCAGAGGTAGAGAAGCATTTGAAGAAGTCAACCACACCAATCAAACCGCCGACAGCTTCTGTCTACGTTGCCGATTGCGAATGGTGTGGAGCTTGCGCACATAACGGAGGCCGTTGTCAGAATTTTGGTAAGGTAGAAGTCTGGTCTGCCGAAGAGGTAAATTTCATTCAACAAGGCTTCGTTAATAATCAGAATGGTTATGCTGGCTACCGCAACTACAGGCAGCAAGGGAACTATCAAGACAGACCTCCCTACAATAATGGCGCCAACCATAACCAGAACCAGAATAACCGCCCAGCTGGTCCAGCTCAGGATCAGAAACCTAACCATCCGCCGCATCGAAATCTGGGCAACTATGGAACTGCACCTGGCAACCACCAGAACCAATACCTGAATAACACCTATCCAGGTCAGCAACATCAGAGAGAACACAACGTTAGTGACCTGGACAGGAAGCTTAGCTAGATCATCACTAGACTCGATGATCACGGCAGTCAGTTCAAGGCTCAAGCTCTCCTTAATCAAGAACAGATAGCATCTGGACAAAGAATTGAGCAAGCCGTGAACAACATCTCAAGCATGCTGGCATCCGGTCGACCATTCGACCAACTTCCGAGCCAGACAGAGCCAAACCCGAGAAAGGAGCAAGCCAAGATGGTAACTGTTCAAGATCCTTCAAGCTCATCTTCTAATACTTCTTCTGATTTATGCAGGATGCCTGACACTCCTAAGGAGGATGATCCTCCTCTTACACCGTACGTCGTGAAGCCTCCTTTTCCTAGAGCATTGCTGCCAAATGCGAGGATCGAAACTGGTATGAAGGGGAACAAAGAAGGATATCCTGACATTCGTAACAAGAAGCCTACCTCTCCATATCCAGCTAAGTGTTCTGATCCTGGTTCTTTCACGCTACCTCTGGTTATTAATGATATTGAAATAGAGCGTAGTTTAGTGGATCTAGGCGCATCTGTCAATGTTATACCTATGAGCTTATTTGAAAAATTAAACCTAGGAGAACTTGAACCAACTACTATGCAACTCGTCTTTGCCGATAGATCACTTAAAACACCTAGAGGAGAAATAAAAGACGTTGTTACTAAATGTGGTCCGTTCACGTTCTTAGCTGACTATGTGATCATAGACACTAGTGAGGATGATTCTACCATTCTCATAGGACGACCTTTCATGGCTACTACTGGAATGAATATTAACGTTCCAAATGGTTCTTTGACTTTGAGAGTTGGTAAAGAAACTGTTACGTTACGCCTTAAAGACAGAATGAAATATAATCCGAAGAATGAAGAATGTCATTGCTTAGCTGTTGAAACCGTGGAGTTGACTCCGGTCAACTCCATCACTAATATCTCTTCTAGTGTGCCTAGATCTGTTGTTGTTACAGGTGTTGGACAGGTTATCAAGCAGAAACCGAAATCTATTCCTCCCAAGCCGTCAAAGAAGAAGGAACTACAAGCCTCTTCTAAACCACCGAGCACAAAACCGAGCAGGCCTCGAGGAAATAACAAGAAGACGAAGACTCAAATGGTCAGACGACCAAAAGCTCCGCCGTCTTCTTTCGAGCCAGCTACACCACCAATTCGTTCCGAGAAACTGGCGCCGGAACAAGTATGGAGGGAGAAGCCAAAAGCATCTCCTAAGGAAATACTGACGATCACCGATCCTGGTGATATCAAGCCGGAGATTAAAAAGATGAAGCGAAAGCTCTCATTCCGTCCACCATCTTCCTCGTAGAAGATGATCCCTTGACAGAGCTGTTCGGACCGTTCAAATTCATGGACCACCTTCCCGACGGACGTACCAAGCTTTTGCATGCGAACGGGAAGAAATTCATGCACACCGGAGAAGCCCCGAAGCTCTACTTTCTAAACTCCGATGCTAGCATTAAGGAGAATCTGAGTTGGGATGTCTCCTAATACCGTCCAGGTATCGTCCAGCTCAAGGACGTTAATAAAAGAGCGCTTCGTGGGTGGCAACCCACGGCTGGAGTCTGTTTTTGTTTTGTGTCAACCTTAGTGTTTTAGAGTCAGTTCGGGGGAGCCAAAAGTGCTAGTTTGTTTGTTTTCTTATTTTTCGTGTGTAGTCTGCGTGTCGTAGTGCTAGTCGCAAGTTGATTGAGGTCGTTCTAATTTTTGTGGATTTAACTGTGATTTTCTGAAATTTGCCGGATTTGCAAAAATACTTTCACCCGAGCAGTTCAAAATTTTCGGCGAAACACACCCCTATTTTCGGCGAAATCGCCTTTTCAATTTTCACTGAATTTCCCTGTTTCAAATTTTCGGCCGAAAAATTCAATGTGTTTTCGGCGAAATTATCTTTGAAAACCGGCAGTGCATTTGAACGTAAATTTTTGGCAAAAACTCCCTATTATTTTCGCCGAAAATCTCTTTGAAAATCACCCAAAATTCCACTTTAAAATCCGGTCTTATCCTCTCTCCCCACTTGCCATTTTCGAACCAAAAACGAAAACCCCCACGTACTGTTTTCGAAACCGCCGTCCACCATCCATTTAGAAATGCCGCCGCCGCCGTTTGCCACCGCCGCCACTGTCGCCGACCGCCGCCGCTCCCTTCCCCTTCCTTTTCCGATCATTTTGAGCCCTAGAACGTTCGAATCGGAGCTCTACAGCTCTAGTTCACCGAAACCCTTGTTTTTAGAGTTTTCACCGATTTCTCCCAAACCGTTCATTTTTAGCATCCATGGCTTCAAGGTAAGTTGTAGAACTTTTCATTACGAATATTTTGACATATTGATTGCTGAATTTCGTCGGGGTTGACTTTTGGTTGACTTTTCAGTTTGCCTTGATTTGCGTGCCAACTGATTTCGTGTGAACTAGGTTAGCTGAACTTGTTGAACTGTTCTAGCATGCTTAGGGAGTTTCGTGCTTAATTTTCATATCATTTGATCATGTGTTGCTATGCATACGATTGATTCTTTGTTATGTTGACTTGTGAGAAATGTCGGTTTGACCATGACATGTTTTTGATCATTTGGATGCCGTATGTGTTCATTCTCGTTCGGATTATCGTGTTTGCCATTTGAGATCATATTTTACCGTCGTTCTCCGCTTTGTGATAGTCTTGCCATGATTAGGGTTCATTATGCTATAGTGTTGACTTTTTGAATGTCGGTTTGACTCTTTGAACTCTGATTGTGCTTATCCAATTCTGGCTGTTCCTAAGCATGTATTCTACTGTCTATGGTTACCGGTTACTCTGCTTTGCTTACCCCCACTCGGTTTTCCTCATTTCTTTGTGAAATTGAGTTTTTCTACTAAGTGTGGGGTAGGGTTTTAAGTTTGACTGATCTGGTTTCATTCTGGTTTTAGGAACACCACTTATGAGCGCAGGACTAAGGCACGACTTGATGCCGCCTCGAGCTCCAGAGCCCTCGCTCCCGTCACACCCGCCGTTCAGGCCCCTCCTCCAGCATTACCTCACCGGGCTGGGTACCATCGCACTATCGCTCGTCTACCTGATTTCTACTTCGAGTGCTTCCAGAAGATCGAGCATGTTCGAGGAGCTAAGGTATGCCCTCTTTCCATGGAGTCCCTCAGTGAGCATGACGAGGACTACCACCGGAACGTGCATGACGCCCTAGCACCGGCCGGCCTCCTAGAGCTGACCACCATAGCTGCCGACTTCCCAGACATCGCCCTTCAGGAGTTCTGGGCGACCTTTGATCTGGATGAGCACAAGAGGAGGCAGGGCCAGAAGGTTGTTACCTTCTATCTGGGTGGAGTATACAGGATACTCACCTACGATGAGTTTGCTGCTCATCTAGGTATCCCCTACGAGCACTATCATGGCCATCACCTCGGCTGTGGCGACGATGATGACGAGGAGGCGTTCCATGCACTCTGGAGCCACATGACTGGAGTGCCTGGTGATCGCCTAGGGGAGCATAACTCAGTTAAGTCGCTCTCTCATCCTCTCTTTAAATTTATTCATATGGTTTGGCGTAGATCGCTTTTATATGATCCGGACAAGGATCGCCACCATATCCTCAAGGAGGAGCTTATGCTTCTCCGAGCCATCCGAGAGAGCTACCCTCTTCACCCCGGATGGGTGCTTGCTCGCATCTTCCGCCAGAAGACCAAGAGGCGGATGCCACCTCGTGCACTCCTGGGAGGTAACTTCATAGGCCAGCTCATCATCTCCTTCGGCATCAGCCATGAATATGGCCCGCACATACCCCGACACCAAGTTAGGACCGTTCGAGGAGACTTAGCGGTCGAATATGACCTTGAGCTGGACCTCAGTCCCCAGGTGGCAGCAGATCCTCCCCTCCAGCATGTAGCCGAGTCGGAGGAAGAGGATGATACTGAGCAGCAGCAGCCCCAGCCGCAGCCAGAATTCCATGACTATATACCCTCGCCACATCATCAGGCAGGGTATGCACACCAGTCACCGCCGCACATTCCAGATCCATACTAGGCGCCTCACCGTCAGCACCGACCGCACCCCGCGAACATTGGTGAGCTGTATGAGCGACTGCAGGAGTGGCACATCACCGATAATGCCACTCAAGATGCGAGATGGACTATTATGCAGCAGCATATGCGCCGCGCCGACAGGCGGTATGAGGCACAGCTGGCGTGGCAACGTCAGCTCGGCGAGCACCTCCACTTTCCACCCCCCGACACCCCTGACCAGCCATGATCAAGTGGTGTCCTTTTCCTTGTCCTTTATTTTTATTTATTCTTTTCGGATTTTGATCCACCTTTTTTCTGTGTGGATCCGGGACACTTGTCCCGGTTTCCTTTTTATGTTTTATTTATTTTTGTTTTGTAGGCAGTAGGGAGATTCCCTTTGCTTCGCTTTGGTAGATCGCCTCCGCTTCGAGGACCCGTGCTCATCCCCTACACCAATCATCTCGGTCCAGGTTCTTCTACTTCACTCTGAACTCTAATTCTAGTCTTGTGAGGACACAGTCTGATTTAAGTGTGGGGTAGGATGCTAGAGAACCTTGCATGAACTTGATTGCCCTTGATTGTGTTTTATGTGTGCCTCGTGATTCCATTCCAGTCTCTCTAGCATTAGAATGGCTCAGTTCTTGATTTTTGATGTTAAGTTGTTGTTCAAACCTTCATAATGATGCTTAGACTGCTTAACCTAGAACTTGAGAACCAACTTGTATACTTTGATGCTAAATTGCCTGGTCGGAACAGAATTTTTAAAATCACACTTGTAGTTTGTAGCCTTGATTGCATGAAAATGACCGAATCCGACTAGCAAACCAACTGTGAGCTTTTGATCCATTGCACATAACTTGCAATTTTAATTCTTTCTGAGTGGTTTTCTGTTTGCTTGAATGAGTTACAATTTGCATGAGACCTACTCGAGACCACACGATGACACGAGTTCTAGAAGGATAGGGGCACCTAGATTCAGCTACTTAGCCAGATAGCCTACCAAACGATAAAATCCATTAGGTTTAGACCCTTGAGCTTGGCCTGTTCTTTCGGTTCGATAATACATTACAGCCATTTTCTATTTCTTTCATTCCCCGTTGATCCCCTGTGGTTGTAGTTCTAGATTGACCTACTGGAAGTCGGTTTGTGGTAACTTGCCTATAGCCATTAAACAGGTGGTCTTAGCTATTATGTCCAGACATGTAAACCCCTCTAGCAACTAAAAGAAAGAATCAGCACAAAAAGAAAAAAAATAGAAAAGAAAGAAAATTTTGAGAAAAAAAAGAATGAAGAAAAGAAAAATCAGAAAAAGCATAAAAGTTTCAAAGTTTCTAGTTCAGTAAAACGTTCTTCTCCCTACAAATGGAAGAACGAAGTCAAAAGAAAAGTTGAAAAGGAAAGAAAAAAATCGTCTAAAGAAAAAGAAAGGTGCTAGGTTGCTTGAGGGTATCATAGGACGAGCATTCATTATTCCACCCGTGTCTGGTTAGACGGTAGGAAGCCATAGATTAGATTCGAGGGAAGTTAGTCGAAAGCTACACCGCACAAAGCCATCATCATACATTCCCATCATCCATCGCATCATAAACCCAAGTAGTGTAGAATTCATTACGGTCCTAGCAGGGAAGTCCTTCTTCACTAGATACTCGTGTTGCAAACCTATGACAGAATTCAGTAACAAAAAATGATCGAGAGCAGAAACACGTCCTTAAACACAGAGAGCGAGAGTTCCCCATTTTACTAAATAATTCCTGTGTAAGGAGTCTGGTTGGTTAGGTCAAATTCTTGCATAATTGGTTGCTAATTACTTGTTGTGTGCAGTTTACTAGTGAGACCAGGTTGTTTGGCTGATCTGTATACATGTCAGGTTTCTTGTTCTAGGAATTAGCTATCTAATGATTCATTGTGTTTGATTGAGCTCCAATTTAATCGATCTTATCATTTATGAACATGAGCGTTTCTATTCAGTTTGCTTGAGGACAAGCAAAAGCTTAAGTGTGGGGTATTTGATGACACTCGATTTGACGTGATTATCAGCCTCATTTAAGCGACATTTCTTTGCTTAAGACATGGTTTTTAGGGTAGAATAACGAATATTCAATCGATTGCCCTATCTCGTGCCATTTGTGTTACCAAGGCCCGTTTCGGGTCTATTTGATGGTTTTCTAGTGTTTTTATGTTAGCACAGGTTTTTGCCGTCAAATAAAGTAGCCAAGGTCATGTCTAAGGCGTTGGAACCTCGAGGGATTGCACCGGAATCAATCAAAGGAGCCAATGAAGTTCAGAAAATTCCTGCCAGTTTACAAGTGAATTTTCGCCGAAAATACCCTAGGATTTTCGGCGAAAAGATCAGCACAAATCAATGATGTCCGGCTGAAGGAGTTTTCGGCGAAACCGTTGAGTTTTCAAACCGAAACGAAAATCACAGGAGAATTCAACCGAAGGGCCATCCATTTACACTAGGATTTTCGGTGAAAACACCTTCTTATTTTCGGCAAAAATATCAGGCAAATCCGGCCAATCTAGGGTTAAGTATAAATACTTAACCGGCGGCCCACAACAGAAGATACATCATAATATACTTTTCGTAATCAGAATTCGAAGAATTCTCTGAAGTTCTGGAGCGAAGAGTTAGAGTTCGAAGAGCCGGAAAGAGATCGTGACGCCATCCCTTCCACCTCGGAGAATCGGAGCTAGGAGTGTAGTTTACTGAAGATCGAAGTCAGTCAGAGTCGTCTAAATTAGGTTTTTCAGATTCTTTTCTGTTCTTCCTCTGGATGATGAACTGTTTCTTTGTTTTTGATTCTTTTGTGATAAACATGAGTAGCTAAACTCGTTAGAGCTTAGACTAGATGAACCCTAAGTGACCCAGGGCTTTAAAGCGGTCACGGATCGGCGGTGATTAGATTCGAAATTCAATCAATTTCTCTTTCATGTTTGATTTGTTCTTCATTGTTCATGTTTCTTGTCTTGATTGATCACCTAGATTAGATTCTTGTTAAGCTAAGGATAGAAGCGAACGCTCGCCTTACTTTAGAACATCGAATTGAACAATTAACCTTATAATTGGAGCGTGCCTTTCGTAGGAACCGGTTAGGGTTAATCCACTGCAAGAGTAACTCATAAATCGTTAGTAATTGCACCAATTAAGTTAAGTCGTTGCGAGAGGCGACCGTACCCGGGTGGCTAATTAATCTTGGTAGTTAGAACGGATAGAGCGAACGTTCGCCGGTCTTAAACCTAAGGGTAAGGAGTTATGGTGGTGTCTTAGTAATTGATTGAACGAGAATCGAAATCCGCTGATCTGTTGATTGCCAATGCTCTGGGGAACGAAGGGGGATTCAAAGTCTAAGTTCGTCTGTCATCCTTGTTTTCAACCCTAATTTCCAATTTGCTTTAGTTTAATTTTTAAATTTCTTTGCATTTCGTAGAATTAGAAGTCGTGGAACTCACACCACGCACAAAGTGCTTGCATTCGAGTATTTTGCTAGTTTTTGGAGTAGTCAATCATAGAACGCCCGTGGAATACGATCTACCCTAGCTTGTTAGCTTTATTAGTTTATTTGTGTGAATTGCCAACGACAGGTTCACCATAAAGCTATCTGGGAGGTCACCAGTTCTATAAGGACTTGGATTTGGAAGAAGCTTTTAAAGCTGAGGCAAAAGGCTGGCCCTTGGATAACTGTCTCGAATGATGGCTGTGAGTGGGATGGTGGCCCTATGGAGAAGTATTCAGTGAAGAGGGTCTGGGAAAGATTACGAAATCAGCATCCTCCGGTCAGCTGGTCGCATCTGCTTTGGAAGAGAGACCTGATTTTGAAATACAGCTTTATCACCTGGCTTGCTATCCTCAGGAGGTTAACAACGAAAGAGAAGCTGGTTAGACGGGGGAAAATCCAATTTGCATATTGTGTGCTTTGTGACCTAAAGGAGCCTGAAACTATTGACCATCTGTTGATACACTGCAATTTTATAAAGTTTCTGTATGACACAGTCTTGAGGAGATATATTGGAGGCAAAAGAGGCGTGACCTGGGATCAGGAAGTGGGGAGGGTAGCTATGAAGCTTAAGGGAGATAGCTCTCTGAAGTGAATTGGCAGGATTCTATGGTGTTCAATGTTAAGCAGTGTTTGGAGAGAAAGATGCAAAAGAGTTTACACAGATAGAAGAATAAGTAGAGAGCAAATCTGTACAAATATTGATCATGATTTACTCTCTATTAGTGTGCAGAAAGAAAACATAGCAAAAGACCTTAAGCTGTTAGGCATTATACCCCGTGTATAGCTGGGGAGTTTTTTCTAAGTTGTAGCTGTTGTATAGCTTGACAGGCCTAGTATAGAGATTTGTCTTTTTGTAAATCTCTTGTCTTCCTTTCCCTTGGTTTAGGGATAAGGTTCATTTCGAATGAATGAAATCTGATTCATTGAAAAAAAAGAGTGGTAAGGGTAGGTCAAGGGGTATCTAGGGGCTTATTACACTAGTTCATGGCAAGAAAACCGGGTAATTAAAGTAAAGAAGCAACCTTAATGGCATTCAATCAATCTTAGGAAAGTCAACAAACACGATTTAAGGTCCCTAATGTGCCCAACAAACCACGCGGGAGGTAAGACGCTCGATCTTTTGACCTAATCAAGTCAAACCAAACACGCACATCAAGTGTTCGACAAAATGCCCGAGTGAAGTTAAGAAGGCTTTGTTCTCTATGCCTGGTGATAAATCACCAGGCCCTGATGGCTTTAGTGTGCAGTTTTAGAAAGACTGTTGGGAGATGGTAAAGGATGATGTTATAGAAGCTGTCCTGACTTTCTTTAGCACAGGGAAACTGCCTAAATTTGTGAACTCGGCTTATCTGGCATTGATTCCAAAGAAGGTTAATGTGCCAGAGATGAAAGACTATCGACCGATTTCGAGTTGTAATGCTGTTTACAAAATCATATCAAAAGTGATTGCGAATTGTGTCAACAATGTTCTCCTAAGTATAATTGGTAATTCCTAGTCGGCTTTTGGTCAAAGGGAGGAAGATTGGTGAGAATATACTCCTTGCTACTGAGTTACTAAGAACATATAGCAAAGCGAATGTTTCTACAAGATGTGCTATAAAGGTGGATCTGATGAAAGCATTCGACTCAGTTGAGTGGAGTTTCATTCTAAGGGTGTAGGGAGCTATGCACTTTCCACCATGCTTTATCCATTGAATTAAGGTATGTCTCTTGAATCTTGCAAGCTTTCTGTTAGCTTGAATGGAAAGTTATGTGGTAATTTCCATTCTAGGAGAGGGTTTAGGCAAGGGGATCATTTATCCCCCCTACCTATTCGTCATTTCCATGGAGATTTTGGCTTGTTTGATGGAAAAGGTAGTGGATGGTGGAAGGTTCTTCTTCCATCCACAGTGTAAGTAAACAAAATTGACACATCTTAGCTTCGCGGATGATCTAATAATTTTCACTAAAGCAAGTGATGAAGGGGTAAGGAAAGTAACAGGTGTTCTAAGAGAGTTCCAAGCTATGTCAGGCCTTAGGTTTAATCCGCATAAAAGTGAATTATATTTGGCTGGAATTGATGATGGATTAGCAGATGCAATAGTGCAGAATTCAGGGTTTAAGAAAGGGAGCCTTCCCTTTAAATACCTTGGAGTGCCAATGAGTTCCAAGAAGTTGAAAAGGGATTACTGTAAAGTTCTAAATGACAAAATAGCAAGCCGTATAAAAGATTGGAAAGCTAAATGCCTTTCGTATATGGGTAAATTGCAATTGATACAGTCGGTTATATGTGGCATCCTACAATATTGGATGAGTGTGTTTTTGCTACCTAAGTACATTCTTAAGGAGATTGAGCGGCTTTGCAATCGGTTTCTTTGGGGGACATCAGATGGAGGTAGAAGCAAGATTGCTTGGGGAGGCTTAGCGTTGCCAAAGTCTGAAGGGGGTGTAGGCCTAAAGGATTTTTATTCCTGGAATGTGGCTAATACTACACATTTGGAACCTTTTTGCTTGAAGTGGCTCACTTTGGGTGGCTTGGGCATACAAGTACATGAATAAGAACAGATCCATCTAGGACATTTATGCTGCAAGTGGCTCGTGGAATTGGAAGAGGATTCTGAAAATGAGACGTATTGTTCATCCATTCCTTGAAGTGAGGCAGTGTGGTGAGGTGTTTTGGGATGATGAAGTAATGCAGAAATTTAGTCTTGCTCGGGTATGGGAGACAATTAGGCCAAAAGCTTCTCAGGTGCAATGGTACGATGCTATTTGGAGGGGAGTTACAATCCCAAGCAACAATTTTGTTTCTTGGATCCATTTGAAAGATAGGGCGATGTGGAGAACAAAAATGATCAGCTGGGGACTTCCGGTTGATGTGTCATGCGTCTTGTATGACTTGGGAGTGGACAGCAGTGTGCATGTGTTTTGGAATTGCAGGTTTTCAAGCAGCATCTTATGTTTGGTTAAGGAGTTTGAAAGAATGACAGATTGGGTGGAGGCTCTAAAAAGGGTGTATAGGATTGCAGGGAACTCAGGGAGAGAGTTGATGTTGAGATGCTTCTGGTGTGCAGTGGTGAGTGCTGTGTGAAGAGAGAGATGTTCAGGAATTCATACAGGATATCAGAGAACGGCTGAGAGCTTGTTGGACAGAATTTTTTCAGATGTTCGAAGTGTAGCAACGGGAAGAGTGGCAGATAGAGTTATAGACAATTTTGTATAGGTTTTATTCTTGGTATTCCCCAGTTTTTGTGTAATAGACATAGAAATCTGCTTAGGTGAATCGGACACCTCTTTAGAGGGGGGATGAGAATCCGATTGATGTTTTCTAAGGTCTGGGGGGTTTATACTTAGTTCATGCTTGTAGAACTCAAATGTTTTTTTGATGCAATGAAACCAATTATTCATGAAAAAAAATGCCCGAGTGAAAAATCACCTGTCAAGGACCCAAAACACGCCCATCTTTTGATTGCCACGCGTAGTTGACCTATCAAGCACTTAAACCAAAGATCCTAACATACACCTAGGCATTTAAGGATCCAATCAACCAACAACAAGGGTCAAAGTTGAGCTTAATCTCACAATCCACTCCATCAACCAACAAGTTGGTCGATCTTAGGTAAAAGCACAAGATATCATAAGAAAGACATCAAACCAACAACTAAACACTAATTATACAAAGGAAATCTAAAGAACTAAGCATTACCCCTAAGGTTTCTTCAACCCAACCCTAGGGGTTTTGATGCGAACCGCTGCAACCGTGGGCAGACGACCCTAACCTCCGCAAGTTGACGATCGTGCAACGAGGTAGAAAACCGTCGGAACCGGGATAGAAGAGGACTTTGACCCGCTAGCTATATAACAGCTAGGAACTAGAAGTATCAAGTCGATGACGCCACGCCAAGAGATGGATGCTCTTGATGATAAGTCGATCCTTCAGTATCGCAACATGCAGATACAATAAGGGGTTTCAAGAACAAAGTTCTATCAAAAAAGGGGGTTTATTTCAAAGGGTTCATGAATACAAAAGGGTGGCCAGCGGCCTCCTTATATAGGTGAGGGAACAAGCTCTCCTCCCTAAAGACTACTTCCTAAATAATAATAAAATAAAGAAATAATAAAAGGGTCCTAATTAGAATTCTAAAGAGGACTTTAACTAATCCTAATCTAGACTAAAAAGTGGGAAAATTCGGATTCCAATCCTATAAGGGAAAAGAATCCTACCTAAACTATAACTCCTAAAAAGGAGGTTGGAAAATCCTGAAATACAGCAGAACGGGTTCTGGGAGAAATTGCCAAATAAATACCAAATAAAATAGGAAACATAAGCCCTTTCGCAGATCACTAGTAGACGTCATGGGTGATGACACTCGAATTGATGATAAAACCGGGTTTACCAAGGTCGTATTCCTCGGGGTTCTCTCAATGGCCTCTACTCACATTCCTCGTAGACGGTCTATTCATTTGAAAGGAGTTTTGATTTGAAATAGACACTAAAAACATTAAAGGAAACTAAAAGGAAGAAAGACAAATAAAGTGGTGCAAATCAAAGACAAAGAGGTTCTCTTGGTGGGTAGTTTCATCATGCTCAAGATGACTAATTGAACAAACAAGCCAATTAAGATCGAGTTTGCATTCGGATGACCATGCATTTCACTTTTTTAGACTCGATGCACTCTCGTAGCACCTAATCCCTATCCCAATACCACTCAATTTAGGCTCTCGCTCTCAAACTAAGTGAAAATAGGATGCATTCTAAGTGTTTGATGAAATGCCAAGACACAAGACCCTCTCTTAAGACTCTATGACCACAAGGCTAGGCACAACACTCTCATATCAATGCCCTAACACTAAGAGATTCACCCAAAAAGCCCTTTCAAACTCAATTGAATGAAATTCCACATGCACACCAAGTGTTCGATAAAATGCCCAAGAGAGAAATCAAGTGAAAATGGTTGAAATAAGATGATCTAATCTCTTAGAACACACTCACTTCAATCCCTAGACCTACAATCTATGCAATCCAAGCACTCTCATGCATCAAATTACAATGAATGGACCAAATCAAGCAAACATGGCATAAAATGGCATTAAGAACAAGTCTAGGAATCATCCTCATACAACCAAGATCAATCATGGCAAGTTCTATACAATTATCCCTCTATCATAGCACAACTATTCTACCCATCCAAGATGAACCCTAGAAAATCAGCCACACATGGCCAAGGGAGTAAAGAGAGAAGAAGGAAGAATGGTCACCAAGAACACCATGGATGAATCCTTGAGATGATCTTCACTTCTCCACTTGTAGGCACTTCTCCCAAGGTTTGTTGGCTTCAATCCTAGCTCCAATAGCTTCAAATTGCTCCAAAAACGTGCTCTAGGGTTTGAGGGTTCGTGGAAATGTGTTTGGGGTTCAAGAGATATTAATTAATTTTTCAAAATGGCCAAAATCAAGAGTATTTATAGTGAGGGGACAGTGCACGGCGTGCACCCCTGCACGGCGTGCATAGTGCACGGCGTGCACCCCTGCACGGCGTGCACATCTGCACGGCGTGCACCCCCTGCACTCTGCAGAAGATCCGATCTTGCAAGGCTCACATCTCCCTCGTCCGGCCTCCAAATGACCTCCCGTTTGCTCCTATGCGCTCCTTGTTATCCGTACTTTGAAGCCAGAACCTGAAAATGCACAAAGCAGCTCCAATAGCCCACGAATTTTGGCTCCAAAGTGGCAACCGGACAACAAAATGACACTTAGCACAAAATCTCAAATAAACGCATAAAAGTCATGTCATTTCACGAATAAACACGGGCATATCATAGGTCATTCATAAGCTTAAAATGCATTAATTAAAGTCACATCAAATTCCCCTACGACTAAGCTTTGCTTGTCCTCAAGCAAATGAATCAGAAAACATTCAAGTTCACAAATGACAAGTTCGGTCCATTGAGATTCAAGCAATCACAATTTAGCTTAAACTGTTCCACGAACAAACTAAACCTACACATGCAAGAACATCAACCAAACAAGTCTAAACCTCACCAATTCCTGCACACTTCAAGTAGTGGTTGATTGGGACACAGCAAAACCGACCACGACAACACCAACTCTAATCAAAAGGACTTGAAATCGGAACATGGATCGTGAGTCGTGAATGTGGCTATCGACTCGACTTCATCCGCTTCTAGATCCGCACTTTACAACTCTGGCTAGGATCAAGGGCTACAGTTGAGAACTCTTTTTCTTTCTTTTCTTTTCTCTCTTTTTTTTTCTTACTGCATACTAGTGCTCGATTCAACACTTCACTTAGGTGTTGAACCTGCCTAGCTCACAGCCTTTGCCCTTTTGCTTAGTGCTCAACCCGACACTTCACTTAGGTGCCGAGCTTGCCTAGCTTTTCTTTTGAGCATTTTTTATTATTATTATTATTATTATTTTTTTTTTTCACAACTTAGCCACTTGATCCTTAGCCCCTTAACAACTTCCGTACAAGATTTCGAATTGGATTCCGACTAGTCTCAAGCCACAATCACGAAAGATCAAAAAGAGAATGAAAAACATGGAAGAGGGGAAGAAATTCTGATTGCCTTCATCATCCTAGACCGGTGTTATCGAGTGGTATAAAAACACGTATCCAACCAATCAACCAACATACAAGAGTGATAAGATCTCAGTTCTGGCCCAGACTCATTTGATATTAGTGCTAACATGCTGGTTATAGGTTCTAAGTGGAACAATCTAAACATCATTGTGAAGGCTTGAAGTCAATTAAACACTAAACGACGTCAAGAACCGAACGATTCTACAATAGAGGAATTCGACATTCAATTAAGATCATGCAACACATCAGATCATAGCTTTAGACTTCTACCGACAAATAATCACACCAAAACTCAAACTCCCCTACGACTAACATGCGCATTGTCCTCAATGATCAAGAGAGAGAGAGGATAAGGTGGAACGAATATACCGCGCGGTGAAGAAGAGAAGCCGGAGATGGAATCCCGGGTCAAGTAACCTGCTCAGGACGAGGACCTGAATCAGGGGTACCTGTATAAAACAAGGGAGGGCACACCGCTCAAACACAACCCATAGTTGACAAGATGAGAGTACGGATGAGATGCGTGATCCAACAACACGACAAGTTCAATGCCAGAAATGAAAAGAGACAATAAGAAGTCAAAACACAACAAAACATGCAGTCATAAACAGAAATAAAAGAAAGGAAAAATCCAAAATCCTGAGAAGTGGTGAGTGATCCTGCAGCTCTCAGTGAGGGTGCTTAGGAACTCCTTTGTAGGCCACTCATACGCCCTCTCGTCAACCTCCAAGAGCGGCCAAATACCGGCTCCATCAGCAAAAGTCTTCAAAGCATCCAACCAACCATCACGACTCTGCAACCCCTCAAAATCAAATCTACCCTGCCTCGCCACGGCCATCTCGCCATAACCTGATAGCGACTGTAAGCCCGATCTCTGGGGTCGAAGTCGAAGATCCTCTGAACCACTGATTCAGGAGGGTCGACGCCACGAGGAGCTGGAGGCGGCGAAGGCGACCGTGGTGGAGGAACAGAAGACTGCCCAGTCTGTCCCTTCCGCTTCTTGGAAGCTGGTGTCTTGGATCGCTTAGGGGCGGAGGATGAAGAAGCTGATTTACCCTTGGGAGGCATCCTGGTTCGAAATCAACTGAAGAGGCTGGGCAGTCGGCGGCGGCGGCTGGGAAGGGGTGGCGGCGGGCGGCTGGGCACTACTGGCGGCGGGCGGCTGGAAGCTGGCGGCGGCGGCGGGGTAAGGAGAGTGGCGGCGGCTGTTGGGCGGACAGATGGGATGGCGGGCGGGCGACTGGCGGCTGGGCAGGAGCGGCGGCGGGCGGGTGAGCTGGAGCGCGCTGGTCGGGGTCGGAAAGGGGCTGGGCAGATGGCGGCGGCGGTGTGGTGATCGGGCGGTCGGAGCTGGGGCAGGGCAGGGGCTGGTCGTGGTCGGCGGCGGGGCAGGGCCGGTTGAGTGGAGTCGGCGGAGGGCAGGCGTGGTCGGGCGGTCGATTGGAGGTGGCGGGCGGCTGCTGGGCGGGTGTGGCGGCGGCGGCGGGGTGGTCGGCGGCTGGGATTGAGAAGGAGAGAGTGAGAGGGTGGGGGTCGGGGGTCGAGGAAAGGATAAGGGGGTGGGTTGGGTGAACCAAAACCAAACCGAGCCAATGACTCAAACCAGAAAATCAAGTATCAACCGAGCCAACCACTAACCAAACCGAAAAAATAAGGGTGAAAATCAGGGTGCACGGCGTGCAAGGGTGCACGGCGTGCCGGGTGCACGGCGTGCATGGGTGCACGGCGTGCACCCCGGAGCTGAAAATTTTTGTTGAAGCTCTGGACAGCCCGTGCACCAAACCGTGCACGGTGCACGGCGTGCATCATGCACGGCGTGCACCCCCTCAGCACAAAATCAAATTTTTCACTTCGACGAAAAAATGACCAAAACACCGCCAAATCAACTCAAAACGGACCCCGAACTTCAGAATTTCAACGCCGACGAGACCACAAAGGACACCACAACAACTCAAGGACCTTGAACACCACAAAAACACACAATCATGCAATCAAATCAAGAAGAAAAGACATGAAAAACACTCGGGTTGCCTCCCGAGAAGCGCTTTTTTAACGTCTTAAGCTCGACGAAGCACACGGACCAGCTAAGTAAAACCATCCCAACTCATTACCTCTTTGAAATCGAAGTCATTACCTTGGCATGGCACACGGAACTTGAATTGAACCTTACCGACTTCGGGAGGTGTGAGCTCGGATTTCCCGGATGATGAAATGTGAGCAATGGAGAAGGGGCCAAACCACTTGGAGTGAATTCTCTCATCGGGTGGCTTCTTAGTCTTGCTAGTCTCACCCATCGGTGCGGCTTCCTTGCCCTTCTCGGGTGGCTTCTCCACACCTTTCTTCTTAGCCTTAGGTGGAGTCTTCTTTACTTCATCCTTTTTCTCCTGCGCATCACTAAGAGCAAACAACTCCGCAAGACTATGACGGACAAGGTTAGTGCTATTAGTATCCGAAGTAAGCTCATGCGGATTCTTAGGATCATGATGACTAGCATAAGAC
Source organism: Linum lewisii (assembly GCA_034768395.1). Lineage (NCBI taxonomy): Eukaryota > Viridiplantae > Streptophyta > Magnoliopsida > Malpighiales > Linaceae > Linum > Linum lewisii. The sequence goes on from CM068296.1 coordinate 57,979,869, forward strand.
AAAGTAAACTCCATGCCATTTGAACGGTCAAAGATCATGCATTCATTATCAACCCTAAGTGTAAGTTTACCACCGTAGACATCAATCAAAGCATGAGAGGTTGCTAAGAAAGGTCGTCCTAAAATCAAAGGCACATCGGTACCACCCATAGCATCTAGAATAACAAAATCCACAAGGAATTCAAAAGCACCAACCTTAACCAACACATCTTCGACAATACCACGAGGGGATGTCACAGATTTATCCGCTAATTGAACATTCATTTGAGTTGGTTTTAGTTTCCCTAGGCCTAACTTCTTAAACATGCAATATGGCATAACATTGATACTAGCACCCAAATCGGCTAAGCCTCTACTTATTGCATGTTCACCAATAGTGCAAGGAATAGTAAAGCTACCTGGATCCTTAAGCTTTTCCGGTGGCCTCTTAGAGAGAATGGCGGAGCATTGTTCTTTGAGCTTTGCCGAAGTCACATCCGTAAGCTTGCGTTTGTTGGTGAAGATCTCTTTCATGAACTTCGCATATTGAGGCATCTTTGTAATCGCTTCTCCAAAAGGCATTGTGAATTGCACCTTGTCAAGAATCTCAACAAACCTCTTGAAATCTTTTTCCATGGAATCCGCCTTCAAGCGAGAAGGATAAGGTGGTTTAGGCTTGTACGGAGGCACAACCGGTGCGGGAGGAGAGACCGGAGTGGCACTCGTCGTAGCCTCTTGAGAACCAACCGTATTGGTCATCTTAGAAGCTTCTTTAGCCTTGGCTCTTCTATCTTTAACCTCAATCTTATCCGTGTCATCATCGGAAACCACGTCTTCAACTATAACCAAATCATCATCTTGAGCACTTACCACCTTAGGTATGGCATCTTGTACTTGCTTACCACTCCTCAAAGTTACCATCATAAGCTCCTCGGGACCCTTGGGATTGACCTCGGTGTTGGCGGGTAAACTACCTTTAGGTCGCTCCGAGAGTGCCTTAGAAATATGTCCTAATTGGTTCTCCAAATTGGCAATTGAAGCTTGTTGATTCTTGATGAGTTGGATCATTGCCGCATTGGTGTCTTCTTGAGAGATCGAAGAACCACCCTCCTTATTTTGAGGAGGCTTGTTGAACCCGGGTGGTCCTTCACCTCTATGGTTGTACATTCCCGGTGGGGTAGGACCTTGGAAACCTTGACTTGGATGTCCACTTTGATTCCATTGATTTCCCCCTTGGTGCCCTTGACCTTGGGGTCCTCCTTGAGTCCCTTGGCTCCCTTGGTTTAGGTTACTTCCTTGAGACCATTGGTTGCCTTGATAACCCCTATAACCTTGATAACCTCCTTGATTTCCTTGGTTGTAGCCCTTGCTATAACCACTACCTTGACTCCCTTGGCCTTGGTAACCTTGGTTAGTCTTGTTGTACCAAGGTCGGTTATAGTTACCTTGGGGGCTGAAATTACCATGGAAACCTTGACCTTGTGCGAAGCTTACCTCCTCAAGGTCGCCTTGGCCAAGTTCAGGAATGGTGGAAGGACAAGCACTAACATCGTGGCCTTGACCTCCACAACCTTCACAACAAAATACTGAAGCAACCGGTGGATTACCCACTTTAGATGGCTTAGAAGGAGGCATACTAAGATTACTTACTTGTGAAGCCATAGCATCAATCTTGGACATAAGGAGAGCAATCATGGGATCATCTTCATCTCGGTGCCCCGGTAACTTATGCTTCTTCCCATAGGTGGATGAATCCTTTGGTGCAGCAACACTTACGGACCGAGAGTCATAGTGCGTGTCACTTCCATACTTAGACTTAGGAGGTTGTTGTCGAGACCAACTCCTTGTCTTGTTGGCCATCTCCGCGAAGAGTTCTAGAGCATCTTCGGGAGTGAGCATCCTTAAGTCACTTCCGGCGGCTTGGTTGATCATCCTTGTATTCTCAAAATCAAGGGACCTAGCAAAGATGTCCGCCAAGCTCCATTCGGCGAAGTTGTGATGAGGGCAAGACCGAAGAATGGCTTGGAACCTATTCCAAGTCTCATGGAAGAGCTCTCCCTTGTGTTGTATGAAGTGGTTGATACGGTCTCGGATTGCATCCGTCATATAGGGAGGAAAGAATTCTTCAAGGAAAGCTTCGGCTAGGCCCTCCCATGTGGTGAATGTTCTACTAGGTTGGTTCTCCAACCAAGACTTGGCTCGACCTTTGAGTGAGAAGGGGAAGAGTCGGAGTCGTATGCAATCCGGGTGAACTTGGTCATTCTTAACCGTGTCGCATATCTCCAAGAAGTCCTTGAGATGCCTAGATGGACATTCACCATCAATGCCATTGAACACCACTCCATTTTGAACCATTTGGATCATATTAGGCTTGAGCTCAAAGTTCCTAGCATTGACGGGTCTTCGAACAATGCTAGAGGCTGCCCCTTCAAGAGTAGGACGAGCATAATCCGCCAAGGTACGTCTTGCACCCCTTTGTGAGCGATCATCATCATTAGTGTGGTGTGAATGAACCGATTGGTCATCGTCATCCCCATGTTGAGACATAGTGTGGTGTGAGATGCGATCAACTTCTTCTTCTTCAACTATAGGAGGTGAGGAAGTGGTAGGTGACTTGAGCACTTGTTCTAGTCCTTGGATTCGTGCTTGAAGACGAGCTGAACGCCTCATGCACTAACCCAAAATCTCCTACAAACAAGCACAACAAACACACCCGAGTAATACGACAATGTGGAATAACAAAACCAAACAACAAGTAAAAGGAAGCAAAAACTAAATTGGAAGGAAGTGAATAGATCGGTCCACTACTAAGTGCTTTCAAAGGATTGAGAAAAACTCCCCGGCAACGGCGCCAAAAACTTGATAAAATTGGGTTTACCAAGGTCGTATTCCTCGGGGTTCTCTCAATGGCCTCTACTCACATTCCTCGTAGACTGTCTATTCATTTGAAAGGAGTTTTGATTTGAAATAGACACTAAAAACATTAAAGGAAACTAAAAGGAAGAAAGACAAATAAAGTGGTGCAAATCAAAGACAAAGAGGTTCTCTTGGTGGGTAGTTTCATCATGCTCAAGATGACTAATTGAACAAACAAGCCAATTAAGATCGAGTTTGCATTCGGATGACCATGCATTTCACTTTTTTAGACTCGATGCACTCTCGTAGCACCTAATCCCTATCCCAATACCACTCAATTTAGGCTCTCGCTCTCAAACTAAGTGAAAATAGGATGCATTCTAAGTGTTTGATGAAATGCCAAGACACAAGACCCTCTCTTAAGACTCTATGACCACAAGGCTAGGCACAACACTCTCATATCAATGCCCTAACACTAAGAGATTCACCCAAAAAGCCCTTTCAAACTCAATTGAATGAAATTCCACATGCACACCAAGTGTTCGATAAAATGCCCAAGAGAGAAATCAAGTGAAAATGGTTGAAATAAGATGATCTAATCTCTTAGAACACACTCACTTCAATCCCTAGACCTACAATCTATGCAATCCAAGCACTCTCATGCATCAAATTACAATGAATGGACCAAATCAAGCAAACATGGCATAAAATGGCATTAAGAACAAGTCTAGGAATCATCCTCATACAACCAAGATCAATCATGGCAAGTTCTATACAATTATCCCTCTATCATAGCACAACTATTCTACCCATCCAAGATGAACCCTAGAAAATCAGCCACACATGGCCAAGGGAGTAAAGAGAGAAGAAGGAAGAATGGTCACCAAGAACACCATGGATGAATCCTTGAGATGATCTTCACTTCTCCACTTGTAGGCACTTCTCCCAAGGTTTGTTGGCTTCAATCCTAGCTCCAATAGCTTCAAATTGCTCCAAAAACGTGCTCTAGGGTTTGAGGGTTCGTGGAAATGTGTTTGGGGTTCAAGAGATATTAATTAATTTTTCAAAATGGCCAAAATCAAGAGTATTTATAGTGCAGGGGACAGTGCACGGCGTGCACCCCTGCACGGCGTGCATAGTGCACGGCGTGCACCCCTGCACGGCGTGCACATCTGCACGGCGTGCACCCCCTGCACTCTGCAGAAGATCCGATCTTGCAAGGCTCACATCTCCCTCGTCCGGCCTCCAAATGACCTCCCGTTTGCTCCTATGCGCTCCTTGTTATCCGTACTTTGAAGCCAGAACCTGAAAATGCACAAAGCAGCTCCAATAGCCCACGAATTTTGGCTCCAAAGTGGCAACCGGACAACAAAATGACACTTAGCACAAAATCTCAAATAAACGCATAAAAGTCATGTCATTTCACGAATAAACACGGGCATATCATAGGTCATTCATAAGCTTAAAATGCATTAATTAAAGTCACATCAATTGACGTGATTATCAGCCTCATTTAAGCGACATTTCTTTGCTTAAGACATTGTTTTTAGGGTAGAATGACGAATATTCAATCGATTGCCCTATCTCATGCCACTTGTGTTACCTTGGCCCGTTTCGGGTCTATTTGATGGTTTTCTAGTGTTTTTACGTAAGCACAAGTTTTTGCCGTCAAATAAAGTAACCATGGATGTGTCTGAAGCATTGGAACCTCGAGGAATTGAACCGGAATCGGTCAAAGAAGCCATTCAAGTTCGAACAAATTCTGCCCAGTTTATACACATATTTTCGGCGAAACTACCCTTTGGTTTTCGCCGAAAATGGAAGAAGAAACCACTGGCCGATTGAGAGGAAGATTTTGGCGAAGATACCATGGGGATTTCGCCGAAAACAAAAGGAAGAATTCACTGTCCCGAGTATGAAGAAATTTTCGCCGAAATCCCTTCACTATTTTCGGCGAAAATCCCAGTTGAATTCAGGGGAATATCGGGTTGGTATAAATAGAGAACTCGGGGCTATTATCGGGGAGGACGAACCATCACTTAACACACATCACTTTTTACAACACACACACATAAACGACGAGAGAGAGAGAGACAGGACGAGTAACTAGAGTTCGAGGAGCAGGAACAGATCGTGACGCCATCCATCCATCTCGGAGAGCCAGGGTTAGGAGTTGAAGATTCAGCAGATTGAAGCTGTCAGGAAGCATCAAAATTAGGTTTTACAGTTCTTCTCTGTCTTCCTACCTGAGATGTATTCTTTGTCTGCCTTCGACTCTTCTGGATTGGATATGAGTAGCTGAACTTGTGTAGCTTAGATTAGATGAACCCTAAGTGACCCAGGGCTTACAGCGGTCATGGATCGGCGGTGATTAGATTCGAAGTTCATTCAGTTTCATCTTGCATGTTTGTTTTGTTCTTCGTTTTCTGTGTTTCTTGTCTGGTTTGGCCACCTAGATTAGATTCTTGTTAAGCTAAGGATAGAAGCGAACGCTCGCCTTACTTTAAAACACCAAATCGAACAGTCAACCTTATAATTGGAGCGTGCCTTTCGTAGGAACCGATTAGGGTTGATCCATTGCTAGAGTAACTCATTAATCACTAGAATTTGCACCAGTTAAGTTAAGTCGTTGCGAGAGGCGACCGTACCCGGGCAGCTAATTAATCGTGGTAGCTAGATCGGATAGAGTGAACGTTCGCCAGTCTTAAACCTAAGGGTCAGGAGTTATGATGGTGTCTGTGAACTGAATGAACTAGAATCGAAAATTGCTGGTCTGTGACTGTTGTTGCCTTGGTGATCTAAGGGGAATTCGAAATCTAAGCTTGTTTGTCATCTTTCTAGTCAATTAATCAATCTTCAATCTTTCTTCGGTTTAATTTTCATTTCTTCTTATTTTTGCATTCTTAGTATAGAAGTCGTGGAACTCACACCACGCACAACTTGTGTTTGAACTTGAATTAAAATTGTTAACTCCTTGGAGTAAGGAAGTAGAGGAAACCCCTGGAATACGATCTGCTATAGCCTTTTATTAGCATTAGTAGTTATTTGGTTGAACGCATCACAACGACACGCTCACCAATGGGCTTCAACTTTCATGTTGGGATTCAGCCCCAATTCTATCTCCAGGTAGCCCAAATTCGTCATTCTTCGTCATACTAGCAATCTGTCCAAAACCTGGAAATCCTAGCTTGATTAGGATTTCTTGTTTGGAAGTACTTGGCATCTTCTCTTCATCTCCCGTATCATGAATGGTCACCCATCCCTCCTTGGATCAGGCTCAGGAGGTGGCCTGATCGTAGCTCTTTCCTTTGACTTCCTCGGATCAACATCCGAGCTCCACTCCTTGATGCTCCACCCATGCTTTGCTAGGACTTGGCCGAGCTCTATCTTTTTCAGTTCTTCTTCAAATTCAGCTTCGTTTGTTAGAGAGTGCTCCTAGGGCTTCAAGCTATCCATAGCAACTGGAATTTCCCCAAAGGCTCGAGCCAATTGTTTGTTGGGAAAGAAGTGCTTCTCTGTGGTATCCAGGCATGGTCTCGGCTCGGGTGTCGGGCTCAACTTTAGGCTTTCTTCTGATCTACCTGGGCCTTTTGACTTCTGTCTCGGCCAAGATTTCAAGGGTGCCTCCTGCGTCTCTTTAAGTGCTAGTTCAGCTCTGGAGCTCGTGGGAGTCAATCTGGGGCCTAGCCTTGGTGCTAGGCTCGGCCCGGGGTCCGGGTCGGGGCTCGGTGTCAGCATCAGCTCCTAGAGAGTCATTAGCCTGACTCTGGCTGGGCTATGAGCTAGCCTTGTTTCCTGGCTAAGGATCAGCATCCTCCCAGGTATATCTTCTGGCTCCGGGGCTTGGGCTCTCCTAGGCTCCGGGGGTGGTGCTGGTGTAGGCCTGGGGCCGGTGTACTCTCGACCTGGCATCAGTGCTGGGGCCGGGTCGGCATCAGTTGTGTCCAAGCCGGGCTTGGTGGCCAGGATCACATCAGGTTTAGTGTGTCATGGAGGAGAGAAGGAAACAACCACTCCTAAGCATGAAACTAGAAGAAGAAGACATCCTTAAATCAATGGCGAAGAGGGAGGCATTTGGCCGAACCGATTGCTTCTTACAAGCAATGGTGAAAACCGCGAACGTAGTCCAGACGTGATCTTGTAGTGCACCAATAGAGAACCCCAACCATCAAAGGACTTCCACTTTCCGTGACTCCACGGTAGACACATCCCGAAGACAAACGCCTTCAGCCAAACTCTATGGAAGCCATGGGATAATTGCCGATACTAGAAAAGCGCCCATCTTGAAGTACCGGTAGAGCTTCGAAAAGATGGAATTGTTCTTAGAGAGGAAGGAAGCGACCTGGTCAGGAGAGGAGTAGGGTAAGTACGACGGAAGACTCGCGGTAAAAGCACAAGATATCATAAGAAAGACATCAAACCAACAACTAAACACTAATTACACAAAGGAAATCTAAAGAACTAAGCATTACCCCTAAGGTTTCTTCAACCCAACCCTAGGGGTTTTGATGCGAACCGCTGCAACCGTGGGCAGACGACCCTAACCACCGCAAGTTGATGATCGTGCAACGAGGTAGAAAATCGTCGGAACCGGGATAGAAGAGGACTTTGACCCGCTAGCTATATAACAGCTAGGAACCAGAAGTATCAAGTCGATGACGCCACGCCAAGAGATGGATGCTCTTGATGATAAGTCGATCCTTAGTATCGCAACATGCAGATACAATAATGGGTTTCAAGAACAAAGTTCTATCAAAAAAGGGGGTTTATTTCAAAGGGTTCATGAATACAAAAGGGTGGTCGACAGCCTCCTTATATAGGTGAGGGAACAAGCTCTCCTCCCTAAAGACTACTTCATAAATAATAATAAAATAAAGAAATAATAAAAGAGTCCTAATTAGAATTCTAAAGAGGTTTTTAACTAATCCTAATCTAGACTAAAAAGAGGGAAAATTCGGATTCCAATCCTATAAGGGAAAAGAATCCTACCTAAACTAGAACTCCTAAAAAGGAGGCTGGAAAATCCTAAAATACAGCAGAACGGGTTCTGGGAGAAATTGCCAAATAAACACCAAATAAAATAAGAAACATAAGCCCTTTGGCAGATCACTAGTAGACGTCATGGGCCACTACAAAAATTCTGATCTTTGGCTACGGAAATTTCCGTCGCCTAAAGTCATAATCTGGTTGCCAAAGACCTTCTGCGACAAAAATTTACCGTCGCAAGGTTGGTCGCGTATACAGCGTCGCCTAATGAACTTTGCGACGGTTTTATTATTTTGGTCGCTAATTGAAACTCTTCTGCGACCAAACTTTTGGTCACCAAAAAACACCTTTCTGCGACCACTGTTTTCGTCGCAAAGAGTTAACCTTTGGGCGACCATTGCTTCGGTCGCAAATGTATTAACTTTCTGCAACCACAACTTGGTCGCAAATGGTGTACCTTTTGGTGACCAATTTGTTGTCGCAAATAGTTAATCTTTTTGCGACTACTTTGTGGTCGCCAATAGTTCCTATTTCTGCGACCACTTTCTGGTCGCCGATAAATTACTTTTCTGCCACCAACTTTTGGTCGCCGATAAGTAATTTTAATTTGCAGCTTTCACTTACAATTCAAGACCCGTGTTCACCAATTTTAAGTCCAAACAATATAAATAAGACATTACATAATTCACTCTTTCATAAACCCAAATTCATTAGCAAATATTTTTCTAAACGTGTCATCGATGACCAACGTCATGAAGTTCTTAACAAAAATGTAAATATGTCATCACACAATGATGAACAAACATTTTTCCATCACAAGTATCTAAATACTATGGAACAAATGTCATAGACTACTGATATAATATTATGGAATATAATCGAAACCCAAAATCCGGATGCATGAACAAAACTCCTTTTAGCATCCAATCTTCTTTCTCACCTGCAAATATAATAATAACACCCAAACAGTAAAGATACATCAGTATATAGGAAGTGGAACTCAAAATTGAAATCACCTTAATTTAAAATTGCAGCAAAACTATACTCAAACTAATGTCACCACCTTAATTTAAAATAGCAGCAGTACTATACTCAAACTGAAAATAGAAAGTGGATAAATGTACAAAGTTTTTTTGATGAATGTAAATGCCAATCAGCTATACAATGCCTAAATTAATAAAGAGCAAGACCAGAACATCCAAACACCCTACTGCTCCTCAAACCAACAGTAACAGTAAGGGTCTTTCCAGCAAAACAACAACAAAGAAGGATGCCTTCCAGAACAATATCATCTTTCCAAACAGCAGCTCTTAGGGTGGATTCTATTATTGCGGATGAAATCTTCATGTTCATCTAGTAAATCAAAAAGATGATCCTCCTCATCCTCATTCTCATCCTCGTCCTCATCCTCTTGTACTACGTCATTGTCAAGCATATTTAAATCATTGACATTGGTGTTAAATTGCTCACCATGGTAGACCCACCTTGTATACCCGACATCGATACCATTAATCATCAAATGTGAGAGTACAACTTCTTGAGGTTCTTGGAAGACATTAAGGCAGGATTTGCACGGACAATGAATATCAATATCATGTTCTAAATGGTCTTGAACGAAATGCATGAATGAGCAAACACCCTCAATATATTCTACACTAAATCTTCTTTTCTCCATCCATGATTTATCCATCGAATAAAGTACACTTGTTATGACAAGCTAATCCGACTTCCTGTGATTACATGTCTCAGTTAAGCAAAGAACAATTCATGAAATTGTTTACTTGCTCAGTTAGTGGATCATATTTCCTAGATATACAAGTGTAATTCACTTGTAATATATAATTCACTTATGTACATGCTTAAACCATAATGTATGAGTATACAATGGTTGCTTCATATAGAAGATATGTTGAACATGGTTACTAATCATTGTTGAATTAGTAATGCGAAGTTGAAGTACTTAATGTAATTATAACTTTTCTTATATGAATGAATTACCTCTTATACAAAAAAGTCAAGTGAACTCAGAGTCCATACCTCTCGCCTCTCAATGAAACCTTGTTGTTTTAGATCTTAAAACTGGAACCAAACTGCAAAAGAAAAAAATCCAGGAATCTTCAGATAAATATTAGATGTGGGGTAGATTTTAACAGATGGACAAACTCTATGATTGACACTAATCATTAGAAAATGAACTCTATGATTGACCCTAATAATTGAATAATGAATAGAAGATTGGCACTTCATAGAAGTACCAAGTGGAAAACCCTGCACATCTTACAACCACCAGCAAAGACAAACAACCAAAACATAATTATTTATATACATGATTAAACCCCCTTCCCTAGCGAAAAAAGGGGTTTATTTATAATGTATGAGTGAACAAAAAGAGGGAGAATAGCAAGCCCCTGCACACTATTAACTAAAACCCAAACAACCCTCTGTACACTTCAAATACACTTGAACAACCTTGGTTTTGTTTTGTTTTTTTTTTTTTTTTTTGATGAATGAATGCTAGTATATATAAATCAATAAGTAACTATACAAGGAGGTTAGGCAATCAGAACAAGCCCCCTCCCAATCTCCCAAACCGAATATCCCCTAACCCAATCCCAAAATCAAACTCTCCCCCCAAAGCAGATGACAAAACGGCTGGAGGTACAGGGAGTAAAGCACTCCACTGTACATCCACTTCTCCAATTCCCCAAAACCCAGTAGCCACAATGAAGCCCCAAAATCAGAACTCTTACTCTCTCACACCAACCCCCAAGCCGGAACCAACCCTATAACCACTGGAACAACCTTGTTAAGTCTGCCATAAAGTCATACACACATACACCAGACTAACCAACACTTAAACGTTTTTTTATTTGTTCATTCATTTCCTACAACTATGGAGTGTGTTCTAATAATCAACAAGTGGTTAGCAGTTTCCATTTCCTTATTTTCCCTTAGCAAAAACCTATCCCTCATTATTTTTCCCTACACCACGTTTATAGAGAAGATCTTATATATATAATTAATAAATTACCATAGTGCTTACACAGACCTCAGTTGACAAACCATGAATGAAAAACCATAGTGCTTACGCATAAACACTAAACAGAAACCATGAATCAAGTACTGACGATTATGGTAGTTGACAAACCATGAGTTAAAGGAAGAGACAAAATGAAATTGAATGACCTATTTAGTTGAGAAACACTTCAGTTGAAGGAAGAAACAGAATGACAAGCACCAAGATTACCTGAATTCAGAGCTCACTGCAAGTCATTGCTCCATTCTTGTTTTCTTCCTCGGTTTCATCTGCGAGACAGTGTGTGAAAGTTTTAATCAATAGATTAACTCAAAATCTCCAAAACAAAGAAACTTAAGGTTCAAATAAGAAGCAACATAAACATGTTCGTAGTTCAAATTCGAGCAAATTTGTGGAAGCAAGAAGCACTATCGGCACTGGAGGAGGGCAAGAAACTGAGATCTAGGTTAGCGGAGAGGAAACTGGTTCTGCGTTCAAAATCTCCAAAACAAAAGCTAGGGTTCAAATAGGTCACAGGTGAAGAGGATATTGGGTTCTGGGTGAAGGCATTAGAGCAGAGAAAGGGGTGACGAGGGAATTCGGGGAGTAGAGAAAGGGGTGACGAGAGAATTTGGGGGAGCAGAGAAAGGGGTGACGAGAGACTTCGGGGGAGCGGAGAAAGGGGTTTTGCGTTTGGCGAGGAGATTTGGGGCTAGAGTTCAGTTTGGCGCAAAGAATTAAGGAAATAGAAGTTTCGAGGTTTCGGAGCTGATAGAAAATGGATATGTTTGGACTTCACGTTTAGAATATTAAGAAAATCATTCAAGAAAGAAACAAATCAATATGGAAAGAGTTGACAGACAACAGATGTAGTCCAGCCCAAACGGTAGAGGATCAGTACTTGAAATTTTGACGCAGGTTCGATACCCACAGCTGGCAATTTTTAATATTAAGTCGGTTAACACTTCTGTGACCAAAGAACAGTCGCCACAGAGCACAAGTTTATGGCGACGGATTTGTCCGTCGCTAATGCAAATAAAACTTTCGGCTACCAAACAAGAACTGTCGCAGTAAACACCAAACAAAAGACGACAAAGTATGATAGTAGGTGACCAAATATACCGTCGCTGAAAGATTAAGACCATTTGCGACCAAAAAGGGACCGTCGCTAAATATTTTAAACTTTCAGCGACCAACTTTTGAAGCCGTCGGCAAAAGCTTAACTTTTAGCGACGGTATTTTTACCGTAGCAATATTTCCGTAGCTGAAAACTAAGATTCTTGCAGTGGGCTTCAACTTTCATGTTGGGCTTCAGCCCCAATTCTATCTCCAGGTAGCCCAAATTCGTCATTCTTCGTCAGACTAGGAATCTGTCCAAAACCGGGAAATCCTAGCTTGATTAGGATTTCTTGTTTGGAAGTACTTGGCATCTTCTCTTCATCTCCCGTATCATGAATGGTCACCCATCCCTCCTTGGATCAGGCTCAGGAGGTGGCCTGATCGTATTTCCTTCCTTTGACTTCCTCGGATCAGCATCCGAGCTCCACTCCTTGATGCTCCACCCATGCTTTGCTAGGACTTGGCCGAGCTCTATCTCCTTCAGTTCTTCTCCAAATTCAGCTCCGTTTGTTGGAGAGTGCTCCTGGGGCTTCAAGCTATCCATAGCAACTGGAATTTCCCCAAAGGATCGAGCCAATTGTTTGTTGGGCAAGAAGTGCTTCTCTGTGGTATCCAGGCATGGTCTCGGCTCGGGTGTCGGGCTCAACTCTAGGCCTTCTTCTGATCTACCCGGGCCTTTTGACTTCTGTCTCTGCCAAGCTTTCAAGGGTGCCTCCTGAGTATATTTAAGTGCTAGTTCAGCTCTGGAGCTCGTGGGAGTCAGTCTGGGGCCTAGCCTTGGTGCTAGGCTCGGCCCGGGGTCCGGGTCGGGGCTCGGTGTCAGCATCAGCTCCTGGAGAGTCATTAGCCTGACTCTGGCTGGGCTATGAGCTATCCTTGTTTCCTGGCTGAGGATCAGCGTCCTCCCAGGTACATCTTCTGGCTCCGGGGCTTGGGCTCTCCTAGGCTCCGGGGGTGGTGCTGGTGTAGGCCTGGGGCCGGTGTACTCTCAGCCCGGCATCAGTGCTGGGGCCGGGTCGGCATCAGTTGTGTCCAAGCCGGGCTTGGTGGCCAGGATCACATCAGGTTTAGTGTGTCATGGAGGAGAGAAGGAAACAACCACTCCTAAGCATGAAACTAGAAGAAGAAGACATCCTTAAATCAATGGCGAAGAGGGAGGCATTTGGCCGAACCGATTGCTTCTTACAAGCAATGGTGAAAACCGCGAACGTAGTCCAGACGTGATCTTGAAGTGCACCAATAGGAAAACCCCAACCATCAAAGGACTTCCACTTTCCATGACTCCACGGTAGCCATATCCCGAAGACAAACGCCTTCAGCCAGACCCTATGGAAGCCGTGGGACAATTGCCGATACTAGAAAATCGCCCATCTTGAAGTACCGGTAGGGCTTCGAATAGATGGAATTGTTCTTAGAGAGGAAGGAAGCGAACTGGTCAGGAGAGGAGTAGGGTAAGTACGACGGAAGACTCGCGATATTCTGACAGCCCCCCACTAAATAACCGCCGACAGGCTCGCGAGATTCTGACAGTTCAAAATGGTGGAAGACCGTAAAGCCCTGATCGCATGATGGAACTTCTTGTGCATCCCTTCATCATATTTGCCATCCAAAGCCACCTCGCAGACCTCTGCGGTAGGCGGCTCGACCCGTAGGGGCGAGGAAACCTCGGCGCACACCACTTTTTCAAAAAAGGGTATTTAACCAGATTGACAACCAGAGGTGAAGGATTTTTATGCCTGGCTCTAGAGACAGCGTCCGACTCGTCGAACGAATAGACCTTCCCCAGATGTACACCCGGAAGGGCCCACCTCGTCATTTGATGTTTTCTAACATCTAGGGGGTTTATCTTAGTTTATGCTTGTAGAACTGAAACGTTTTTTTGATGCAATGAAACAAATTATTCATGAAAAAAAATGCCCAAGTGAAAAATCACCTGTCAAGGACCCAAAACACGCCCATGTTTTGATTGCCACGCGTAGTTGACCTATTAAGCACTTAAACCAAAGATCCTAACATACACCTAGGCATTTAAGGATCCAATCAACCAACAACAAGGGTCAAAGTTGAGCTAAGTCTCACAATCCACTCCATCAACCAACAAGTTGGTCGATCTTAGGTAAAAGCACAAGATAACATAAGAAAGACATCAAACCAACAACTAAACACTAATTACACAAAGGAAATCTAAAGAACTAAGCATTACCCCTAAGGTTTCCTCAACCCAACCGTAGGGGTTTAGTGTGTCATGGAGGAGAGGAGGAAATAACCACTCCTAAGCATGAAACTAGAAGAAGAAGACATCCTTAAATCAATGGCGAAGAGGGAGGCATTTGGCCGAACCGATTGCTTCTTACAAGCAATGGTGAAAACCGCGAACGTAGTCCAGACGTGATCTTGAAGTGCACCAATCGGAAAACCCCAACCATCAAAGGACTTCCACTTTCCATGACTCCACGGTAGCCATATCCCGAAGACAAACGCCTTCAGCCAGACCCTATGGAAGCCGTGGGACAATTGCCGATACTAGAAAAGCGCCCATCTTGAAGTACCGGTAGGGCTTCGAATAGATGGAATTGTTCTTAGAGAGGAAGGAAGCGAACTGGTCAGGAGAGGAGTAGGGTAAGTACGACGGAAGACTCGCGATATTCTGACAGCCCCCCACTAAATAACCGCCGACAGGCTCGCGAGATTCTGACAGTTCAAAATGGTGGAAGACCGTAAAGCCCTGATCGCATGATGGAACTTCTTGTGCGTCCCTTCATCATATTTGCCATCCAAAGCCACCTCGCAGACCTCTGCGGTAGGCGGCTCGACCCGTAGGGGCGAGGAAACCTCGGCGCACACCACTTTTTCAAAAAAGGGTATTTAACCAGATTGACAACCAGAGGTGAAGGATTTTTATGCCTGGCTCTAGAGACAGCGTCCGACTCGTCGAACGAATAGACCTTCCCCAGATGTACACCCGGAAGGGCCCACCTCGTCATTTGATGTTTTCTAACATCTAGGGGGTTTATCTTAGTTTATGCTTGTAGAACTGAAACGTTTTTTTGATGCAATGAAACAAATTATTCATGAAAAAAAATGCCCGAGTGAAAAATCACCTGTCAAGGACCCAAAACACGCCCATGTTTTGATTGCCACGCGTAGTTGACCTATTAAGCACTTAAACCAAAGATCCTAACATACACCTAGGCATTTAAGGATCCAATCAACCAACAACAAGGGTCAAAGTTGAGCTAAGTCTCACAATCCACTCCATCAACCAACAAGTTGGTCGATCTTAGGTAAAAGCACAAGATAACATAAGAAAGACATCAAACCAACAACTAAACACTAATTACACAAAGGAAATCTAAAGAACTAAGCATTACCCCTAAGGTTTCCTCAACCCAACCGTAGGGGTTTAGTGTGTCATGGAGGAGAGGAGGAAATAACCACTCCTAAGCATGAAACTAGAAGAAGAAGACATTCTTAAATCAATGGTGAAGAGGGAGGCATTTGGCCGAACCGATTACTTCTTACAAGCAATGGTGAAAACCGCGAACGTAGTCCAGACGTGATCTTGAAGTGCACCAATAGAGAACCCCAACCATCAAAGGACTTCCACTTTCCATGACTCCAATGGTAGACACATCCCGAAGACAAACGCATTCAGCCAGACCCTATGGAAGCCGTGGGACAATTGTCGTAGAAAAGCTCCCATCTTGAAGTATCGGTAGGGCTTAGAAAAGATGGAATTGTTCTTAGAGAGGAAGGAAGCGTCCCGCTCAGGAGAGGAGTAGGGTAAGTACGACGGAAGACTCACGATATTCTGACAGCCCCCCACTAAATAACCACCGACAGACTCGCGAGATTCTGACAGTTCAAAATGGTGGAAGACCGTAAAGCCCTGATCGCAGGATGGAACTCCTTGTGCGTCCCTTCATCATATTTACCATCCAAAGCCACCTCTCAGACCTATGCGGTAGGCGGCTCGACCCGTAGGGGCGAGGAAACCTCGGCGCACAGCACTTTTTCAAAAAAGGGTAGTCAACCAGATTGACAACCAGAGTTGAAAGTTTTTTATGCCTGGCTCTAGAGACAGACGCCCGACTCGTCGAAGAATAGACCTTCTGAAGTGACTCCGGGAAGCTGACCGGCTGGAAATTCCTATTCCTACACCCCACCGGGGTCACCCACGAGGGCAAAGGCCTTAGTGCCTTATAAGAAGCGCTTAGAACCTCGCCAGCACCTTAAGAAAAACCCTCAGAGGTTTACCAAACCCCAACAGGTAGTGAGATTCAAGTACAGCCCTCCCCGAAAGGCTCAACAAGCACGGATGAGCCTCCGGACCCATCCGGCCCTAACTTGGGCCCCGGTGCTCATGGCAGCCAAGGAACCTTGCTTGGCCGGCACCTCAGGTACTAAGTCTAAGGACCCATGAGGTGCTACACAACCCTGGGATCCTCTAGATGCCTTCTTAGAGGAATGCCGATTGAAGAGGGCCCAGCCCCGGCCTGAAGAAGCTCCAGTCGACCCTACCCCGAGCGCTCCTTCGACCCTAGCACCAAAACTAGGGTTCCAAGAGCTCAAGGACCGGATGACGACCTTAGGGGAACCTCTAAGGACCTTCCTAGACAACTGGGAGAAACAAGGAAGGCCAAGCCTGAGCATATCTGGAGAAGGCCCGAAGGCAGACTACACCCGGGCGCCAGCCCCGGCCTCGGAAAGCCCCAACCGGGCCCTAGCACCCAGCCAGCAGGGGACTCTGCCCCTAGGAGGACCTACACCATCCCTCAACCCCATACAAGGCCTGAGGCCAATCCTAGGAGCTGCCAACCTAGGAACACAGAAGGAAATGGAGAAATGAGGAAATGGAAGGAAGGCCGAACGGGCAGGCCGAGCAAGAACCCCGGGAGCCGAGCAGCATCAGCATCAGACCCGCCGGAGCCCAGCACTAGGAGCCCCAAGCCTTGCCTAGCCCGAGCAGCCAACGCCGCCGCCAGTTCCAAGCCCGATAGCAAAGGCGGCGCCGACTTTCCTAATCCGGCCCGCGCGTGAGCGGCACACCCGACCGGATCTGCCGGATCCGCCAGTTTAGGGTTTTAGCCGGCTTTTGTATTATTTAAGTCTTTTTAGTATTTTACTCGGATTTTCCCTTTTAGTTTCGATTCTTTAGGAGCAAGTAAGTCCTTTTATTCTATTTAGGACTCTCGGCTATTATTTAATTAATTTAGAGTTCTTTTCCAAGTAGGAAACGTGAGCCTGTTCACGATTTCCTCACCTATAAATAAGAGGCTTCGACCTCATTGTAACAACGAACCTTTTTCAATCAAATCAAATACAGAACTTTGTTCTTCAATTCTTAGTTTTATGATGCGTGCATAGCTTAGAGTAGGTATTATCAACAGAAGTATTCCCCTTCTGTCGTGGAGCCATTCCTGGACACTACGAGTTCCCGGCTGTTATATAGCCGACGGATCCTAGTACTAATCCGCCCCCGGTGCCAAAGGTGATCGAGCGAAGGTTCAAGACTTGCGGTGGTTAGGGTCGTCTGCCCACGGTTGCGGCGGTTCACACCACCTTCCTCAGATGTACAACCGGAAGGGCCCACCTCGTCATTTGATGTTTTCTAACGTCTAGGGGGTTTATACTTAGTTCATGCTTCTAGAACTGAAATTGTTTTTTATGCAATGAAACCAATTATTCATGAAAAAAAAATGCCCGAGTGAAAAATCACCTGTCAAGGACCCAAAACACGCCCATCTTTTGATTGCCACGCGTAGTTGAGCTATCATGCACTTAAACCAAAGATCCTAACGTACACCTAGGCATTTAAGGATCCAATCAACCAACAACAAGGGTCAAAGTTGAGTTTAATCTCACAATCCACTCCATCAACCAACAAGTTGGTCGATCTTAGGTAAAAGCACAAGATATCATAAGAAAGACATCAAACCAACAACTAAACACTAATTACACAAAGGAAATCTAAAGAACTAATCATTACCCCTAAGGTTTCCTCAACCCAACCCTAGGGGTTTAGTGTGTCATGGAGGAGAGGAGGAAACAACCACTCCTAAGCATGAAACTAGAAGAAAAAGACATCCTAAAATCAATGGTGAAGAAGGAGGCATTTGGCCGAACCGATTGCTTCTTACAAGCAATGGTGAAAACCGCGAACGTAGTTCAGACGTGATCTTGAAGTGCACCAATAGAGAACCCCAACCATCAATGGACTTCCACTTTCCATGACTCCAATGGTAGACACATCCCGAAGACAAACGCCTTCAGCTAGACCCTTTGGAAGCTGTGGGACAATTGCCGATACTAGAAAAGCTCCCATTTTGAAGTACCGGTAGGGCTTCGAAAAGATGGAATTGATCTTAAAGAGGAAGGAAGCGACCCGGTCAGGAGAGGAGTAGGGTAAGTACGACGGAAGACTCACGATATTCTGCCAGCCCCCCACTAAATAACCGCTGATGACACTCGATTTGACATGATTATTAGCCTCATTTAAGCGACATTTCCTTGCTTGAAACGTGGTTTTTAGGGTAGAATAGCGAATATTCACTCAACTGCTCTATTTCCTACCGATTTGGTTACTTTGGCCCTTTTTGTGTCTATTTGATGGTTTTCTAGTGTTTTTGTGATAGCACAAGTTTTTGCCATCATTTACGTAGCCACGGACGTGTTCAAGACCTCAAGGAGTGAACCAAAATCGAACCAGAATCGAACCAGAAATCAAACAAGAGCCAGAACCAAAATTCCAACTGCCCAGCACAATGTTTTCGCCGAAAAACCTACATAGTTTTCGGCGAAAATACCTTAAGAAACTCACAGGCAAAGTCAGCCATTTTACACAACAGTTTTCGGCGAAAAACTCCCCAGGTTTTTGGTGAAAAGTCCAGAAGAAATCGGCAGAGCTTACAAAGAGAAGTTTTCGGCGAAAACTCAAAGTTCTCGCCGAAAACTCTAAGTCTGAAAATCACAGGAGAATCAGCCGAGCGGTCATCCCATTTACACAGAAATTTTCGGCGAAAAATCTCTTATGTTTTTGGTGAAAATTCCTTCACAAATCCGGTGACTTAGGGTTTAAGTATAAATACTTAAACCGGCGGCCCAAAGAGGAGAATCAATCATTATTCATATTTTCACAAATCAGACTTTTGAGAGTCAGCCGACTCTAGGGTCGATAGATAGAGTTTAGGGAGTTCGAAGATCCGTGGAGAGATCGTGACCCCATCCTTCCACCTCGGAGAACTCGGAGCTTAAAGTTGAAGATCCAGGAGATCGAAGCTTCGTCGGAGTCGTCAGAATTAGGTTTTTGAGTTCCTATCTGTTCTTCCTTTGTATGTTGATTTCCTTTGTTGCCTTTGATTCTTATGTTATCGTTATGAGTAGCTGAACTTGTAGAGCTTAGATTAGATGAACCCTAAGTGACCCAAGCCATGCGGGTAGGCCCCACATGGCGTACGTACTAGAGTACGACCACACCACGGTGAAATACTAGAGTCGACAGTCACCTAGGATTACCCCCAAAGACTACCTCGGTCACATGGAACACGAAGCCCACCGGGAGTCCCACAAAAATCCTAGCCGCATAGGATTTCTGCCTCAAACTCGGAGAGCTGTCCAATCACTCAAGGACAAGTTGCCGCGTCATACTCGGACTGCAGAGCACTATAAATGGGTGTTTGCCAATATTGATTCTCCTCTACCTCGGCTATAGCCATGCACTTCACCTCATTCTCGTGTCTCTTAAGGATTATAAATTCTCCTAAAGAAGAACACATCGGGTTGTTTGGCGTCTTATCTTGGTTGTTTCATTTTTCCTTCCAGAAGTGTGCCGTGCTGTAACTACGCCCGAATAGGTGTTCACCAGTCTTCGTTCTCCTCTGCCTCGTCCTGATCGCCATGCACTTCACCTTATTAGCGTACAAACTGGAGTCTACAGTTTAAGGCGTATCTTAAGGATTATTCTCGTGTCTTTCTCTCTCTCATACGCCTTACCCCCATACTTACACATTGCAAGGTATGACCCAAGCATCTATCGGAGACCAGGGACAAGACAAGCAACACACACCCATCAACGTACCAGGATTAAACCTCATTGTACGCCCTAATCCACATGGGCGGAACACTAGGTGTTACAATTTAAGGTAGAACTTATTTTCAAAATCTAGTTTGTAAAGAGAGGATGCTCAAGAGAGTATACACTTACATGACAATCTCATATTTAACAATGTGGTTTTCAATAGGCACGTACCATTTCACAACTCTTCCAACGCTGATGTCCACGATGACCCTACTTTATTTAGCCTACTCTAGATCTTCCAAGTCGCCCCTTTCACAGGTTACCCTATTCGTAGGTCACCTCTCCCTTAAACATGGGTTAGAAGAGACTTTGATAATATTTTTTTAATCCTTGGGTAGAATCATCCCCAAAAGTTGGTGAAAAGTGAAGGATTTATGTCCATCGGTCCAAATCCGCATAGGAACTAGTTAAGTGTTGGACCTGATTAATAGAATTAATTCGGGCCGGTTAGGGATTAATATGTCTTGCTACAGACCAATATTAATTAGTGGTTTGGGCCACGGCTAATTGGACCGGGTCCTACAAGGTCACATGCCTATAGTATGAACCAGATCATTAATTGGCCCAATCCATGGTGGATTGGGACTACTGGGCTGGCGGCCCATTAGGGTTAGGAAGGGATTAGGGTTTCTGCCCTAATCCTATAAATAAGACTGCTAGGGTAGCAGTCAATCCTAAGCCATATACTCTTTCTCTCTGGAGAAAACCCTAGCCGCCATAACCCTAAAGACCGTTCTTCGACCAGAAGTTCTAGCAAGCTTTGGCGAGGAAGATCCAGATCCCAGCTAGCGTGGACTAAGTAGAGGAGCTACATTTGAAGCTCTCTGGATCGATCTAAAGGCTACCGGAGGTATTAGGTTTCGAGCTAATATCACGCTTCAAGAGGTTTGTCGTGATAACTCTCTTTGTTATTGATTTATATGCAATCGGGCTGATCTAGGTTGTTAGATGTTATCGTATTTCCGCTGCGATTCTGGTTTATGCATCTAACGTTTTCCTTCAGTGGTATCAGAGCCCCTTGTTTTGCATATTTTTCATAACAAAACGAATTGCGTTCTTAATAAAATTATTCAATTAAAAGATGGGACTATGTCGTGTTAGTATTATCGTTGAAAATCGTATTCAAAAGTGTTGATGGATATTTTTGAGTTTATGTATCAAACTGAATTAAAAAAGAAAAAAATTAAATAAATATTACTGTTCCGTCACCGTGGCCGCCGACCGTCGATCGACGGGGCAGACGCGTACGGTGGCCAGCTGCTTGGTTTTGGTTGTTGCTGTTTATTTATTTACTTTTTTTTTTCTTTTTCCTAGCTGTTGATAGCCCAAATTTCCAGGCCCATAAATCAGCCCCTGGTCGGCCCGGACCGGGTTGAACCATCTGGTTCACCCAGTTCGGTCTGACCGGTTTATCGATTCGGATTTAAAAAAAAATTTCTCTGTTTGGGACAGATTTAATTCGTTTCGATTTTTGGGTAGTTTTTTCGATTTTAATCATTGGTTTGATTAAGTATTGAAAAGTTTTAAATTCATAATTAATTTCCTATCTAATTTTAATAATGAGTTATTAAATTGAGTGGGAGTTTTAATTGATGGAATTTAAGGGCAAGTTTTGAAATATATGTCCATGAAACTTTTAAATATTGACGATAATCCCTATAATTGAATGAATTTTATTGTTGAAGCAATTATAATAAAGGAGTTTATTATTAGGGTTTAATTAGAATAAAAATGTTTTATTCATAATTAATTACCACCTTAATTAAAATTGGTTAATTAGGGTTAAATCTACCAAGCATGCTAGATTTAAGGTCATTCACTCATGCGGTAGTGAATGAATGGATGTTATATACATGTGTTATTGTGTATATTGTGCGTTTTGTGGCAAAGCGTGCAGGTTCTTGGTGATCGGATAAAAGGCCCCACCCCAATTTAATTTTATTATTATTTTGGGAAATATGGTCTGCATACCGTTTATTTTGTTGTAATTTTATTATTTGTAAATTAATAAGATAGATTAGGAATCTTGTATTTAGTTTACAAAAATATGTAATTACAACAAAGGAGGGATGGACGCTAGTTAAAGACTCAAGGATAGGAGAACCTTCGATGATGAACATGAAGCGCTTTCCAAGATTAAAGGGGGCCAAGATCCGATCACCTACAAGCGTTACTATCTGAATGCTTAGAGCCATATTTTAGGTTGTTGTGTATGTCTCTTGCGCGATTAGTTCACTAGCAAACGTAGATAAAAACACATCACCTAAAATGTCCCCAAAGTAAAATTGAGGCAATGCTTTACCATAACGAGACCTGTGATGCCTTTACAAGAACTAGGCCCTTTTCTGCCAAAGTAGACTATGGACCTATTATTGCACTGGATAGCAAGGGTGGATCTTAGGGGTCCATAAGTTCATTTTTGGTCGTACTCAACGAATACAAAAGAAAAAGTTTTGGTTCGAAGCATAGCCGATTTTGTGATTGTCACATAATCAACCAAGAGTCACAAAAGGTTTGTGATTGACCAATGGGTTGGTCTACGTAAATTACAAAAATTTAGTGGCAGTGCCAAAGTACGGCTAACTTTTTGATGGATTTAGGATCTTGGAAAGTATTTCATTCAAGGGGACACACTTTTGTGTGAATGAAGTACACATATGCTCTTAATTTTAGAGAAAATTGTTGAGCTATGTATATTTGAAACAATAATAGTTTTTGCACTTTATTTTCGTAGAATTATGGTTAGTCAACTTGTTTATCCTATCACCAAATGAATTTATCCTTATGAAGGAGAAATTCAAAAGCATTGTGAATGCTAAAGGCTTTTGAAGCCCTCACCACACATAGAACAAAGTAGTGTTCTTAAGTAAATGTCCTTGAAACCCATACTTTAAAATTCTAATAGTCACCTCATATGAGGAAGAGAAGACTATATAAGTGAATTTCAAAAGACAATAGTTGATTGTCATGTGCCACGTGTTGTCATTCATAGAACCACTTGGAGTGAACTTTATGAATGCATACTCTATCCTTGGTACCCCAAACGACCAAATCTCTCCCAAAATTCATACAATGACTGCATGGATAAAGTGGGAGGAGAACTAGAAGCAATGGTTGCCTCTCGTCCGTAGTTGGCTGGTTTATACACATTCTTGTGAACCACTTCGGATATGGTGTTAAGGGTAGCCGCGTTTAAAGTATTAAACAAAGGAATGAGAGGTGTAATACCCACAGAGCACTATACGAGCAAGAGATCGTAAATGAAAATGGATTTCAGACAGAATCATATTTGTAACTTGGAAGAAGTTAGTGGTAGAATAAAACTTCGCATTGACAATGATGCTAGGATGGCATGCATTCCAGTGGGAGTTTTAGTTCTAATAACACCAAGAAGCAATAGACAAGCTCATAATCCACAAACTTTTGGCATTTAGACACATTAATTTGCTACGCATGAAACAACTTTAGACAGTTGGTGTTTCAATCTCATTTTCATATGAGAGTTTTGATACATGCAAAGCTTTACCTAATGGGAAAGATGACTAGGTCGTCATTCTTCGCCAAAGTGAAAGAGTAAGTGATCTTTTGGCCCTCACACATACTGATGTGTTTGGACCTATGAGTTCAATAACTCGTGGAGGGTTTAGACACTTCATCACTCTTACTGACGACTTAAGTAGGTATGGGTACATCTACTTAATGAATTGGAAGTTTGAATCTTATGAAATGTTCAAAGATTCCAAAAATGAAGTACAAAACCAATTGGTAGGAAGATAAAAGCCATTCGGTTTGACCGAGATGGTGAATATCTTCACCAAGAGTTTTTCTGATCATCTTAGGAGTTGTGGAATCATTTCACAAACTCACTCCTCTCGGAATGCCATAGTTGAATGGCGTGTTGGAAAGGAGAAATTGAAACTTGTTAGACATGGTTCAATCTATGATGAGCTTCGCTAAATTCTTCCAAATATTTTTCCTGGGGACATGAAACTACTGCGTTTACACTGAATAAAACTCCATCTAAGTCTGTTGAAAAGACACCATATCACATATGGACTGGTATGGTACCAGTGATATCTTTTCTAAAAGTTTGGGGTCGTAAAGTTTATGTTACGCGTATGCTTTTCGATAAACTAGCACCAAAATCAGACAAAGTGCCTATTTGTAGGTTATCCTAAAGAGACGAAGGGATATTACTTCTACAATCCTGAAGAGAACAAAGTGTTTGTTGCTCGTGATGGTGTCTTCTTGGAAAATGAGTTCATTTTCAAGAAAACAAGTGGGAGAAATATTCATCTTGAAGAGACTCAAGATGATGAGCAACAAATGGATACTGATCCAATTACATCTGAGAAATCGATTGAATAAGAAATTGTTCAAAATAGTGAAGATGTAGAGGAAACGCCAAAGGATGGGCGATATACTCAAGTTGTTGTTGT
Source organism: Linum lewisii (assembly GCA_034768395.1). Lineage (NCBI taxonomy): Eukaryota > Viridiplantae > Streptophyta > Magnoliopsida > Malpighiales > Linaceae > Linum > Linum lewisii. The sequence goes on from CM068296.1 coordinate 58,004,340, forward strand.
TCACTCCAAATTCGTTAGTCTAAATGGACTAGAATTCAATCTAAGAAGATTTGTAATCTTCATTATGAATGGAACTCTAGACATATTGCTTCTTGAAAGTCAAGAACCAATAACCTACAATCGAGCAATGACGAGTTTAGACTCCTAATCTTGGCAAGAGGCTATGATTTAATCCATTCGGATTATCCCATCGATTGCTGCATTTCATGATTATGAATATGGCAGTTGGATATCAAAACCGCCTTCCTGAATGGAAGAGGATGTGTACATGACACAACCAATAGGTTTTTAAGATACTAAAATCTTGGGAAGGTATGCAAACTTGAGAGATCCATGTATGGACTTAAGTAAGCATCAAGGAGTCGAAACCTCATACTTGATGAAGCTGTCAAGGAAATTGACTTCATCTTATGTATAGAGAAAACTTGTGTCTGCAAGAAATTCAGTGGGAGCAATGTAGTCTTTTGGTCTTGTATGTGGATGACATACTAGTCATTTGAAAATGTGTTTTCAATGAAAGACCTAGGTGAGGTAGAGTACATATTGGGCTTTAAGATCTATAGAGATAGACCAGGGAAGCTCTTTAGTCTATGTCAAGAGACTTATACTGCTAAGATCCTTGATAGGTTCAATATGAGGGAATCCAAGAGGAGATACCTTCTTATGAACCACGGCATACATTTCAGCAAAGAATCGTGTCTTTAGACACAAGCTGAAAATGAGATATGATGAGTGTTCCACATAGTTTGGCTATAAACTCATTATGTATGTCATGACATGTACTCGAAGAGATGTTGGATCATGTGCAACAGATTCCAATCGAATCCAGGTGATTTTTCACTAGATTGTTGAGATCCTTAAGTATCTTGCTAAAGACTTAGGATGATTCTCCAGTGATTGGAGGTGAAAAGGAAGTTGACTATTGAATGGTATTGTGATGCCAACCATTTGACTAATCGTGATGGCACGTAGTCATAATCCAGATACGTCTTCATGGAGATGAAGGAGTAGTATGTTGGAAGAGCACCAAATGGATTTTGGTGGCTCAGTCTGCTACGAAATCATAGTACATAGTTGTAGTCGAAGCGACAATGTAAGCTATGTGGATCAATAAGTTTCTGATAAAGCTTGATGTGGTTCCTTCACGTCAAAAGGAAGTAGGTCTTCATTATGACAACAATGAAGCCACTTCTCGTTTGAAGGAACCAAGCCCCAAAGGCTAGGTCAAGCCACATTGATATGAAGTAATGTCTACTTCAAGGCTATGTGAAGAAACACTTGATCAGATTGTGCAAAGCTTCAACAGATGACAAGTTGGTCGATCTGTTGACTAAGCCTCTAAGCGGTGCTAAGCATAAGTAGCACAACTTGGCAAAAGGACTCGGACAAGTTGTTGGAGATTGTCTTGGAAGACCTTGCTTAGATTTGATGTATACATTATGTAATAGAGTTTATTACATGAGATGTATGACATTGGAGTTATTGTTTCAACAAAAGGAAATAGTTTTCCTTCTCATTTGATTTTGGCTTAGGATTGAATGAAATGTTCAATAGTTGAGTAGCGTTCAATGGGATCATCACCACAAGTCGCTGATGCATGAAACCCCATAAGTGAACTGAACCTCTCAAGCTATGTTTTGTCCCTAGTCTGGAGTTGTTAAACTGAACATAAACGAACTCCCATAAAGGACTAGTTTGTATGATGGTTGTGATAGTCGCGAGTTTCACGGACTATAGAGACAAAGTGTTGTCCTGCCATATACATGGGTATGTATAAGTGTTGCATACTGGACATGACCTGCTTTGGAAAGTAACCCAAGACTTTCTAAAGTTATATAATTCTAGTGGATTCCTCCGACATGAGTATGGTATGACCTCATTCAATGAGTGACTCACCTTTGATTCTGTCAAACGCTCACCTGAATAAGGGAGTTATAAAGGCATTATTTTCGGGGTAGTCATGATTTGAGTGGGAGCATGATCGATACAAGACTGGAGATGTCTCTCTTGCTGCAAAGTAGGATACGGTGACCCGGGCCCCTTGTAGAGTGAGAACTGTGGAAATGCATGGCCATGCTCAAATGGATTGTTGTTACAATCATTTGTTTATTTAAAACAGTTCAAGAATCTCAGTGACAAGAAGAAAGATTTTGAGCTATAAGTGAGTAACCGCTCCATGTTATCACGTTCTCAAAATGGTCGATCAGGAGACACAGGAAATCTTAACGTGCGGACTTGTCCCTCGACCAAGTGGGAGACTGAAGGATTTATGTCCATCGGTCCAAATCCGCATAGGAACTAGTTAAGTGTTGGACCTGATTAATAGAATTAATCCGGGCCGGTTAGGGATTAATATGTCTTGCTAGAGACCAATATTAATTAGTGGTTTGGGCCACGGCTAATTGGACCGGGTCCTACAAGGTCACACGCCTATAGTATGGATCGGATCATTAATTGGCCTAATCCATGGTGGATTGGGACTACTGGGCTGGCGGCCCATTAGGGTTAGGAAGGGATTAGGGTTTCTGCCCTAATCCTATAAATAAGACTACTAGGGTAGCAGTCAATCCTAAGCCGTATACTCTTTCTCTTCGGAGAAAACCCTAGCCGCCATAACCCTAAAGACCGTTCTTCGACCAGAAGTTCTAGCAAGCTTTGGCGAGGAAGATCCGGATCCCAGCTAGCGTGGACTAAGTAGAGGAGCTACATTTGAAGCTCTCTGGATCGATCTAAAGGCTACGGGAGGTATTAGGTTTCGAGCTAATATCACGCTTCAAGAGGTTTGTCGTGATAACTCTCTTTGTTATTGATTTATATGCAATCGGGCTGATCTAGGTTGTTAGATGTTATCGTATTTCCGCTGCGATTCTGGTTTATGCATCTAACGTTTTCCTTCAAAGAGGATGTTGAAGAAGCTATAAACCCACACATGAACCTCATATTTAGCGATATGATATTAAATTTTTTAAATGGAAAAAGATTACTATTGAGGTTTGTATTAATGTAAAACACAATGATCTTTTTGATTTACAAAAGAGAAATTAACATCATGATGGATGATCTTCAAGCTTCGATCGCAACAATTTAGCTAGTTGAAAAAATTAACATCTAAATAAGTAGGTCCATATTTCCTGAGGATGATCTGGAAGTAGTAAAATTACCAGAGCAGAGACCAGCATACAAGAGTCGAGGAGCTCCACTCTCCATGTTACAACATAGAGGCCTCTTCCTTCCTCGTCAATTCTTTATAAACATAAGGTAAATAATAAATATATATAACAAACAACAAAAGAAGATATTCATTAGAGGTTGGAACTAGGAAAATGAATTTGGGCCATTTATTTATTAATTAATTAATCAGGGATCAACGGCATTAGCGACTTTAGAGGCCTCAAGCTCGGCGGCTTTCTTAAGAAAACTCTGGTCATTGTCCTCCAACGCCATTCGAATAGGGTTGGAACCCATGCCTTCAGCGATAGCAAGAAGGATCTTTTTAACCTCGGTTCGATACTCTTCCAGATCCACAGTCCCATTGTGGTCACCGTCAAATTTGTCAAATATTGAATCGTAAAGCTTAGTTATGTCGTCAGGACGAGTAGGGGTGTCAATACCGAAATCATTCTCCATAAGACGGAGAGTCTCGAATCCTTTCCGAAGCTCCGACCGAGAAAGGACTCCATCCTTGTTGGTGTCTAGGAGGATGAAAGTTTCTTCCACGCTCTTGTTGAATTGGCTCTCGTTCTCAACAAAATTCTTCACCGTCGTTCCGTCGATTACCACAACTCCCATTTCTCTCCAAATTCTTTTTTTTTTAATTGGCTATTCTTGGTATGATCTTCTTGGCTTTCAATTTTGAGTTATTGTTAATAAATAAATGAATTAAGAGGTAATGCGAGAACGACGAGGATGAGTAACTGGTTGTATTTTATGGGGTGAGAATGAGGATCTCGATGTGTGGTTGTATTTTATTACTCATTTTAGTTCGATGCTTGTTCGTGAGATAAGAATAAAAAAAAATTTGTTTGTCAGAACCAATTTTTATCCAAAATACTCTCATTCCTAGAATGAAGGAGGAGCTCTAAAATTCTAAAAAAGCTGACGTGTCAACGGAAAAAAGGGGAATCTGCTTTAATATATTAGTAGATTGTTGAGGGTTGTTAACGTTCTTATTCATTGCGGGGCTAAGATGTAGATGATAATGCTACAAAATCTTTTATATATTTAATTTAAAAATGTCTTGTACGTAAAAAAAATATCTTCTATTAAATATATATGTCTTATTTTTTATCAATCTAAAGTGAGTTGCCATTTATTTTCGAAAATAATTGTTAAAAGTTCAATTTGCCATTTATTTTCGAAAATAATTGTTAAAAGTTCAATCTGGAGAGTTGAGAGGTGTGAGAGCGTTCGCCTTCTTCTGGTTAGTTTTAGGATGTCCGGAGCGTACACCTCGCAAGGCATATAAAAACTAGTAGTAAGTGGACGAACAATATGGTACGAGTAAAAGGGGATGGGGTATGAGTGACAGACATAGAAGTATTGGGGTACCCCTGAGGGTTTTAGTAAGAGAGCCTTAAGCCTTCTAATGAGTGTATACGGCTTAAGAAGTATCCTCTTAGTGTTAAGTCATATCACATCAATGTTAGGGTCAGGTTTCTATTTATAGGACCTCTAGATCTAGGTCCTGTCACTAGTCTCGTCAGCTGGTTGGTGACCCGCCTGTGGGACGATCCTGGCCTTCGGCTGTTGTACGGCCCGGATAGCTTATGAGAAAATGTTAAGTATCTGGCGGCAAGGTTTCGTTTAGGCCACGGTTGGGTCTTGGCTGCTGGACGGGCCAGGCAGCTTTTGGGAAACCTTAGGCGCCTCGTGGTTTAAGGTTCCTGTTGGGTTGCGGCTAGGCCCTGGCCAGGGGCGGATCCAGGAAGGTTGGGTCATTTCATATGTACTAGGCTCGTTCAAAAAAATCACCAGGCTAGTCTACTAACACATACAAAAATACACATAGTTTTGTAACTTTAGATCAGGGAGTGGAGTAGGCCACGACCTGGGGAACCCCACCCCCAGATCCGCCCCTAGCCCTCGTTGAGCCTTGTTAGGACCTACACGTTTACGTGTACGTCGTGCATGCAGGACTTAACTACTGATCTTGGGCCATCAATAATATATATTGTCTTTTATTTGCTAAAATTATCTTACAACATAAAAGTTCATTCACGTTATGATTTTCAGAATGTAAAACATAGGATAGATAAATTATCTTATTTGATACAGACGGATGTTTTGATGATTATATAAATAGTCAATCTATGTCACTTGATAATGTTTTAATAATTTAAAATTAAATTGCTTTGGATGAAAAATGTAAGTGTTCCGCCATGAGAGTCGTGGCATAAAATGAGGTTCGAATCTAGAGAGTCTTAGGGATGGAGAGCTGTTTGCCTTATTTCTGTGTACTAGTGGATGTCCGAGATGTACCTCGCAAGGTGTACAGGAATCAGTAGTAAGAGGACGAACAATTATGTGTTTTGCGAGTGGGGTAAGGTCTTCTGAGAGAGAGACATAGAAGTACCGGGTACCCCTTAGGGTTTGGGGAGGTTGACAGCCTTTAGCGTACTAGCCGGAGCCTACAACTTAAAGCGTGTCTCGTGTGTGAATGTTGTGTGTAATCTTGGAGGGCTGAGCCCTTTAATTATACTCTTTGGTCCCTGAGTTGGGTTAAGAGTCTCTTCCCTTGTAGGAGTCGGACTCCGCGTCTGAGGTGGAACCTTAAGCGGCTAGGGTTTCCGCCTTCTTGTGGTGGGCCTTGTAGCTCCCGCAGCCCTAGGTGGCTCACACGGAAGCCTAGGTGGCTGAGGGCCTTAGGGTTTGGGTTCTCTTGCACCTGTACGTCGATATGTACGCCGCTTTTGGGGGCCTAGCAACTTGGCTTGGGCCCATCAATTGCCCCCCGAGTGTGATTTAGAAGCTTGCCGCGTGGAAAAGCTTCTATATCGCACTCTAGGAAAGTGAACGATTTGTACGCCGTCAGAATGGGGTCCCAAGGGGACGCTAGGAACGGACGCCGTGTGCTGATGTCATACTATTCGCCGCTCTTGGCTGCTGACGAATTCCCCAGTACTCTTTCTAGGAAATCTTTTTTTTCCCGCTTTCCTGATTTGCCATCAAAGCAAATCTCTTTGACTTAGGTGGCGGTTTCTTTTGTTCGCCATGTGTCCCAACGAGGTTGGGCTTTCTCTTCTTGGATCATGATTGCCGCATGCGTGTCTGACACACGCTATTTTGAAAAAGGAGGGGGTCTATGTTTAGGCGGGGCTTTTTTGTTGCATGACTGCCAGGCGTTGTTGGCGTATCCCAAATGGTCTCTTTTGTATCAACTACCGTGATTCTCCTATCAGGCAGTTAATAGGCGCCATTTCCCCGGCCCTCTTTCCTTCCTTAAATACCCCCTTTCATCTTCTCCATCATCATTTCTAATCTCATGCAGGGTTGTTTCGATGTTCCCATCATGATAGAAGGAACATGTCGGATGCTCTTGAACGCGCACATTCTCCAGAACCAGCATGTCAAACAAATGTAGCCGCATGCATGAATGGGGTTACACTCTAAAGTACGTCCACAAAGGTGGAAAAAGGTTTGTTATATCACTTACCATAATGAGGTTCATGTCACCCTTGCATAAATTAAATAATTATGAGAAAATGGACTGACGCTGACACGGGGCCCACTTTCATCAGCGCCTCCCCCAACCGTAAATGAAATTGAATTAACTGTCCCACCACGGCCGGAAAATAGTCAGGTGCCGAACCGGATTGATGCTGAATTCGTGCTGAACGACATCGTGGCCGTTCATTAGTATGGGCCCACAATTAGATGGAGGAGATTGATTTTCGGAGTTGAGCTCGCTTTTAGGGGTATTTTAGGTTTTTTGCATGGCCAGTCTAATGGCGGCCAATGGGGGGTAGGTAAGCGTGCAACTTTAGAGTTTTTGTATAGTTAACCGTGCAGTCGTCGCGTTGATTCAGTAGTGTCTTTTCTGCTGATATAAAACTTTGAATTAATCGTTGAGAGAGGTTACGATTTTCAAAAGTTATACCCTTTTTATATGTGCATGAAGCTTTATTCTATCTCAAGTCGGAACTCTCTCGCTTGCTAAGTAATACTTCGACCCCCTATTCGTCACTGCTTCGTAATAGTTACAACAATTAACAAGCTTATCGTGAGAGTTGATCATCCTATTCGCAATACAAACAATGGAAGAAAATAGAGAGAAAATCGAGAAGCAACCTCAAGAACTTCAACAACCTCAAGTAAACCACCCTCAACGAGGTCTACTGGACCAACAATCGGAGCAAGACCGTTTGACACAATGGAGGTGCAGTCCTGTAAGGATGCACAATATATGGGTAGGTAGTTCCCCACAACGTAAAAGTATGTTAGATGAAAAGGGATTAGGGTTTGTGGAATTCTTGTATGTCAAACAGTTCAATTGTGACCAAATGAAGTGGCTCATTACGAGCTTCGATTTCTTAAACCTCACCCTTACCTTGAGGCCAGGTGCTCAGGTCACATTGACTGAAGATCATATTCAAATAATATATGGCCTACCCATGGGCCCAGCGTATGTTTCTTATCAGTTGAGATACCCTACTCAAGATGTTAGGGTCAAGTCCCCGCATCTGGGGGTTCAGAGAGGCAAGGCGACCACAGTCAGGTTAGGTGATCTCGAGAATCAATTGTCCAAAACCACCGACGATGACAAGTGGTTTAGTCTGTTCTTCATTGTGTTGGTCGGCAACATCTTACACTCAAGATCCGGTCAGAGAGTCCCAATTTCCTACTTGGGGGTTATCTACGGTCGTAACGCCCGTAGTGTGGAGGAATACAACTAGTGCTCATTCCTGCTGGAGACATTCCGTGAAGTTGGACGGACCATAAAGGATACATCGAGGCTGACCTGTGTCTCCTCATGGTAGGTATTTTATTAGTATTACGTATGTTTTCAGCATAGTATTACGTGTTTTGTGTACTTTGTATTTTGTGGGGATGAACTTAGTATTACATTTTCCCATACGCAGCTGTTCTTTGTTGATATGGTGGGGCTGAAGGGTGACTCAATCACCAAGCTCAGACCGACGGCAAAGAACTGGACTCAGCAAGCTGTCAAACAGTACACGGTAAGGCTGGAAGAGATCTGGGGCCTGGACAAAGGCATCATTGTTGAATGGCACCCTGAGTCTGAGGAAGTCAGGATCCCTACCCCTCACCTAGTCAATACCCCTATGGTGCACACGAAGAGGCAATTGAGGAGGAAGGCCAGTCTGCCCAACCAATGAAGAAGTAGAGGAAAAAAGATCCAAGGAAGAAGGATAAGAGGAAGGAGGAAGGGGGACGCTGCAGCTGAAGCCCGAGGATACCTATCCCTCCGCCATGCCATTCACTAGACTCGACATCGATCACATGTCATTGGATCAGGTACGAAATATCGTAGAACTTGAGCTTTTTTTTGGCTTTAGTTGTGTATTATATGTTTTCGTATTACTTTAGATCATTTTATGTAATACCTTTTACATATATGTTCATGTTCTTTTTTTATCTGCTTGTCTTCGTTGACGGTGTATCTGTAATATGTTATTGTATATCTTTCATATTATTTTTTACCACAGGTTGAGGAGATGAGGGACTGGCTGGAGACATACGTCAATTTCCACAGGGGTGCTCTTGCCACCCTGTTGGAGCAGAAGCAGCAATGTGATGATCATATTGCAGCTGCTCCTGAGCGGATCGTATCATTGGAGCACGAGATAGCTTAAGATCTTTTCTTGGCAAGGTATTCTCGAACAGACATCAACAAGGCTATGGCCAAGATGAAGTCTAGTAAGAAGAAGAAGAAGACAGTTAACGATGAATCTGTTCTCCGTAGGGGGAGGTCCCGCACCAAGTCAAATGAAGGTGCTGTTGGGATGGACAAGGTCTCTCAGGCTGAAGACAAAGAGGTGAAGAAGAATGGGAATCGAAGAAGGGTATTGACAAGAGGGGGGCAGCCGGTAAGGAAAGAGAAGGTGGTGGAGAAGTAGAAGGATAGTGCTGAAGCACCAGGGGGATGGGGACGGAGGTGAAAAACTTGTTGAGATGGAGGAAGTGGTGAACAAGATTCAGGGTGCCACTGAAGCTGAAAAGAGTGAGGGGGTAAGAACGCTACAAATGATAAGAAGGTGACATGCAAGTAATTAACTCACAAATACGACCTTGACTTTGTGGGATAACAAAATCAAGCAATTAAGTAACAAGGAAGCAAAAACTAAATTGGAAGGAAGTGAATAGAACGGTCCACTACTAAATGCTTTCTTAGGATTGAGAAAGTCCCTGTCAATGGCGCCAAAAACTTGACGTGCAAGCAAACACTCAGACAATCAAGGTCGTATTTCCACGGGGTTCTCTCAATGGCCACTACTCACACTATTCATGGACGGTCTAAACATTTGAATTGAGATTTGGTTTGAAAGAACTAAGCATAAACTAAACAAGCAAGCAATGCAACAAAGAATAAACTAGGGAAGTTGAGGGTCAAACAAGAGAGAGGAAGGTCAACTTAGCAAGGGAGTTTCTCAAGCTCAAGAGCAATGAATGATGAATTGAGTCAATAGCATCAATATGTAATTCATTGGCCACACAAAACACTAATATAGAATCAACGAACTCTCGCACAATCGATTCACTACTCCTAGACCACATGAACTATGCTCACGCTATACGAACAAAGGAATGGAGTGCTTTAATCAAGCTCAATGTAATGCTCACTCACCTAAACTCCTAACCAACAACTTCTAACACAAGACAATGATGCAAGACACTCTCATGTCAATCATAGAACATAAGGTTAACAATCAATAGGTCTTTCAACTACTAAATGAATGAAAACCAAATGCATGCCAAGTGTTTGAAGAAATGCCAACAAGGAAATCAAATGAGAAATGATTGTAATTAAGCAATTCAATCTCTCAAATCAATCAATTACAATCCCTACACCTTAGATCAACATCATCCAACAATTCTCATACATTGAATAACATAAAGAAGTACCATAGAAACAATCAAGCTCACATGGCAATCAAGCACAAGGTTAGGAACCAATTCATTACACAAAGACTAATGGAAGACTCAATTCACTCAATCATCTCTATATCCTAGCATGATCATCCCTTACTAAGCTAAACCATAAGTCTAGCCTAGCCTAGCCATGGAGGAAACCTGAATTGAAGAGGAGGAGAACACCCTAGCTTCCATGGATGATCTTCCAACCTTGCACTTCAAGCTCTACTCCAAGGTAAGACTTCTATCCTTAGCTCCTTCCTTTAATTTGATTTTCACTTTACTCTTAGGTTGAGATGGAGGATGATCGGAGAGGAATTGTGAAGTGGCAATCAGCGATTGTCGAACGAAAATAATGAAAGTCGAACAATGCCTCCCCAATTCTCATCGCGACTGCAGCTTAAATACATCCGCCAGATTAGACATAAGTTCTCGGTGAGAACTCTCAAAGTTCTCACTGAGAAGTTCCTTGAAAAACCTCCTGGAAGTCTCGGCGTCAAATGTTCTCGGCCAGAACTGTAACACCCATCCCAAACCGACCCGAGTTCACCCGTGGTCGAACCGGTTTGAGTGCTACTTGAAGAACCAGCTTTAAAAGAAAAGAGTAAAACGCAGCGGAAACAGAAACAACTCTTAAATACAAGTTCAAAACGAAGGAGGCCTCCACTTAATAAAACCGAAATACAACTGAAATCCGAAACCAAATCTCAAAACAATTACAAATCTCCCAACCCAAAAGTGTCAACTGAAATCTAAAATTAAAACAATGGTCACTCCACAATAGATTCCTAATTCTTCACTTCACAACTCCAACCAGCAACTCCTCCGAACTCAACCGAACACCTGAAAAGAGAAACTGGGGGGGATCAGCTTCCTAATGAAACTGAGTGAACCCACTGGGTTTAACTATGCGCCGAACCTAACCTGAAGAAGTGATCCCAAACTTCTCACGAGACACCAACAATGGAATCAGACTCAACCTTTACCAGTTTTAATTCTCTAAACAGTCTAAGTGATCACATAGGTGCAGTTCCAAATCAACACTTACCATCCTCAATAACATCCATGAATAACAGAGAATCATAAATCATACAGTTCAACATTATAATACAATACGACTCAAGATCATAGTCAGCATTTCCACATACACCACAATCACACACCCATTCACATTCAACACACACATTAATCCCATCCCAATTCACTAAGTGAGCTATTAATCATCCCTAAGAAAATCTAGGTTATCATTCAAGTGCATAACGCCGTACTAACCATCCACAATTCATATCATCATCATAATCATCAACCACTTAACATCTAACCCGCAACTCATTGCATTGACACAACTCAATTCACAGATCAATCCGACCTAGTTCACACACATTACATAACAGTTCGCCATCACATACCGCACGTCACATATACACACTCAACACATCACATTTCAGCTTGTTCACATCAAGCACAACACACGCACGACAGTTCACAATTCATTTAACTAGGTGAGTTAATTAGGCGCCATAAGGAGTTGTTCCCCCGCTACCCCGCCGGCCATCACATCATCCATATCCCGTAGGATCTTTCCCCGTAGGGAGATAACACGACGCATCCCCTAAGGGATCCTTCCTCCACGGAGCTATCACGACGCATCCCATCGGGATCCTTCCTCAACGGAGATTTCAACCACTATGACTCCCTGTCATAGGATTCACCCCAGTGAATCAGACTCTAACACAATGGTATTTCGGTTGGGGTAACGTTGGCTCCTTCCGGTTCTATCAATTAAATTTCATTTAATGCAACCAGAACCATCACACTCATCCGCAAAACAGTTTCATTCAACCACAAATTCATTTCACAATACCGATTCCACTGTACAACTCCACTACACAAATTACACGTCACAATGCCACATCACAATCCCACATCGTGATTCCACCACACAATTCCATGTTCTAGTTCCAAGCACCAATTCTATGTTCCAATTCTAGGATATAATTCTAGTCTAACCACAAACGGCAATAATAAACACAATCATAGAAATTCATCACATCCACCCCATCCTATCTCACATTTCTAGATCAAATACATTAGCTATCAACTTTCATCCCAATCCCCACATCAAACATAAATCAGCACAGTCATCATACTTCAATCACAAGACAATTATTCAGTTTTACTCTCATAGGTTCATGCAAGACCTAATTCTATTCTAAGTCTATTCAACTCCTCACTCCCATTTCTAACCACCTAGTTAAACATATAATCACACTAGTCAACCACATATATAAACAAGTCGGTCATCCACTCAAACGAGTCAACTCAACACCACATAGCATCAATTTCATTCAGATCAACCATACAACACCATTTCAGCTAGTTCATGCAATCACACCACCCAATTCCATTCACCAATTCCCTTAACCAATTCCATAAGTCAATTCCACGTATTCTATTGTCCAATTTCTTACCTACATTCCCTACCAATTCCAGTAGCCAGTTCTAAGTCATAAGTCTACCACCCTAAACACATTAACAACCATCTTCTCACACGACATCAATTCTACCTAAAGGCACGTGGCATAATTCATACATCAACACCTAGCATCATCCCAATCCCAACATCACATAAACCAACACAATCCAAATCAATCAGTAATCCCACATCACACCTAACCACACATCACAAGACATTCACCGCCTCCCACGGCACAAACAGTTTAAGGGTAAACGGCTAGCTCACCGGCCACCCCCACCTGCAAGTACAGGGGAAGCCATGTCATGAGTCGTAGGGTTACCCTCCTTTACGTCCTTCATCGGACGACCCCACATTGGTGGAGCCATCCACCTGTTCATCAATTAAGGGCGACCCCACATTGGCAGGACCACCCTCCTGCAACCACAAACTGACAATAGCATAATATACACAATTCTCATGTTCACAGACCCGTCCCTCCTATCACTCTTTACTAGTTTTAATCAATTTATCATCCATGTTAATCAATTCCCCCAATCAAAATCATCACAAACAGCCATCAATCATAAACCAATCCACCAATTAACAAACATCCAACAATCATCAAAACAGCATATTTCATAGAACAATCAATTGCAGAACAATTTTCCCCTTTTACTCTCTTTCAATTTCATGCAAGGCCCTACATTTTTCTAAGTCTGAATTGTAACTCCTCACACCGACCAGACTACCTATCGTACGCTAAACCCTCACCTGACAAGAAGACGAGGCTCTAAAACTCTTCTAGAAACCCGAACAGCCAAGCTCTCAGACACCAAAAACGTAGCTATTCTCCTCTTCACCGACAGCAGTTTACTCCGAAATATCCAGAACCTCTAGGTGCGATCTCTTCCTCTCATTACCACGAACTCATAGCAACAAACGGATCGCCAATCGGAGCTCTACAGCTCTCGGAATCGAGGTTTGAAGTTTTTGGAGATTTCTGGCTCAGTCCCAAAAACGTAGCTCTTCGTTCTTCTACTGACAACACCTCGATTCGAAATACCCAGAACCACGAATAGTGATCTCTTCCTCTCATCGCCACAAACCCGTAGCAACAAACGGATCGTCAATCGGAGCTCTACAACTCCCGGAATCAAGGATTGAAGCTAAAGGGTTTTTGGCTTCTTCAAATACGGGTTTTGGGGAAAGAGAAAGAAGGGGAAGTTATGAATTTCCGTGTAAAATCAGCCTTTTATAGTCTGACCATGATACACGGCGTGTATCATGATACACGGCGTGTATTGTAATACACGGCCGTTTATCGTGGTCTGCCCACATTGACAATTTTTCACGTACTCTCTTGTATACTCGACCCGACTCAACTATGAACGTCCCGAACTTCGATGGAACCTCAAGAACATTGTTTCCAATGTCTAAACCATCCAAACTCAAGTTCCAAACCGTTCGGTTGGGCGGGGATGTTACAAGTCTCCACAACTTCAAAAGATTTCGTCCCCGAAATCACAACCCAACTCGCTCTAGCAACGAATCCACAAATCACAGCATAACGCCGCAACACAAGGATCACATCACCTCCCGAAACTCCCTTTTAACGGATCTAGCAACACACACCTTCTAAGGGCACTACTCCCACACTACTTCAAACTTCTACCTAACAGACACGCACAACCGAACCTCAACGGCACTACTCACAACAAGAACACAACCAAAACACAATCAAACAAAACTCACTCAAGAGCACAACCGCAACGCAAGAGCTCAACAAAGCACACTCACACCAACAAGAACTATGAAGCTAACACCTTCGACTAAAACTCACACCCTCAAGCACTCTACTCACTTAACCAAATTCTACAAGGCTCTACTCTTCTAACCAATTCCCCAACCTGCTACTACCTCCACTCTCAACTACTCCGCCACCCTCTTCACTACAGGAGGACACAAAACGTTTCAGTTGACCAATTTTAAGAAATCACATTTCATTTCAAATCACTTTCCTTTCAAATTCACAATACTTTCCTTTCAAAACTTTCCACCCACTTCAAAACGATTTGAAAATCCCTAGAAAGTTGGTCCTGTGCCGATGCTTCATCCCTTCCCCCTACGAGGTTAATTACTCCTCTACAAGAAGAGACGAATCACCAACACAGCAGCAACTAACCAGGCTCTGATACCACTTGTAACACCCATCCCAAACCGACCCGAGTTCACCCGTGGTCGAACCGGTTTGAGTGCTACTTGAAGAACCAGCTTTAAAAGAAAAGAGTAAAACGCAGCGGAAACAGAAACAACTCTTAAATACAAGTTCAAAACGAAGGAGGCCTCCACTTAATAAAACCGAAATACAACTGAAATCCGAAACCAAATCTCAAAACAATTACAAATCTCCCAACCCAAAAGTGTCAACTGAAATCTAAAATTAAAACAATGGTCACTCCACAATAGATTCCTAATTCTTCACTTCACAACTCCAACCAGCAACTCCTCCGAACTCAACCGAACACCTGAAAAGAGAAACTGGGGGGGATCAGCTTCCTAATGAAACTGAGTGAACCCACTGGGTTTAACTATGCGCCGAACCTAACCTGAAGAAGTGATCCCAAACTTCTCACGAGACACCAACAATGGAATCAGACTCAACCTTTACCAGTTTTAATTCTCTAAACAGTCTAAGTGATCACATAGGTGCAGTTCCAAATCAACACTTACCATCCTCAATAACATCCATGAATAACAGAGAATCATAAATCATACAGTTCAACATTATAATACAATACGACTCAAGATCATAGTCAGCATTTCCACATACACCACAATCACACACCCATTCACATTCAACACACACATTAATCCCATCCCAATTCACTAAGTGAGCTATTAATCATCCCTAAGAAAATCTAGGTTATCATTCAAGTGCATAACGCCGTACTAACCATCCACAATTCATATCATCATCATAATCATCAACCACTTAACATCTAACCCGCAACTCATTGCATTGACACAACTCAATTCACAGATCAATCCGACCTAGTTCACACACATTACATAACAGTTCGCCATCACATACCGCACGTCACATATACACACTCAACACATCACATTTCAGCTTGTTCACATCAAGCACAACACACGCACGACAGTTCACAATTCATTTAACTAGGTGAGTTAATTAGGCGCCATAAGGAGTTGTTCCCCCGCTACCCCGCCGGCCATCACATCATCCATATCCCGTAGGATCTTTCCCCGTAGGGAGATAACACGACGCATCCCCTAAGGGATCCTTCCTCCACGGAGCTATCACGACGCATCCCATCGGGATCCTTCCTCAACAGAGATTTCAACCACTATGACTCCCTGTCATAGGATTCACCCCAGTGAATCGGACTCTAACACAATGGTATTTCGGTTGGGGTAACGTTGGCTCCTTCCGGTTCTATCAATTAAATTTCATTTAATGCAACCACAACCATCACACTCATCCGCAAAACAGTTTCATTCAACCACAAATTCATTTCACAATACCGATTCCACTGTACAACTCCACTACACAAATTACACGTCACAATGCCACATCACAATCCCACATCGTGATTCCACCACACAATTCCATGTTCTAGTTCCAAGCACCAATTCTATGTTCCAATTCTAGGATATAATTCTAGTCTAACCACAAACGGCAATAATAAACACAATCATAGAAATTCATCACATCCACCCCATCCTATCTCACATTTCTAGATCAAATACATTAGCTATCAACTTTCATCCCAATCCCCACATCAAACATAAATCAGCACAGTCATCATACTTCAATCACAAGACAATTATTCAGTTTTACTCTCATAGGTTCATGCAAGACCTAATTCTATTCTAAGTCTATTCAACTCCTCACTCCCATTTCTAACCACCTAGTTAAACATATAATCACACTAGTCAACCACATATATAAACAAGTCGGTCATCCACTCAAACGAGTCAACTCAACACCACATAGCATCAATTTCATTCAGATCAACCATACAACACCATTTCAGCTAGTTCATGCAATCACACCACCCAATTCCATTCACCAATTCCCTTAACCAATTCCATAAGTCAATTCCACGTATTCTATTGTCCAATTTCTTACCTACATTCCCTACCAATTCCAGTAGCCAGTTCTAAGTCATAAGTCTACCACCCTAAACACATTAACAACCATCTTCTCACACGACATCAATTCTACCTAAAGGCACGTGGCATAATTCATACATCAACACCTAGCATCATCCCAATCCCAACATCACATAAACCAACACAATCCAAATCAATCAGTAATCCCACATCACACCTAACCACACATCACAAGACATTCACCGCCTCCCACGGCACAAACAGTTTAAGGGTAAACGGCTAGCTCACCGGCCACCCCCACCTGCAAGTACAGGGGAAGCCATGTCATGAGTCGTAGGGTTACCCTCCTTTACGTCCTTCATCGGACGACCCCACATTGGTGGAGCCATCCACCTGTTCATCAATTAAGGGCGACCCCACATTGGCAGGACCACCCTCCTGCAACCACAAACTGACAATAGCATAATATACACAATTCTCATGTTCACAGACCCGTCCCTCCTATCACTCTTTACTAGTTTCGATCAATTTATCATCCATGTTAATCAATTCCCCCAATCAAAATCATCACAAACAGCCATCAATCATAAACCAATCCACCAATTAACAAACATCCAACAATCATCAAAACAGCATATTTCATAGAACAATCAATTGCAGAACAATTTTCCCCTTTTACTCTCTTTCAATTTCATGCAAGGCCCTACATTTTTCTAAGTCTGAATTGTAACTCCTCACACCAACCAGACTACCTATCGTACGCTAAACCCTCACCTGACAAGAAGACGAGGCTCTAAAACTCTTCTAGAAACCCGAACAGCCAAGCTCTCAGACACCAAAAACGTAGCTATTCTCCTCTTCACCGACAGCAGTTTACTCCGAAATATCCAGAACCTCCAGGTGCGATCTCTTCCTCTCATTACCACGAACTCATAGCAACAAACGGATCGCCAATCGGAGCTCTACAGCTCTCGGAATCGAGGTTTGAAGTTTTTGGAGATTTCTGGCTCAGTCCCAAAAACGTAGCTCTTCGTTCTTCTACTGACAACACCTCGATTCGAAATACCCAGAACCACGAATAGTGATCTCTTCCTCTCGTCGCCACGAACCCGTAGCAACAAACGGATCGTCAATCGGAGCTCTACAACTCCCGGAATCAAGGATTGAAGCTAAAGGGTTTTGGCTTCTTCAAATACGGGTTTTGGGGAAAGAGAAAGAAGGGGAAGTTATGAATTTCCGTGTAAAATCAGCCTTTTATAGTCTGACCATGATACACGGCGTGTATCATGATACACGGCGTGTATTGTAATACACGGCCGTTTATCGTGGTCTGCCCACATTGACAATTTTTCACGTACTCTCTTGTATACTCGACCCGACTCAACTATGAACGTCCCGAACTTCGATGGAACCTCAAGAACATTGTTTCCAATGTCTAAACCATCCAAACTCAAGTTCCAAACCGTTCGGTTGGGCGGGGATGTTACAAGAACCTTGTAAGTTCTCGCCGAGAACTTTAGTAGAATTGAATGCATAAATCTTGAATTTGTATCGGCCTTAACTCCTCCGTCCTAGCTCCGATTGAGCTCCCGTTTGCTCCTATGTGCTCCTTGTCATCCGTACTACAATGCCAAAGCCTGAAAAAGCACAAAGATAACTCCAATAGACAATGAATTTGGCCCCAAAGTGGCTTTCGGACAATAAAAGTGCACTTTGCACAAAACATCTATAAAAGCACATAAGTCATGGCATTTCGATATCAAACACGGGAGATTCTTAGGTTAATTGTAGGCTTAAAAAATGAGTAATAACATCACATCAAACTCCCCTACGACTAACCCAAAGCTTGTCCTCAAGCAAGCAAATACTTACATTAACGCACTAACCATTTGAACAAACCAAAAGATCTCTAAGTTCGTTGAACCACGTTTTGATAGCCCTAGTTTAAACAAGGTAAAGGATCCCAAAATCTCACCAAACAACCCTTAAAACATTTTCACACCAAAATACAAACTAGTACTTACTAGACATAAGCTCGACTAACTTGACAAAAGCATCGGTTATTGGACGGTTGACTTATTCCTGGTGCCTACACATGAACGGCGGGAAAGTAAGGGGCTCGGTCGACATTGGTCAACATGTGTCGAGGGGGTAGTACACTGATGACACTCGATTTAACGTGATTTTCAACCCCCTTTAAGCGACATTTCCTTACTTAAGACTTCGTTTTTAGGGCAGAATAACGAATATTCACTCAACTGCTCTATCTCGTGCCATTTTGGTTACTTTGACCCGTTTTGGGTCTATTTGATGATTTTCTAGTGTTTTTGTGATAGCACAGGGTTTTGTCGTCAAATAATGTAACCTAGGACGTGTCTACGGCATTGGAACCTTGAAGAATCGCACCGAAATTGATCCAAGGAGTCAATCAAGTCAACACAAATCCCGCCCAGCTTTACAAAGAAGATTTCAGTGAAAAGTCCTGAAGTTTTCAGCGAAAATCCAAGAACAAATCGTCAGAGCATAGAAGGAGATGTTTTTGGTGAGAAGACTAAGTCTGCGCCGAAAACTCTCGATCAAAATAACACAGGAGAACAGTTGACCGGTGCCAGCCTTTTCAAAGAAGTTTTCGGTGAAAAGTCCTGAAGTTTTCACCGAAAACCTTAAACCTAATCCGGCTGGGAAAGGGTTAAGTATAAATATAAACCGGCGACTCGAAAAGAAAGATGATACAACATATTATAATTTCCAGACCTAAGAAGTTAGAGAGAATAGATTTTGAGAGTTCAAAGAGCCAGGAAGAGATCGTGACCCCATCTTTCCACCTCGGAGACTCGGAGCTAGGAGTGAAGATTACCGGAGAACGGAGCTTTGCCAGAGTCGTCGTAATTAGGTTTTACAGCTTCCATCTGTACTTCCTTATCATGGTGAACTCTGTTTCTGTCTTTGTTTATGCTGTTATGAACATGAGTAGCTAAACTCGTAGAGCTTAGACTAGATGAACCCTAAGTGACCCAGGGCTTTAAGCGGTCACGGATCGGCGGTAATTAGATTCAAAATTCAATCAGTTTCTCTTGCATGTTTGGGTTGTTCTTCATTGTTTGTGCTTCTCTTCTAGCTTGATCACTTAGATTAGATTCCTGTTAAGCTGAGGATAGTAGCAAACGTTCACCTCACTTTAAAACACCAAATCAACAATTAACCTATTCATTGGAGTGTGCCTTTCGTAGGAACCAGTTAGGGTTAATCCGCTTCAAGAGTAACTCATAAATCGTTAGTATTTCCACCAGTTAGTTTTGTCGTCACAAGAAGCGACCGTACTCGTGCGACTAATTATCTTGGTAGCTAGATCGGATAGAGCGTACGTTCGCCAGTCTTAAACCTAAGGGTAAGGAGTTATGGTGGTGTCTTTGAATTGATTGAACGAGAATAAAAAACCGCTGGTCTTGTGATTGTTGTTGCCTTGGTGATCTAAAGGGGGTTCGAAGTCTAAGCTTGTCTGTCATCTTTGTTAAGTCAACCAATCTTTCAATTTGTCATTTAATTTAGTTTTTGATTTACCCGCAATTCTAGAATAGAAGCCGTGGAACTCACACCACGCACAACGTGTTAAACCTGAGTAATCTGCCTTTACATTTGTGTAGACAATTATTAGAAGACCCGTGGGATACAATCTGTCTTGCTTTGTGCTTGACAGTTATTTGACTACACGTGCGTGAAAACGCGTTCATCAAATTGGCACCGTTGCCGGGGACTTCTTTTTATTGTTTGAAAGAAGAACTAGCATTTTATTCTTTTACTTTTCATCTTTCATATTTCCATCCACTTCGATTTTACACCGTTGTGTTTGTTTTTGTCATTTGTAGGTTGTCTACAGGTTTATGCATCACCGCCCTCTCACGCGCTCCTTAACCAAGACTGACAAGGCTAAGAGTGTAGAGAGACCAGGTAGCTCTGCTCCGCCAAGGCGACCCCAAATTCCGAAGAAAGGCAGAATCGATCCACCTCCATCCTTCACGCCAATTAAGATCGAGGAACCGAAGGAGAGTTCCTCATCTTCATCTTCATCCGCTTCATCAACCGCATCACTTTCACCCCCACCATCTCCTAGGATGGGTGATTAATTACCACCACCACCACCATCGGGTGCACCAAAGAGTCTGGCCGATTACAACATGCCGACCGCAACTAACGTCCGATCTTCTATCGCCGTGGCACGCATCAACGGAGATCCTGACTATGAGATCAAGATTCCTTTCTTGACCATGATCTCTAGGGATCTACAATTTGAAGGCAGGCCACTTGACAATCCATGCACTCACTTGGCGGATTTTATTGATCTTTGCGGCACTTTAAAGAATGGGAATCTCGACAAGAACACCCTATGCTTGAGAGCCTTTTCGTTCTCTCTTAAAGGCGCAGCTAAGAGGTGGCTCACTAGTAAGCCACCCGGTTACTACACAGATTGGGATACTCTTGCTCAAGACTTTGTGGAAGAGTACTTCCCCCCCCCCTCAAGAACAACCGCCTACAAGGACTGCATCTCTAGATTCTCCCAAAAGGAAGGTGCGAGCTTATATGACACTTGGAATGAATTCCAAGAACTCCTCTATAATTGTCCTCACCATGGTTTCGAGCAGAGGCGGCTAGTTGAAATCTTTGCTCGAGGTCTACATGAAGAATCTGCTAAATGGGTCAATTCCCTAGCTGAAGGGGATTGTACTACCCTCACACCTGAAGCTGCTCTCCTCCATTTCGCAAACTGTGCTTCCAAATCAAGGAATTGGGAACGACAATCAGAAGGATCAAGAAGCAAGCTCGATATTGAAGCAACCATTAAATCAGTAGATGAAAAGCATTTGAAGAAGTCTACTACACCTATTAAGCCTCCATCAGCCTAGGTTCTTGTTGCTGATTGTGAATGGTGTGGAGCTTGTGCTCATAATGGAGAACGATGCCAGAACTTTGCCAAGGCAGAAGTCTGGTCCACTGAAGAAGTCAACTTCATCTCCCAAGGCTTTAATAACAATCAACAAGGTTATGTTGGCTACCTCAACTACAGACAACAGGGGAATTTCCAAGAGCGACCTCCCTATAATGTCGGTGCTAACCAGAACCAAGGTCAGAATCAGAATAACTGACCAGCTGGTTCACTCCATGATCAGAAGCCAAACAATCCAAACTGGAGGCATCTACCAGCTACCTCACCGAAATGAAGGCAACTATGGAACAGCTCCTGGCAATCGCCAAAATCAATACTTGAACAACACTTATCCGGGACAGCAACATCAGAAAGACAACAAGGATAATGATCTTGATAAGAAGCTCCATCAGATCATCACCAGACTTGATGATCATGATAGTCAGTTCAAGGCTCAAGCTCTCCTCAACCAAGAACAAATCGCTTCCGGACAACGAATAGAACATGAGGTGAACCAGATCTCCAGCATGCTAGCAAATGGTCGCCCCTCCGGTCAGCTCCCGAGCCAAACTGAGCCGAATCCAAGGAAGGAGCAAGCTAAGATGGTCTCCATTCAAAGTCCGACGAGCTCACCCGTTCATACATCTTCCAATCCAGACAGGGCCAATAAAGTTCCGGAGAAGAAGAAAGCAAAGGAGGACACGCCAAAAGACTACGATCCTCCTCTTGCTCCATATTATAAGAAGGTTCCCTTCCCAAATGCTTTGCTACCAAACGCAAGGATCGAGATCGGCATATGGGGGAACAAAGAATAACGCTTTGCCGTTTGTAGCAAGAAGCCTTCCTCGCCATTCCCAGCTAAGTGCCCCGATCCTGGTTCTTTCACTTTACCTCTTATCATTAATGATGTGAACCACCGCAACTGTGGGCAGAGGACCCTTAAACACCACAAGCTGATCATCACAGCAACAAGAAGAAACTGTCAGAACCGGGATGGAAGAGGACCTTGACCCGCTAGCTATAAATGAGCTAGGAACCAGAAGTATCAAGTCGAAGGAGACACTTCAAGGGTGAATACCCTAGACGATAAACCGATCTAGACGACGATCAATTCCATGAAGGTCGAACAGAGAATTGCATAATATGCAATAGAAAAACTGAAGTTTAAGAGTTTATTAATTTCAACGTGTGTCTTATAAGAGAGGCGAATGCCTCTTTATATAAGGGGAGGAGTAGGGAACAAGCTCTCCTATTCCTCCTTAGAAACTGACTAATAAATAATAAACAAATAAAAAGAGTCCTAATTAAGCCACTAAAAGAACTTAACCTAATCCTAATATTGTCTAAGAAGGAGGCTAAATTCGTAGCCTTATTCCACAAGGAAAAGACTCCTTCCTAAACAATAACTCTAAAAAGGGAAAAGATGGAAATTCCTAAAAAACAGCTAAACGGGTTCTGGGAAAAATAGCCAAATAAATACCAAATTAAATAGGAAAATTATGCGCTTTGTCAAATCACTAGTAGATGTCATGGGCTTCAGCCCAAATTCTATCTCCAGGTAACCCAAATCCGTCATTCTTCGTTAGACTAGAAATCTGTCCAAAATCGGGAAATCCTAGCTTGATTAGGATTTCTTGTTTGGAAGTACTTGGCATCTTCTCTTCATCTCTCGTATCATGAATGGTAATCAATACCTCCATAGATCAGGCTCAGGGGGTGGCCTGATCGTAGCTCCTATCATGTGCAGCCTCGGATCAGCATCCGAGCTCCACCCCTTGATGCTCCGCCCATGCTTCACCCTGACTTCATCCAACTGTATTTGCTTCAATCCTCCTCCAAATTGAGCTCCGTTTGTTGGAGAGTGTTCCTGGGGATTCAAGCTATCCAGGACAGTTGGAATTTCCCAAAAGGCACAGGCCAATTGTTGGCTGGGCCAAAAGTGCTTCTCTGTGGCATCCGGGCACGGGCTCGGCTCGGGTGTCGGGTTTAGCTCTCGGTCTTCTTCTGTTCTGTACGGGCCTTTTTGCTTCTGTCTTGGCTGGGTCTTCAAGTATGCCTTATGAGTCTCTTTAAGGTCTAGTTGGGCTCTGGGACTTGTAGGAGTCGATCTGGGGCCTAGCCCTGGTGCTAGGCTCGGCTCGGGGTCCAGGTCGGGGCTCGGCGTCAACATCAGCTCCAGGAGAGTCAATAGCCTGATTGTGGTAGGAGCTAGCCTTGGTGCTTGGCTAAGGATCAGCATCCTCCCAAGTGTGTCGTCATGCTTCAGGGCTTTGGCTCTTGATGTACTGCAGAACTGGGTATCAAATAACTACCAAGCTGGAAGCTAGGGTAGATCGTATTCCACGGGTCTTCTAATAATTGTCTACTCAAATATGTTGGCAGATTACTCAGGTTTCACACTTTGTGCGTGGTGTGAGTTCCACGACTTCTAATTCTAGAAAATGCACGGAAATTAAAAACTAAAACTGAAAGACAGATCGAAAGATTGGTTGACTTAACAAAGATGACAGATAAGCTTAGACTTCGAATCCCCCTTAGTTCACCAGAGCATTGCAATCAATAGATCAGCGGATTTCAATTCTCGTTCAATCAATTCTAAGACACCACCATAACTCCTGACCCTTAGGTTTAAGACTGGCGAACGTTCGCTCTATCCGATCTAGCTACCAAGATTAATTAGTCGCCCGGGTACGGTCGCCTCTTGCGACGACTAAACTAACTGGTGGAATTACTAACGATTTATGAGTTACTCTTGCAGTGGATTAACCCTAACTGGTTCCTACGAAAGGCACACTCCAATGAATAGGTTAATTGTTCGATTTGATGTTTTAAAGTAAGGCGAGCGTTCACTTCTATCCTTAGCATAACAAGAATCTAATCTAGGTGATCAATCCAGATAAGAAACATAAACAACGAAGAACAAATCATACATGAAAGAGAAACTGATTGAACTTTGAATCTAATCACCGCCGATCCGTGACCGCTTTAAAGCCCTGGGTCACTTAGGGTTCATCTAGTCTAAGCTTTACGAGTTTAGCTACTCATGTTCATAACAAAAGAATCAAAGGCAGAAACAGAGTTCATCATCAAAAGATAGAACAGATAGAAACTGTAAAACCTAATTAAGACGATTCTGGCAAAGCTTCGCTCTCCGGTAATCTTCAATCCTAGCTCCGAGTCTCCGAGGTGAAGGGATGGCGTCACGATCTCTTCCTGGCTCTTCGAACTCTAAACTCTGCTCCAGAACTCGTGAGAATTCTGAAATTATGATGTATTATGAGGTATATTCTTTCTTGGGCCGTCGGTTAAGTATTTATACTTAACCCTAGAATCGCCGGATTTTGCCTGGAGTTTTCGCCGAAAACTTGCTGAGTTTTCACCGAAAACTTGAGTGTAAATGAAGGCTTCCGTCGGCTGATTCTCCTGTGATTTTCGAATTTGGAGTTTTCTCCGAGAACTCTTTCTTTTCGCTGAAAACTTCTCTTTGTAAGCTCTGTCGATTTCTTCATGAATTTTCGCCGAAAACCTGGGGAGTTTTCGCCAAAAAACTGGGGAGTTTTCGCCAAAAACTGTAGTGTAAATCGGGGCAGGATTTGAGTTGACTTGAATCGAGTCTGGTGCGGTTCCTCGAGGTTCCAACGCCTTAGACACGTCCTTGGCTACTTTATTTGACGGCAAAAACCTGGGCTATCATGAAAACACTAGAAAACCATCAAACAGACCCGAAACGGGCCAAAGTAACACAAATGACACGAGATAGAGCAGTTGAGTGAATATTCGCTATTCTACCCTAAAAAGCATGTCTTAAGCAAGGAAATGTCGCTTAAATGAGGCTGATAATCACGTCAAATAGAGTGTCATCAGCTCTCCTACGCTCCGGGGGTGGTGCTGGCGTAGGTCTAGGCCTAGTGTAGTCTTGGCCCGGCATCAGTGCTGGGGCCGGATCGGCCTTAGTTGTGTCCAAGTCGGGCTTGGTAGCCAGGATCACATCAATTAATAATATTGAAGTAGAGCGTAGCTTGGTTGATCTAGGTGCTTCCATAAATGTCATGCCTATGAGTTTATTCGAAAAGTTGAATCTAGGAGAACTTAAACCAACTAGCATGCAACTTGTTTTTGCTGATAGATCATTAAAAACACCTAGGGGAGAAATTAAAGATGTTGTCACTCGATGTGGTCCTTTTACTTTTCTAGCTGATTTTATGGTTATAGATACTCGAGAGGAGGATTCTACTATCCTTATAGGTCGACCCTTCATGGCAACAACCGGGATGCAAATCAATGTCCCGAGTGGTTCCTTGACCTTGAGGGTTGGTAAGGATACGATAACATTCCGCCTCAAGGACGGTATGAAATACACCCCTAAGGAAGAAGAAGCTCGCTGTCTTTCTGTTGAAACTGATGTCTCTTCTAGTATTTCTCCAAAGACTGTTGTCACAAGTGCCGAACAGGTCATCAAGTAGAAGACCAGACCTATGACACAGAAGCCATAGAAGAAGAAGGAACTGAAAGCCTCCTCTTCTTAATCATCACCAAGCAAAGATCCTGGCGGGCTAAGAAAGAAGAATCCAAAGAAAGCTAAAATGGTCCGGATGCCAATTGCTCCGCCATTTTCTTATGAGCCAGTTGCGCCACCGATTCCTGTCAAGCCACCGGCGCAGAAGCCAGTAAAGAAAAAGAAGCGAGAGCATCTCCCAAGGAAGCACCGAAGATCACAGATCCCCGTGAAATGAAGCAGGAAGCTAAGGAAAAGACGAAGCCGACTGTTCTCATTCCTTCTACCATCACACTTGCGAAGGATGATCCCTCACGAGAACTGTTCGGGCCATTCGAGATTGCTGGCCATCTTCCCGATGGACGTACCAATCTCATTCATGCTAACGGGAAGATATTCACACTCGTCAGAGGTATCCCGAAGCTTTATTTTATGAATTCCGACGCGAGCGTTAAGGAGATCCTGAGTTGGGATGTCTCCTAACACCGTCCAGGTATCATCTAGCTCAAGGACGTTAATCAAGAGCGCTTCGTGGGAGGCAACCCACGGCTGGAGTCAGTTTTTAGTTTTGTCAAGCTCCGTGTTTTAGAGTCGGTTCGGGGGAGCCAAAAGTGTCATTTGCATGATTTCTTATTTTTTGTGTGTGTTTTGTGTGTCCTCGGTTCAATTCCAAGTTGTTTAAGGTTGTTCCGATTATTGTTAAAGTAATTTTGATTTTGCAAAGTTTGTCGGGATTGCGAAAATGTTTTAAAACTGCAGGTCAAAGTTTTCGCCAAAAACTTGCACCTATTTCGGCGAAAACTCCCCTTTTAAACCCACTGTGTTTTCTGACCAGTTTTTGACAAATTTTTTGGTGGAAAGTTTCATACTTTTCGGCGAAAACTCAATTTGAAATCCGGCAGACAGTTTTGTAGCTAATTTTCGGCAAAAACTTGTACCTCTTCTCGCCGAAAACTTTCAGGAAAAATCCAAAAAAGTTCCCCCCCTTTTCTTTCCTTTTTTTCGGGTCTTTCCTCTTTCCTCCTCATTTTCGAATGAAACTGCAGCCCCCCCCCCTCATAAAAAATTGCCGCCGCCATTTTCCGCCACCACCGATCGTCCAAATCGAAGCTCTAGAGCTTTAGCTCCGCCAAAACCTAGTTTTTCGAGTTTTTCACCGATTCCTCTTCTCCCGTTCATTTTCAGCCACCATGTCTTCAAGGTAAGTTGTAGGGTTTTCCATTACAAGTCTTTTGACATATAGAATGATGAATTTTGTTGGGGTTGACCTCTGTTGACTTTTTGGTCTACCTCGATTTGTGTGCCGACTATTTCGTGAAAATTTTGGTGAACAGATTTCTTTGGGCTGATTAAGCATGTTTAGGGAGACTTGTGCTGAAATCTAATATCATTTGGTCATGATTTGTTGTGCTTAAAGCTTAATTCTTTTGCGGTGTTGACTTTTGTGAAATGTCAGTTTGACCATGGACTGTTGATGCTTAATTGGCTGCCATGCTTACTCATTGAAATTCATATCGCTGTGTTTGTATTATGAGACCATGTTATGCCATGATTCAATGATTTGTGCTCGTAAATTGCCATGGTTAGGGTTCAATTTGTTATAATGTTGACTTTTTGGCATGTCGGATTGACCTATGAACTCAGTATGTGATTTTGACGCTCTAGCTGATCCTAAGCGTGTATTATGACCAATTGTGCTTACTGGTTACTCGTTTTACTTCCCCCTACTCAGTTTTCCTCATTTCTTTGTGAAATTGAGTTTTTCGACTAAGTGTGGGGTAGGTGTTTGGTTTGACTAATCTGGTTCCATTCTTTGATATTTTATAGGAATGTAGACAGGGAGCGACGGACGAAGGCCAGGCTAGACACCGGTCCAGCTCCAGAGCACCTGCTCCAGTCTCTCCCGCCATCCACGGTCCTCCACCGGCATTCCCAGATCGCCACGGATATCTGATGACACTAGATTTGACGTGATTATCAGCCTCATTTAAGCAACATTTCCTTGCTTAAGTCATGGTTTTTAGGGTAGAATAACGAATATTCAATCGATTGCCCTATCTCGTGCCATTTGTGTTACCTTGGCCCGTTCGGGTCTATTTGATGGTTTTCTAGTATTTTCATGTTAGCACAGGTGTTCGCCATCAAATGTGGTAGCCAAGGACGTGTCTAAGGCACTAGAACCCCGAGGAATCACAACCGCATCAACCAGAAAAGTCATTCAACCCGAAAGAATTCCTGTCCCATTTACACATATATTTTTGGCGAAAATACCCTTGGGTTTTCACCGAAAATGAAAGAAGAAATCCACTGTCCCGATCAAGAAGAAATTCTCCATAAAAAAGATTGGAATTTTCAGTCGAAAACCCTAAGCCGAATCAACCAGGAGAAACAGACGGGATCGAGTGACATTTGAACAGATATTTTTGCCGAAAATATCCTTGGATTTTCGGCAAAAATCTTAGTGGAAAAGCAGAAATTGCCGGTTAGGTATAAATACTGAAACGCGCGGCTAAATAAGGGAGATGAGATTTTACACACAACACACACGGGACAAAAAATCCCAAGACTGAGAAATAGAGAGAGCGAGTGGATAGAGTTCGAGGAGCGAGGAACGGATCGTGACGCCATCCATCCATCTCGGAGAGCCAGTGCTAGGAGTTGGAAATCCAGCAGATTGAAGCTGCCAAGAGTCATCGAAATTAGGTTTTACAATTTTCTCTGTATTTCCTACCTGAGATGTATTCTTTGTCTGTCTTCGATTCTTCTGTATTGAATATGAGTAGCTAAACTCGTATAGCTTAGATTAGATGAACCCTAAGTGACCCAGGGCTTTAAAGCAGTCACGGATCGGCGGTGATTAGATTCAAAATTTATTCAGTTTCTTCTTCATGTTTGACTTGTTCTTTGTGTTTCTTGTCTGGTTTGGCCACCTAGATTAGATTCTTGTTAAGCTGAGGATAGAAGCGAATGCTCGCCTTACTTTAGAACATCAAGTTGAACAATTAACCTTATAATTGGAGTGTGCCTTTCGTAGGAACCGATTAGGGTTGATCCACTGCAAGAGTAACTCACAAATCGTTAGAATTTTCACCAGTTAAGTTAAGTCGTTGCGAGAGGCGACCGTACCCGGGCGACTAATTAATTGTGGTAGCTAGATCGGATAGAGCGAACGTTCGCCAGTCTTAAACCTAAGGGTCAGGAGTTATGGTGGTGTCTGAGAACTGAATGAACTAGAATTGAAAATCGTTGATCTGTTGACTGTCTATGCCTTGGTGATCTAAGGGGGATTCGAAATCTGAGCTTGTCTGTCTTCTGTCTTAGTCAGTCAATCATTCGTTAATTTGCTTTAATTTCATTTCAACCTGTCTTTGTTTTTTTAGTATAGAAGTCGTGGAACTCACACCACGCACTAAGTTTTTAACCTTGAATTTAAATTGCCAACACATTTGAGTAAGGAAGTAGAGGAGACCCGTGGAATACGATCTACCCTAGCTTCACAGCTTGGTAGTTATTTGATTGACCGCTATCCTGCAGTTCATCAAATTGGCGCCGTTGCCGGGGACTCTTCTATTTCATTGAAAGAAGAGTTGGCATTTTTAATTCTTCTACCTTTCCATATTTCATTTCCATCACAGTTCGATTTTACACCGGTTGTGTTTGTTTTTGTCTCTTGCAGATCATAGCAGGTACAGAAACGGATCACTTCCGTTCCATCTTCCTTTACCGCAATGGCTGCTCCTAAGAGTATTGCGGATTACAGTAAGCCACGTGCTTCCAACTTTCGATCTTCCATCACCGTGCTTTCTAATGACTATGATCCTAATTATGAGATTAAGATTCCTCTCCTAGAACTAATCTCTAGGGACATACAATTCGAAGGAAGACCAGATGATAACCCCTGCACACATATAGATGACTTTCTGGCTGTCTGTGACACTTTCAAGTTTGGGAACCTCAACAAGAACACTTTATATCTCCTGGCTTTTCCGTTCTCTCTCCGAGGTGCAGCTAAGCATTGGCTTGGAAGCAAACCACCAGGCCATTACACTAACTGGGAGGCATTAGCTCAAGATTTTGTTGAGGAATACTTTCCTCCCGCTAGGACAACTGCTTATAAAGACCGCATCTCCAGATTCACTCAGAGAGAAGATGCAAGCCTGTATGACACTTGGAATGAATTCCAATCTCTTCTCTTCAACTGTCCTCACCATGGGTATGAACAAAGACAGCTGGCTGAATTCTTTGCTCGTGGTATGCGCGAAGAATCCGCAAATTGGGTCAACTCCCTAGCTGGCGGAGATTGCACCGCCCTTACTCCTCAGGATGCTCTTCTGGATTTCGCTAGCTGTGCTTCAAAATCTAGAAACTGGGAGAGGCAAAGAGAAGGAACCAAGAGTCAGAGTCAGATGAGTGTTGCAGAGCAGATCAAAAGAGAGGTTTAGAAACATCTACAAGCGGTTGGTATCCCTCTTGATCCCCCGTCAGCTACCATCTTTTCGGTTGACTACGGATGGTGTGGATCATGTGCTCATAACGGTGGAAGCTGCCTCAACTTCGGCACAACAGAAGTCTGGTCTACAGAAGAGATAAACTTCATTGATCAGGGCTTTGCTAATAATCAGAAAGGCTATGCCGGTTACAGAAACTACGTGCCACGGAACTAGAGCAACCGGTTAGTAGATCCTTATCATAGACCTCTGGGATTCATCGGAGGACAACACCAGTTTCAAGCAAAGCCGTACTACAATAGAGACATACACTATGAGAAGAAGTTCGATCAGATTATGAGCAGACTTGACGACCACGACATTCAATTAAAAGCTCAAGCTGCACTCAATCAAGGACAGAGAGCTCAAAGCCAGAGGATAGAGGATGTTATAAGCAATATGACTAAACTCTTTACTAGCAATCCTCTCCTTAATCCAGCAGCATTTAAAGCAGACTCCGGTGCAAAGAGCGAACACGCTCAAGCTATTACCACCAGGAGTGGCAAACAAAATACTGATCCCAAGGCTCCAGAACCTGAAGTAATACCAGATACCAGTGCTGCCATGGATATGCCAGAAATTGAGGATATCACAGAAGAGGAAGAAAAAGCATCTGCTCCTCCTCCTCCTCCTCCCAAGACAGCTCCTGAGCCTGTCTTGGTGCCATATGTACCTCGGATCCCTTTCCCGAAGGCTGCAATCAGCAAAGCCAAGGATCATGACACTCAATATAAGAAGTGGTATAATGTTCTTAAGACCGCAAAGATCAAGATACCAGTGACAGAAGCTGTAGAGATTATACCACCACTGGGGAAGTTCTTTAAAGACCTAGTGAAGAAAGTGAAGAACGGAGAGGCGTACTCTGTCACGCTTACTAATGAATGTGCTTCTATTCTCGGTGCTCCATCTCCCATACGACAGCCGCCACCATCCCCAGCTAAGTGTTCTGATCCCGGTTCTTTCACATTACCATGCATTATTAATGGCATTAAAATTGATCGCAGTCTGGCTGATTCTGGTGCTTCTATTAATGTTATGCCTGTCTATCTATATGAGAAGCTGAACCTAGGGCAGTTAAAAACTATTACTCTGCATCTAGTGTTAGCCGATAGGTCTGTTAAATTACCTAAGGGATAATAGAAGATGTAGCTGTCTGCTGTGGTCCGTTTACTATAATTGCAGATTTTGTTGTTCTAGATACTCGTGAGTCGGACGGAACACTTATCCTAGGTCGACCTTTCTTAGCAACTGTTGGTGCAAATATTAACTGCAAACAAGGCCTGTTAACTTTGAGCGTAGGACAGGAAAGTGTTGCATTCCGCATTAAAGATAGCATGAGATACTCTGTTGTTCAAGATGATAACTGCTATACTGTTGATCCCTTGGAGTTGGCCTCGGCCAATTTCGTTACTAATACCTTATCTAGTGATCCGCTAGAGTTGTGTTTGATTTCAGGGATTGACAATGCATTAGAAGATCCAGAGCAGCGCCTATGGCAGGATGAGTTAGACGAGCAAAAGGCGACATTCACACCCATCACTGCGCCTGCACACATCAAACCAGCGTCGAGTCGGATTACTACCTCATACGAAAGTCCGCCAGAACTTACTTTGAAGGAGCTACCCGACCACCTAGAATACGCATCACTGCGCCAGTTACCAGTCATCATCAATTCAAATCTATCCCCCGAGCAGAAAGAGCAACTGATCAGGCTACTCAAGAAGCATGTCAGAGCTATTGCCTGGCAGTTAGCAGACATCTGAGGCATCTCTGAAACCTTCTGCAAATATCGGATAGTCATTGATGAAGAATTCAAACCGGTCAGACAACCACAACGCCGACTTAACCCTCTGATGCAGGAAGTTGTAAAGAAGGAAGTACTCAAGCTTCTGGATGCCGGTATCATCTATCCTATTGCCGATAGTCCTTGGGTCAGTCCGACTCAAGTCATTCCGAAGAAAGGAGGAATCAGCGTCATCCCTAATCCGAAGGGTGAGCTCATCCCGACTCGCACGGTTACCGGATGGAGAGTCTGTATCGATTATCGACGACTCAATGATGCCACGAAGAAGGACCACTTTCCACTGCCGTTCATTGATCAGATGCTTGAACGATTGGCCGGTCATGACTACTACTGCTTCTTAGACGGGATGTCCGGTTACTTCCAGATCCCCATCGAGCTTGATGATCAAGAGAAGACGACTTTCACCTGCCCGTTTGGTATGTTTGCTTATCGTCGTATTCCTTTTGGTTTATGTAATGCTCCCGCTACCTTTCAGAGATGCATACTTGCTATATTTGGAGATCTGGTAGAGAATGTGGTGGAGGTATTCATGGACGACTTCTTCGTCTATGGAGATTCATTTTCCAAGTGCCTGGCTAATCTGGACAAGGTGCTAGCTCGTTGTGAGGAAACCAACCTAGCTCTTAGTTGGGAGAAATGTCACTTCATGGTTACCGAAGGTATTGTTCTGGGCCATAGGATCTCTAAGACCGGTATAGAAGTTGATCGTGCCAAGCTTGAGACCATCGCTAGCTTACCACCGCTGACCTCAGTTAAGACAGTGCAAAGTTTCCTCGGTCATGCTGGATTCTACCGAAGATTCATCAGAGACTTCTCCAAGATCACTCTTCCAATGACGAAGCTTCTTGAGAAAGATGTTCCTTTCGTATTTGATAAAGCTTGTCTTGAAGCCTTTGAGACTTTGAAGACTCAACTAACCACCGCACCGATTCTTACAGCATCAGATTGGAATCTTCCATTCGAGATTATGTGCGATGCTAGTGACTTCATCGTGGGCGCGGTTCTTGGTCAGAGGAAGGAGAAGAGATTTCATCCTATTTACTTTGCTAGCAAGACACTCAATGATGCTCAGAGAAACTACACTACCACGAAGAAAGAGCTTCTGGCCATCGTTTTCTCCTTTGACAAGTTTAGACAGTACCTGGTTCTTTCACATACCATTGTCTACACAGATCATGCTGCCCTGCGCCATCTATTAGCCAAGCAAGACTCAAAGCCCCGCCTCATCCGCTGGATCCTTCTCCTCCAAGAGTTTGACATAGAAATTAAAGATAAGAAAGGAGCAGAGAATTTAGCGGTGGATCATCTCTCCCGGCTGGAGGAATCACAAACAGGTAAGTCTACCACCCCTATCAATGATTCCTTCCCTGACGAGCTGTTACGTGTTGAAACGTATGAACAGGTTAACAACATAGCTATCGAGCCCTGGGCAATCCCTCACGCTCAAGATCTGAGTAATGCAACCGACTCAGAAGAACCATGGTATGCAACCCTGGCTAATTACCTCTCTCACGGCATTGTACCTCCTGAGCTGGATTTCAATGCACGCAAGAAGCTCTTTAAAGAAGCCAAGTCATACTTCTGGGATGAGCCATTCTTATACCGCATCAGTATTGACGAGATGATCCGGAGATGTGTCTCTTACATCGAAGCAGCTGACATTATGCGTAAATGCCATGAAGGACAGTTTGGAGGACACTTCGGAGGCAACCGCACTGCGAGAAAGGTACTCGAAACAGGTTTCTATTGGCCTTCAATCTTTAGTGATTGTGATGCTTTTGCTCGACGTTGTGATGTGTGCCAGCGATCAGGTAACATCTCTAACCGTAATGAGATGCCCCAAATTGTTTCTTTAACTGTAGAAATTTTTGATGTTTGGGGAATTGATTTTATGGGTCCGTTCACACCCTCCAACGGAAACAAGTACATTTTTGTAGCCGTTGATTATGTTTCTAAGTGGGCCGAAGCTGAAGCTCTACCCACTAATGATTCAAGAGTGGTGGGTCGGTTCCTTACCCGTCTTTTCACGCGTTTTGGTTCACCGCGCTTCATCATAAGCGATAGGGGTACCCACTACCATGGACAATTCGACCGGGTGTGCAAACGCTTTGGCGTCACCCACCATATGTCCACAGCTTATCATCCTCAAGCGAATGGTCAAGCGGAAGTGACGAACCGTGAGCTCAAGCGGATTCTTGATAGGACAGTTGGCCAGTCCCGCAAGGACTGGTCATCTAAGCTCAATGATGCCTTATGGGCTTATCAAACTGCCTACAAGACTCCCATCGGTACCTCACCGTACCAGCTGGTCTATGGCAAGGCATGTCATTTGCCGGTTGAGCTTGAGCACAAGGCATTCTGGGCTAACAAAGAGTTGAACATGAGCTATGCAGTAGCAGGTAATATGCGTCACGACCAAATCGCTGAGCTTGAGGAGCACCGACTCCACGCATATGAGAGCACGAAGTTATACAAAGAGCGCACAAAGAAAATTCATGACTCTCAACTGAAGACGATCAAGCAGTTCTACCCCGGAAATGAAGTCCTCTTATATAACTGTCGATTGAAGTTCTTCCCAGGTAAACTGAAGTCTCGTTGGTCCGGCCCTTATACCGTGGTGCGACAGGCATCTTTAGGCAGTGTCCTAATCAAATTGCATAATCAAAAGCCGTTTATGGTCACCGGGCATATGCTTAAGAAGTATCTGCAAGGACTAGCTGTCTCCTCCATCGACGTGCACTACTTTGCTTTAGAATCATGACACAAATCCAGGTATCGTCTGGCTCATGGACGTTAAACAAGAGCGCTTCGTGGGAGGCAACCCACGGCTGGAGTCAGTTGTTTTCATTTTGAGTCGTCCTGTTTTAAAACCCCTAAAAAATATAATAATAAGAAACTGCCGACCATTTTCAAGAATATTTTCGGCGAAAATTCACCCATATTTTCGCCGAAAATATGTGTTTAAAACTGACATGTTCTCCTGTTTGTACTTCTCGATCGAAAATCCCACCTTTTCGCCGAAAACATTTCTTCATTACAACTGAGATTTTCGCCGAAAATTCTTCAGCTTTTTCGCCGTAAATGTGCCCTTTTTCACCGGTATTTAAGGCCCCCTTAGGTATTTGTTTTCGCGAAAATCAAATCCCCCATCTGAAAACTTCACACAAAAAACAAACTCTCTCTCTGTTCGCCAATCGCCGTCCAGCCCGCGCCGCCTCCTTGTCCGTCGACCGGCCGCCGCAGCTTCATTAGCCAACCGCCGCCGCCCTTCTCCCTTGCCTAGCCCTCAGTTCAAACCCTAGAATCGGAGCTCCACAACTCCGGTTCCTCCCAACCTAATTTTCAAGCTCTTTTCATCGTTTTTCCGGATTCCCAATCGTTTTCTCGAGTCATGTCTTCACGGTTACTTGTTCAGCCCTTGATTGTGAATTTTTTGGCTTTTTGACTTTCGTTTTTCGGCATGGTTGACTTTTTGGTTCTCCCTCAATTTTCATGATTGCTATGTCGGTATCAATTGGCTGGTTCTGGCATTTCTTTGTGACCCTTTTTAGGCTCGTGACTTGTTGTCTGTGCGATTGTGTTAATGAATCATTCCATTCCGCATCCTTGCTTAATTGATTGACAGTTCTTTACTGCTATATCTCGATTCAGTGATCTCTCGATTTTATTTGCTTACCCCGCTTGTCAACCTAAGTGTGGGGTAGGATTCTTGTCTTCTGATGCTGGTCTTTTCTGAGTTGTGTTTTACAGGGCTCCCAAACGTTTTAAGACCACCAGTGTAGATAGAGCGCAGCGATCCTCAGCTCGCCAGAACAGGGCACCACCATCCCGACCACCCGCACCAGCTGCACAATAATCGAGGGTAGTGGCCATCATCCCCGAGGATGCACCAACCCCTGTGACTCCTATCGCATCTATCCCTGCACCTGCAAATGGGGCCCTACATCCTTTCATTGCCACCCTGGAGCCGCACCAGCTAGAGGTCTTTCAGAAGATCAAAGACATTCCTCCGGCTAAGGTGGCAGTTCTTTCTCTAGACAGTCTCAAGGCGCACAATCCGACTTGGCACTCCACCGTCGACACCACCCTTCATAAAGCCAGTTTACGAGTGCTGACCGCTCATGGCTCCCCCTACCCTCTTGTTGCTCTTCAAGAGTTCTGGAGTTCATTTCGGCACCTCACCCCAAAGCCCATACGTAAGCAGAAATTCGTATCATTTCGCCTCGGTGGTGTTCTCCACGAGAAGTCCATTCAAGAGTTCGGCCACCTACTGGATCCGCACGTCAACCTTGACACCATATTAGCTGGCTTCAACGACACATACTCCATCACGAGTGCTCTTTACCCAGACGTGTGGAGATGGGCCTCCTGCGAAGATGAGATATCACCTATCGTCAACCCCACGGTCGGTGACATCTTTCACCCTATTCTTAAATTCTTGCATTATGTTTGGGTGCAATCTTTGTGTTATTGCAGCAAGATGAGCCGTCACCATGTTTCTTTGGAGGAGCTCGTATTATTCCGTGCTGTCGACGAGGATACCAACCTGCATCCCGGATGGTGGCTTGCACGATTCTTTCACAAGCGCACTACCGCCAAGAAGCTTCCTTCTGAGCTTCCAGGAGGACCTTTCATTTCAATTCTGATCGACAATCTCCAGCTCGGTGACAAATGGGGCCCCGACATTCCTCGTGTACCGGTTGAGCATATAGGTGCTGACTCGCCATAGCACGGGGCATCGACCTTTCAGCGGATTTTGAGCATTGCACGTCGCTCCCTCACCGCGTTCCCCAGTCAGTTGAGCGCCCGCCGTCGCGAGCACTAATCGCCGCTGAGATGAATGAAAGGCTGACGCGTATTGAGAAATGGCAAATAGACTACTCGGCTGGTTCGCTTCAAAGGCAGAAGGACCGAGTAGCACATGAAGAGACCAGAACGAGCGTTGGACCATTCTTCAGCAATTCATGGCCGACCAGTCTGCCAGACACACGGATGATATCGCATGGCGACAGCAGCTGGAGCAGTGGCTTGGCATTTCACCTCTCCCGACCCCGCCTCCACCCCCACCCTCAGAACAGTGATCAGGTTGTTTCTATCCTTTCCATTTCTTTTCTTTCTTCTTTTCGGATCTCGATCCACTTTTATTCTGTGTGGATCCGGGGCACTTGTCCCGGTATCCTTTTGTTCTTTTTGTTGTTTGTGTTTTGTAGGATTTTGAGTAGCTGCTCTGCTCCGCCCCGGACTCTTCGTGCTCGACCACTACACCGCCCATCAGCTTTCAGGTTCCTCGTATCTCTCTCCTTTAGTTTGGTCCTGTGAGGACACAGAACAGTCTAAGTGTGGGGTAGGATGTTAGAGAACCGTGCATGATCTTGCTTGCCTATATCTTTGTTTGCCTCGTGATTCCATTTTAGTCTCTCTAGCACTAGAATGGCTCAGTTCTTGATTCTTGATGTTAAGTGGTTGTTCAAACTTTCATAATGATGCTTAGACTGCTTAACCTAGAACTTGAGAACCAACTTGTATACTTTGATGCTAAACTGCCTGGTCAGAACAGAATTTAAAATCACACTTGTAGTGTGTAGCCTTGATTGCATGAAAATTACCGAATCCGACTAGCAAACCAACTGTGAGCTTTTGATCCATTGCACGTAACTTGCACTTTTAATTCTTTTTGAGTGGTTTTCTGTTTGCTTGAATGAGTTAGAATTTGCATGAGACCTACTCGAGACCACACGATGACACGAGTTCTAGAATGATAGGGGCACCTAGATTCAGCTACTAAGCCAGATAGCCTACCCAACGATAAAATCCATTAGGGTTAGACCCTTGAGCTTGGCCTGTTCTTTCGGTTCGATATACATTACAGCCATTTCCCATTCTTTCATTCCCCGTTGATCCCCTGTGGTTGTAGTTCTAGATTGACCTACCAGAAGTCGGTTTGTGGTAACCTGCCTGAGCCATTAAACTAGGTGGTCTTAGCTATTATGTCTAGACGTGTAAACCCTCTAGCAACTAAAAGAAAAATCGGCACCAAAGAAAAAAAAATATAGAAGAAGTTTCAAAAAAAAATGAAAAGAAGAAACATCAGAAAAGCCAAAAAGGTTTCAAAGTTTTAGTTCAATAAAACGTTCTTCTCCCTACAAATGGAAGAACGAAGACAAAAGAAAGTCAGAAATTTTGTGTAAAGAAAAAATAAAGAAAAGTGCTAGGTTGCTTGAGGGTATCATAGGACGAGCGTTCATTATTCCACCCGTGTCTGGTTAAACGGTAGGAAGCCATAAGCTAGAATCGAGGGAAGTTAGTTGAAAGCTACACCGCACAAAGCCATCATCATACATTCCCATCATCCATCGCATCATAAACCCAAGTAGTGTAGAATTCGTTACAGTCCTAGCAGGGAAGTCCTTCTTGACTAGTTACTCGTATTGTCACAGTGGTGGAGATGTGGTTGAATTGCAAACTTATGACAGAATTCAGGAACAGAAAATGATTGAGAGCAGAAACACGTCCTTAAACATAGAGAGTGAGAGTCCCCCATTTACTAAATATATCCTGTGTGAGGAGTCTGGTTGCTACTACTTGTCGTGTGCAGTTTATTAGTGACACCAGGTTGTTTGGCTGATCAGTATGCATGTTAGGTTTCTTGTTCTAGGATCTATCTGTCTAATAATTCATTGTGTTTGATTGAACTCTAATTTAATCAATCTTATCATTTGTGAACATGAGCGTTTCTATTCAGTTTGCTTGAGGACAAACAAAAGCTTAAGTGTGGGGTATTTTGATGACACTAGATTTGACGTGATTATCAGCCTCATTTAAGCGACATTTCCTTGCTTAAGACATGGTTTTTAGGGTAGAATAACGAATATTCAATCGATTGTCCTATCTCGTGCCATTTGTGTTACCTTGGCCCGTTCGGGTCTATTTTGATGGTTTTCTAGTATTTTCATGTTAGCACAGGTGTTCGCCATCAAATGTGGTAGCCAAGGACGTGTCTAAGGCACTAGAACCCCGAGGAATCACAACCGCATCAACCAGAAAAGTCATTCAACCCGAAAGAATTCCTGTCCCATTTACACATATATTTTCGGCGAAAATACCTTTGGGTTTTCGCCGAAAATGGAAGAAGAAATCCACTGTCCCGATCAAAAAGAAATTCTCGGCGAAAAAGATTGGGATTTTCGGTCGAAAACCCTAAGCCGAATCAACCAGGAGAAACAGACGGGATCGAGTGACATTTGAACAGATATTTTCGCCGAAAATATCATTGGATTTTTGGTGAAAATCCCAGTGGAAAAGCAGAAATCACCAGTTAGGTATAAATACTGAAACGTGCGGCTAAATAAGGGAGATCAGATTTTACACACAACACACACGGGATGAAAAATCCCAAGACTGAGAAGTAGAGAGAGCGAGTGGATAGAGTTCGAGGAGCGAGGAACGGATCGTGACGCCATCCATCCATCTCAGAGAGCCAGTGCTAGGAGTTGGAAATCCAGCAGATTGAAGCTGCCAAGAGTCGTCAAAATTAGGTTTTACAGTTCTTTTCTAAATTTCCTACCTGAGATGTATTCTTTGTCTGTCTTCGATTCTTTTGTATTGAATATGAGTAGCTAAACTCGTATAGCTTAGATTAGATGAACCCTAAGTGACCCAGGGCTTTGAAGCAGTCACGGATCGGCGGTGATTAGATTCGAAATTCATTCAGTTTCTTCTTCATGTTTGACTTGTTCTTTGTTCTTTGTGTTTCTTGTCTGGTTTGGCCACCTAGATTAGATTCTTGTTAAGCTGATGATAGAAGCGAACACTCGCCTTACTTTAGAACATCAAGTTGAACAATTAACCTTATAATTGGAGTGTGCCTTTCGTAGGAACCGATTAGGGTTGATCCACTGCAAGAGTAACTCACAAATCGTTAGAATTTGCACCAGTTAAGTTAAGTCGTTGCTAGAGGCGACCGTACCCAGGCGACTAATTAATCGTGGTAGCTAGATTGGATAGAGCGAACGTTCGCCAGTCTTAAACCTAAGGGTCAGGAGTTATGGTGGTGTCTGAGAACTGAATGAACTAGAATTGAAAATCGCTGATCTGTTGACTGTCTATGCCTTGGTGATCTAAGGGGGATTCGAAATCTGAGCTTGTCTGTCTTCTGTCTTAGTCAGTCAATCATTCGTTAATTCGCTTTAATTTCATTTCAACCTGTCTTTGTTTTTTTTAGTATAGAAGTCGTGGAACTCACACCACGCACTAAGTTTTTAACCTTGAATTTAAATTGCCAACACATTTGAGTAAGGAAGTAGAGGAGACCTGTGGAATACGATCTACCCTAGCTTCACAGCTTGGTAGTTATTTGATTGACCACTATCTTGTAGCTCATCAATATCACTCCACCATTGCCCGCCTACCGGAGCATTATTTTGAGCGCTACCAGCGGTTCTAGCACACCCCCATAGCTGACGTGCGACCCCTCTCTCTGGAGTCCCTCCTCGATCATGATGAGGATTGGCATGGGAACGTCCAGACTTCCTGGCAGTTGCAGGCCTTCTGGAGCTAACCACCATAGCTGATGACTTCCCCTCCATAGCACTTCGGGAGTTCTGGGCCACCTTTTCGCTGGACGAGCACAAGAAGATCATCTCCTTCTACCTCGATGGGGTGCATAGAGACCTCACATACGATGAGTTTTCCGACCACCTCGGCATCCCACCTGAGCACTACCGCCACCACTACCACGGCTGGGAAGACAACTCGGGAAAAGGCCCGGATTATGACGCACTCTAGAGCCACATCACCTGAGTACCAGGTGCTCAGACCACGGCTCATAACTCCGTCAGGTCACTCTCTCACCCTCTCTTTCGTTTTATCCATATTGTTTGGTGTAGATCTCTTTTGTTTGCTCCAGAGAAGGATCACCACCATATCAGTAGAGAGGAGCTCATACTACTCCATGCCATCCGAGAGGGCTACCCCCTTCATCCGGGATGGGTGTTTGCGCGCCTTTTCCACCAGAAGACCAAATCGACAAAGGCACCCCGCGCCCTCCTTGGCGGCAACTTCGTGGGTCGCCTCATCATCAACCTTGGTCTCAGCCAATCATGGGACCTCAACATCCCGCGCCACATCATCCATACCATTGGTGGAGATTTAGTCGTCGAGTACGACCTCCAATTGGACTACAGTCCACAAGTGGTGATGTGAACCGCTGCAACCGTGGGCAGACGACCCTAACCACCGCAAGTTGGAACGTGCAACAAGGTAGAAACCTTCGGGAACCGGGGCAGAATAGTACTTTGACCCATCGGCTATATAACAGCCGGGAACCAGAAGTGTCCAGTCGAAGACGCCACGCCAAGAGATGGATGCTCTTGATGATAAGTCGATCCTTCAGTATCGCGTCATGCAGATACAATAAGGGTTTCATAACATAGTTCTTTCAAAGGGGGTTTATTTCATAAAAGTTGTAAGTACAAAGTGAGGCCGGCGGCCTCTATTTATAGGGAGGGAACAAGCTCTCCTCCCTAAAGTCTAACTCCTAAATAATAATAAAATAAAGAGTCCTATTCCTAAATAGTCTCATAAATCCCCTAAATAATACTACTAAAAAGGAATAAACATAAAATATTAGTTGTAGTCTTTAAAGCAGAATAAAAGACCTAAATTAGGTCAAAAACCCTAATCCGGCCGTGTGTGGCGGTTTGGGCCGGTTGGGCTCGTGTTAGCGGCCCGATGGGCTTGGCTGGCCGGGCGGCGGCCTTGTGTCGAGTGGCGGTTGCGGGCCTGGTGCTTCGGGCTGGTTCAGTGGCAAGGGCCTTGTCCAAAAGACATGTTTTCGTGGTCGGCTCCTTGGAATTCCTCTGATCGGACCGGTTGCCAATTTAGGGTTCGAAGCTTCTCTCTCCTTGGGCTTTCTTCTTTTCTGCTTGGGCCTTCTTCTTTAAGCTTCAGGTAGGCCTCCAAGTAGCTTCGGACGTAGCCCTCCGAGGTTAGCCCAAGTGTCATGCTTTGGGGCCACGGACTCCACTTCTTCTTAGGGCTCGGCTCAGGGTCAATCTTTGACAACTCTCCTCTTCGGGCCAAGGGTTCTTGGGCTCTCTTCCTTCTGTACTCCAGGAATGCTTCTAGAGGGTCACTCAAAGAATCGGCTTCTTCCTCAGGGCTCCTAGAGGTCAGGCTAGGGGCAGGCTGAAGCTTCTCTTCGGTGCTAGGGCTCATACCCTCGGCCAACAGCATGGCTTGGCACAGCATTCCATTCCTTGGAGTCTTTCTACCTGCAAGGGAAGGATTTAGTCGATATTTCTTGTCATACCTTGGTTTTAGGGCTCGTGGACGGCCTTCCCTTGGATTCATTTGCTTCTTAAGAGGCCATAGGGTCTTGTCTCGGCCAGATGACCCTGGTTGTGTGTAGGAGTACCGATTGGCTTCGGGGCAGCATTGTTGGATCATGTCATCCCCCTCTTCTTGCCTTGGATTTGTCCCCAAATCCATCTCGGGTCCTTTCCTAACACTTATCATCCTCTTCCAATCTTTAGCACCATCATCCTTAGACCGAGGAGTCTCGCTTGAGCCAGTAACGGACCAAGGCTCGGGTCCTTCAGTGCTCTCTTCTTCAGTCTCCATAGCTTCTTCCCCTGAAAAACTATCAATAATAATGTTAAGGCTTGGGGAGGTAGCGGGTAAGAGCTCCTTACTCATCTCCACATCCGGATCAGCATCCGGATCAGCATCCGGATCGTCCTCGCTCGGGGCAGCTCTTGAAACTCGTCGGGAGGGATTCTCCCATGGAACCGGTGGTGAAGCGTCGAGCCGGAGCACGGGGGTGCCGGGGGTGTCGGAGGTAAGCCAGGGCACGTCGGGCCAGGTGACGGCGCCGGCTAGTGGGGACGCGGCGGTGGGCAGTGTTGAGCCGGCGGTGGGGGCAGTGGGGAGCCGGCGGTGGGCGGCGGGCAGGAAGTAGGCGGTGGCGGGAAGTGATGCGGCGGCGGCAGGCGGTGATGCGGTGACGGGCGGTGGAGGGCGGCGGGGTGGCGGGCAGTGGACAGCCGGCGGTGGCGGGCAGTGATGCGTCGGGGTGGATGGGGCCGTCGGGCGTCAGCTGGTCGGGAGCGTCGGGCATCATCGCGTCGGGAACGTCGTCCAGGTGCTCGTCGGGAGGGTCAGGTAGTGGCACGTCGGGACCGGCTAGGGCCGCGTCGGAACGTCGGGCAGTGATGTGTCAAGGGGGCGTCGGGGTGGCGACGGGCTCGGGCCAAGCAAGGTCGCGTCATGGCCGGGCAGTGGGACGGCGGCGGCGGGCAGTGGAGTGCCGGCCACAGGGGTGCCGGGGATGCCGAGGGCGTGCCGGGCAGCGTCGGAGCGGCG
Organism: Linum lewisii; assembly: GCA_034768395.1. Classification (NCBI taxonomy): domain Eukaryota; kingdom Viridiplantae; phylum Streptophyta; class Magnoliopsida; order Malpighiales; family Linaceae; genus Linum; species Linum lewisii. Next base: position 58,048,095 of record CM068296.1, read on the forward strand.
GTGGACAGGGCGGCGCCGGGGTCAGGTGGTGTCGGGCCGGGGTCGGTCAGGACGGTGCCGTGGTCATGGGGCCCGTCGGGTGCTGGGGCAGGGAGCGGAGGCGCTGGGGCTGGGTCTGGCGTCGGGCGCTGGTCGGGCGTAGGAGGCCGCTTGGGAGCTGGGCGCCGGTCGGGCGCTGGTGGTGTCGTGGCTGGGCGCTCGGGCGCTGGTGGCACCGTGGCTGGGGGCTGGGGCGCCGGTGCTGGGCGCTCGGGTGCTGGGCGCTGGGGCGCCGGTGCTGGGCGCTCGGGCGCTGGGTGCTCGGGCTCTAGGCGCTGGGGCGCCTGTGCTGGGCGCTCGGGCGCTGGGTGCTGGGACAGCGCCGGGGCTGGGGCCGAGCGCTGGGGCGCTGGGGCCTGGGGTAGCACCGAGGCTGGGGCCGTGTGCTGGGGTGTTAAGGCCTGGGGCAGTGCCGAGGCTGGGGCCGAGCGCTGGGGCGCTGGGGCCTGGGGTAGTGCCGGGGCTGAGGCCGGGGCAGGGGCCGGGGCTGAGGCCGGGGTGCCGGGTGCTAGGGTTTTAAAAGTGAACCCTGCAAACTTTTCAAGCCCTTTGGGATGAACTTCTTCTCCTTCTTCTGACTCCTCTTCTTCTTCCTTCTTCTCTTCTTCTTCATCGTCCGTCTCGATTCCTCCTTCTCTTACTACCATCGTCCGTTGGTTAGGGCAATCCCTTGAGATGTGTTCTCTACCTTGACACTTAAAACATACAATTCCACTAGGACGTGGGTTAGAATTCTGAACCGTAGAAGTAGGTTGGATAGATGTTACCGGAGGTGCCGAACCTCTAGGGTTAGGGTTTGGCCATGAACTAGAGCCTCGGGGCTGTTCGGTCTTCCATGAGGCTTGGCTGGTAGTCGAGCCTCCTCTCCACGGGGCACTGGCGGATCTTGTCGTGTAACCCCTCTTTAATTCTCTCTCCGCGCGGTTAGCTAGGGCTTTGAGCTCCTCGTAGTCAGCATAGTTGAGTATGTTGACTTGATACATGAGCTCGGGGCGTAGCCCACCTACAAACCGGGCTATCTTCGCTTCGGGTTCTTCTCGGAGGTCAAGTCGGGCTACCAACATCTCGATCTCCTTGGTATATTGCTCCACGGACATGGTGCCTTGTTTTAAGTTCCGGAGGGATGTGTGTAGGTCTCGAGTATAAGTACTCGGGACAAACCTCTTCCTCATGATCCGCTTGAGGTCTCTCCATGACTCGACGGGATCTTCTTCATCCCTTTGGATCCTGCTCTTGTATTGGCTCCACCATAGAGCAGCATAGTCAGTGACTTCAAGAGTGGCGAGGATTACCTTCTTACGCTCGGAGTAGTGGTGGCACTCGAGGAAATCTTCCATACTTCTCTCCCAATCTAGGTACTCGTCGGCATTGTATTTGCCAGCAAACTTTGGCACGGTGAGCTTGAGGTTGCTCAAGTCATCGTCAATCTCCTGAGCTAGTCGTCGGGCTCTTCTGTTCGGGTCTTCAGGGCTGTCCTCTCGGTGCCTATCTCGTCCCCTCTCGGCTTGAAGCAGAGCTAGGGCTTCGTGGACGGAAGCCATGGTAGCTCCAAGGTTCCGAATGTTGCCTTCTATATTGGCTAGTCTCTCGTCTGCCATGGTTAGTATTATCGAACGGAAGCAATTTTCTATCCCCTCTTCTTAGAAATAAACTTACAACGAAAGGAAATAACGTGGCAAGGTGGTCTTGCTTTCTTTTCTTTTTCTTAACTCGAAACTAAAACAAGAATTGAAATAGAAGGGAATTTTCGAATCAATTTTCTAAGAAAGCAGTAAAAGGATATGAATCCAGGAGAACCTGGACACTGGGATAGATGTGGTCCTTGTGTTTGAACCGTGCTCTGATACCAACTGATGTGAACCGCTGCAACCGTGGGTAGACGACCCTAACCACCGCAAGTTGGAACGTGCAACGAGGTAGAAACCTTCGGGAACCGGGGCAGAATAGTACTTTGACCCGTCGGCTATATAACAGCCGGGAACCAGAAGTGTCTAGTCGAAGACGCCACGCCAAGAGATGGATGCTCTTGATGATAAGTCGATCCTTCAGTATCGCGTCATGCAGATACAATAAGGGTTTCAGAACAGAGTTCTTTCAAAGGGGGTTTATTTCATAAAAGTTGTAAGTACAAAGTGAGGTCGGCGGCCTCTATTTATAGGGAGGGAACAAGCTCTCTCCTAAAGTCTAACTCCTAAATAATAATAAAATAAAGAGTCCTATTCCTAAATAGTCTCATAAATCCCCTAAATAATCCTACTAAAAAGGAATAAACATAAAATATTAGTTGTAGTCTTTAAAGCAGAATAAAAGACCTAAATTAGGTCAAAAACCCTAATCCGGCCGTGTGTGGCGGTTTGGGCCGGTTGGGCGCGTGTAGCGGCCCGATGGGCTTGGCTGGCCGGGCGGCGGCCTTGTGTCGGGTGGCGGTGGCGGGCCTGGTGCTTCGGGCTGGTTCAGTGGCAAGGGCCTTGTCCAAAAGACATGTTCTTCATGGTCGGCTCCTTGGAATTCCTCTGATCGGACCGGTTGCCAATTTAGGGTTCGGAGCTTCTCTATCCTTGGGCTTTCTTCTTTTCTGCTTGGGCCTTCTTCTTTAAGCTTCAGGTAGGCCTCCAAGTAGCTTCGGACGTAGCCCTCCGAGGTTAGCCCAAGTGTCATGCTTTGGGGCCACGGACTCCACTTCTTCTTAGGGCTCGGCTCAGGGTCAATCTTTGACAACTCTCCTCTTCGGGCCAAGGGTTCTTGGGCTCTCTTCCTTCTGTACTCCAGGAATGCTTCTAGAGGGTCACTCAAAGAATCGGCTTCTTCCTCAGGGCTCCTAGAGGTCAGGCTAGGGGCAGGCTGAAGCTTCTCTTCGGTGCTAGGGCTCATACCCTCGGCCAACAGCATGGCTTGGGACAGCATTCCATTCCTTGGAGTCTTTCTACCTGCAAGGGAAGGATTTAGTCGATATTTCTTGTCATACCTTGGTTTTAGGGCTCGTGGACGGCCTTCCCTTGGATTCATTCGCTTCTTAAGAGGCCATAGGGTCTTGTCTCGGCCAGGTGACCCTGGTGGTGTGTAGGAGTACCGATTGGCTTCGGGGCAGCATTGTTGGATCATGTCAAGTGGCGGCAGCTCCACCTCTGCACCAAGGGGTCGAGTCGGAGGAAGAAGATGATTCTGGGGAGCAGCAGCCCCAACCAGAGCAGGAGTTTCACCACCAGATGCCCCCACAGCAGTCGCTAGCGGGGTTCGCTCATTAGCAGCAGCCGCCCCTCCAGGATCCATTTCAGATGCCTCATACGCATTCCCGACCGCCTCCAGGAGCCTTTGGAGAGATGCTTGATCGACTCCAGGAGTGGGGAGTGGAGGACAACGCCACCCAGGACGCCCGATGACTAATTACTCAGAGGCACATGCGTGTGCAGGATGAGAGGTATGAGGAGCAGCTGGCGTGGCATCAGCGGGTCGCGACCTTCTTCCATTTCCCACCTCCCGATGCACCTGACCAGTAGTGATCGGGTTGTATCCTCTTCCTTATCTTTCCTTTTTATTTATTCTTTTCGGATTTTGATCCAATTTTTTTCTGTTAGGATCCAGGACACTTGTCCTGGTTTCCTTTTGATCTTTCGTTTGTTTTTGTTTTGTAGGCAAAGTTTTGGTAGATTCTCTTCCCTCTCCGAAGCCCCGTGCTCATCCCCTACATCAATCATCTCAATCTAGGTTCTTCTATTTTACTATCCACTCTAGTTTAGTCCTGTGAGGACACATAACGGTTTAAGTGTGGGGTAGGATGCTAGAAAACCTTGCATGAACTTGATTGCCCTTATTTGTGTTTTATGTGTTTCGTGGTGTCTTTCCAATTTCTCTAGCATTAGAATTACTCGGTTCTTGATTTTTGATGTTAAGTTGTTGTTCAAATTGTCATAATGATGCTTAGACTGCTTAACCTAGAACCTGAAAAAAACAACTTGTATACTTTGATGCTAAATTGCCTGGTCAGAACAAATTTTTAAAATCACACTTGTAGTTTATTGCTTTGATTGCATGAAAATGACCGAATCCGACTAACAAACCAACTGTGAGCTTTTGATCCATTGCACATAACTTGCAATTTCAATTCGTTTTGAGTGGTTTTCTGTTTTCTTGAATGAGTTAGAATTTGCATGAGACCTATTCGAGACCACACGATCACACGAGTTCTAGAATGATAGGGGCACCTAGAAGTAAGCTACTAAGCCAGATTGCCTACCCAACATTAAATCCATTAGGTTTAAACCCTTGAGCTTGGCCTTTCTTTCGGTTTGCTATACATTACAGCCAATCCCCATTCTTTCATTCCCCGTTGATCCCCTTTGGTAGTAGTTCTAGATTAGCCTACCGGAAGTCGGTTTGTGGTAACCTGCCTATAGCCATTAAACATGTGGTCTTAGCTATTATTTCCAAACATGTAAACCCCTTTAGCAACTAAAAGAAAATCGGCACAAAGAAAAAAAAGAAAGAAAGAAAATTTTTTGAAAAAAAATAGAAAAAGTTTCAAAGTTTATAGTATAGTTCAATAATGTTCTTCTCCCTACATATGGAAGAACGAAGTCAAAAGAAAATGTAAAGAAAAAGAAAATCGCAAAATAAAGTGCTAGGTTGCTTGAGGTATCATAGGACGAGTGCACACTATTCCACCCGTGTTTGGTTAGATGGTAGGAAGCCATAGGCTAGATTCGAGGGAAGTTAGTCGAAAGCTACACCGCACCAAAGCCATCATCATACATTCCCATCATCCATCTCATTATAAACCCCTGTAGTATAGAATTCGTTACAGTCCTAAGCAGGGAAGTCTTTCTTGACTAGTTACTTGTGTTGTCACAGTGGTGGAGATGTGGTCGAATTGCAAACCTATGACAGAATTCAGTAACAGAAAATTATTGAGAGTAGAAACATGTCCCTAAACACAGAAAATGAGTGTTCCCCTTGTAATAAATACTATCTGTGTGAGGAGTCTGGTCGGTCAGGTCAAATTCGTGCATGATTGGTGATTGCTCATTGTCGTGTGCAGTTTAGTGAGACCAGGTTGTTTGGCTGATCGGTATGCATGTTAGATTTCTCGTTCTAGGGACTATCTCTCTAATAATTCATTGTGTATGCTTGAACTTCAATTTTACTGATCTTATCATTTGTGAACCTGAGCGTTTTCTATTCAGTTTGCTTGAGGACAAGCAAAAGCTTAAGTGTGGGGTATTTGATGACACTCGATTTGACGTGATTTTCAGCCCCATTTAAGCGACATTTCCTTCCTTGGTTTTTCGGGCAGAATAACAAATATTCACTCAACTGCTCTATCTCATGCCATTTTGGTTACTTTGGCCCATTTCGGGTCTATTTGATGGTTTTCTAGTGTTTTTGTGATAGCACAGGTTTTTTCCGTCAAATAATGTAACCTAGGACGTGTCTAAGGCATTGGAACCTTGAAGAATGGCACCGGAATTGATCCAAGGAGTCAATCAAGTCAACACAAATCCCGCCCAGCTTTACAAAGAAGATTTCGGCAAAAAGTACTGAAGTTTTCGGTAAAAATCCAAGAACAAATCGTCAGAGCATAGAAGGAGATGTTTTCGGCGAGAAGACTAAGTCTACGCTGAAAACTCTCGATCAAAATAACACAGGAGAACAGCAGACCGGTGCCAGCCTTTTCAAAGAAGTTGTCGGCGAAAAGTCCTGAAGTTTTCGCCGAAAACCTTAAACCTAATTCGGCTGGGAAAGGGTTAAATATAAATATAAACCGGCAGCTCGAAAAGAAAGATGATACAACATATTGTAATTTCTAGACCTAAGAAGTTAGAGAGAATAGAGTTTTGAGAGTTCAAAGAGCCAGGAAGAGATCGTGACGCCATCTTTCCACATCGGAGCTAGGAGTGAAGATTACCGGAGAACGGACCTTTGCTAGAGTCGTCGTAATTAGGTTTTACAACTTCCATATGTTCTTCCTTTTCATGGTGAACTCTGTTTTTGTCTTTGTTTCTGCTGTTATGAACATGAGTAGCTAAACTCGTAGAACTTAGACTAGATAAACCCTAAGTGACCTAGGGATTTTAAGCGGTCACGGATCGACGGTAATTAGATTCGAAATTCAATCAGTTTCTCTTGCATGTTTGGTTTGTTCTTCGTTGTTTGTGCTTCTCTTTTAGCTTGATCACCTAGATTAGATTCCTGTTAAGCTGAGGATAGTAGCGAACGTTCCCCTCACTTTAAAACACCAAATCAACAATTAACCTATTCATTGGAGTGTGCCTTTCGTAGGAACTAGTTAGGGTCAATCCGCTTCAAGAGTAACTCATAAATCGTTAGTATTTCCACCAGTTAGTTTTGTCGTCGTAAGAAGCGACCGTACTGGGGCAACTAATTAATCTTGGTAGCTAGATTGGATAGAGCGAATGTTCGCTAGTCTTAAACCTAAGGGTAAGGAGTTATGGTGGTGTCTTAGAATTGATTGAACGAGAATTGAAAACCGCTGGTCTTGTGATTGTTGTTGCCTTGGTGATCTAAGGGGGATTTGAAGTCTAAGCTTGTCTGCATCTTTGTTGAGTCAACCAATCTTTCAATATGTCATTTAATTTAGTTTTTGATTTACCAACATTTCTAGAATAGAAGTCGTGGAACTCACACCACGCACAACGTGTTAAACCTGAGTAATATGCCTTTACATTTGAGTAGACAATTATTAGAAGACCCGTGGAATATGATCTGTCTTGCTTTGTGCCTGACAGTTATTTCACTACACGCGCGTGAAAACGCGTTAATCATACACTCATCCTCACACTTTTAAATTTTGCGGCTTTTGCAAAAGGACTCTAGGCTATTACAAATTCTACCCCCCTCTTTTTCTTCCCACAACTCACTTTTTCTTCGCTTTTGGTATTTCTATTGATAGCGACTTTAGAGAGAAAGTTTTTTACTAGACTCTTTTGTCTTACCTGTAGGAGAATTAGGAGACCCATGCAGGTACGGAGCAGCCAGCCCCATTGGGGACTGGGTTATCCTAAACCCTGCCTACGTCGGGAGGGGTTGAGAAGGAGAATGCCACACTGAGACTTCCCTTTTGGGGACTAAGCAATGGGCGGGCAACGTATTGCCAGCTCATGCCGGGAGGGGTTGAGAAGGAGAATGCCACACTGAGACTTCCCTTTTGGGGACTAAGCAATGGGCGGGCAACGTATTGCCAGCTCATGGTGGATCTCAACCAAGCAGCTCCTCCGCACGTCTATCGCTCATTTGGACACAAAGGTCATTGATGACACTCGATTTGACGTGATTATCAGCCCCATTTCAGCAACATTTCATACCCTTTGATGCCATTTTGATGAGTATTTGGTGCAAATGTCTTAACTTTGTGATTTTCGGCTCCTAGTGCGTACATTGTCCATTTATTGGCTATTTTTAAACTTTTTTTAACTTTTATGTTGATCCCAAGGTTACCACATTATAGAGGACTCTCTCAAGAGTCCAGCACTTCAAACGGAGACCAAATCGGAGTTCAAACGGAGCGGGAATGATCGAAACAAGTTGGAATTCTGCGCAGCTCAAAGCGCTGCGTTTTGGATCTTACACGCCGTGTAAGCTAAATGCACTGTGAGCTTACACGCCGTGTAAGCTAAATGCACTGTGAGCTTACACGCCGTGTAAGCTCCACAAACGGGAAATTCCCTACTTTTCCAACAAGGAAAGGGTTTTTGGGGGTATTAATAGACTTTTCGAAGCCAGATTTGTGAACATTCAATTTAGAGAGATCAGCCACGACTTGAGGAGAGTTGAGAGAGTATTCCAGAGATATCGGAGAGATCGTGACGCCATCAATCCATCCCGGAAGACGCTTGGAGCTAGGAATTGAGGATTCACAAGATAGAAGCTTCACGGATCATCCGAAATTAGGTTTTTCAGATCCTTTTCTGTTCTTCCTTTGTATAAGATGAATCCTTTTGTCGTCTTTGATTCTTGTTTGTCAGATATGAGTAGCTAAACTTGTAGAGTTTAGATTAGATGAATCCTAAGTGACCCAGGGCTTTAAAGCGGTCACGGATCGGCGGTAATTAGATTCAAAGTTCAATCAGTTTCTCTTTGCATGGTTGTTTTGTTCTTGATTGTTTATGTTTCTTTTCTGGTTGATCGCCTAGATTAGGTTTGTGTTGAGTTAGGGTTTGTCGCCAGACAGCTTCCCTGCTTTAAAACATTAAAACTTGTCTTTCTTGATCACCTAGATTAGATTCTTGCTAAGCTGAGGATAGAAGTGAACGCTCGCCTCACTTTAGAACATCAATTCAACTAGTTAACCTATTCATTGGAGTGTGCCTTTCGTAGGAACCAGTTAGGGTTAATCCGCTTCAAGAGTAACTCATTAATCATTAGTAATTGCACCAGTTAGTTTTGTTGTTGCAAGAAGCGATCGTACTCGGGCGGCTAATTAATCTTGGTAGTTAGAACGGATAGAGTGAACGTTCACCGGTCTTAAACCTAAGGGTAAGGAGTTATGGTGGTGTATAGAAATTGATTGAATGAGAATTGAAAACCGCTGGTCTTGTGATTGCTGTTGCCTTGGTAATCTAAGGGGGATTCGAAATCTTAGCTTGTCTGTCGTCTGTCTAAACCAACCAATCATTTTGTCTTTTAATTTCATTTTAATTTTCTTGCATCTTAATCTAGAAGTCGTGGAACTCACACCACGCATAAAGTGTTTAAATCTGAATAAATTGCCTTCATATTTGAGTAGACGATTAGAAGAAACCCTGTGGAATACGATCTGCTTAGCTTTTAGCTTGGTAGTATTTGATCACTGTTTTACAGCTCATCAAATTGGCGCCGTTGCCGGGGACTCTTCTAATTGTTTGAAAGAAGAGTTGACATTTTATTCTTCTACCTTTCCATCTTTCATATTTTGTCACACTTCGATTTTACACCGGTTATGTTTGCTTTTGCTTGTAGGTTTTTTTACAGGTTTATGAACCGCTCGCTCACTCATTCTCAGTTTAAGCCGGGTTAGTTCTGCTCCGCCAAAGCGACCGCGAGTTTCGAAGCAAGTCAGAATCGTTCCACCTACACATCCTACCCTTATTAAGATCGAGAAGTTGAAGGAGAACTCCTCATCTTCGTCTGCTTCATCCACTACTTCAGATTCACGTCCACCTTCTCCTACCGTAATGGCTGCTCAATGCACCATAGCGGATTACGATAAACCGAGTGCGGCTAATGTTCGGTCTAGCATCACTGTGCCGCACAACGATGACGATCCTGACTATGAGATCACGATCCCCTTCCTGGAAATGATCTCTAGGGATGTTCAGTTCGAAGGGAAGCCACAAGATAACCCATGCACACATTTGACGAACTTCCTAGCCATGTGCGAGACGTTCAAGAGTGGGAACCTCAGTAAGAACACATTATGCTTACAAGTCTTCCCATTCTCCCTTAGAGGCGCCGCCAAGAGATGGCTCAGTAGGAAACCACCTGGCCACTACACCGACTAGGATAGTCTAGCTCAAGACTTCGTAGAGGAATACTTTCCTTCTTCAAGAACTACAGCTTACAAGGACAGCATTGCCAGATTTGTTCAGAAGAGAGGAGTAAGCTTATATGATGCTTGGAAGGAATTCCAAGAGCTCCTCTACGACTGCCCTCATCATGGATTCGAGCAAAGACAGCTAGCTGAGATATTTGCCGAGGGATGAACGAAGAATCAGCTAAATGGGTCAACTCCTTAGCTGATGAGGACTACACCGCACTCGCACCAGAAGCTGCTCTACTTCACTTTGCAAACTGCGCATCTAAGTCTGGAATTGGGAGAGACCGTTTGAAGCAGCCAAGAGCCGACCAAGCCGTGAAGATCAGATCAAGATCAAAGTACAGAAACATATGAAGGAGATTTTTGGTACAGCAGATGTCTGGTCTATAGGGGAAGTGAATTTTATTGATCAAGATCCCCCTGGATTCACCAGAGGAGAGCAGCCTCAGAATTATACATTTGAGAATACTTGGGAAATCGAGATAGACAAGAAGCTTGACCTGATCTTGGCAAGACTCGATGACCACGAGGAGAAATTCAAGTTTCAAGCCATCTTAAATCAAGATCATGAAGCTCAAGGTCGGCGAGTAGAGAGCGCGGTGAATAGCATGGCTAGCATGCTAGCTAGTATCCCCTTCTTTAATCAATAATCGGTTCAAGACGACTCTACCATTAGGAAGGAGCTCATCAAGGCCATCTCTACAAGAAGTGGGAAGCAACTGACTGGTCCTACAACTCCTGACCCGGTCATGGTTCCTGATGCTATAGTCAGTGACAAGCTAGAGATCGAGGAGGAGGATAAAGAAGAAGAGGAGATGACTGCCCCGCCTCCCTGACAAAGCAAGCACCTACGCCACCTCTTCCTCCATATCAGCTTCGGATCCCATTTCCTAAGGCTGCGCAATCACAGGAGAAAGATCATGACACCCGGTACAGAAAGTGTTACTTGAAGAACACAAATATCAAGATACCAGTTACTGTTGCTATCCAGATGATACCGGAGGTTGGAAAAGTCACGAAGGATCTTGCGAAGAACAAGAAGAAGGGAAAGTTGTCTTCCGTCTCCCTCGAGGAAGAATACTCTGCGATCCACAACCAGACGACCACCATACCTCCCCCAGCCGCGATCCCGGTGCTTTTACTTTGCCTTGCACTATTGATGATGTGAAAATTGATCGTAGTCTAATTGATCTAGGTTCCTCCATTAATGTCATGCCTGCTTGCCTGTATGAGAAATTGAACCTAGGAGAATTGAAACCGATTAGCATGCATTTAGTGTTTGCCGACAGATCTATTAAATTACCTAGGGGATTAATAGAAGACGTGGTTGTCGGTTGTGGTCCTTTTACTATTCTGGCTGATTTTGTTGTTATGGATATCCGAGGGGAAGATGTCACTCTTCTCCTAGGCCGACCGTTTATGGTGATAGCCGGCATTACCATTAATGTCTCGAACGGCTCGTTGACATTAAGGGTCGGCAAGGACACCATGACATTCCGTCTCAAGGACGGTATGCAAGTCCCTGTCAAAGAAGAAGTGCATTGCTTATCTATTGAAGTTGTGGAGTTGGCTTTGGTCAACTCCGTTACTAATGAAAAATCTAGAGTTTCTTCAGAAATTTGCTTGCCAGGTGTCGGACAGGTCCCTAATCTGAAGAATGAGCTGCCGGCACAGAAGCCGAGAAAGAAGGAGGAGCCGACGGCATCCCCTCATGAATCACCAAAAGTTAAAGATCCTGGCGAGATGAAGAAGGAGAATAAAGAGAAGGACGCCCCTTCGAAAGAACTGTTCGGGCCATTTGAAATTTCTGGTCATCTTCCCGATGGACGAACTAAGTTAATTCACGCAAACGGGAAGAAGTTCACACTTACCGGAGAATCCCCAAAGCTGTATTTCATGAACTCCGACTTGAGCTTAAAAGAAATCCTGAGTTGGGATGTCTCTTGATCGCCATCCAGGTATCGTCCGGCTTGAGGACGTTAAGCAAGAGCGCTGCGTGGGAGGCAACCCATAGTTGGAATTCGTTTCAAATTTATCGAGTCAGTTTTTATTTATTTTGAGTCATTTTGGGAATTTTGTGTCGAGTCGGTTGAGTCTGGATGATAGAAAATAGTCAAAAAATATTTCTTGGGTATTATTTGGGTTGAATATTTTGTTTGCAGGAAGAGGAGTGACCAATTTGCAAGAAATTGGCCAAAATCCGGAATAGAGAACCCAAGGAGAACTCAAAAACACAGTGGGTTTACACAGCTGTGTACCCACCCATGTAAGGGCTTACACGCCGTGTAAGCTATTGCACTAAGGAGCTTACACGCCGTGTAAGCCCCAAAAATCACGGGTAAGTCCTTCTTTCTCCTTCCATTTTCACGTTTTTCTATCTCTCCTCTTGTTTTTCTCTCCCGAAAACTCCCCCCTCTTCTCCAAATTGCTGACGTCACCCCCATCAACATGCATCACGCAGGCGGATCTTGGACTGCCGGTGTCGGATGTCGACAGTCGCACAACCCGCCGCCTTCCCCGTCCATCGAAACGCCGCCCGACGCACCATACGACGACAGCAGCCTCAGCTCGGGCTCAAACTCGAACCAGCCATCCTTCTTCTCTTTTCTCTTCGATTTCTTGAGTTTAACTCGATTCCAGGTATGTAAATCGACTCCCCTACCTCCTATGATGCCTATATCAGTGATTTCCAACCTCGATTTCGTTGTCCAGGTGCTGAATCGAATTTGTGTTCTTGAGCTCAAGAACCCTAATTTTTCAATTTTGGGGTTTTGTAAAATTGAGGTTATAGATATGAAATTCATGGTATAATATGATTGTATTTTGAATCGGGGGTCATTTCGACTTTGTTTGCCTATCCAATTGTGAAATTTCATAGACTTTTTATACCGATTTTTATCGAAAGTGGGGATTTTTGCGTATGGACGAAATTGGATGAATTTTTGCTGTGTGATTGATCTTGTGATGATTATAGACATGTATGCATGCTTGTTCCCGAATATCTATACCTTAATTAGCTCGTATGACGGATTAAGGTACACTTTTTGCATATCGATTTCATGAGTTGTGATCTTAGCTTGTGTGACTTATATGGCTGATTTGCACTCGCTCATTACTTGATTATGACTTAAGTTTGAATTGCAATTGGTTAATTGCTTCCATGATGATCTTTGCCAAGTTTGCTTAATGTCTACATGTTGATCTTGCTAAGTGTGTTTAAGACCTAGATATGTGCTTATGGGATTGTGCCTCCAATGTTGACATCCTACTTGCATTCTTTGATCTTGATATCTTTGATGTATGTTGTGGTTGTCATTGATCAATAATCCCCTCTTTGCTCAAGTTGATCCATAGGATTATGTTCAATCTTTAGAACACTAAACTTGGCATTTATTTGTGGTTGTTATTCATTTTTAGGATGGGAAAATCCAAAGGAAAAGGAGTTTCTACATCTTCCTCTGCCCCACCTCCGGTGAAGAAACTGAAAGGAACCGCGAGGCACGACAGCCTCCAGGTGGCTTCCCCGGCGGATAACGTCTCCACCACTATCTTCAACTTCCCGAGGGAGGATGATCGGGCGACTTGGATGATCATTCAGAGGAAAGCAATTCGTGCCATGAGTCAGGTTGATTGGGAGGCCATGGAGGCGGAAGATTGGGCTGATGGTCTCCGTGTGACACTTAACTGAGCCGATTTTCTCCCACTATTCCAGGTCACCGAGCCGTCGTACGAGTGGCCAACCAAGGAGCTCCTCTCCACCTTCCGTATGGAGAGGGTGAATGAGAGAATTCACTCTGTCACCACGACCAAGTGCATTTACTTCCGCCTAGGAGGGATCGAGAGGTCTCTCACTCTTGATGAGTTTTCCATCGACCTCAGTTTCTAAACTATGAAAGAGCTAGCTTCAGCTCCAGCGACTGCAGTCTTCCGCAACATCGAGAGTACTGAGGAGTGTGAGATGTTCTGGCACACCATAGCTCCGTCGGACCCGACCAAGTATGACTCTAGTGCATCCAAGGCTAGTATGATGGAGAGGCCTATCTACCGGTTCTTACAGTTGGTCTTTCGGGAGTCTATTACTCAGAGGTTGAACTCTGGCGGTGTCTATAACGCTAGAGACCTGTTCATGCTGCGGTGCATCGAGGAGGGACGGAAGGTCCATCTTGGCTCTTTGGTGGCCAAGTTATTTCAGCTTCAGCGCGAGCGCGGCACGAGACTTCTTTTCGGTGGCTCCTATGTCACCCGTCTGGTTCACAGGTACGACGTGCTCGCTTCATATTTCGCCATCCGCCTCCATCATCGAATTCCTCAGCTCTGGATCAACGGCGACCTTCCTCGGTCCAAGAAGGTTCCTGACATCCTCGCTCCCCACTGCGAGCCTTTCATTGAGCGACATGGCAGACCGACACCAGCACGAGAGCCAGAGCTAGAAGTGACCCTAGCATACGACTTTAGTGGACTGGAGCGTGAGCTTAGGGAGATTAGAGCAGATTCCAACACGCGTTGGGAGGCCACTCAGAAGTGGCAATAGGAGTCCGACGAGCGTTTTACCATCTTCTAGACGTTGCAGCAGCAGATGTACCAGTCCCAGCTCCAGTTCTTTAGGCAATTCCAGGCACCAGATGATCGCCAGCACCCTCCGCCCCAGTGATTTCAGGATTTTTTCTTTATTTTTCTTATCATCCAGAACTCTGTACTTTTTGTTTTTGTTCGTGTCGGTTTATGTTATTTTAGGTCATTGACGAACCTTTATGGTCGGTCGAGTCCTCTGTACTCCAATTGTTCTAATTATGTTTTCAGGTTATGAGCTCAGAATTCTCTATGGTTCTATGCATGTTTATACCTCCGGTGTCTCGCCAGCGCCATCTCTGGTGCCCTCACGCTCATTTTACGGTACCCTGTACACATTCCTTCTCTTTGTTTGGTCCATTGAGGACAATGTCTGATTTTAAGTGTGGGGTGGGGATTATATTTCTGAGGGATGCTATTTGTCTGTGGTATTTGTGAGATTTCTCTAGCATAGAATTGCTCAATTCTAGACTCATGATGTTAAGTTAGTTTTCAATTTTTCATAATGATGCTTAGACTGCTTAACCTAGAACCTGTAATCAACCTGCTTGCATCGATTCTAGATTTCCTGGTTAGAACAGAAAAGCTTATCACTCTTGTAGTTTTTCACTTTGATTGCATGTAATGACTGAATCCAACTAGCAAACCAACTGTGAGCTTTTGATCCATTGCACATAACTTGCAATTTCAATTCTTTTTGAGTGGTTTTTTGTCTTCTTGAAAGAGTTAGAATTTGCATGAGACCTATTCGAGACCACACGATGACACTAGTTCTAGAATGATAGGGGCACCTAGATTCAGCTACTAAGCCAGATAGCCTACCTAACGTTAAATCCTCTAGGTTTAGACCCTTGAGCTTGGCCTTTCTTTCGGTTCGATATACATTACAGCCAATCCGCATTTTTCATTCCCCATTGATCCCCTGTGGTAGTAGTTCTAGATTAGCCTACCGGAAGTCGGTCTGTGGTAACTTACCTATAGCTATTAAACAGGTGGTCTTAGCTATTATGTCCAGACGTGTAAACCCCTCTAGCAACTAAAAGAAAATCGGCACAAAGAAAAAAAGAGAAAATTTTCGAAAAGAAAAAACAGAAAAGTTCAAAATTTAAAGTTTATAATATAGTTCAATAACGTTCTTCTCCCTACATATGGAAGAACGAAGTCAAAAGAAAATGCAATGAAAAAATGAATAAACAAAGAAAAAGAAAATATGCAAAATAAAGTGCTAGGTTGCTTGAGGGTATCATAGGACGAGCGTACACTAATCCACCCGTGTCTGGTTAGACGGTAGGAAGCCATAGGCTAGATTCGAGGGAAGTTAGTCGAAAACTACGCCGCACAAAAGCTATCGTTATACATTCCCATCATCCATCTCGTTATAAACTCTTGTAGTGTAGAATTCGTTACGGTCCTAAGTAGGGAAGTCCTTCTTGACTAGTTACTCGTGTTGTCACAGTGGTGGAGATGTGGTCGAATTGCAAACCTATGACAGAATTCAGTGACAGAAAATGATTGAGAGCATAAACACGTCCCTAAACACAGAGTGCGAGAGTTCCCGTGTACCAAATATCACCTATGTGAGAAGCCTGGTCGGTTAGGTCAGATTCATGCATGATTTGTGTTTGCTACTTGTTCTGTGCAGATAATTAGTGAGACCAGGTTGTTTGGTTTACGTGTAAGCATGTTAGGTCATTTGTTCTAGAAGTAGCAGTTTAATAATTCATTGTGATTGCTTGAACCTTAACTTGATCAATCGTGTCATTTGTGAATCTGAGTACGTTCTAATTAAGTTTGCTTGAGGACAAGCAAAAGCTTAAGTGTGGGGTATTTGATGAGACGTGATTATCAGCCTTATTTAAGCAACATTTCATACCCTTTGATGCCATTTTGATGAGTATTTGGTGCAAATGTCTTAACTTTGTGAATTTTGGCTCCTAGTGCGTACATTGTCCATTTATGGACTATTTTTACCCTTTTTTAAGCTTTTATGTTGAGCCCCAGGTTACCATATTATAGAGGATTCTCTCACGAGTCCAGCACTTCAAACGGAGACTAAATCGGAGTTCAAACGGAGCGGGAATGATCGAAACAAGTTGGAATTCTACGCAGCTCAAAGCGCTGCGTTTTGGAGCTTACACACCGTGTAAGCTAAATGCACTGTGAGCTTACACGCCGTGTGAGCTCCCCAGTACGAGAAATTCCCTACTTTTCCAACAAGGAAAGGGATTTTGAGGGTATTAATAGACTTTTCGAAGCCAGATTTGTGAACATTCAATTTAGAGAGATCAGCCACGACTTGAGGAGAGTTGAGAGAGTATTCCGGAGCTATCGGAGAGATCGTGATGCCATCAATCCATCCCGGAAGACGCTCGGAGCTAGGATTTGAAGATTCTCAAGATCGAAGCTTCACGGATCATCTGAAATTAGGTTTTTCAGATCCTTTTATGTTCTTACTTT
Organism: Linum lewisii; assembly: GCA_034768395.1. Classification (NCBI taxonomy): domain Eukaryota; kingdom Viridiplantae; phylum Streptophyta; class Magnoliopsida; order Malpighiales; family Linaceae; genus Linum; species Linum lewisii. The sequence continues at coordinate 58,064,689 of CM068296.1, forward strand.
GTATAAGATGAATCCTTCTGTCGTCTTTGATTCTTGTTTGTCAGATATGAGTAGCTAAACTTGTAGAGCTTAGATTAGATGAACCCTAAGTGACCCAGGGCTTTAAAGTGGTCACAGATCGGCGATAATTAGATTCAAAGTTCAATCAATTTCTCTTTCGATGGTTGATCGCCAAGATTAGGTTTGTGTTGAGTTAAGGTTTGTCGCCAGACAGCTTCCCTACTTTAAAACATTAAAACTTGCCTTTCTTGATCACCTAGATTAGATTCTTGTTAAGCTGAGGATAGAAGCGAACGCTCGCCTCACTTTAGAACATCAATTCAGCCACTTGACCTATTCATTGGAGTGTGCCTTTCGTAGCAACCAGTTAGGCTTAATCCGCTTCAAAAGTAACTCATTAATCATTAGTAATTGCACCAGTTAGTTTTATCGTCGCAAGAAGTGACCGTACTCGGGCGGCTAATTAATCTTGGTAGTTAGAACGGATAGAGCGAATGTTCGCCGGTCTTAAACCTAAGGGTAAGGAGTTATGGTGGTGTATAGAAATTGATTGAATGAGAACTGAAAACCGCTGGTCTTGTGATTGCTGTTGCCTTGGTGATCTAAGGGGGATTCGAAATCTAAGCTTGTCTATCGTCTGTCTAAACCAACCAATCATTCTGTCTTTTAATTTCATTTTAATTTTCTTGCATCTTAATCTAGAAGTTGTGGAACTCACACCACGCATAAAGTGTTTAAACCTGAATAAATTGCCTTCATATTTGAGTAGACGTTTAGAAGAAACCTTGTGGAATACGATCTGCTTAGCTTTTAGCTTGGTAGTATTTGATCATTGTTTTACAGCTCATCATTCATCTTACTCACACATTGGAAACCTCACTTTCCTACCATATGTCCTACACTCCAGGAAACTTCGACTGACTCTGAACACTACACAAAACTGGTACCTATCAAAGATAAGAACACTTTGTCAAGTTACTAGACCTCATATTTAACAAAAACTAGTTCAAGACTTGTTGTGAAAGGGTTTAAAAAGCATTTGGAATAAAACCAGTTCACACTTTACAATGAAAACCCCGGCTATCACGCATGTTCTCACCATACAATCAAGTGGCTTCTCAAATGAATAGAATTTAAGCGAGTTAAGCATTTAACAAGCAAAAGAGGTGATAGTGGATCAAACAACATGGCAACAACATGGTAAGGTAGAGTAACAAAGACACAAATAAGCATACTACCTAGCACAAGACGTCCACTATCATAGAGCACAATTATATTTCTACCACAAACAATCATATCAAACCTCAAATTCCCCCTACGACTAGCATGAGAATTGTTGATGCTACAGTTTTAGCGGTATCAAATACTACCAAGCTGTGAAGCTAGGGTAGATCGTATTCCACAGGGTTTCTACTAATTGACTACTCAAAGAAGCTGACAATTTATTCAGGTTTAAGCACTTAGTGCGTGGTGTGAGTTCCACGACTTCTAATCTAATGAACAAAGGAAAATAAAAGACAGAAAAGTAAAAGGTTGACTAACGAGAAGATAGACGAACTTAGATTTCGAATCCCCCTTAGATCACCAGAGCAACGGCAATCACAAGACCAGCGGTTTTCAATTCTAATTCAATCGGTTTCTATACACCACCATAACTCCTTACCCTTAGGTTTAAGACCGGCGAACGTTCGCTCTATCCGTTCTAACTACCAAGATTAACTAGCCGCCCGGGTACGGTCGCCTCTCCAATGACTTAATTAACTGGTGCAATTACTAATGATTAATGAGTTACTCTAGCAATGGATCAACCCTAATCGGTTCCTACGAAAGGCACGCTCCAATTATAAGGTTAATTGTTCAATTCGATGTTCTAAAGTAAGGCGAGCGTTCGCTTCTATCCTTAGCTTAACAAGAATCAAATCTAGGTGATCAATCCAGACAAGAAACATGAACAAGGAAGAACAAATCAAACATGAAAAAGAACTTATTGAATTTCGAATCTAATCACCGCCGATCCGTGACCGCTTTAAAGCCCTGGGTCACTTAGGGTTCATCTAATCTAAGCTCTACGAGTTCAGTTACTCATATCAGAAACAGAGAATCAAAGGCAACAATGAAGATCATCATACAGAGGAAGAACAGATAAGAACTGAAAAACCTAATTCTGACGACTCCCGCGAAGCTTCAATCTCCTGGATCTTCAACTTTAAGCTCCGAGTTCTCCGAGGTGGAAGGATGGCGTCACGATCTCTCCACGGATCTTCGAACTCTCTAAACTCTATCTATCGACCCTAGAGTCGGCTGACTCTCAAAAGTCTGATTGTGAAAAGATGAATCATGATTAATGAATTCCTGGGCCGCCGGTTTAAGTATTTATACTTAAACCCTAAGTCGCCGGATTTGTTCTATTATTTTCGCCGAAAATAAGGGATTATTTTCGCCGAAAATTCTTTTGTAAATTGCTGCTTCCGTCGGCTGATTTCTTCATAACTTTTCGGCAAAAACATTATAGTATTTTCGCCGAAAACTTCATTGCAATTCAGCTCATTCCGTCTGTGGGTTTTCTGAAGGTATTTTCGCCGAAAACTGTGTAGTATTTTCAGCGAAAATATTGTGCTGGGCAGTTGGATCTTCGGTTCTGAATTCGGTTTGATTTCTGGTTCACTCCTTGAGGTCTTGAATACGTCCATGGCTACGTAAATGATGGCAAAAAATCTGTGCTATCACAAAAACACTAGAAAACCATCAAATTGACCCAAAAAAGGCCAAAGTAACCAAATCGGTAGGAAATAGGGTAGTTGAGTGAATATTCGCTATTTTACCCCTAAAACCACGTTTCAAGTAAGGAAATGTCGCTTAAATGAGGCTGATAATCACGTCAAATCGAGTGTCATCAATACCCCACACTTAAGCTTTTGCTTGTCGTCAAGCAAACTGAACTAGAACACACTCAAATTCACAAATGACACGAGATTAAACCGAGATTCAATTCTAACAATTTGGTTTAGACTGTTCCACGTAGAAAAAGTGACCTACACATGCAAGAACATCAACCAAACAAGTTTCGATCTCACTGTTTTCTGCACACTTCAAGTAGTAGTTTTAACAAAGCTCGTTTCTTGGTAAAACAATTAATCATAATTAACCGACTACGATAACACCAATTCTAATGAGAAAAGACTTTAAGCTCTAGCCATGATGTGGATGCGGAGGTAGGAAAAGTGACGTGGCTATCGACTCGACTTCATCCGTTTCTAGATCTGTACGTTACATGTTCTAGCTAGGACCGATTTAAACAATGATTTATTTCAAGTTCAATTTCTTCCTTCAATTGATTTACTGCATACTAGTGCTCGATACCAAACACTTCACTTAGGTGTTGGACCTGCCTAGCTCACAGTATTTGTGCTTATGCTAGTGCTCAACCCGAACACTTCACTTAGGTGTCGGGCTTGCCTACATTTTTTTTCAGCACTTTAAAGAACTTTACATTGATTTGCACAACTCGAATTTCACCACTCAAACACTTGATTTATCGATTTAACCACTTGATCCTAGCTAGTTATAACTTTTTACACGAGATTTCGAATTGGATTTCCATTTAATCTCAAGCCACAATCACAGGTGAACAAATATGGAGTGAAAAACATGGGAGAAGCTAGCATCTATCATCTTAGAATGGTGTTATCGAGCTTTGTTATTAACAAACCAATCAATTCAATTAATTCAAGTTTCAACTACTGAAGTGATTTATGATCTGTTCTGACCTAGACTCATTTAATATCAGTTCCAACACGTTGGTTACAGGTTCTAAGTGGAACAGTCTAGACGTCATTGTTCAAAATTGAAGTCAATTTAACATCAAAAGTCAAGAATTGAGCAATTCTATGCAAGAGAAATTTTAAAATTGAACCACGGAATCACAGAAAATCAAACAAGATCATGCATAATCCTAGAATCCTACCCCACACTTAAACGGTTCTGTGTCCTCACAGGACTAAACTAGAGTAGAGAGATACGAAGAACCTGTGACGAGATGGTCGGTGTAGGGGATGAACACGGAGCGTCCGGAGCAGAGCGCAGTAGCTACTCAAGATCCTACAAAACAAAAACAACAAAAAGATCAAAAGAATACCGGGACAAGTGTCCCGGATCCACACAGAATAAAAGTTGAACAAAGAAGGTTACGGGGAATTTTGAAAATATTTTGACTCTTTTTTTTTTTTCAAATTCACGGCACGACACTCCTAGAGCAATCTAGATCATCCAAGCTCAATTAGTTCAGAAAAAATCACACCAAAACATCAGACACGCAAAACGAGGTAGACCGGTATTAAACTCGCCGAAATTCAACAATCAATATGTCAAAAGATTTGAAATTGAAAACCCAACAACTAACCTTTTAGACACAACTCAAGAAAATGGACGGAAAGCGACGAAGTTGGCCAAAAACGTGAAAAACTTGTTTCGGGCATAACTGGAGCTACAGAGCTCCGATTTGGACGATCAAGTATGCGTTAGAATCGGACCGAAAAAAAGGAATCTGATTTTCAAAACAACACAAGTTTTCGGCGAAAATATTGTGAAATTTTCACCGAAAACTTCTTCACAAATCAGCAAAAATAAAGAAGCGGCTCACTGTTTGTTTTTTTTCGGGCGAGAATTTTCAATTCCCGCCGAAAACTTCTTTTAAAACCCTTTTTTTTCTTTTTATATTTTTAAAAACCCAACCGAAAACAAATCAAAACAAAAGGAAATTAAACTGACACTTTGGCTCCCCCGAACCTGATTCGAACGACGAAAAAGACTGACTCAAAAATTCAAAAAAAAACGGACTCCAGCCGTGGGTTGCCTCCCACGAAGCGCTCTCTTTTAACGTCCTTGAGCCGGACGGTACCTGTTAGGGACCCCAACTCAGAAGTTCCTTGAATTCAATCGTCTTCTTCAAGGCCAGCGGTTGAGTGCCATGTAGCACTCCAGAAGGGTGATATAGCCGGTAGTGCTCCAATAGATCGCGATCTTGGTTGGATGACCAGTTCTTCTTGAATTCTCCTACTCGAGGAGGAAAGAGGTAGTACAGCGCGGCATGATCAATGAGCTCCATCTTCTCTACAGGTTGACTCGGCGGAAGTGTAGGTGAGGGTATCTCCTCAATCTCTATGTGCTCGTCTTCGGCTTCAACTTCAAGATGGATTGGCTCTATGTCTTCATCAACCACCACTGCCAAGGATTCTTCTAGCTCATAATAGTCATGGATAGGATCATCATCTTCTTTTTCGAACAGCTCTTGAGCGTCTTCTGTCATTAACTGCTTTGGTTGCTCGAGCTTGATGTCCGTCGCGAGATGAGCTTGTAGCATTGAAGAGATATTATCCAAGGCAGATTGGGTTTTCGACGAGCATTGTTGATGTTCATGAAGCATCTCTTGGTTATCTCTAGCGTCTCTTCGATGCTCTTGTTGGTGTATCTCTTGGTGAGCTTGTAGCACTGAAAAGATATTATCAAAGAAGGAGTCAATTCTCGCCGTTTGTTGTTGTTGATGATGTAACAACTCTTGATAATCTTCGGGATATGGTGCTTCATTGATGTACCGCTCTCGGTACCGGTCATCCCACCTGTTACCCTACATAATCAAAACTAAGAAGCACTACCAGGTAAATCATGAAAATATGGAGGAAAAAATAAATGGTAAGGCGGAAAGGTAGAAGAATAATTTGCCAACTCTTCTTTCAAACAATTAGAAGAGTCCCCGGCAACGGCGCCAATTTGATGCTGCAGTTTTAGCGGTATCAAATACTACCAAGCTGTGAAGCTAGGGTAGATCGTATTCCACAGGGTTTCTACTAATTGACTACTCAAAGAAGCTGACAATTTATTCAGGTTTAAGCACTTAGTGCGTGGTGTGAGTTCCACGACTTCTAATCTAATGAACAAAGGAAAATAAAAGACAAAAAAGTAAAAGGTTGACTAACGAGAAGATAGACGAACTTAGATTTCGAATCCCCCTTAGATCACCAAGCAACGGCAATCACAAGACCAGCGGTTTTCAATTCTAATTCAATCGGTTTCTATACACCACCATAACTCCTTACCCTTAGGTTTAAGACCGGCGAACGTTCGCTCTATCCGTTCTAACTACCAAGATTAACTAGCCGCTCGGGTACGGTCGCCTCTCGCAATGACTTAATTAACTGGTGCAATTACTAATGATTAATGAGTTACTCTAGCAATGGATCAACCCTAATCGGTTCCTACGAAAGGCACGCTCCAATTATAAGGTTAATTGTTCAATTCGATGTTCTAAAGTAAGGCGAGCGTTCGCTTCTATCCTTAGCTTAACAAGAATCAAATCTAGGTGATCAATCCAGACAAGAAACATGAACAAGGAAGAACAAATCAAACATGAAAAAGAACTTATTGAATTTCGAATCTAATCACCGCCGATCCGTGACCGCTTTAAAGCCCTGGGTCACTTAGGGTTCATCTAATCTAAGCTCTACGAGTTCAGTTACTCATATCAGAAACAAGAGAATCAAAGGCAACAATGAAGATCATCATACAGAGGAAGAACAGATAAGAACTGAAAAACCTAATTCTGACGACTCCCGCGAAGCTTCAATCTCCTGGATCTTCAACTTTAAGCTCCGAGTTCTCCGAGGTGGAAGGATGGCGTCACGATCTCTCCACGGATCTTCGAACTCTCTAAACTCTATCTATCGACCCTAGAGTCGGCTGACTCTCAAAAGTCTAATTGTGAAAAGATGAATAATGATCAATGAATTCCTGGGCCGCCGGTTTAAGTATTTATACTTAAACCCTAAGTCGCCGGATTTGTTCTATTATTTTCGCCGAAAATAAGGGATTATTTTCGCCAAAAATTCCTTTGTAAATTGCTGCTTCCGTCGGCTGATTTCTTCATAACTTTTCGGCGAAAACATTATAGTATTTTCGCCGAAAACTTCATTGCAATTCAGCTCATTCCGTCTGTGGGTTTTCTGAAGGTATTTTTGCCGAAAACTGTGTAGTATTTTCGGCGAAAATATTGTGCTGGGCAGTTGGATCTTCGGTTCTGAATCCAGTTTGATTTCTGGTTCACTCCTTGAGGTCTTGAATAGTCCATGGCTACGTAAATGATGGAAAAAATCTATGCTATCACAAAAACACTAGAAAACCATCAAATTGACCCAAAAAGGGCCAAAGTAACCAAATCGGTAGGAAATAGGGTAGTTGAGTGAATATTCGCTATTTTACCCCTAAAACCACGTTTCAAGTAAGGAAATGTCGCTTAAATGAGGCTGATAATCACGTCAACTCGAGTGTCATCAATTGTCCTCAATGGTCAAGAGAGAGAGAGTAAGGTAGAATGAGATTACCGCGTTGGTAAAGAAAACATAGGAGATAAGAGTGGTGAGAGAGTCTCATGGAGATCCTTTGTGAAGAGTGATTCCCAAGTGCTTGCCAAGCCTTATTCAAAAAGCTAAAAGAACATAAAAACACAAAAGAGCACATAAAAGCGATAAAGTAAAGATAACATGGGGTGCCTCCCTTGAAGCGCTACTTTAACGTCTATAGCTAGACGATACCTTCGTTATGGTATCCAACTTAGCACCTCATTGAAGTCCATTAGTTTCTTCGAAGACGAAATTCGATCTCCATGTAACACCTTGAGTAAATGATAAGCTAGCCAATCAACAATGCTTGAACACCCTTTGTTTCCTTGGAATGGCTTACTACCCTTGAATGTAGACACTTGAGGAAGGAAGGGGTAGTACGGTTGGGCATCGCAATTGGTCTCCTTTAGCTCCAAGTCGGAAGTGCCACTCAAGGAGTCCTTCGAGTCAAGTAGATGTGGCTCCACTTCCATGACTTCTTTAGGAGGGGTCGAGAAGCATGTGTCCTTAGTCTCTTGGCACAAGTACTTCATGACCAAGCACGAAATTTGAAGAGTACTCTTGGTCTTGGTTGGTTGCAGCACAATCAAAGGTTGATGTTGTATAATCAAGTGCTCCACTCTAGGTGAAACCTCTTCTTGAAGAGTCTTCAAATCATCTCTTACCACCTCTAAAGGATCATCAACTCCAAGCCTCATTGGTTCTTCTACCCGTGCATCATGGTCGTTTGGTGTGTCCTTAGGAAGAATATGTTCTTCAATCTCCTCCACTACCAAACATTCTTCCGTATTAACCACTTCTGATTCACAAGTATCATCACAAGCATGCTCCACACTATCGGGGATGACTTTCATTCTCTAAAGCTTCCTTGATGAGCTCCATAGTTTGAACCATGCAATTAACCTGAACCGCATTGTCTTCCACAATCTTCAAGATCTCATCAAGCAAGGGGGTGGAGAATGTTGCTCATGGCTTATGAATTCCACTTGAGAATACCCCAGCAAGACTTGATGGTATAGTGGAGGTGGAGAAGGATATTGTTCATTCCAACTTGGTGTTGAGGTTTGTTCATCTTGACCACACCATTGGCGATCTCCCTCAAAAGTCCCTTGGTAGTAGTTGGATGAAGTAGGATGACCATAGTATGGGTTGGGAGAAGGATTCCAAACTTGATAGGCACCATAACCATGATTTCCATGCCACGAGTTCATCCCACTAGGTACCTACACATAAGCACAACAAGAACACCAAAGTAGCACGACAATGCGGGATAACAAAATCAAACAAACAAGTAAAAAGGAAGCAAAACTAAATTGGAAGGAAGTGAATAGATTGGTCCACTACTAAATTCTTTCTTACGATTGAGAAATTCCCCGACAACGGTGCCAAAAACTTAACGTGTAAGTAATTAACTCACAAAGTCAAGGTCATATTTCCATGGGGTTCTCTCAATGGCCACTACTCACACTATTCATGGACGGTCTAAACATTTGAATTGAGATTTTGTTTGAAAGAACTAAGCACAAACTAAACAAGCAAGCAATGCAACAAAGATTAAACTAGGGAAGTTGAGGGTCAAACAAGAGAGAAGAAGGTCAACTTAGCAAGGGAGTTTCTCAAGCTCAAGAGCAATGAAAGATGAATTGAGTCACAAGCATCAATATGTAATTCATTGGCCACGCAAAACACTAATATAGAATCAACGAACTCTCGCACAATCGATTCACTACTCCTAGACCACATGAACTATGCTCTTGCTATACGAACAAAGGAATGGAGTGCTTTAATCAAGCTCAATGTAATGCTCACTCACCTAAACTCCTAACCAACAACTTCTAACACAAGACAATGATGCAAGAAACTCTCATGTCAATCATAGAACATAAGGTTAACAATCAATAGGTCTTTCAACTACTAAATGAATGAAAACCAAATGGATGCCAAGTGTTTAAAGAAATGCCAAGAAATCAAATGAGAAATGTTTGTAATTAAGCAATTAAATCTCTAAAATCAATCAATTACAATCCCTACACCTTAGATCAACATCATCCAACAATTATCATACAATGAATGAAATAAAGAAGTACCATAGAAACAATCAAGTTCACATGGCAATCAAACACAAAGTTAGGAACCAATTCATTACACAAAGACTAATGGAAGACTCAATTCACTCAATCATCTATCTATCCTAGCATGATCATCCCTCACTAAGCTAAACCCTAAGTCTAGCCTAGCCTAGCCATGGAGGAAACCTGAATTGAAGAGGACGAGAACACCCTAGTTTCCATGGATGATCTTCCAACCTTGCACTTCAAGCTCTACTCCAAGGTAAGACTTCTATCCTTAGCTCCTTCCTTTAATTTGATCTTCACTTTGCTCTCAGGGTGAGATGGAGGATGATCGGAGAGGAATGGCGAAGTGGCGATCGGCGATTGTCGAACAAAAATAATGAAAGTCGAATAATGCCTCCCCAATTCTCGTCGCGGCTGCAGCTTTAATACATTCTCCGGATTAGACATAAGTTCTCGGCGAGAATTCTGAAAGTTTTCGGCGAGAACTCTGAAAGTTCTTGGTGAGAACTCTAAAAGTTCTCGCCGAGAAGTTCCTTAAAAAACCTCCTGGAAGTCTCGATGTCAAATGTTCTCGGCGAGAACCTTGTAAGTTCTCGCCGAGAACTTTAGTAGAATTGAGTGCAAAAATCTTGAATTTGCATCGGCCTTAACTCCTCCGTCCTAGCTCCGGTTGAGCTCCCGTTTTCTCCTATGTGCTCCTTGTCATCCGTACTACAATGCCAAAACCTTAAAAAGCACAAAGATAACTCCGATAGACAACAAATTTGGCCCCAAAGTGGCTTCCGGACAACAAAAGTGCACTTTGCACAAAACATCTATAAAAGCACATAAGTCATGGCATTTCGAGATCAAACACGGTAGATTCTTAGGTTAATTGTAGGCTTAAAACATGAGTAGTAACATCACATCAGAAGGATGGCGATGCCTCAGTAGAGATCGGGAAGCAAGTTGTAGAAGATGAAGCCGGTCAGCAAGATAAGCAACTGGAGACTTCTTCTCAGCAATAGGAGGGTGTACCAAATGCCGACTCGAGAGCTGAAATGGAGACGAAAAAGGGCAAGGAGGATACAGCGATATAGTTGGATTTTATGATTCATATAGGGTTCTTATCATGTTTCGTAATAGGTTGAGGTCATTTTTCGTAATACTTTAGCATTAGTTTCGTAATAGTGGGGTTCGTAATCGGTGGACATTTGCAGGCGTGCATCACATGGGGGTTGATACACAATAACCTGTTATGGATTTTATTTGCATTTTCAAGTTGTAATTTGGATGAGTTATGAGCTTGTAATGTGAATTTTTGTTTTTCTAGATGCCATTATTTTGTTTTAGTATTTAGTTTGTAATTGGTAATAATGTTTTTTTACAGAGGAGAAGAAGAAGAAGAAGGCAAGGCCCGCATAAAAAAGGATCAAGTTGTGGTCTAAGTACATAAAGTCTCCCTACGAAAACCAGCCTATTAAACAAATATGGTGTACACCTATAGTGGAAAGAAAAGGAGGAGAAGTGCAAACATTAGTGTCTAGAAAAGAAGTAGAACAGCCGACATCAGTGGCAAGGAACAAAGTACAACAACCATCATCAGTGGTATTATTTACTCGTATACAGAAGTCTGATTAGTACAATTGAACTGATTGATCGTAATAACTGAACCAATATTTTGTAATAGCAGGACCAACAAATCATCAGGTATTCATCGGGACCACTCACGCAGGAGATGGTCTCGATCGTGGATAAAATGGATGCCTACAACGCTGATGTATGGGCGGATAGGGAGAAGAGGGAAGCGCACATATCGTACATGTAGCGTGAGGATTTGGTCAGGTGAGTGAATGTTTATAAAATTACGCAATGTTTTCCCAATTATTTCATAATACTTTATTTCATTTTAAGTACTACGTGTCAATTTTTCCCCCTGGACCTTTCAGTGAGGAAGTTCTCTTCCGGAGAAAAGACGATATTGGTAGTTTGAACAGGGAAAAGTTCTTGACTTGCAAACCTGGCAACATGTTGTCAAACTTTTTTGTTGACACGTATGATCAGTTCATCAATATTTGGTTCAAGGATGTTGGTGTTTATGATCGATTCATGTTCGGCTTTCAGTTTGCTGTAAGTGTTTTGTTTTTTTTTTTTGGTTTAGTTCAATAACGAATTTATTATATAAATTGAACTAACTATGTTTTTTTCCGATTTCAGGGCATGTACAGCAATGAGAATTATGAAGTCAATAGTTTGGAGGCAATGGATTACATTCATGAGAAGGACTGGACTACTGGTATAGATTGGGACAAAGTCAACTTCGTAAGTTATACGAATTAGTATAGTTCGTAACATTAAATACCATTATTAGTAAAAGTTGTAAAAGTTGTTATTAATTTTCATAATATGAAATGTCAGTATTCGTAATAGTTATTATTAATAATTGTACCATTTGTGTATGTTCCTATTCGTGTAGTGATTCTTCCCATTGTGTCACAATGAACATTTTGTAGTTTTTTGCGTGAATTTGAAGAATAATAGGTGTGACTACCTGGATAGTCTCGATCGATCAATTGACTCTGATGATGTAATGATGAGGACTGCACATACAGCTGCTGGCCAAGAATCTTATTCCAATGTTCCGCACTACAGTAATAGCTGAGGTAATTGAGAATTACAAATGGTTGAACCATCACCGGATCAAACAGCCAGATAGCACTTCATGTGGGATTTTCCCCTTAGCTTGATGGAGATTTGGGATGGTGCTGTGACGTATGTCATTCAGGGTTGGTCAGATCCCTAAAGTATTTAGACTAGGAGGATTGATGTTTGTCTACTGCTGTTAATGTCTCCTTATAACGAGCTTGCGGATTTAGTGCTGGAGAAGGCATATGATGAATTGAATAGAATTAGGGGGGTAAGGAATAGAGAAACTTTTGACAGGGTAGTAACAATTTTTTGCGTAGTACCCTTCATGATGATACGTAATAGTTGGGTTACGCATCAGAGTGAAGGGTATTCACTTTTGTATGTGTATTCGATACTAATTATCATTTTTTGTGTGAAATGTAATGAATATAAATGTTATTTGTTTTTGGGATGGAGTCCTTCGAATCCCTAAAGAGGTGGTGGATAAGGGCTGTGAGCGTCTCCAAAGTCCAGTAGTGGCTCAATTTGTTGGACCGCAGCCGCCATTGAGGGTGTTTTCAGCTGTAGCCCGACGTCTATGGGGTTATGAAGGACCAGTGGTAATCTCTGTCCTTTCTGAGAATTTCTACCTGATTGAATTCTAATCTGTCCAACTATGTGAATGGGTGTTGGAAAGGTCGTGGCACATTCATAACTCAGGTTTGATGTTGAGAAGGTGGTATAATGGTGTAAAGCCGTTGAAGTTTTCTCCAGCAGCTATGCCAGAGTGGGTGTTGCTTAAGATGGTTCCACCTGTGCTAGTCACGAATGATGGTATTAGCTGGATTTCTAGTAAAATTGGTAAGCCAATTAATAAGTTTGTTAGGGATGGGTTAAATGTTAAGGTATGTCTCTTACGAGATAGCACTAAACCTTGTCCTGAAGAAGTGAGGGTTGAAGTCGATGATGGTCTTATTGAGGTTATTGAGGTTCAGCGATTTCAAGCAAGAGAATATAAGAAAGAGGTGAATGCTGAGAGCAAGAGTAATGCACCAGTGGCTGTGGAGAAAAAGTGGGTGGTAAAAGACCCTGGAAAAGAGAAGGTGCAGGTTGAGACTCAGGTGAACCTTGAAGCTTCAACTTCTAGAGAGAAAGAGGTTGTGGAAGGACCTGTGCAGTGTGATACACTAGATATGGGTGACAAAGGCACAGAGGTAAGTAAGAATGGTACAGGGACAAGTAAGACTAGGAAGAGAAGGAAGAATAGGAAGAAAAATCTGGATAAAATGTTGCAGGTGGCTTCAGCTTCCCAGCTCACTGTCTTACCTGTGAATGATGTTCATCCTGGCAATGTTTCTGCATCTCCTTTGGGAGGGACAGAAGCACCAACAGTGAATACCATTGTGCAGGGAGCTGGAGGGGGGCCAGGCAATGACCCTAAAGCTTCATTGCAAGTGGAGGGGTCATCTGGCCAGCTTAGTTCGCTAAGTAGCCCTACTGAAGCCAATGAGGAAGAGGGAGTGCCTATTGATTGTTCTGAGAATGAAAAGGAGAATGTGAGTTCAGATGAGTATGAGGAAGTGGTGAGAGTGCCTGTTAAGGTAAAACAGAAAGTAAGTGCAGGAGTGAGAACTAGGAACAAAAGAAGATGAAGATTCTTGCCTGGAATACAAGGGGATTTAATAAGAAGTGTAAATATTCAGCTTTATCAGATTTCATTAAGTTTTACAAGATGTCATTGCTATTTTGGAACCTAGAGTTAGAGCAGTAAAAACTATCCCTCTTTTTGAAGATAGATTTGAAGGTTGGCTTGCTGAGTTTGCTTTTGAAGGTGATCTTGGAAAAATCTGGTTGGTGTGGAAGAAGGATGTTCCTCTTAAAGTGCTAGAAGTAGGTAGTCAGTTTATACATGTGGTTATTGAGCTACCCTCACCGTTCATGTGTACTTTCATATATGCCTCAAATGATAGAATTGAGAGGAAGAGGCTATATACTAAGTTGGAGAGTCTGAGCCAGTCTGCTATTCCTTGGTGTGCTCTGGGAGACTATAATGCTTATCTTGACCCCTCTGAAGCTTCAAACAGTCCGTCCAGTTTTGATAGTATGGATGATTTCAGGAATTGTGTTAGGGATTGTGAATTGGCTGAGCACATTTCTGATGGACCTAAATATACTTGGGTGAATAACAGAGTTGATGATCCTATTGCAAGAAAACTGGATAGAGTGCTCATTAATATTGCTTGGCAGAATGTGATTCAGCGAAGTAAGGTAAATATTTTGCCTTCAAAAGAATCTGATCATTGTGCAATTTACTTAGATACAGATTTTGAGACAGTAACGCAGCCTAAGCCTTTTAAGTATTATTCTTGTTGGGCCAAGCATTGAAGTTATGACAGCATGGTTGAAGATGTGTGGAAGAGGCAGTTTAAAGGTAATGCCTACTATCGATTTTGTAAGAAATTGAGACTTTTAAAGGATGAGCTAAAAAAGTTAAATGATAGGAGCTTCTCTGATATTCAAACAAGGGTGAAGGAGAAAAATGCAGAGGTTGTGCAAGCAAAGAGGGCTCTATTTAATGACCCTACAGAGAGTAATCTTGCGGCTGTTAAGGTTTTGATAGAAGAACTGCAGGAGGTGAAGGAAGTAGAAGAAAGCATCCTAAGGCAGAAATCAAGAGTGGACTGGATCAAGCTAGGAGATGGAAACACAAAGTACTTCTATAATTATGTGAAAGCAAGGCACACAGTCAATACCATTAGGCAGATTAGAGATGAAAATGGTGTTATGGTAGAAAGTCTGGATGATATAGCTCAGGTTGCTGTGAAGTTTTATACTAAACTTCTTGGTAGTAGCAAAGAAGTGAAAGACATTGACCTTGATTCTCTCATTCAAAGAAAGCTGGGATCTACTCAACAGAATGAAATGGTCAGACCTGTAACTCTGGCAGAGGTAAGGAAGGCTGTTTTTGGAATGGCAAATGAGAAGGCCCCTGGTCCTGATGGATATAATGCATTCTTTTATAAGAATAGCTGGAATAAAATTGGGGGTGAAGTTATGGAAACGGTGAGATATTTCTTTGAGGAAGGGGTGATGCCATCTCAGGTAAACTCGTTGATTTTGACCCTAATCCCTAAGAAAACTAATGCAGCTGAGATGAAGGACTATAGACCCATATCCTGCTGCAATGTGCTTTATAAAATTGTTTCTAAGGTGCTGGCTAATAGACTCTCTGCTATCCTCCCTGATTTGATAAGTAATACCCAAACAGCATTTGTGAAAGGAAGGAGAATAGGTGATGGAATTATGTTAGCTCATGAGTTGCTGAAGAATTATAAGAAGAAGGGTGTCTCACCTAGGTGTGCTATGAAGGTGGATCTCATGAAAGCATTTGATTCAGTAGAGTGGAAGTTTGTGCTTAATACCTTGAGAGCAATGAAAGTCCCTGATCAGTATGTGAGGTGGATAGAGGCTTGTTTTAAGTCTACAATGATGTCTATCAATGTCAATGGCTCCCTAAAAGGTTACTTCCCAGCTAAGAAGGGTATAAGACAGGGTGATCCGATCTCGCCATACTTGTTTGTGGTTTCCATGGAAGTGCTGAGCTGTCTGTTTGATGAAGCTATAAAAGGGAAGAAATTTCAGGTGCATCCTCAGTGTAAGGCTGTTCAAGTTTCACATCTGAGTTTTGCTGATGATTTACTGATTTTTACTAAAGCCAGTGCCAGGGCAGTTCAGGAAGTTAAGGATATTCTGCAGGTTTTCCATGAGTGTTCAGGACTGCAGTATAACCCTGAGAAAAGCTCAATCTATGTTACGGGAATACAGGGAGAGGAAGAGAGGAAAGTAGTGGATGCTTCTGGTTTCAATCAGGAAAGCCTCCCCTTCAAATATCTAGGGATGCCTCTTATCACAGGTAAGTTAAGAAGATATGACTGCAAAAATTTGGTGGATAGAATTACTAGAAAGGTCACGGATTGGAAGGCTAGGAAACTCTCATATGCAGGAAAGCTTCAATTAATTGAGACAGTTGTTGGAGGCACCCTTAACTATTGGATGTCTAATTTTTTGATTCCGGCCTCAATCATTAAAGATGTTCAAAAGTTGTGTAGTAGCTTTCTTTGGGGATTTGAAGTGGGTCAAGGGAGAGCTAAAGTAGCCTGGAATGTGGTAGCTAAGCCGAGAAGAGAAGGAGGTTTAGGGATAAAGGATTTTCGTACATGGAATACTGCAAATGTTGTTAGGCACATATGGGATATCCTATCCTCGTCAGGATCGCTGTGGATAGCATGGTTAAGGGCTTATAGGCTGAAAGGGGGTAATCTGTGGAGTGTGCAGTCTCAGTGTGGTTCATGGCATTGGAAAAAGCTTTTAAAAGTCCGTGATTTAGTCAAGTCTTATATAAGTATTGATGCAGATGGAGATTTGACCTGGAAAGGCAATGCTATGCCCAGATTCAAACTGTCTATGGTATGGGAAGATATACGAGTTAAGGATCAGAAAGTGGATTGGTATGACCTTGTGTGGACAGGTTACAGAATTCCAAGGAGATCTATTACAGCATGGATTATTCTGAATGGGAAGCTGGCTACTAAAGACACTATTAAGCGCTGGAACCCGGGCATTGACACTAAATGTCTTCTCTGTGCGGGGGGTGAGGAATCAAGGGATCATATCATAACAGACTGTGAGTATATTCAATCTATCTGGCAGGTTTTCATTCCGGAACTGGTTGGCAAGAGTTGGGATGGAATGTTAACGGAGGCTAAGAGCTGGAGCTTGAGCACAGTACTATGTAAGCTCAAAAGGTTGTTATGGAGAGTTGTAGTAAGTGCAGTGTGGATTGAGAGGTGCAAAAGACATTTTATTGGGGACTTGATTCAGCATGAAGAACTCAGCAAGAACATCCGGGAAGAAATTATGTGCTTCTCGAAAGGGCATAGAGAAGAGAGCCAAATTTTGAGATACATGTAAATATCTTTAGTTAGTGAGCCTTGTTTCTTTTAGTAGTTGTTAGAAAGACTAGTCCTGTTATTCTCTGCTTTTTGATGAAATATAGCCAACTAATTCATCAAAAAAAAATGTTATTTGTAACACTATTAGCTGATATGGGGAACTTAACAATGTTACCAATCTAGTAGACATGAATTAATTACGAATGCCAAGTATTACGTAATATGGTCCAGGTATGACGAATAATATGGACTATGTATTATGTGTACTATGTCATGAAACACGTAAACGAAACTGAAAAGTGAATCGTAGCACATAAACCGTCCCTTGCATTAAACCGCTCATTGTCCTTTCGTCTTCCTTTTCTTACCCGTTCGTTTAAACCATCCATTGTCCCTCCTCTTCTCCTCATTCACTCACTCCTTCCTTCAATGGATTTCCCCTTTCCCTTTGCTCCTTACGTCGGCCCCATGCATCGGTCTTTAGAGGTTGAAACTATGTTTCAACAACATCCACCCCGGCGAAATCTTGCCCACTTTTGTTGTTGATACTGATGGATTCATCAAATATGGGATGAGCTCGGTCCCCTTAATCCATGGTCTTGGCTGGTTGGGATTTCGTGGAGTTGAACCGCCCTCGTACTGTGAAGAGGCAGTTAAAGTTTTCTACTGCAACCTCAGGGAAACCTCGCATGACTCCCATATTCAGGCACAAGCTGTGGTGTTGGGTCGACTTGTGTCCATCACTCCGGACATGATCTCCTTCATCATTGGTGTTCTGATAGAAGGTCTTCGAGTAAAGGAGCTCGCTTTTGACTTCGAAGATGAAGCTTTGAAGATGTGCATCGTCAACCTCCCTTCTATAGTTCGTATTCCGATTATCTATCTGCAAGAAACTCTTCGAGTTCTCCACTGGTACATCACTCGGATCTTTCTTCCGCGCTCCTTTGACAGGGATGTTCTCCTTCCTCTAGACGTTTGGATTCTCTCCAATGCGATTCGTCGTGTACCGCTTAGTCTCCCCCATCTCATCTTCCATTACATGATTCAGGCTGCTTCCCTCCCCCCTGGTGAGTTGCCTTTTGGACCGCTTCTCACCACATTATGGAGCGTGTTGGTGTCAACTTGCGAGATCACATTATGCAGAACCCGACCCACTCTCTGAAGGCTCAGCATGCACTCTGCCGCCTTAGTTGTGGTCGAGCGCCTTATAACCTTGCTCAAGGGGGAAAACAGTTTCCTCAGACATCTGTGCTCGAATTGCCTCTCAAGAAATACATTCTAACGTGTTTTGTTGTGAAGCTCATGTAGTTTGTCATCAACTTGATTGGTTTCGTCGTTCAGTGAAGTTCAAGCAACCGGAAGATGATCTGATGTCTCCTGCCTCCTTTGATTCCGTTGAATTCAAGCCCGCAGTTGACAACAAGCTTATAAAAAAGGTTAACAAGAAGACGAAGAAGCTCACCAAACTCTTGGAGACCCGGTCTGACTAGAGCCTTGAAGAACTTGAAAAACTTTCCTTTGGCTCATCTGAACTTGCTGAAGAGGTCAAGAAGAAACTTCTTCTCCGTTTTGACAAGAAGCCTCCTAATAGCGACATGTCGGACTTTGAAGAAGACCCTACCTTTGCCTTTTGAAATCTACCTTCTGTTTGGCATTTTCAAAATGTGATGTCCTTTAAAATTTATTTTTGTTCAGGGTTGAACTTAGGTACGACTGTACGTAGTCGTAATACTTGAAAACTTAATTTGTAATGTTTGTTGATGTCATTCGTAAATATTCATGAAGTATTCGTTATATATCGTAATGTGTAATACTTTATGGAATGAAATGTAATACGTTGTAATAATCTATGTAACAGTTGGACACTGAATTCGTAATACATAATAACTGTTCGGAACATAAACATCCCATACAAATTATCATCCATCGATTACAACACAAACATTCATCAGTTTTGTTCAAACATAAATATAAAGACTAGGAACTCCTAACTAATGTGAATATCTAGTTGGACCCCTAAATCTCTAACCTGACCCTCCAGGAATTCCACCCTTGATTGAAGACTTGGTACCTCTTCTATCAGCTCTCGAGTTAGGAGGAACTTAATGTAATACGAATACAACTCCATGTAATTACAAGATATAATCGTAAGTTAATGGATTGAGATATTAAGTATTACGGAGGAAGGCTATAAGTTTCCAGGACATTAATGTATACCTGTTGTTCCAAGCTCAATCTGATTGTATTAGAGGCTGTCACTTCATCTGGCTGATGAGCTCTCTTAGCCACAATATTCGCATGAGGATGACTGTACATCCGAGAGACTTTTTCATTCTCACTCATGTCCATCTCCATGAACCAGACGAACATTTTGCATCTCTGAGCTGCTGGTTTTTGGCATCCTAGAAGGTAGGCGAACGGAGAAGATATCATTGGCCGGTCAGTTGTGTACACGTAAGTCAGGAGGTTACAGCTACAGTAGGGGATGAGGGGCGGCATATCGTTTTCGGATCTGGAAATACAGAAAACGGGATTTTGGAAATGAAGAGGGAGAAATATATATATTATGGTAAACAGGTCATTTAATGCTGGTTGGTGGGTTGCATTGAATAAGGACATGGATCCCATTATAACAAGATAAGTATTATGTAACATGAGATAAATCAAAGTATCACGTAACATGAGATATATAGTTACGTATATGCGTCAACAAAATAACGAAGGATAATTATAAGTATTAGTTAACATGGTTTAGCATTCTACTCTAAAGATGAAGGTCATTTCCTCCCATTTGGTGGTTTTCAAAAATTGCATTTTTTTTCTTACGCACTGAGTGCAAAAATGCATTCCTGTCCCTTTGAGATATCGGCCTTTTCTTCGGTTTGTACGTCTCTATTCGTTTTTTCATTTTTTTGGGTGCCTGGTAGGGGACTTCTTTCTGAGGCCCGTTAATGGTGTTTTTCGTGCTCATCTTCTTCTCCATGTCAATTATGTGATGTATAGCTGTAGCAGTCTTGGTCATATCTCCATTAACCTGTGCCGTTACGTAAGTGTTACGAAACACGGTGGATTAACGAATGTGTAATTTGATCATATAACCTAAACGTACCGTAGACTTAAGCTTAGCCATCACAGTAATTAGTTCCGACATTTTGGCCACATCTGGGTGTGATACTTATGAGATTGTATCTTCAATGCCCAATTCATCCTTTGCTCTTCGGTAATACCTATACGAATGAAGACTATTAAGTTTACGGATAAGCATAACAAATAATATGAATCACTCAAATAGTATGTACCTATCAAGGATCAATGGTTTTAGTATATTCAGTAGCAAATGATTCACGTTACCACTAAGCACCTCCCTGAATCGTATAATATGTCTGCACAGCAAGCCCTCCATTTCAAACATGTGGCAACCACAGACTATACGTGAACAATCCCTTGTGCATGTCACAACTCTTTCATCTGTTTTGGAACCATCCACATCCTGCTTGAATACGTTGAATGTTATCACACCATCATGTGGCTTGTCTTCCAATGCCATCACGCCGTAGGCTAAAGTCTGTTCGTATTCACACAACCACCTCTTGAACATTTTTGGAGTGTATTCCTCAGCTAGTTGTTTTGTTAGAGAGTTGTGCGAAAACCTGTTCAATATGATCACAAGCAGCATACGAATGTATTACGTAGTAGAACAAAATGTATTACGTATCAGATAAAGTACATAAGTATCACTAAGAAGCAGATAACATAGTACGAACTATAACTTAGTATCACCTATTGAATGGTTTTGTTGTTTTCATCTTGAAGTCCCTTTTCAATAGTCGACTTAACTGCTGGAAAAAATCTTCCAGGGTGAGGTTCAGAGCAAGGTAGTGCCTCATGGTACTGTTGCACGTCTCACTTAGTTGGGAGCTACGCATGCCACACATGAAGTGGGACTGCATCCACGCTCTAGACCACTGTGTCCATTTTTGTAGATCTGAGAGAGCTATGGGTGTCCCTTTGGTTCACGATCTGGGAAGCATTTTTTTTCATCAGTCCCTAGTGTACCTCAAACTCTATTTCAGTGTCAACACCAAACATCAGGTAGCTCAGCTCAGCTACGAATACCTGAGATCAAACATACCAAAACATTAATAAACTATTACATATACGACATAAAAATGACGGTGGATGCATCGGATTTATACCTTGTCGCACAGCGACCCCAAGTTCCTAGCAGCATTATTCAGTATGTGGAATGTACACAGACCATGGTATATCACTGGCATGGGATATATGGCTCTAATACCGGCAATAATCGTTGCTGCTTGGTCTGTGAAGATACTTGTTGGTTTTTTCTTCCCCCATGCACTTGTCAAACATTTCAAACAACCATTGGAAAGTTGCCGACGTCTCGTCAAACAAGAGGGCAGCACCGAAGATCACCATGTCTCTATAGTGATTCTACCCGACGAATAATGATGTTACGTAATAAAGTCATGAAGTATTACGTTTGTAGTAGCCAACTGTTATGAAATATAAGTATAAAACTAGAAGTTATAAAGTATTACGAAGTAATACGTGTATCGAGTCCATGGAAAAAAGAGTTACGTATGATGTCCGTATATATTACCAAATAATTTATAAAGTATTACAAATATATTTTAGCAATACCTACGGGCCTGTAGTCTTTGTTTGTCCGAGATGTGGTATCGAAGCTGATCGAGTCCACAAACACCGAGTATTCTTCCTGCATCTTGTTGTCTGCCCAAAAAACACTCAAGATTTCACCGCAATTGTCCTCTTGAAGCTCATAGAAAAAATTCTTCTCCTCTTTTGAGCGAACCCTTAAATGACGTT
This sequence comes from Linum lewisii, assembly GCA_034768395.1. NCBI lineage: Eukaryota > Viridiplantae > Streptophyta > Magnoliopsida > Malpighiales > Linaceae > Linum > Linum lewisii. The sequence goes on from CM068296.1 coordinate 58,086,562, forward strand.
GCAGTGATGATCCCTCAACCGGGCTCAATGCATTTTCTAGTCTTTCCCTGTTGTAGTTCCTGAGATCCTCGTACGCGAACCCCACATGTTTTGCACCCCCCAACATTTGCCTCATTCTGTCAAACGATTTCCGGGAAGTTACCCTAGCTAGTTTGTGTATGAGTGCAATTTGTGCACTCGTTCGGTTGACACTTCTGTTTGACCGGTAAAAATGTATGTATTTCTCGGGGAACAGTACATGCGGTGTATAGGTTCTGACCCATTCGTATATGTAATACTTCTTAATAGATTTGTCTCATTTCATTTTAATTTCGGCTTCGCAACCAAGTTGATCCTCGGCTCTATTCCGCATCTTTTTTGTGTTCCTTTTTTTCTAAATCCTTCATGTGTGCAAACGAACCTAAGGTATCTACACATAGGTGTTTCATCTGTAACCATAGTCTCCTCGTCGGTGGGTGAATTGTCAGTAATTGGGGTTAGCTTATGTATTTTTGGTACCTTATCTGCATACTAAAACTAGCAAGATGAGCGTAATCCTCGTAGAAATGCAATGCTTCATCCATTGTGATAAACATTGGGAGCGTGTCGCCTACGGAAGTGATAGATTTACGAATGTAAGCGATAATTTTTACGAATCACAGTAAATAATATTACGAAGGCAGTCAAAGTGTTCACGATCGTCTGAATGAAGTGTTACGAATGCCAAAGAACAAATGTTACGATCACCGATTATGATGAAACTGATAAATTTACAACGGCCAGCAGGTAATGCATACAATCGTAATTTTTCCAGATTATTTTAATTAACCTAGGCTAGGGAACTAATCGGGATCAGCCACCACATTTAAATCAACAAGGTTTGAACATTCTTTTGCAATACACGATCGAACATGTTAGTAGTCGGATAGGCGATAATTACGAATGGTCGTGGAAGATATTATGAATGATTATGGAAGATGTTTCGATTTATCATGGAAATGTTACGAATATAGGCCATATGTATTTCGAATTAGGGCATGTATGTAGATGCCATTACGAGTGAACAATTAAAAGTTACGATTGTTTCGAATTCGAGCAGAAGATGTTACGGACGCGCTGATGACACTCGATTTTACGTGATTATCAGCCTCATTTAAGCTACATTTCATTGCTTGAATCTCGGGTTTTAGGGTGATTTAGCATGTTTTCACCTAAATGCTCTAATTCCTGCCGTTTTGGTTACTTTGGCCCGTTATGGGTTTATTTTATGGTTTTCTAGTGCTTTTGAGAATGCACGGGTTTTTGCCGTCAAATACGTAGTCACGGATGAGCTCGAGAAGCAAAGGAACCTCAAGGGATGGCCTGAGATCAATCCAGAAATCAACCAAGCCAGAAGAAATCACTACCCTGACTGTAACTATAGTTTTCGGCGAGAAGTCTGAAGTCTTCGCCGAAAACTTATGCAAGAAACTCACAGTCGAAGACAAGAGAATCCAGCCAAAGTCCCCTCTGAAGTCTTCGGCAAAAACTCAAGTTTTCGCCGAAAAATAATTCCTTTTTTCGGCTGGAATCCTAAACCATATAAATACTAAACCGGCGGCCACAAAACATATACCTATTTCGTGGATTAATTTCAAGACTTTAAAAGTTCGAGAGAGAGTTTAGAGAGTTCGAGGAGCCGGGAAGAGATTGTGACACCATCCTTCCATCTCGGAGAACTCGGTGCTAGGAGTTGAAGATCCAGGAGATTGAAGCTCCACAGATTCATCTGAAATTAGGTTTTACAGTTCTTCTCTATTCTTCCTCGTTGAAGATGTATTCTTTGTTTGTCTTTGATTCTCTTGTTTTGAATATGAGTAGCTAAACTGATAGAGATTAGACTAGATGAACGGATCTGCGTTAATTAAATCCAGTTTCAATCAGTTTCTCTTGCATGTTTGGTTTGTTCTTAATTGCTTTTGTGTTTCTTTTTCTGGTTTGGCCACCTAGTTAAGATTCTAGTAAGCTGAGGATAGTAGCGAACGTTCGCCTCAATTCAAAACACCAAATCAACAATTAACTTATTCATTGGAACAATTTCTCTTCGTAGGAACCAGTTAGGGTTAATCCACTGCAAAAGTAACTCATTAATCACTAGTAATCGTGCTAGTTAGTTTTCCATTGCAGAAGCGAACGCACGGGCGGTCAATTAATCTTGGGAGTTAGATTGGATAGAGCGAACGTTCGCCAGTCTTAAACCTAAGAGTCAGGAGTTATGGTGGTGTCTGAGAACTGAAAAATTTGGGATTGAAAACCGCTGGTCTTGTGATCGCCAATGTTCTGGTGATCTTAGGGGGATTCGTAATCTAATCTTGTTTGTCGTCTTGTTAAGTCAACCAATCTTTCAACTGTTTTCTGTTTTCATTTCTTGTTTCCTACTTTATAGTCTAGAAGTCGTGGAACTCACACCACGCACAACTTTGATAAAGACGATAGTTATGGTTGGTTTGAGTTAAACTTAAACACCACTGCACTTGATCAAGTGTGCTAATGTGTGTAGGAAAAACAACAGCAACACGTCAAGCAACAACTATAGAAGAAAAGGAAATGAGCTGCAAAATGGAAAGTCAGCTGCAAATGGAAAGTCTATCATTTTCCATTAACTAGACAATCATTGACATCGGCAATCAAGCAGCACTATTACCATCCTGAGAAACAAAAGAATCAATCAAGCGATTCTATACAACATCCAAGCAACGGCTATCTCTGGCAACGGCTATCTCTGCCACAGCTATTTAAAGAGCCTCAGCAACATTGAAACTCTTTGTCAATTCACAAGTCTAATATCGGGGAGAGTTAGAGTGAAAGTGATCAAAGGTTGAGCTTGCTTTGAGTTGTAGTATAGTTCATCTTCAGTGGGGAACTGGGTAGATAGAATTATACAAGACTTCGGGGAGAAGTCTGGGTGTAATCAAGCAAGTCTCTTTTCGTCGATTCGAAGTTTCGAATCAAAACTCTCAAGGGTTATCCCTTGAGACGTGGAGTAGGTCACACTGACCGAACCACGTTAAAAATCTCGGTGTCACTTTGTTCATTTACTTACTGCATTCATCTGGTTAACCTTGCCGCCAACACCAAGCTTGCCCTTGTTGAGCAAATTCACTGAGTGAAAAAGCCAGAACTGCCGTACAGAGCATTAGCTCTCTTCTGCCTCATCCTCACACTGGTTGGGCCTAAATACAATTGGAAGCCCATCACATTCGGACCAAAGTCATCAAGCCCTAACCGGAGTCACTAGAAGTTAATCAGTCTTGGTGATGCCAAGATCATTTCCTCTGATCGACATTATCTCTCAACTCTGCTAGAAATCATTCAAGGTCGATTACACAGCGGAAAGCTCGTTGGAGAAACTCAACAAGTGGTATCAGTGCTCGGTGCAGACAAAAATCAGATCAAGCGATCCTCTGTATCGATCTCAGGTGAGTTTCTTTCCAAAATCTGATTATACGAGATATTAACATCTAGCTCTCTTGCGATTCTTGAAATGAGCAAAGAAAGTGCAGCCTTTCTTGCTGATGGCTTTTCACAAAACCGACCACCAAAATTCGAAGGGATGCATTATGGATACTGGAAGAATCGAATGGAATTGTTTGTCAACACAATCAACCCTAGGCTGTGGCGAATCGTGATGAAAGGACCACTGGAGGTAAAAGTCGACGAAGAGAAATGGGATGATGATGACTTCAAAAAGGTACAAATAAACTCACAGGCCATGAATATTATGTATTGTGCTTTAGGACATGAGGAATTTAATAGAGTGTCAAGTTGTAAGTCTACTAAGGAAATTTGGGATAAGTTACAGATCACCTATGAAGGCACATCACTTGTCAAAACCTCTAGGATTAATATGCTGAAGCATGAGTTTGAAATGTTTAGCATGAATGAAAATGAGTCAATTTCGTCAATGTAGAACAGATTTTAGAGCATAGTAAACAGGCTCGATGGTCTAGAAAGGAAATATGATAATGAAGATTTGATAAGGAAAATTTTGTGGTCTCTTCCAAAGATATGGAGACCTAAGATAACAGCTATAGAAGAGTCTAAAGATCTTGCTACTTTGAATATTGATGATTTGATAAGATCTTTAATCACCCATGAAGAATATATAAAAAGAGAAGAAAACTTAGATGACCATAAACAAAAATTAATAGCTTTGAAGTCTGAAGTAGAGAACATGGAAGAAAATCTTGATGAGTATGCTGATTCTGAATTAGCCATGTTAAGTAAGCATGTTAGTAACCTGTTAAAGCTTAGGAAATATAAGAAAAAATCAAGTTATCAAAACAGATATAAAGATGTGGAACATGATAGAAATAGTGAAAAGAGTCTTAGCAAAGTTCATAGAAATAAAAAGGAATAGTCTAGCAGTAATAGTAGCAACCAGTTAGGCTGTTTCAAGTGTGGAAAACAGGGTCATGTAAAGGCTGGATGCCCCCAACTGAAATGGGAAAGGGCTCTTCAAGCTACCTGGAGCTGCAGTGAGGATGAATCAAGTGATAGTGATGATGAACAGCACGATAATAGAGCACTCATGGCTATCACAGATGAACTTACAAAAGACATCATTCCCTTAACCAATCAGGTATTAGTTTCTGATTATTTTACTGATTCTGAAAGCGAACCTGAGTCTGATGCATTTGAAACAACTATATCTGATATTCATCAGGAATTTCTTAATGTTAAAAGAAGGCATTTAAAGTTAAAGAAAGATATTGTTTCTGCTGAATTAAATCTAAAAGAAGTTAGAGATGAATGTGAGAGTTTAAGAAGGCATAATGTTGAACTCTCAAACATTATAACTGACCTTAATGAAAAGGGAGTCATTCAGTACAATAAGATTAGACGTCTTGTTATTGATAACTAGAGGTTTCGTGAACAATTAAAAAATCTGTTTAGGACTAACAGAAGCCGAAAACCTCAGAACTTTAAACCTATAACATGGAAGTCAGTGAAGCATAATTGTTTTAATTGTCATCAAGAAGGACATATTAGTAGGTTTTTCCCTATTCAGAAGAAGGCATCCCAGAAAACCTGGGTGCCAAAAACCAAATGACTACTATTGATGCAGGTTTGCTATCAAGCTAATACTATCAGAGATAATTGGATACTCGATAGCGGCTGCTCACACCATATGACAGGTAACAAAGATCTGTTCTTGAATTTAAAATATACAAATAATGGAACTGTAACTCTTGGTGATAACAGTTCATGCAAGATCATTGGTTTTGGTAGTATTGGTAATGGAGATGATATCTTTCTAAATAAAGTTATGCTTGTTGAAGGCCTTAAACATAATCTTATTTCAATTAGTCAGCTTTGTGACAAAATGAATAGGATTGTGTTTGAAAACCTTGTCTGTTCTGTAGAAAGGATCACTGATAACAAAGTTTTGTTTACTGGAGTGAGGAAAGGAAATATCTATCTCGTAAATTTTCATAAAATTGATAATACTTCTAAAATGTGTCTTCATTTTGTAAAAGAAGATGAGCAATCTCTGTGGCACAGAAAAGTAGGTCATATTAGCATTAGTGTTCTTAGTAAGTTAAGTAGAAAGAACTTAGTAAGAGGTCTTCCAAAACTTGAGTCCATTTCTGTGATGCCTGTGTCAAAGGTAAACATACACGAAGTAGTTTCAAAGCAAAAAATACTATTTCTAGCACTAGGGTCCTTGAACTCATTCACATGGACCTATTTGGTCCAGCTAATGTAATGACAATGGGAGGTAAGTATTACTGTTTTGTCCTAGTGGATGACTATTCTAGGTTCTGTTGGATCTACTTACTAAGCTCCAAAGATGAAACCTTGTCAAAATTTAAAAACTTTACTAAGAAAGTTCAAAATGAATTAGATGAAAAATTTAGGTCTATTAGAAGTGACAATGGAGGGGAGTTTACTAGTGATGAATTCAAAAGTTTCTGTGATGAAAATGGAATAACACATTTTTTTCTCTGCACCTAGAACCCCGCAACAAAATGGGGTTGCTGAAAGAAAAAATCGTACTCTTATTGAAATCGCTAGAACCCTTTTGAATGATTTTAATCTTCCTAAGAGTTTTTGGGGGGAAGCTGTTAGTACTGCGTGTTATGTAACTAACAGAGCTCTCATTCAGTCAAATTTAAAGAAAACTCCTTACGAACTGGTTAAAGGTAGAAAACCAAATATTGGATACTTTCATCCGTTTGGATGCAAATGTGTCATCTTAAACTCCAAAGATAAACTTGGAAAGTTCGATGCTAAGTCAGATGAAGGGATTTTCTTAGGGTACTCTTCTCATAGCAAAGCTTTTAGGGTCTATAACAAAAGGACATTTAAAGTCGAGGAGTCTATAAATGTGGTATTTGATGAATCTGTGTATGAGAATAAGATACAGGATCTAGATGAAGATGAAATTGTCTTTGGAGAAGCTACTAATGAACAGCTGTCTGAGAACTCAAAGGAAGTATCAGGAGAGTAGTCCCCTGCACAAACCAGCTCAATCAGTTCACACTTCAACTCAAATGATGACAATCAACATGAGGATTCTGATGCAGTGAGCATAGAGCAACCTTTGGCTCCACAACACATTGTCAAACGGCATCCACCATCACAGGTAATTGGAGACTTTAATACACGCTTAGTTACTCGTTCAAGATCCATGCACAGTGCCTTTGTTTCTCTTGTTGAACCAAAAACTTATAAAGATGCTTTAAAAGATGAAAACTGGATTATTGCAATGAGCGAGGAACTTAATCAGTTTGAAAGATCAAATGTTTGGAAACTTGTTCCTAGACCTATAGATAGAACTATTATAGGAACTAAGTGGGTTTTTAGAAATAAAACTGATGAACACGGAAATATTTCTAGGAATAAAGCTAGACTCGTAGCTCAAGGATATTGTCAAGAAGAAGGAATAGATTTTGATGAAACCTTTGCACCCGTTGCTAGACTTGAAGCAATTAGAATGTTATGTGCCTTTTCTTGTTTAAATGGTTTTAAATTGTTTCAAATGGACGTTAAGAGCGCATTCTTAAAGGGTGATCTTAAGGAAGAAGGTTTTGTAAATCAACCTCCTGGTTTTGAAGACTCTTCCCTTCCTAACCATGTCTTCCTCTTAAACAAAGTTATCTATGGTCTAAAACAAGCACCACGAGCTTGGTATGATTAGCTTAGCTCCTTTCTAATAAATCAAAACTTTCATAGAGGAAGTGTCGACAAGACGCTTTTCTTTAAATATAAAGGAAATGACATTCTGCTTGTGCAAGTTTATGTAGATGACATTATCTTTGGATCAGCAAATAATGATTTGTGTGATGAGTTTAGCTCTTCAATGCAATCAAAATTTGAAATGAGCCTTATGGGAGAATTAAACTATTTTCTAGGACTTCAAATTCGTCAACTCTCCCTAAGAACTTTCATCTCTCAGTCAAAATATTGCAAAAACATGCTCTCTAAATTTAAACTTAGCTCACTAAAGTCTAGTTCCACACCCATGAGCACCTCTCTAAAACTTGACCTAGATCCGTCTGGCACCTCCGTAGATGAGAAATTGTACAGAGGCATGATTGGCTCTTTACTTTATCTCACTGCAAATCGTCCAGATATTGCCTTTAGCGTAGGTGTTTGTGCACGGTTTCAATGTAATCCAAAAACAAGTCATCTAACTGTTGTCAAAAGGATATTCAGATACCTCTCTGGTACCACGAATTAGGGTTGTGGTATTCGGCACATTCCTCACCTTCTTTGCTAGGATATTCTGACTCAGACTTCGCTAGAAGTCTTACAGATCGAAAAAGTACATCAGGCACCTGCCAGTTCTTAGGAAATTCTTTAATTTCCTGGTTCAGTAAGAAGCAGGCATGTGTCGCTCTATCCACTGTCGAGGTTGAATACTTGGCTGTGGGGAGTGGATGTACCCAACTTGTTTGGATGGAAGCCCAGTTGAAATACTACGGTCTTAATCTTAAAACAATTCCCCTGTTATGCGACAATACTAGCACAATAAATATGACGAAAAACCCTGTTCTTCATTCACGAACCAAACACATAGACATTAAACACCATTTTATTCGTGATCTTGTTCAAAATGGGGAAATTATTCTTGAGTATATCCCCACGGATCTCCAGTTGGCCGATATATTTACTAAGCCATTAAGCATTGAAAGATTTTCCTTTCTTCGAAGAGAACTTGGCTTAATTTCGATCTCAGATGCTCAGGATCTGGATGCCAGATCTTAATTACCATTCTTGAATTCTTTATTCTTGGTAATTAATATATCTCCTTTCCCTAAATCCCTCGTCTGCCTCCTCTTATAAACCCCTTCTTACCTCCTTGTGTCTCTCACAAATCTTCCCATACGCACTAAGCTATCCAAACATGTCTGCCCTCATCCGTTTTGATCCCACCGTCTCCAACTACATTGCTAGGCATGTGTTTGCATCGAACCTGCTGTTTCGCGATGTATGTAGCCAAGGCAAATATCAGTTCCTGGTCAGTCACAAGGAGCTAATTCCTTCCTTTTCTGTGCCTATAGATGATCTTCACAAGTATTGCGTGAACCTGAACCCCTACCTGGGAGGATTGGGTGGCTTTCCTTGTTCAGGTCCATGGCGTCTATGAATACGGTAATTTATCCTGATGCTATTTTCCAGTTCTATGCTAACTTGAAAGTTGATAGTACTCTTCCCTCTGGGTTCTTCTCGACATATGTCGATGGGTACCTACTGTTCGTCACTCCTGATCTTCTCAACCAAGTGCTCGATGTCCCACATCAAGGCACCAATCTGTCCTCAGAAGATGAGTTCCCAATTTTCAACGTTGAACCCATCTCAGCTATCCAGACTCTCACAGACAATCCTACTGGTGATCAATTTCCGGAAGATCGGCCACCGAATATTTTTCAATTGCCTGCACATCTTCGTGTGCTGCACTTCCTGATAACCAGAGTTTTATTTCCTCGAACAACTCACAGGGAGGTGATTACTGCTCTTGATACATGGATCCTTCACCATGCTGAGAATCGACTGCCGGTCAGTTTTGCTCACCTCATGTTCACACATATGGTGAGAGCAGCAACCGATTTCTCTCGTGGTAATCTGCCCTTTGCTCCTTTTATCACCACTCTGCTCCTCCGTCTCGGACTCTCCTTTCGTCACAAGTATACCGAAGAAACTGTGGTTGTGCAGCTCAGGGCTCAGCATGTTCTCCCTCACATCCTTTGGCCACCAGCCGACTGGGTCTTCACTTCGGGGATCGACTCTGATGAAGAATCCGACTCGGATGGTGAAAATATTCCTCCCAACGTTGGTGTGCCTGGTACACCATGGTGCCCCTTTTCCACTGCATCCGAGTATGCATCGGATCCTGACCCGGACTTCTAGGTGCGACCATTCATTGAGGGGGAGATTCAGAAAACACACACTGCTTTTGCTGAGGGGGAGAAATCTGTCTGTGTCTTAATTTTAGTGTTCTGTTGTTGGTCTTACTTTCGTTTGGTCTTTTGTTTTTGTTATGCACTCTTTGATTCTGTTTTCGTGGTGTTTCTGGTTCAATTTCATATCAGCTCCTATCCTCAACTTTCATTCATAAAATTTTGTTGAGTTTAAAGTTTCCGTATTTAAAGAACTAAGCTCACCAACTAACTAAGGGGGAGATTGATAAAGACGATAGTTATGGTTGGTTTGAGTTAAACTTAAACACCACTGTACTTGATCAAGTGTGCTAATGTGTGTAGGGAAAACAACAGCAACACGTCAAGCAACAACTATAGAAGAAAAGGAAATGAGCTGCAAAATAGAAAGTCAGCTGCAAATGGAAAGTCTATCATTTTCCATTAACTAGACAATCATTGACATCGGCAATCAAGCAGCACTATTACCATCCTGAGAAACAAAAGAATCAATCAAGCGATTCTATACAACATTGAAGCAACGGCTATCTCTGGCAACGGCTACCTCTGCCAAAGCTATTTAAAGAGCCTCATCAACATTGAAACTCTTTGTCAATTCACAAGTCTAATATCGGGGAGAGTTAGAGTGAAAGTGATCAAAGGTTGAGCTTGCTTTGAGTTGTAGTATAGTTCATCTTCAGTGGGGAACTGGGTAGATAGAATTATACAAGACTTCGGGGAGAAGTCTGGGTGTAATCAAGCAAGTCTCTTTTCGTCGATTTGAAGTTTCGAATCAAAACTCTCAAGGGTTATCCCTTGAGACGTGGAGTAGGTCACACTGACCGAACCACGTTAAAAATCTCGGTGTCACTTTGTTCATTTACTTACTGCATTCATCTGGTTAACCGTGCCGCCAACAACAAGCTTGCCCTTGTTGAGCAAATTCACTGAGTGAAAAAGCCAGAACTGCAGTACATAGCATTAGCTCTCTTCTGCCTCATCTTCACACTGGTTGGGCCTAAATACAATTGGAAGCCCATCACATTCGGCCCAAAGTCATCAAGCCCTAACCGAAGTCACTAGAAGTTAATCAGTCTTGGTGATGCCAAGATCATTTCCTCTGATCGACATTATCTCTCAACTCTGCTAGAAATCATTCAAGGTCGATTACACAGCGGAAAGCTCGTTGGAGAAACTCAACAAACTTGTGTTTTAAACCTGAGTAATTTGCCTTCATATTTGAGTAAACGATTAGAAGAGAGCTGTGGAATGCGATCTGCTTAGCTTTTAGCTTAGTAGTTGTTTGATCACTGTTTTACAGCTCATCACGCGCACGTCAAATATTTCTATTTTTGCAATACCTGCATGAGTGACTGAAATCTCATTTAGCTCAATCCACATATTCGAAGATTCTCCTGCAACAACTAAAAGATGTTATAGTAGGTAAATATATGTATTACGAATGAGGAAGCCATTACGAATGTTTAAGTCGTTACGATTGCTACGAATACGAGCAGAAGATGTTTCGAGAACAGAGCCAAATGTTTTGTTTTTGCAATACCTGCATGAGTGACGGAAATCTCATTTAGCTCCATCGGCATATTTGAAGATTCTCCTGCAATACCTGCAAGATGTTATGTATTACGAATGAGGAAGGCATTACGAATCTTTACGTCGTCACGATTGTCGTGAATACGAGCAGAAGATGTTTCGGAAACACTAGCCAAATGTTACGAAAAATACATGCATGAGTGAATGAAAGCTCATTTAAATCAATCGTCATATTAGAAGATTCGCCTGTAACACCTGCAATGTTACGAATAAATGTTACGAATGCAACAAGGAGTACTGGAAAGTGTTACGAAAAATGTTACGAATGCAACAATATTTTACGAATGGCAGTAGAATTTGTTACGAAAATAACAAGCATTACGTTTGCTAATACAAGATGTTACGAATACCTACACGAGCGGCTGACATTATCATACGATGAGCAGGAAATGAGGAGCCTGAAAATAGGAGCGAGAAAATTTCGGCATTAATGGCTCCTGGAGTTGATTTTATAGGGGGGATATTTTCTCTCTCCTGTCAAATCAGATTTTTAAATTACGAATCCGGCGCCAAAATATTACGAAAGCGAAATTAAGTGAAATGCCCCTCGCGCGGTGACTCCGCGCCCCACCGCACGATTGATCTGACAGCTGATATGGGGTTCAGCACCTGGCTGAATACCCCTATTCAGAATACTACTATTATCCCACCGCGGCGGACGATAATAGGGGCCATCCCCCAAAAAAATTGATAATTTACAATCAATAATTTTTGGGAAAATGGTGTTTTGTCCCTCTACTTTTCCAAGTCAACAAACAACCCACTATACTATGAAATGATCAATTTACCCCCTCCTACTATGCCAACCTAACAAACAACCCCTTCCATCGAAATTTCCATCCAAAATTCCGTTAAGTGATGACTCACCAATATGACGGGTTGATTACTTAAATGATCACTAAACTTTGACCAAATAACCCGGTGGTCATTGTTCTTCAAAAAACTTCCTAGCACTCACACAACTTTGGCCGATTATCCTAGAGGTCACTATTAGCTACGGACATCCATAATTCCGTTAGTTTTCTTATGTCGACTCACCACATGGACTGCCACATAAGATAAGTCTGCCATGTCACTTTTTTGTTAACCCAAAAGCTGACCATTTAACTAACCAAAACCCAACCCAAATCCCATTCACCCACCCAACTACCAAACCAAATATAATCATTTCCTCCTTCTCTTTCCTCGTTCCTATTTCCTCCTTCCTCTTTCTCCTCCTCTCCTTCACCACAACCACCGCCACCTTCACTTCCCACCGTCGCAGGGATGACGCCGCCGTCGGGATGCCGCCTCCACTGATGCCTCCGCCGCCTCCATTTTCTCAGATCTACTCTTGGAGGAACTGTTGAGTGAGAAATCGAATTGGATGACGGAGGATTTGGGTTTGGAAGAGCTCCATGGTTTAGGATGAAAGATTGGGTCTTTTTTTGTTGATGTTGTTGAAGTGGGTTAGATTCAAATGATGAGGAGGAAGAAGAAAGGGGTTGTGGGTATATGAGAGAAAATGATAGTTGAGAGAAGAAGAAGAAGGGGATTGTGGGTATATGAGAGAATATGGAGGCGGCGGAGGCATCAGTTGAGGTGGTGGAGGAGAGTAGATCTGAGAAAATGGAGGCGGCAGAGGCGTCAGTGGAGGCGGCATCCCGGCGGCGGTGGTTGTGGTGAAGAAGAGGAGGAGAAAGAGGAAGGAGGAAAGGATTAGATTTGGTTTGGTAGTTGGGTGGATGTTTGGAATTTGGGTTGGGTTTCGGTTGGTTAAATCGTCAGCTTTTGGGTTAACAAAAAAGTGACATGGCATACTTGTCTTATGTGGCAGTCCATGTGGTGAGTCCACATAGGCAAACTAACGGAATTATGGATGTCTGTAGCTAACAGTGATCTCTAGGATAATCGGGCAAAGTTGTGTGAGTGCTAGGAAATTTTTTGAAGAACAATGACCACCGGGTTATTTGGTCAAAGTTTAGTGATCATTTAAGTAACCAACCCCCAATATGACTCATCCACAATTAATGATGGACATTGCCACATCATTAACAATACATTTTTAGTACAAAAGGCAATAAAAAGTTTTATTCATTAATTGTGGATAAGTCATATTGGTGAGTCATCACTTAACGGAATTTTGGATGGAAGGGGTTGTTTGTTAGGTTGATATAGTAGGAGGGGGTAAATTGATCATTTCATAGTATAGGGGGCTGTTTGTTTACTTGGCAAAGTAAAGGGGGCAAATTACCATTTTCTCTTGCTAAGAACAAGGGTGCAACTGAAGCGCAAATGGATTATGCTCATGTGTTAGGCTGTCTGATGTACATCATGAATTGTATCAGACCAGATATTGCATGTGCAATAAGTATGTTAAGTCGTTACATGAGCAATCTGAATGCCACTCATTGGATGGCAATGAGACGTGTTTTGGGATACTTGAAGCACACCCAAAATTTTGCTTTGCATTACACGAGGTATCCGGCTGTGCTTGAAGGATATTGTGATGCGAACTGGATCACCAGTTCAACCAAAAGCAAGTCCACAAGTGGATATGTGTTTACAGTTGGTGGGGGAGTAGTATCTTGGAAATCCTCCAAGCAAACCTGCATAGCCCGTTCAACAATGGAATCTGAATTCATTGCATTGGACAAAGTTGGTGAGGAAGCCGAATGGCTTCAAATTTCTTGGAAGATATTCCATTTTGGCCCAAGCCGTTATCACCAATAAGTATACATTGTGATAGTCAAACAGCGATTGGAAGGACAAAGTGTTATGTACAATGGAAAATCTCGTCACATTCGTCGACGACATAACACAGTTAGATAACTAATCTCTAGTGGTGTTATCTCAATTAATTATGTGAAATCAAAGGCCGCTTACAAAAGGCCTAACTAGAGATGTAGTTGAGAAGTTGAAGTGATCCTGGCCACCAAGGCCGGCGTGGACACACCACCAAGGGCACCAGGCCCGAGACTCCCCATGTTAACATGGGATGGCGGAACAGGTGACGAGAACCAGAGAGGATGTCCCTTGAAATTGCCCATATTAGGAGCCCCAGCATCAAGCCCCAAGGCTGATGTCGGGCCGAGACTACACCGGGCCCAAGCCTACGCCAGCAGCACCCCTGGAGCCTAGGAGAGCCAAAGCCCCGGAGCTAAAAGATACCCCTGGGAGGATTGATCCTTAGCCAGGCACTAATGTCAGCCCCTATGCCAGCCAGAGCCAGATTAATGACCCGAAGGGAGCTGATGCTGACACCAAGCCCCGACCCGGGCCCCGGACCGAGCCTAGCACCAAGGCTAGGCCCCAGATCGACTCTTGCGAGCCCAGAGCCCAATTGGACCTTAAAGAGACTCATGAGGCATCCTTGAATACCTGGCCAAGACAGAAGCCAAAAGGCCCGTACAGAACTGAAGAAGGCCGAGAGCTAAGCCCGACACCCGAGTCGAGCCCATGCCCAGATGCCACAGAGAAACACTTTTGGCCCAGCCAACAATTGGCCCGTGCCTTTTGGGATTTTCCAAAGGCACTGGAATCCTTATGTCCCCAGGATGAACCTCCAACAATCCTCATTGGAGTTGGAGAAGGGAGAAAGGAAATGGAGCTAAATCGAGCCAAGGTGATGCATGGCCTAAGCATCGAAAAGTGGAGTCCGGATGCTGATCCGAGGATGCACATGATAGGGGCTACGATCAGGCCACCACCTGAGCCTGATCCATGGAGGTATTGATGACCATTCATGATACGGGAAATGAAGAGGAGATGCCCATTGGCGGAGCCAAGTGGAAGACAAGGGGTGCAGCTGCACCCCCTTGAATAATTGGAATAAGTTTCACACATTGGTGGATTAAGATGGTGATGATGGATGATGGTAGATGATGATTGAAGAGAAAAGGACAATGATAAAACAATACAAATAGAATTAATTAAATTGATTTTCCTCCTTAATTTTATTTGTGTACATCAAACCTATTATAGCCATTTGATTTTTTAGTTGGCTCAATTTATTTTGAGGGTTCATCCGAGTTGATTAGGGAGATTAAACGATATTATGTTTGATGATGTTGCATGCTTAGTTGTCAGTTTAATTGGCCGAAATTATCATCAAAAGTGACCAAAATAATTGTTCGGTTACCTTGTTTAAACATAGATGAGTGCTGTTTTACGAAATAGAATTAGGTGACCACGGTGTTACAACCCCAAACTTAGGTGACCACCAATGCATTTGACCCTACATTTTTCAAACTGAGCTTTCAATCTCACAGTAGCATAAACAAAGTTACAACCACTAAACACTAATTAACTTGTGTATATTGTTACAACACACATATATAAACTTTGTATATATATATATATATATATAATATATATATATATATACAAGTACTTTTTCGGCCCGTTGGCCGACTTTATTTGGTATAATTAGTAAATGAAGAGTAATCATGTAAATGAGTAAATTTAGGATTATATTTAGCCAAATTAAAACCAACTAAAAATTTTAAATCAAAATATTGAAATCAAACTAAAAACTCGAGGGTCAAAATATTTATATTTTACTAACATCTTTAAGTCAGTTTGTATTTACTTAGCTTAGTAGCTCTCGTATAAGATAAATTTTTATTTTAATATAGTAGAATATGACGGAAAAAATAAGTGGCCCTACATAAATAAAAATTACATTTTTTGTAGGTGTATTATTATATATCTTATTCATAAAAAGTGTGTATTTAATTTCTCTTCAAACATTATATTATTATTATGGTTACCCTATTTTTTATTAAGTATTCTAGTCAATTTATTATTTTTATATATTGGATATGTTTGATATGCATCAAGTAAAATTCATAAAAAACTAATTATTATTAAAATTCTCAACTTGAAAACAGTGTATTTGAGTTTAGAAAAAAAATTCTAAAACTTCAAAGCGCTTCAAAGATATTGAAATTTTATTATTTAATTTCTAAGTTTAATAAATAAGATGAAATAAAACTATATTATTGGTTCGTATCTTCAATTTAAAGGGAATACCTCTCTAATTATAAGTGCTTATATAATATGTATATTATTATTGGCCTGTTGGTAGAGTTAATACAACACCAAAAAAATATATACTAAATAAAAGAATGTTATGACAAATTTAAGGATATTTGAAATATTAATTAAGTTTGATTACATACTCAAATAAAATAGGTCCACTTATGACCATTAAAAATTTGTAAAGGAGAAATGACATAAACAATCATACCTATTGTTCAATCAAATTTTTCAAATGAGTGATGTCATCTAAACCCAACGTGACTTCAAAAATTTTGTTACATAATATTTAATTAATCCTAAAATCTTACAAACAAAAGTCAATTCAACACAAATAACCAAATTAATAATAACTCATTTGAAGCATTTACAAACAAACAAAGTCAAGACTAAAAAACCATCATCTGTGGAAAAAAATATGTTCAAGTGTAGTTCAACATAACAAAAATAAAGCCTGAATTGACACATTAAAAGAATATAGAAGTAAAGATCACTAAATCCTAACCCTCAAATACTACATCATAAACTCTAATCTTAAATCGCATGTAAAACTCTAAATTTGATCGTAAGTCCAAATTAAAAAACCATAAATCCCCAATAATAAACTTGAAACTCCTAACACTATATACTAATCTTTGAACACTAAACTACAACCCTCAAACTCTAATATTCAAACACATATATGAAAAAAATTTAGTGCTAGGGTACTTGGGCGTTTTCCCATTATATATATACTTAGATTTCATGAATATGCTCAAGTCAAACTAACTCAACTCGATCAATAATCTGAATTGGAAAAAGTTATTGACATGTAATCTACTTTACTTAATATCTCATGATTCATACCCGTATACACTCGTGACCTCACTAACCATTGCTTTTACTAAGAATTCTTGATATATAGTTTTTCGGCTTATTGGCCAATTCAAGATTTTTTCTCTCACTTCCCATTGACAACCTAAATAAATCAACTGAATAAGTAGTTACCAATATTTCCTTAGTTATTCAAACCAAACAATAATAGTGAAATTATATATCTAAGTATCATATATATTTTAATTATATATGACGAACAAATGGTTGTTCTTATGATTTTGAGGCACATGAACTCACTTAATTCTTAAAATCTTTCTACAGGTATCGAGTTAGACGAATGTTCAAACTATATTCCAACTCGTGTCATGAACAAAATCCATTATGGGTTATGGAGCCATACATATTATTTACTTTAAAGACCCGATGTATCTAAAAAAATTTAACTTAAAAAAACTGGAAAACAAACCATTCTAACTTAATTTTTTATTTGAATGAAACAATATACATACATAATATATTATTTACTTCAAAATCATGATGTATATTTATACCCTTAACATGAGAATGTTGGAAAATAATATATTCTAACTAAATTTTATATTTGATTAATTATTTACTTCAAAGTCACTATACCATCTTGATCATATTATTTTAATATGAAAAATCCAATTTATAATGTTGATGATCCTCTTAGTTGATTGATTAACATCTTGATATATTACTTTTATATGAATGATTTTATAATATAGAATTATAACTCTCATATATAAAATAATTTAGTTAAAATATGACTGAATATGCTTGGAAATTGAAACTGTTTTTGACGATTTAAAATTTTAGATGAAGTATCATATATTAAACTCGATGATGTGGCAATGTACTGTCATTAATTAAGGATGAGTCATATTGGTGAGTCATCACTTAACGAAATTTTGGATGGAAGTGGTTGTTTGTTAGGTTGGCATAGTAGGAGGGGGTAAATTGATCATTTCATAGTATGGTGGGTTGTTTGTTAACTTGGTAAAGTACCATTTTCCCTTGATTTAATATGTTGAATGAATCGTATGTTAGGCCCGTTGACGATGTTAGAGAACAAATTTATTGAATGTGTTTGGAAAATTTTAGTGTATAGTAGATTGTAAAATTATCAAAGTGTGTATTAAGGGGGTGATATTTGGTCCTTTAATGTGTAGGTGTAAGTAATGCTTAGTAACAATTTGGTTATCCTCTACATAGTTTTAATATAATATTAATTTTTTACTAAAATATATTAAGATTGATGTCGTTGGATTCGAAAAATTAAAACGAACAACATTTGTGAATGAAACAATATGTTTTGAGTAACACATAAAATATTATGATAAGAAAACTAATTAAAAGGGAAAAGAAATAGGGAAGAGAGAGTTTAAAAAAATATATTGAACATGGTTTGTGTGCTAATTTAGACAAGGTTTTCATTCTTTTAGAATATGAATAGCATTGTGGTTCATTGTAAATAGTGTGCGTTAAATTAGTATTTATTTGTTGTATAAATCTTAAATATTATATTATTTTTTGTTATGTTTAGGGTTAATTTTTTTATCATGTAGTTAACTCTTTTTATTGTACGAACTCAGAACCCCCTTGACCGATTTTCTGGCTCCGCCACTGGAGATGCCCAAATACATCCAAGCAAGAAATCCTAATCAAGCTAGGATTTCCCGATTTTGGACAGATTCCTAGTCTGACAAGGATTGACGAATATGGGATACTTGGAGGAAGAATTCGGGTTGATGCCCAACATGAAAGTTGTAGCCCATGAAGTCTACTGGTGATCTGCCAAAGGGCTTAAGTTTCTGAATTTATTTGGTATTTATTTGGCTGAATCTTCCAGAACTCGTTTAGCTGTTTTTTAGGAATTTTCAGTTTCCTTTTTAGACTTTTTGTTTAGGAATGACTCTTTTCCTTGTAGGATTAGAGCTCCGAATTTTACTTCTTTTTAGGACTCTTTTTGTAATTCTTTATTAGTTTAAGAGTTAGTTTCGTAGGAGGAAAAGGAGAGCCTATAAATAGAGGCGTCTAGCCTCATTGTAAGACACAACTTTTGAATCAATAAACTTATTTAAACTTCAGTTTTATCTCTAGCATGGAATTTCTATCTTCTTTTCGACTTTCATGGAATTGAATGTCGTTTAGATCGGCTTATCATATAGGGTATCCTCCCCTTGAAGTGGCGCCATCGACTGGAAACTTAGGGTTCTTGGTTACATAAAGCCAACGGGTCCAAGTACGAATCCCGCCAGGTTTCATAGGTGATTCTAGAGCCGATTTCAAGACTAGTGGTGGCTAGGATCTCGGAGCAGCCAAGCCAAGGTTCATCACCCGAGGAGGTGATCGGGTCAAGGACAGCCGAGTCACGAGGTTCACATCAGAAGTCATCGAGGGAAATGGGACTATGGCCAAGGACATAATCAACATGACAGAAACTCTACCTAGTTAACTGGAGATCCCAAGATCTAGGTTCAAGGAGAAAACAAAGTTGTGCTTGATGGTCCGACATTGTCAAAACTTCTCTAACCCATTCTCACGATGAGACAATGTTTAACAATAAGGGTAAGTCTATAAACGAAAGGCTTTTAATGGTTTCTAAGTTTGACCTAGAGTTGATCAAATGATATATTTACGAATACACGTTTAGAAATCACCTATGTGAGTGTGAAGTGGAGCCGCTTCAAGGAGAACTAACGTAGTTCAAGTTCTCTACGCACTCATGCGACCAGGCGGTGTTCAGGGATAAAACGAACACAACAGTGAGAACCAATGGACGGTTAAGGATTAGTTATGTTACATACGTTGTCTTAGTATACATAAAAAGTATACGGTTCAAAGATATCAAATCTACCGATGGACGAGTATACTCGATGTATGTTCACTACGAAAAGTTCAAAGGATTATCTAATTATTCAGATGCAGCTAATTCTTGCGAGCAAATCACACCATTTTTGCATAGTTTTCAAAACTTAGCATTCTCCATTCATGTAGGGGATTGTTGGGGATTTGATGTGTGAATGAAGGAATGAGCTAAGCGGTATTTAATACCACATAGCTAATTGATGAGAAAGTGGAGCTAGATATAAGAGTTCAAACCCACTAAGGTTGGTAAAAAGGCTGATGTGGTGATGGGCCCTCGCACGGTCATCGTTGCCTCGCCTCGGCCTCGGATTCGGATTCAGATTTGGTCAAAAGATTTGATTTAATTCTTTGTGCTACCCGGTCAATTTGGTTTGACCGAAAAATTCATCCAGAATATGCGGTTTAAATTCAAACTAAAATTAGGTTTTAAACCGGTTAAGACATGAATCGACATGTCTGTTCGGTTCAAACCGCCCAACTGCTCAACTGCCTCCTGAACAGTTGTGTCTTTTCAGGAGGCACCCCTTCATTTACTATAAATACAGATCAGTCCTTGCACTTTCCTTCCACTAATTTTTCCCCTCTCTAAACTTATTCTCTGCACAAAAAGGCTTTTTGCATTCATTCTTTCAAAGAACTGAAATTGAGTCGTGTGGTTTGCGCCGTTCGTCGGTCACTTGCGTTTGAAGCACCACTACGCTTATGAGATAAATCCGTATTATCCTGGGAGAATTGATTTCGTTAACCTTGGGTTGTGTCTATGCATGCTTGCTTTGTATTCTTGTATTGCAGTTTACGGTTCAAATAGCCTCAGGTATGGGCAAAGGCTCCTTTCCTTTTCGATATCTAGGTGTGCCACTTGATTCTTGGTAAATTGAAAAGAAATGAGTATCGAATTTTAGTAAACAAGATCACTGCTAGAATTTCTGATTAGACTGCAAAATGTCTATCCTATGCTGGAAAGGTGCAGCTAATCAAATCAGTGATAGGGGGATTTAGTATTACTGAATGTCAGTGTTTCTTTTACCAAAGTCCATTCTGAAAGAAGTAGAAGGGATTTGCAATAGATTCCTCTAGGGAAAGCAATCTGGTGGAAGATCAAAGGTAGCATGGAAATACATTACCTTACCCAAAACAGAAGGGGGTTGGGGCTTAAAGAACTGCATAGTTGGAATGCTGCAAGTGCTTTAAGGCAAATCTGGTCTCTTTTAATCCAGGGGGATCCCTATGGGTGACTTGGACTTTTAAGTATAGAATTAAGCAAAATTATTTTTGGACTGTTAAGTCCTATATAGATTCCTGGATCTGGAAGAAGTTCTTAAGCTTAGAGACATGGCTGCAAAAAATTTCACTATTAGTAATGGGGAGGTCTGGTATAATGGAAAGCTGTTAGATAGAGATACATCATCAGTGAGGTATGAAACTCTATTAGACCAACTGCAAGTTTAGTCCCCTGGTATGATCTAATTTTGTCTGGATTAACAAGTCCCAGCAACAGTCCTATTGATGGATTTATGTCCATCGGTCCAAATCCGCATAGGAACTAGTTAAGTGTTGGACCTGATTAATATAATTAATTCGGGCCGGTTAGGGATTAATATGTCTTGCTAGAGACCAATATTAATTAGTGGTTTGGGCCACGGCTAATCAGATCGGGTCCTACAAGGTCACACGCCTATAGTATGGACCGGATCATTAATAGGCCCAATCCATGGTGGATTGGGACTAATGGGCTGGCGGCCCATTAGGGTTAGGAAGGGATTAGGGTTTCTGTCCTAATCCTATAAATAAGACTGCTAGGGTAGTAGTCAATCCTAAGCCGAATACACTTTCTCTCCGGAGAAAACCTTAGCCGCCATAACCCTAAAAGCCGTTCTTCGACCAGAATTTCTAGCAAGCTTTGGCGAGGAAGATCCGGATCCCAGCTAGCGTGGACTAAGTAGAGGAGCTACACTTGAAGCTCTCTGGATCGATCTAAAGGCTAGGGGAGGTATTGGTTTTCGAGCTAATATCACGCTTCAAGAGGTTTGTCATGATATCCCTTGTTATTGATTAATATGCATATCGAGCTGTTCTAGGATGTTAGATGTTGATTCGTATTTCCGCTATGTTTCTGGTTTTGCATCTAACGATTTCCTTCAGTGGTATCAGAGCCCCTCGTTTTGCATATTTTTCATAACAAAACGAATTGCTTCTTAATAAAATTATTCAATTAAAGGAGGGGATTATCTCGTGTTACTATTTTTCGTTGAAAATGTTGTTTTCAAAAAGTTTCATGGATTAAACAAAATTTTATGATATTTTTGGTATGACCGAATAATCAAATGATTGGAATTAAGCAACGGAGGGGGCAAGACTTTGACTAACCAACGTCGGACGAGTATGGACTCGGAATCTGAAGCGGCAGTGCAAGCGAGCTCGCCAGCGTTGCCGTCAATGAAACAGTCGGAGATGCGGCGCAGCTCGGGTTTATTGGACCACGCCCATTCGGCACGTTGTCCATACCTCGCTGTGACACGATCTCTCGTGGTCATCGCGGCTGATTCAAACAATGGTTATCGGGGTTGCCTTGGAGCGCCGCCAGTTTCCATTTTTCAATCGCCCAAACCGAGCGTCGGACGATCATCTAGGATGGTCGGGATCTAAATCGTCGGAAAGAGTTGGGACGATGAGTTGAAGCGTCGGCCAATGTCATCTGCACCTACACGAACACCGATGTTTTTGAAATCCGAAATCGACGTGGGAGGCGGCGAGGGAATCAAAGTTAACTGTAACCCTTTGTTCCAGCCGGCCAAGTAGATGGGCTTGAGGCCCAATCATTGAATTTGGACCTGGTCCAAATGTTTAATTCTTTATCCCATTTTTTTTACCCTGCTCGCTGGTTAAAGTAATTGGTTGGACCAAACTCCGGGTCAAGTTAGTTGGTCCGACCAGATTTGGTTCGAATTTAAAAAAAATAAAAAAAATTTCTGGTTTGACTAGATTTAATTTGAATCGTTTTATGGGTAGTTTTTCGATTTTAATCATAGGTTTGATTAAGTATTGAAAAGTTTTAAATTCATAATTATTTCCTATCTAATTTTAATAATCAGTTATTAAATTGAGTGGGAGTTTTAATTGATGGAACTTATGGGCAAATTTTGAAATCTATATCCATGAAACTTTTAAATATTAACGATAATTCCTATAATTGAATGAATTTTACTGTTGAAGCAATTATAATAAAGGAGTTTATTATTAGGGTTTAATTAGAATAAAATTGTTTTATTCATAATTAATTACCACCTTAATTAAAATTGATTAATTAGGGTTAAATCTATCAAGCATGCTAGATTTAAGGTCATTCACTCATGCGGTAGTGAATGAATGGATGTTATATACATGTGTTATTATGTATATTGTGCGTTTTGTGGCAAAGCGTGAAGGTTCTTGGTGATCGGATAAAAGGTCCCACCCCAATTTAATTTATTATTATTTATTTTGGGAAATACGGTCTGCGTACCGTTTATTTTTGTTGTAATTTTATTATTTGTAAATTAATAAGATAGATTAGGAATCTTGTATTTAGTTTAGAAAAATATGTAATTACAACAAAGGAGGGATGGACGCTAGTGAAAGACTCAAGGATAGGAGATCCTTCGATGATGAACATGAAGCGTTTTTTCCAAGATTAAAGGGGGCCAAGATCTGATCACCTACAAGCGTTTTATTGTCTGAATGCTTAGAACCATATTTTAGGTTGTTGTGTATGTCTCTTGCGCGATTAGTTCACTAGCAAACGTAGATAAAAACACATCACCTAAAATGTCCCCAAAGAAAAATTGAGGCAATGTTTTACCATAACGAGACCTGTGATGCCCTTACAAGAACTAGGCCTTTTCTGCCAAAGTAGACTATGGACCTATTATTGCATTGGATAGCAAGGGTGGATCTTAGGGGTCCATAAGTTCATTTTCGGTCGTACTCAACGAATACAAAAGACAAAGTTTTGGTTTGAAGCATAGTCGATTTTGTGATTGTCACATAATCAACCAAGAGTCACAAAAGGTTTGTGATTGACTAATGGGTTGGTCTACCTAAATTACAAAAAATTAGTGGCAGTGCCAAAGTACGGCTAACTTTTTGATGGATTTAGGATCTTGGGAAGTATTTCATTCAAGGGGACACACTTTTGTGTGAATGAAGTACACATATGCTCTTAATTTTAGAGAAAACTGTTGAGCTATGTATTTTTGAAACAATAATAGTTTTTGCACTTTATTTTTCGTAGAATTATGATTAGTCAACTCGTTTATCCTATCACCAAATTAATGAATTTCTTCTTAAGAAGGAGAAGTACAAAGCATTATGAATGTTAAAGGCTTTTGAAGACCTCGCCACAAATAGAACAAAATAGTGTTCTTACGGAAATGTCCTTGAAATCCATACTTTAAACTTCAAATAGTCACCTCATATGAGGAAGAGAAGACTATAAGTGAATTTTAAAAGACAATAGATGATTGGCATGTGCCACGTGTTGTCATTCATAGAACCACTTGGAGTGAACTTTATGAATGCATACTCTATCCTAGTACCCCAAACGACCAAATCTCTCCCAAAATTCATACAATGACTGCATGAATTAAGTGGGAGGAGAACTAGAAGCAATGATTGCTTCTCGTCCGTAGTTGGCTGGTTTATACACATTCTTGTGAACCACTTCGGATATGGTGTTTAGGGTAGCCGCGTTTAAAGTATTAAACAAAGGAATGAGTGGTGTGATACCCACGAAGCACTATACGAGCAAGAGATCGTAAATAAAAATGGATTTCAGACAGAATAATATTTGTAACTTGGAAGAAGTTAGTGGTAGAATAAAACTTCGTATTGACAATGATGCTAGGATGGCATGCATTCCAGTGGGAGTTTTAGTCCCAATAACACCAAGAAGCAATAGACAAACTCATAATCCACAAACTTTTGGCATTTAGACACATTAGTTTGCTACGCATGAAACAACTTTAGACAGTTGGTGTTTCAATCTCATTTTCTTGTGAGAGTTTTGATACATGCGAAGCTTTACCTAATGCGAAAGATGACTAGGTCGTCGTTTTTCTGCCAAAGTGAAAGAGTAAGTGATCTTTTGGCCCTCACACATACTGATGTGTGTGGACCTATGAGTTCAATGGCTCGTGGAGGGTTTAGATACTTCATCACTCTTACTGATGATTTAAGTAGGTATGGGTATATCTACTTAATGAATCGGAAGTATGAATCTTATGAAATGTTCAAAGATTCTCAAAACGAAGTACAAAACCAATTGGGATGAAGATAGAAGCCATTCGATTTGACCGAGATGGTGAATATCTTAGCCAAGAGTTTTTCTGATCATCTTAGAAGTTGTGGAATCATTTCACAAACTCACTCCTCTTGGAATGCCATAGTTGAATCGCGTGTTGAAAAGGAGAAATTAAACCTTGTTAGACATGGTTCAATCTATGATGAGCTTCACTAATCTTCCAAATATGTTTTCTAGGGACATGAAACTACTGCGTTTTACATTGAATAGAACTTCGTATAAGTCTGTTGAAAAGACACCATATCACATATGGACTGGTATGGTACCAGTGATATATTTTCTAAAAGTTTGGGGTCGCGAACTTTATGTTAAGCGTATGCTTTTCGATAAACTAGCACCAAAATCAGACAAAGTGCCTATTTGTAGGTTATCCTACAGAGACGAAGGGATATTACTTCTACAACCCTCAAGAGACAAAGTGTTTGTTGCTCGTGATGGTGTCTTCTTGGAAAATGAGTTCATTTTCAAGAAAACAAGTGGGAGAAATATTCATCTTGAAGAGACTCAAGATGATGAGCAACAAATGGATACTGATCCAATTACATCTGAGAATCCGATTGAATAAGAAATTGTTCAAGATAGTGAAGATGTAGAGGAAACGCTAAAGGATGGGCGATATACTCAAGTTGTTGTTGTTCACCCAAATTCGTTAGTCTAAATGGACTAGAATTCAATCTAAGAAGATTTGTAATCTTCGTTATGAATGGAACTCTAGACATCTTGCTTCTTGAAAGTCAAGAACCAATAACCTACAATCGAGCAATGACGAGTTCTGACTCCTAATCTTGGCAAAAGGCTATGATTTAATCCATTCGGATTATCCCATCGATTTGCATTTCATGATTATGAATATGGCAGTTGGATATCAAAACTGTCTTCCTGAATGGCTTTCTGGAAGAGGATGTGTACATGACACAACCAATAGGTTTTGAAGATCCTAAAATCTTGGGAAGGTATGCAAACTTGAGAGATCCATGTATGGACTTAAGTAAGCATTAAGGAGTCGAAACCTCATACTTGATGAAACTGTTAAGGAAATTGACTTCATCTTATGTATAGAGGAAGCTTGTGTCTACAAGAAATTTAGTGGGAGCAATGTAGTCTTTTGGTCTTGTATGTAGATGACATACTAGTCATTTGAAAATGTGTTTCAATGAAAGACCTAGGTGAGGTACAGTACATATTGGGCTTTAAGATCTATAGAGATAGGTCAGGAAAGCTCATTGGTCTATGTCAAAAGATTTATACTGATAAGGTCCTTGATAGGTTCGATATGAGGGAATCCAAGAGGAGATACCTTCTTATGAACCACGACATACAATTCAACAAAGAATCATGTCTTTAGACACAAGCTGAAAATGAGATATGATGAGTGTTCCACATGGTTTGGCTATAAACTCATCATGTATGTCATGACATGTACTCGAAGAGATGTTGCATCACGTGCAACAGATTCCAATCGAATCCAAGGGATTTTTCATTGGATTGTCGAGAGTATCCTTAAGTATCTTGTTAAAAGACTTAGGGTTATTCTCTAGTGATTGGAGGTGAAAAGGAAGTTGACCATAAATGGTATTGTGATGCCAACCATTTGACTAATCGTGATGTCACGTAGTCATAATCCAGATACGTCTTCATGGAGATGAAGGAGTAGTATGCTGGAAGAGCACCAAATGGATTTTGGTGGCTCAATCTACTACGAAATCATAGTACATTGTTGCAGTAGAAGCAACAATGTAAGCTATGTGGATCAATAAGTTTCTGATAGAGCTTGATGTGGTTCCTTCACGTCAAAAGTAAGTAGGTCTTCATTGTGACAACAATGAAGCCACTTCTCGTTTGAAGGAACCAAGCCCCAAAGGCTAGGTCAAGCCACATTGATATGAAGTAATTTCTACTTCAAGGCTATGTGAAGAAACACTTGATCAGATTGTGCAAAGCTTCAACAGATGACAAGTTGGTCGATTTGTTGACTAAGCCTCTAAGCGGTGCTAAGCATAAGTAGCACAACTTGGCAAAAGGACTCGGACAAGTTGTTGGAGATTGTCTTGGAAAACCTTGCTTAGATTTTATGTATACATTATGTAATAGAGTTTATTACATGAGATGTATGACATTGGAGTTATTGTTTCAACAAAAGGAAATAGTTTTCCTTCTCATTTGATTTTGGCTTAGAATCGAATGAAATGTTCAATAGTTGAGTATCGTTCAATGGGATCATCACCACAAGTCGCTGATGCATGAAACCCCATAAGTGAACTGAACTTCTCAAGCTATGTTTTGTCCCTAGTCTGGAGTTGTTAAACTGAACATAAACGAACTCCCATAAAGGACTAGTTTGTATGATGGTTGTGATAGTCGCGAGTTTCACGGACTATAGAGACAAAGTGTTGTCCTGCCATATACATGGGTATGTATAAGTGTTGCATACTGGACATGACCTGCTTTGGAAAGTAACCCAAGACTTTCTAAAGTTATACACTTCTAGTGGATTCCTCCGACGTGAGTATGGTATGACCTCATTCAGTGAGTGACTCACCTTTGATTCTGTCAAACGCTCACCTGAATAAGGGAGTTATAAAGGCATTGTTTTCAGGGTAGTCATGATTTGAGTGAGAGCATGATCGATACAAGACTGGAGATGTCTCTCCTGCTGCAAAGCAGGATACGGTGACCCGGGCCCCTTGTAGAGTGAGAACTGTGGAAATGCATGGCCATGCTCAAATGGATTGTTGTTCCAATCATTTATTTTTTAAACAGTTCATGAATCTCAATGACAAGTAGAAAAGTTTTGAGCTATAAGTGAGTAACCGCTCCATGTTATCACGTTCTCAAAACGGTCGACCAGGAGACACAGGAAATCTTAACATGCAGACTTGTCCCTCGGCCAAGTGGGAGACTGAAGGATTTATGTCCATCGGTCCAAATCCGCATAGGAACTAGTTAAGTGTTGGACCTGATTAATATAATTAATTCGGGCCGGTTAGGGATTAATATGTCTTGCTAGAGACCAATGTTAATTAGTGGTTTGGGCCACGGCTAATCGGACCGGGTCCTACAAGGTCACAAGTATGGACCGGATCATTAATAGGCCCAATCCATGGTGGATTGGGACTAATGGGCTAGCGGCCCATTAGGGTTAGGAAGGGATTAGGGTTTCTGCCCTAATCCTATATATAAGACTGCTAGGGTAGTAGTCAATCCTAAGCCGAATACACTTTCTCTCCGGAGAAAACCCTAGCCGCCATAACCCTAAAAGCCGTTCTTCGACCAGAAGTTCTAGCAAGCTTTGGCGAGAAAGATCCAGATCCCAGCTAGTGTGGACTAAGTAGAGGAGCTACACTTGAAGCTCTCTAGATCGATCTAAAGGCTACGGGAGGTATTGGTTTTCGAGCTAATATCACGCTTCAAGAGGTTTGTCGTGATATCCCTTGTTATTGATTAATATGCATATCGAGCTGTTCTAGGATGTTAGATGTTGATTCGTATTTCTGCTACGTTTCTGGTTTTGCATCTAACGATTTCCTTCACTTATATGTTGGCTGATCATTAGAGGAAGCATAACAACTAAAGAGACTGTTGCTACCTGGGGATTACCAACTAATATCTCATGTGTTCTATGTGCTGATGGGATCCATAGTCGTGCTCATCTCTTTTAGGAATGCTCATTTTCCAGCTTTATTCTGCAAACTATTATTCCATATATTCAGAATTTTACTTGGGATGTTGTTATGCTATCTTTTCAACAAAGTCATGGGAAGCAGAACTTCAAACACAAAGTCAAAAACCTTCTCTTGGGGATAATTACAAGCTCGATTTGGCAGGAAATGTATGGAAGGATTTGTGGTGATACAAAGCATACGGTGCATCAACTTATTGAGAAAGTTAGGGGGATTATAAGAATTTTATTTTTGAGAGAGTAGATGAGTAAGCTATGTTAGCTCTCATATAGTTTTTCTTTCATTTGATATTTGATAGTATATTACAACAATTACTTATTGATTTGATGAAATAAAACCCTACCTTTTCCTAAAAAAAATCATCTTAAAAAGAAAAATCCTCTCCGTGATAACATGAAACTCATATTTTGTCCTTTTCTCCACCACACTCGTTAACTAACAAACAACCCACCCTTTCTCCCAGTCTTCTTCACTTCCCCTCGCTCCTTCTATTCTGTGCCACACACTTTCCCAAATGGAGTCCATCGGCGTCCTCATGACTTGCCCGCCGGTCCACCCACACCTGGTCGAAGCCGTGGAGAAACGATTCACTCTCTACAAGCTCGACGGCGTCCCTGATAAGGCCCAGTTCTTGAGTTCCCACAGAGACTCGATCCGCGCCGTCGTCGGGAACTCTGTCGCCGGAGCTGACGCCGAGCTTATCGACCAATTGCCGAAGCTGGAGATTGTGTCCAGTTTTAGCGTTGGCCTGGACAAGATAGATCTGGGCAAATGTAAGGAAAAGGGAATTAGGGTGACTAATACGCCCGATGTTCTTACTGACGATGTTGCCGATTTAGCGTTGGGACTGATGCTAGCCGTCCTCAGGAGCTTTGTGAGAGCGATCGGTACGTCAGGAGTGGGTTGTGGAAGAAAGGCGACTATAAGTTGACTACCAAGGTTCGTTTTCTCGGCTTTCCCTTCTTATTGTGATTCTTATGTTGCTACTCTGACATTGGTTTTCAGGATTGATTTCTTGATTTGTAAACTAAAGCTGCCTTTCTACGTAAATTACACTTGGCATTTTAGGTCCATGTTTTTTTTCCTGTGCTCAGATGCTGGTTTTTGTCCATGGATAGGTGAGTGTGCCCATATTTCTGTGTCAGCTGCAGGACTGGCTATAATTCTGACTTCCGAGCATGATATAGCTTCTGCTTATTCTTTATGTGGTATCCTCCTCAAGAAGCTGGAATGAGTTGTGAATTTCAGATAGATGTTCTTGGATTTTATACTGATAGCCATTATAATCAACCCTCTTGCTTAATCCTATGGGATTGTCCAACGATTGAAAGTTAATCGAGGCCGGCATGCTTCTTGCTTTAGTTAGATGATAGATCCACAACATTAAGGTGGGTTTATGAAAAAGTGATCCGTAAAGACTACCCAGTTGAAATGATAAACCTTCTGGTTTAAGTGGAGTATAATTATATCCCTTGTCAATGATGAGCCTAGGATAGGAAGCCTCACCTGGAAAACTATATGAAATCTTGTGAATTTGTTGTCTGGGGGTGGATGCCTAGGCAGCAAAAGTCAAAACCCAATACCTTAGCTCGTTATATTGATCAGCCAGTGAGATGAATAGTGTTGCCTTTATCCAAGCAACTTCGCATCTGCAGCCGAGCCTTTCTTTGTGTTCTGTGCATCCAAGTTCCTAACTGCTAAACTCTTGCTGTCGAATGAATAGTTTTTTCTCCTTGGGACAGCATTGTTCTGGGAGTACAGCCATTTGTAGCTTTCTGTAGATTTTTAATCGTTGGCCCAATACCAATAATAATATGACAAGTTGTTTGTTTCCATTTTACCAGTTCAGTGGCAAGACTGTGGGGATCATCGGTCTAGGAAGGATTGGTATGGCAATTGCGCAGAGAGCCGAGGCATTTAACTGCCCAATCAGCTACTTCTCCAGATCACAGAAATCTGACGTTAGGTACAAGTATTATCCCACCGTCATTGACCTGGCGACCAACTGTGACATCCTCGTAGTTGCATGTGCTCTGACACCAGAGACCCGCCACATCATCAACCGTGATGTCATGAATGCACTGGGTCCCAATGGTGTCCTCATCAATATCGGGAGAGGCCCACATGTTGATGAACAAGAGCTGGTGTCTGCACTAGTGGAAGGTCGTTTGGGAGGTGCTGGTCTGGATGTATTCCAGGACGAACCAAACGTGCCAGAAGAGCTTTTCAAGCTTGAGAACGTGGTCCTGTTGCCACACGTCGGAAGTGCAACGGTTGAGACCAGGAAAGCCATGGCCGACCTTGTTGTTGGCAATTTGGAAGCCCATTTCCTCAACAAGCCACTGTTAACTCCGGTGGTTTGATTGCTGACTCGCCAGCATCACGTTTCCAGGAATTTGATGTATTTGTAATTTGATTTCTTCTGTAGTTGGCTCCTTTATGGATCATCAAGATGTGTTCGAACTCAGTTCAAACAAAATCCCAAATAAACTATATTAGAAGATCTAAAGCTGAGCACAACTTGTTGAATAAATGTTGCTAGTGAGACCGCTCTGATGCGGTTGTGGTGTGAAAAAAGAGTTCACAACGTGGTTATATTCGGGGCTGAAGGGCTGCTTCAGCATCTTGCCGAAGCATCCCCAATTGTCCAATTCATCAGATGGGGTGGGTGGGGATGAATTCGTGAGTGGTATTTTTGAAACGCATAATATGTATGTTATTTTGTTCTCGCTCTGATTTTATAACGTGAATTGATAGGAGAGAAATTCTAACCCTTTATAAATACAAAAATTGATTAACGTCATAAATGCAAAATTTATCGGGCTTGTTTTCTCTCCTCTTTTCCATTTTTTTACTGGCAAAATTTGTTGGTACAAAATCTAGATCTCCGTCGAAAATGTTGTCAGAAGAGACGGGACATCGATATGGGTTAGTTTTTGTGCAAGAGACGGGACATCGATATAGATTAGTTTTTGTGCTTTTCGTTTCATTACACCGTGTTTTTTTTGCCATTCCACGAACACCATTTCCCAAAAACTATAATGAATTTGTAACCATATTCAAACGAAGTAAAACCCATGCCCAGCCAGTGTGTTTGCGTGGAAAAAGTACGCAACTTCATTTTGTACGAATCAAGAGCTCTTGTTGAATCATATCTTCTAATGGTATTTATTTGCTGCAATGAAAAATCGGCATTCGAAATGATTAAACGAGTTGTTCGTTTGAACTTCGTTGTGAACTTGTGTAAGATGTTGACATTGCACGAGAAGCTGAAATGTGTTTTAAATGAAACAATAACATTAGTAAGTTCTGCATAACAAAGTTGGTAAAAACACACACTCCACATCTTTTGGTCCTGGATAAATATTAACACCTTCATCGTTGGAACAAGAGTGTCAAACTAACAAATATAAATCTTGCAAAAGCCCATGAATATGTTGGGATAAGTGCTCGAAAATCATATGACATCACGAGGCAAATTGATGGTGGATCAAAACATGTGAAAATTCACGATAGAAGATCTAAGGAACCATAACAAATCAAATCCACGTAAAACATTAAGCTTATAACACCCCTGTCAAACCGGATGTTCTATGACTTGAATTAAGTTGACCCAAGATGTTGAAAATGATGTCATTGAGGTTTCATCGAAGTTTGCTTAGTTTGTGAGTGGGATGAGTTGAGTTCACAACCTGAATTGTGGCCAAAATGAGGTATACATCCGTGTACTTGAGATACGCTTGTGTATCCTTGAAACACGTCGTGTACCATAGGCACACGACACCGGTCGTGCTTCATCCTCTATCCATCTTAGACGAAGTAACCAGAAGGAGGTACACAACCGTGTACCTGAGACAAACAATGTGTATCAGGCTCCTGACAGCTTCATTAAAACTTAGTTTTGACGAGTTTTTGTCTCATGTTTTTCCCAAACACAACCTGAAACCCCCATTGACTAACTCAAGGTTCTCCCAACTTCAAACCTTCATTCCAAGAGCTCTGGGAGTCCGATCGAAGCACCGTTTCTTTCTATGAATTCTTGGGAATGGGGAGAACAAGTCTCCAAGTTCAATTGGAGGTGGGAAGCTTCTGTTTAGAGTGGATGTGAAGAGGAGATACGAAAAATGGAGAGGAGAAAGCTTGAAATCGAGCGTTGAGAAGTCGAATATAGTTTTGTCTTTTATTCCAAGTGAGGGTCTTGCATTGATAGGCTATGATGATCACGTAAGAGGTTATATTTCAACTTAGTTTTGAATTAGGGTTCTTGCATGAAAACTGAGAGTATAAAATTGGAGAAACTAGTTGTGGTTGTTTGATTGTTTGATTTGTAATGATGTTGCGTTCCATGTTGTTTCTAGAGTTCAATGATGTAAATAGATCTTGAATAGATAGAGGAGTTAAGGATCAGATGATTATGTCTGGTTAATATGTTGTTTTGTACTATTAGTTTATGGTTGTAGGAGGATGATCTCAATAAAGGATCATCCTAGTTATGATGTACATGTGGGTGATCTTAGATGCTTACTGGAAACTACCCACGTTTCTCTTTGTTTTTGTAGGTGGGGTGGCCAATAAGGCTTGCAATCACCTTATTATTATTGTGTGATCGTTGTGGAATTGTGATTGTTGAATTATGAATCACAAGGATTGATGAAATGAGGAATTGTGATGGAATGGTGGTGATGAGTTATGAGGATTGTGAGTTGGATTGTGGTTGCTTGTTTTTATGATGTGAAATGTAGAACTTGAAGGAGCCTACTTTACCCCACCCGATGCATGTGTTGTAATGCGATTGAGCCCAATCTACTAAAGTAGATCAGCTTGACACGAAGAGTCAATATTGGTACTTCACTTCTCTCTGAGAGAAGGTGACGTGATGATGATGAGGCCTGAATCTTGTTGAGGATTGTGTTGAACTCTTCATGCGGTAGGGGAGTGTGTGGAATCTCCATATGGTAGGAGGGTGCATCAACCTGTGATGGTGGTGTAGGGGGCTCCTTAGCACCTAATTAATCACCTAAACTTAACATGTTGATATGATGTGGTGAACTGTTGTTATGTGCCATATTGCTATGTGTTGATGTGGTGGCTATTATTCTACCTGGTGAATGTCTGTTGATGCATGATTATGAACTATGTTGAATTGGTGATCTATGAGCTATGGTGATTTTACTAATGGTTATGAGAATGATTTATGCTAGTTTAGAGAACTGCACTTTATTGATCACCTAAACAATTGTAGGTTAATAATTGGTTAGGTAAGGCTTGATCCCATTGCTATCGAATTAGAGACACGCAGATTAACGAGGTTCACCAACAATGTGTCGGCTAATCCTCGGAGGAAAACAGAGAGAGTTTTATTAGAGTTTTCCTCAAGCTAAACTGGTCGACTTAACATTCTACATCAAGAGCTACTGCTATTATACACTTAGGGTTGGCCGAATAAACCCTTAAGTATATTTACATAATGGTACCTATATTATGTTAATTAACAATTGGTGATTGAAGGATGTTGGGAAGTTCGTATTGTTTAGTTTTTTTTTTTTTGCATAGTTGTGGTGTTACCTTACTCATTTTCATTAGAATATTGATCTATTTCTCTCCCTCTTTTCGATGGTCATGGTTAGCGTGTTGTGGTTGGTGAAGCGATTAGGTATATCATTGGAGGTCTGGACTACGAAATTGACACTTTGGTTATTTTTTTTGATAGATTTTTATACCGATAGAATTGAGATTCAATGTTTAGTTAACTTAGACGAAAAAGTGAATGAAAATCCTTGTTTTAGCTAATTCAACAAGTTTTAAAAGAGAAATTGAGGGCATGGACATATTTTGAAAAGCTTTTGGGTAAATTTACGTATTAGGCTTTTGTTAGTCGCCTAAAACTAAAGATTTATAGGAACCTTACTGGCCCGGATACGATAGTGTGAAGAGTGAAACAAAGAAGAAATCAACATGATGGTCTCCTGCTCACTCACACCAACCTGTCCCTAATTCTGAATATTCTGATTTCTGACATTTTTATCTTGTTCAATTTTTCTTTCAATTTCCTCACAGAAGATTTGTTCCCCACCCAACTATAATTATGTGCTCTTTATTAACTAAACCACTCAACCAACATTACCATTACTCCATCTGTCGTTTCCTCCCGTCTTTCATTTACTTCCACCCACCTTTCTTCTCTTCTTCTTCTTCTTCTCCTCCTCCAACGCCAAGATTTGGGTTCTCTTCGTTTTATCGTCATTCTGGATCTTGTATGTTCATTTTTCTGTTTCATCATACCTGGATCAAATTGCGTTTTAACATTATGTCTGGGTTGCCCTTCTTGTGTTCGAGGAAATGCCTACTTGAAGCTTTATGCTACGTTTTCTTTCTTACCTTCATTTTCCATTGGAAATTGGGCAGGGGCAGCTGCGTCAGTTCTGTCTACTACGTTAATGGAGGTGGTCAAATCAGTTTACAACCAAGGTGGTGAGAGGATTGCCATCAGAGCTGATCACAAGAGTTTCAGTTATGCTCAGCTAGTTTCCTCTGCATCGGAGATTTCTACTCTCTTGTGTGGCGCTGGCTTGAAGCCTGTAAGTTTGAGATTCTACTTCTTTTTGCTGACTTCAGCAAAAAAATTTCATCTCTATAAGCTTCTCATCCATGGTTTCAACCACAGTAATAATCCATAACATGTTGGTTGATAAAGCAGTATCCCTTGACCAATAATCTTTGGAGTTGTTTTTAGTTTTAACTACTAGATTATTAGAGCAATTGGATTAAAGTATGTTTCTATGTATGTGCAACTATTCTGCCGTTGGTTGACAACTAATGGGAAGTATAAACTGTCATCATATTCGTTGTCTCAAACCTTTTCTCATTGTAGTAGCACCTGATCAGGAATTCTCTTTGTAGATTGATGGTGCTAGAGGAAACGGGCCTCTTGCTGGGGCACGGATAGGGATCGTTGCTAAACCGTGTGTTGAGTTTGTTGCTGGAGTATTGGCCACTTGGTTTAGTGGAGGTGTTGCGGTTCCTCTAGCAGTGAGCTACCCTGAGACGGAGCTCTTGCATGTGATGAATGATTCTGTACGTGTGAACTCAAAGTGTCCCGTACCTCCCTTTGATGTCTTGCACTGCCATATCTCCTTCCCTTTAATTTGTTTATGCGGAGGATCTAACAATTGAGGATTTTTTATTTCTATTTTCAACTGCTCCGTTTTTTCATTCCAATAGGGGATATCAATGGTATTGAGTACTGAAGATTATCATGAAGTAATGGAAAAGGTTGCTTCCAAGTGTGCCGCTCAATTTTCTCTGCTTCCATCTGTAGCCAACATTTCTTCTGAGACAAGCGCCTATGATCAGAAATTTTTTGGAGGAATTGACGTTCTAAAAGGTATGCGGAGCTAAATTTGGGACTATTTTTAGTTTCCTAATATTCCAAAACAATTAGTTATGTTTCTGAATCAACAATGGTTGTGAGATACTGGAAAATTTCTGCACGCACTATTTGTTTTAATTTTGTCATTTAAACTATGTAGGTGACGATCCAGCACTGATCATCTATACAAGTGGCACAACTGGCAAGCCAAAAGGGGCGCTTCACACACACAATAGTGTCAATTCACAGGTAAGTGGTTGAGTTTGAGCTCTTATTTTGTTTGTTTCCGCCTATATACTTGAAAACCCACATGATTACAATTATGATTGTCCATAATATTGTTCTTCACTTGCATATTCTGAGTTCATATTACCACAGCTGCAGGAAGCTCCATTCACAAGCATGTTTGCGGAAATCCTACTGCGCTAAGTCCAATAATCCATACATTTTATTAATAGGTTAAGCACTGCTGAAAAAAAAAATTAGTCTCGTAAAAGTCAGCTGGCAGCTCATCTTAACTTGAAAATTGGAAGCCGACCTGACATGAATCAACAGCAAGCCACATAGATCATGTTTTGTTTACTTGCATTTTTGTTTTCAGATTTGATGTTTGTCTTTATTTTCCTGTACTGTTTGAATTCCAGGTCCAGATATTGGCAGAAGCATGGGAATACACATCAAACGATCAATTTCTGCATTGTCTTCCTTTGCATCATATCCTCACAAATAGTTTGCTAATGTTCGTCTATAAATCATTCTGGTCGAACTTTTACCTTCCTGATGCAGCAGTTTGTCTTCATCTATTATAGGCAACTGTATCCAAATATTTTTTGTCTCAAAATTCTCCTTAACTTATAGTTACATGTTCATGGACTCTTCAACGCATTATTTGCACCGCTGTATGCAGGTTCCACGGTAATTCTTTTGGCATTATTATTTCCGTTCACAAACGAGTGCATGAAGTTGATATGTACACATTCTCTTTCGAGAAAAATACAGTACTTTTTGATCCAGTGAATATGGTTTTAATAAGTTGAATCTCGTTGTAGGTTGAGTTTATGCCAAAATTTAGTGTCAAAGGAGCCTGGCAGAGATGGCGAGAGTCATATCCAGAGAATGGGACGAAATCTAAGGATGCTATAACAGCATTTACAGGAGTAAGTTTAGATTCATAGTTGTATTATTGTTTCTGTCACCTACATATCAAACTTCCTGTGGATATGCAGACGGGACTTGAGTTACGTTAATTCATTCTCTTGCAGCATTTTCTTGTATTGTATTTTAGATAGAGATTTTGTGAGAAATTCTTCTCGTATTAATCATTCACATAGGGTTTACATGGGTATATATAAAACTCTGAGAATCAGAGTCCTGCCATACTTAGGATATCCTCTAAAACTAAACTTCCTTAACAAATATCTCTTATTTATCTGTACAGCTAATACGAAAAATTAAAATATTCTTCATCACTTGCCCTGAAGCTTGGTGTAGATGTTAATCAACCCAAACTTGGGTGGTAAGAACTCAAACATGTCTTTAGGCAAGGCCTTAGTTAGAATGTTTGTTGTCTACTGGTTTGAGGACGTGTAATCAACTCTGATGACTCCTCTGTCCACATTACCAGTTATAAAATGTCTGTCAACCTCAATGTGCTTTGTACGATCATGGTGGACAGGATTTCTTACAATACTTATTGCTGTTTATCTGTCACAGAGGAACTGCATAGGTCTACTGTACTCCATTTTCAGTTATTCTTGGACCCTTTTCAGCCATAAGACAACTTTCTTTCTTATTTCACCTTACTAAGGAAGGGGGAATAAATACATAGTCAAAGAGAATTCTAGATACTTTGGGAAACAACAGAAACCCTTAGTCTTCAATGCTACTGTACAACTAGCTTAGGAAAAAGAAACAACTCATTAACTCTAACAACAAGCATTAACTGAGATCAAGTAAATATAAATTTTCTGCACTCCCCCTCAAGCTGAATCGAAAATATCACCCTTTTCCAGTTTGCTAATCAGAAACTTGAACTGCCTAGTATGTACGCTTTTGGTTAGCACATCTGCAATTTGATAGGTGGTTGAAATGTATGGCAGACAAATAGTTCCTACATCCAACTTTTCTTTAATGAAGTGTTTATCAATTTCCACATGCTTGGTTCTGTCATGGAGGACAGGATTGTGAGCAATAGCAACAACTGATTTGTTGTCACAGCAGACTCGAACAGGTTTAGGAACAAGAACTTCCAGTTCTTCAAGGAGTCTTTTAATCCATAGAACTTCTGTAATTCCAAGTGAAAGTGCCCCGAATTAAGCTTCATCTCTACTTCGAGCAACAACAAATTGTTTCTCGCTTCGCCACTTAACTGGATTGCCTCCGACAAAGGTGCAGTATCCAGAAGTTGACCTTCTGTCATTAATGTCCCCTGCCCAATCAGCATTAGTGTATGCTTTCAATATGCAAATGGCCCCGTCTTCTGTACATAATTCCTTTGCATGGTGAACCTTTCAAATACAGAATTATTCGATATACTGCATCAAAGTGTTGTGAATTTGGAGCGTGCATAAATTGGCTCAGAATACTGACTGCAAATGTAATATCAGGCCGTGTGTGAGCTAAGTATATCAGCTTGCCAATAAGGCGTTGATACCTTTCCTTATCTTTGACTTCTTCCCTACTTGGCCTTAGTTTGCAATTAACTTCCATTGAAGTGTCGGCTGGTTTACATCCAGTCATGTCAGTTTGTTCCAGCAAGTCCAAAACATATTTTCTTTGATTGACAAATAAACATTCTTTCGACCTTGCCAACTCCATTCCTAAGAAGTAGCGTAGGACACCAAGATCCTTGGTTTGGAATGTGGTAGCCAACTTTTTCTTAACTTCTTGAATTCCTTCTTGATCACACTCGTGAGAATGATGTCATCTATACACACAATGAAGACAGTAAGCTAACCTTCTCTCCTTTGAAAGAACAAGGTATGATCAACTTGACTTTGAAAAAATCTCATGACCTTAATCACCTTTCCAAATCGTTCAAACCATGTTCGGGGTGATTGCTTCAAACCACATAGAGCCTTTTTAAGCTTACCCACTTTGCCCTTTCCTAGCTTTTCATCAAATCCAAGAGGAAGGTCCATGAAAACTTCTTCTTCCAGTCTAGGTTAACAACAACAGAAAGTAATATTCGAATGGAGTTAAGCTTGGCAACTGGAGCGAAGGTTTATGTGTAATCAATCCC
Source organism: Linum lewisii (assembly GCA_034768395.1). NCBI lineage: Eukaryota > Viridiplantae > Streptophyta > Magnoliopsida > Malpighiales > Linaceae > Linum > Linum lewisii. The sequence goes on from CM068296.1 coordinate 58,125,911, forward strand.
GTAGGTTTGAGTAAACCCCTTTGCCACTAATCTTGCTTTGTATTTCTCAATACTTCCATATGCATTGCTCACAACTGTGAAAACCCATTTACAACCCCTAACCCTTGTATATATATCAGGTGATTTACCTATGTTAATGATATACGAGATTGTCTCTCTAAACCCTAATTCTCTGAATTCAATATGGTATCAGAGCCACCGGTTCTTTCTTCCGCCGCCGATAGCTGTGCTTCACTGTCATGACCTCTGGCAGTGATTCTTCTTCTTCTCCAAAGCACTCAACCATCTCTGAGACTATAACTCCAGAGACTATGGCAACCTCAAGTAACCATTCCGACTCTAATAGTGGAGGAATCGCTATCCGTAAATTCAATGGAAGCAACTACCTCCAGTGGTCTCAATCAATCCAGATGTTTATAACTGGACGTTCCAAAGGTGATTATCTCACTGGCACTACGACTAAGCCTGGAGAGAATGACCCTACCTTCAATCAGTGGAACAATGATGACAATCAGGTTCGATTTTGGCTGATTTCAACCATGGAACTTGACATTGGAGACAATTATCTCCTACATCAGTTAGCTAAGGAGCTTTGGGATGATGTCAAGTCCACTTATTCAACCCAAGACAACTCCTCTGCCTTGTTTGAAATTGAATCTAAATTGTTTAACTTCAAACAAGGAGAGCTGACTGTCACAGAGTATTACAACAAGCTCGTCCGCTCTTGGCTTCAACTTGATCTCTATGAAGCCCTAACTTGGGATACTACTAAGGATGCCAAGACACACCGTACCTTCGTTGAGAAGAAACGTATGGTGCAGCTACTGTTGGGACTTAATCAAGAGCTTGACGATGCTAAAAGTAGAGTTATGGGAACCAAGTCGTTTCATAGCTTGAAAGAAGCATTTGCTGAAGTACTTCGTGAGGAAGATCGACACCGTTTTATGATTCCAGAGACGAAATCTCACTCTGAAGGCTCAGCTTTATTATCTGAAGGTCCCAGCATCGCCCTGATGTCGCAAAACAATAAGGAGGGAGTCAAACCTCCTATCTTCTACTGTGAGCACTGTGGAAAGGCCTGACACACCAAGGAAAAGTGTTATGAGCTTGTGGGAAAACCTGCGGACTGGAAGCCAAGGTCAGAACGCAAGCCTAGAGCTCATGTTGCTGCAAACAAAGCTCCTGAAGAAGAACCTCAGTTCTCAAAGGGGTAGATGGACCTTCTCCAGAAGATGCTTGCTCAAGCCATGAAGCCAAGCACTACAGAACACCGTGGCTACATCACTAGCTTGTTTGATAAGCAAGGTAACCAACTGAGTGCCCTCTTTTCTCATACTCAGTCAAAAAATTCTTGGATTATGGATTCTGGTGCTACAGATAATATGACTGGTTGTAAGGATATTATTCAGAATTTACAACCATATCCTGAGAACACAGGAGTTCGTATAGCAGATGGTACTCTATCTCCCATTGAAGGTGTAGGATTAGTTAGAGTGACTAAGGATCTCACTCTATTCCCAGTTCTCTATGTGCCAAAACTTGACTGTAATCTCCTCTCCATTAATCAAGTTACTCATGATCTGCAGAGTGAAGTTCGTTTCAGCTCTTCTGGTTGTGTGTTGCAGAAGGTGGAGACGGGGAAGATGCTTGGACATGGTGATAAGTGCAATGGTCTGTATGTGCTGAAGGGAATGGAGACAGAGAAGGTGTCTGCTGGTGTTGGTCGAATACAAGCTAATGTAATAGCTAGTTTGGATAATTTTGAGGATACAGTGTCTATGTGGCATTTTCGGTTAGGACACCCGAGTTTCCTGTATCTTGAAAAGATTGTTTCCGGATCTATTTATTAATAAGAAGCCAAACAATATTAGTGTGAAGTTTGTCAGCTTGCCAAGCAAACTAGGTCTACATATTCTGGGTTACGATATCAACCTACTAGACCATTTGCAGTAATTCACAGTGATATTTGGGGGCCAATGAAGGTTCGGAACATCAATGGGGCTAGGTGGTTTGTCACCTTTATTGATGACCACACCCGACTCACATGGACTTTCCTAATGAAGGAAAAATCGGAAACCACTAGTATATTTCAGAATTTCCATACCATGATCCGTACACAGTTTCAGGAAAATGTTCAGGTTCTGAAAACCGACAATGCTCGTGACTATTTCAATAGCATTCTCGGCTCTTACCCATCTGAACATGGGATTGTGCATGCTAGCTCATGCATGAACACCCCTCAGCAAAATGGTTTGGCTGAACAGAAAAATCGCCATTTGCTGGAGGTTGCTCGGGCTTCTATGTTCACACACAATGTTCCGAAACACCTATGGGGTGAAGCTGTGTTGACTGCCACTTACCTCATCAATCGACTTCCAAGTCGTGTATTGAACTTTGCAACACCTCGTCAAGTGCTATTGGAGAAGTTTCCACACATTGCTAGTTATACCTCTAATCTCAATCCGAGGGTGTTTGGCTGTACGGTTTTCATCCATGTGGCTCCTCAATATCGTTCTAAACTTGATCCTCGGTCACTCAAGGGGGTTTTCATTGGCTACTCTGCTACACAGAAGGGCTACAAGTGCTACATCCCTCACACAAAACGGGTTTACAATACTCATGATGTCACATTCTTTGAGTCTCAACCATACTTCACACCTGCTGTGATTCAGGGGGAGAGTTCTGCTACTGCTACTAACAACTCCGACTCACAACAGCTTGTGGAGCTTATTGGTCTTGATGACATTGTGACTAGTAGCAAGGGGGAGTGTCCTCCACCTCCACCACCTCAGCCAAAGCCTTTACAGGTGTATCAAAGAAGGAATGTGAAGACTGAGGCTGGTATAAGTGCAGAAGTGGAAGTAGAAGTGAACCCTGTAGAGGAACATGAAGTTGAGCAGTTGGAAGATGAAATAATCCCTACTGATCTTGATAGACCCATTGCCCTCGGGAAAGGAGTGAGGAACTGTACAAGGTATCCCATTGGAAACCATGTGAGCTATGAGAAGGTTAAGATGCTCATAAAGCTTTTATAACTGCTTTAGACAGTGTTGAGGTACCAAGGACCATCCAAGATGCTATGAAATCACCAGAATGGAAGCAAGCAGTTTTGGGGGAACTAAGTGCATTGGAGAAAAATGGAACATGGGAAGTGGTAAAGTGTCCTGAAGGAAAGAACGCAGTTGATTGCAAGTGGTTGTTTACTGTAAAATACAAAGCAGATGGAAAAATTGAGAGATTCAAGGCTAGACTAGTTGCAAGGGGTTTCACTCAATCATATGGAGTGGATTATGAAGAGACCTTTGCCCCTGTTGCAAAACTCAGCATAGTAAGAGTCTTGTTGTCATTGGCTGTAAATCTTGATTGGCCGCTGCATCAACTGGATGTGAAAAATGCATTCCTGAATGGTGACTTGACCGGAGAAGTCTACATGAACTTCCCTCCTGGTATTCAAAAACCCAAAGAAAACCTTGTCTGTAAACTCATAAAGGCTTTGTATGGGTTAAAGCAGTCCCCTAGGGCCTGGTTTGACAGGTTTACTAAAGCTGTAAAGAATGGAGGTTATTACTAGTGCCAAACAGATCATACACTATTTGTCAAACACTCATCCAAGGGGAAGTTGGCCATCCTAATTGTATATGTCGATGACATTATAATTACAGGAGATGATGTTGAAGAAATCAAGAGGTTAAAAGCTCAGCTTGCTCATGAGTTTGAAATAAAAGATTTGGGACAACTAACATACTTTCTGGGAATGGAGGTATTAAGATCAGACCAAGGAATTACCATTTCACAAAGAAAGTATGTCCTTGATCTACTGAATGACACTGGAATGTCAAACTGCAAACCAGTGGATACACCTATGGAGCAGAACAAGCAGTTGAGCAAAACTGATGATATACCATCAGTTGATAAGGGAAACTACCAACGTCTGGTTGGCAGACTGATTTACCTAGCTCACACTCGGCCTGACATAGCCTTTGCAGTGAGTGTAGTGAGTCAGCATATGCACTGTCCTAATGAAGAACACATGGAGATGGTGGTAAGGATCCTAAGATACCTAAAGAAGTCCCCTAGAAAGGGAATTCAGTTTAAAAAGACTACTCGTCGTGATGTACTCATGTATACGGATGCAAGTTGGGCAGGTGAGCTCACTGACAAAAAGTCTACTTCTGGTTACTGCAGTTATATCTGGGGAAACCTTGTAACCTGGAGAAGCAAGAAACAGAATGTGGTTGCCAGAAGCAGTGCTGAAGCTTAATATCGTAATCTTGCACTTGGAATTGTGAAGGCATATGGTTAAAAAGAGTGTTAGAAGAACTCAAGGTTGAATATGAATGTCCTATTTTCCCATTATCAGATAGGCAAGCTGCAATCAGCATTGTTCGGAATCCGGTTCACCATGACCGCACCAAACATATGGAGGTGGATAGGCATTTTATTTCTGATAATGTGGCAAAGGGAATTGTTCAAGTTGAACATGTTCCCTCCAAGCAACGGACTGCAGACATTCTTACAAAAGCTCTAGCAAGAGATGTGTTTGAATTTCTATCTTCCAAGCTTGACATGATCACATTTACACCAAGCTTGAGGGGGAGTGTTGAAGAATATTAGATATTATTCTGTATAGTTATTGTTTCCTTATCAGTCACGTTAGTATCTTCTTGTTTAGGGAGTTTATAATCTCCGAAGTTAGGTAGGTTTCTCTTCCCTAACTCTTGTATATATATCAGATGATTTACCTATGTTAATGATATACGAGATTGGCTCTCTAACTGTGACAAATGGTTTATGGGCCAGGGATGCACATTTTTTCTTCATTGTAGTTTTCATGTAGTGCTTAGACTACCCCCCTCTAGGAGTATTAACTGTGGTTAGCTTATACTCATGGTTTGCAACATATAGGTTCCCACCATGTACACATGGCTAATTCAAGGTTATGAATCAATGGACCCGGATCTACAAGCTGCCTCAGCCTACGCTGCAAGACAGTTAAGATTAATGGTAAATTTCTCATTAAGATTTGAGCATGTTGCATTCGAATATATATCTGTTGGTTCTTGACCTTCTTCTGTATGTCACATCATATGGTGGAATTTGACTTGGTGGGTTACATTGCTATCTATCTTATCTTAATGCAAATTTTCCTCCATAGAGCCAATATTGAATAAAATCATGTATGTTGGCTTGTCATTAGATGTGTGGCTCCTCTGCGCTTCCTGTTCCTGTCTTGCAACGTTGGGAAACAATCACTGGACACCGCCTTTTGGAAAGATATGGCATGACTGAAGTACGTGACTCACTGATTTAGTGAAGAATACTTTATACTCTGATGGAAGCATGATTGATTTTCTTATCGTATTATCTGCAGTTTGTCATGGCAATATCAAATCCCTTGAAAGGTACCCGGAAAGCAGGCACTGTTGGAAAACCACTTCCTAGAGTACAGGTCTGTGTGCAATGAATTATATACTGTTCCCCTCTTGATAAATGAGAACTCGAAAGGACCTTGTATCACTTGATAGGTCAAACTTGTTCAAGATGAAAATGATAATGATGATACGGGGGTGGGTCAGATTTGTGTTAAAAGCCCCTCACTATTCAAGGAATACTGGAAGCTTCCTCAGGTACCATTATATCAGATTTTGTCTGCAATGTACTACTGGTGCTCTCTCTCTCTCTATCTCGGTCTGTTAAATTTATGCATTAGTGGAGAATTAGTTTGACTAAAAATTTATAAATCTGGCATAGATTGTTAGGTGAGTTTTGTTCGAGCCTCTTCTTAGCCATTTGTGAAAGGTGGTTGCTTGTTCGCTAAGAATTTAATGCCAAATTTAAAGATACTTTAAGCATCGGTATGGTAAATGCTCCTGCAGGTGACTAAGGAATCGTTCACTGATGATGGATTCTTCAAAACTGGAGATGCTGGAAAAATAGATGAAGATGGATACTATGTTATATTGGGACGTAAGATACACTTCTTCATTTCCATATTGGATCATGTGTGCATCTTTCTACACAATGTGCTATGTGAAACAAGACTCTTCAATGTCCTTGTTCTTTCGTCCTTTTTCTTGCTTATATTGTATCCTTGTTCCCTTTATTGCATAAAGTTTTGTGGTTTAGAAAAATATCAAGACTTTGCATATTGCATGCTTTATTGCATGGGCGTGATTGTAGGAACAGAACAACCTTACTAATTAATTATTGTTTCTTCTACACTGTCTGATAATGAACTTCAGGTACAAGTGCTGACATTATGAAAGTCGGAGGTTATAAGTTGTCTGCATTGGAAATTGAATCTATTTTATTGGAGGTAATTTCTGTCAATAATGCATATCATGTTCGTACGAGAATGGCTCAAGTCTAGAGAACGAATAATGTGGTAAAAGAATCCTCCTGTTATAATGCAGCACCCATCTGTAAGAGAATGTTGTGTATTGGGACTGCCCGACAAAGACTTTGGAGATGCAGTTTCTGCAATCATTGTACTGACTGAAGAATGCAACAAAGAATCAAAGGGTGCTATAACTTTGGAAGGCTTGCGTGAGTGGGCTAAAGACAAACTTGCACCATACAAGGTAAATTACTCCACCTGCAATCATGGACTGATCACCTGTTCCCTCTCTGTTACAACCAAGTATAAATATCCCTGCATTTGTTTTTGCACAGCTGCCTACCAAATTGTTCCTGTGGGATTCTTTGCCCCGCAACGCAATGGGAAAGGTACATAAGCTTACAACATCTCCTGGGAATATGCAAATCATATAACTTACAGAGACCATTGTCTAATTGGACACTTGTAATCTGGATTATAGGTGAACAAGAAAGAACTGAAGAAAGTGCTCTGCCCTGAATAATAAGTAGTCCGGTTGGCATGGAAATGGGAGGCAGTACCTTAGGGAAACACAATTGGTTGTGGGGTGGATTGGTTCTGAGGCGCTGGAGAAGAGCTTCCACCATGGTCCATGGTCCCCTCTTTTTATTTAATTTTTCTTAATGCTTCTATGCATGCAGCTATAGCAACTGCAATAATTCAGTAAATGGGGTAATGTAATCCTTCCTAGCTAGCCATTAAATAAGCGGCAGTGAAGTCGTTTGTATGTGCAGTTTCCTAGTGATTACTTGCTGGTTTACAATTAAATTAAGTAATAATAGTATTATTTATTGTATGATGGTAGTAAATACTAAATAGTAATACCAGAGATGGCAGTCAGATTCCCACCCAATTGACAGGAACTTGCTTCTTCTCTGTAGGGTTGTATATGAGCCGAGCTGAGCTTTGCTCAGGCTCGGGCTCGGATCGATAAGGTTTATGGTTGGCTCAAACTTGGCTCGGGCTCGATTCGAGCTCTAAGATTTCAGCTCGAGCTCGGCTCGTTAGAAAATTTTAGAGCTCGAGCTCGGCTCGGGCTCGGCTCAGGCTCAGCTCGAGCTCGAGCTCGACTCGGGCTCGATTCAAGCTCGAGCTCGAGCTCGGCCCAAGCTCGATAAGCTTGTCGAACTCGGCTTGAGCACGAATTGAGCCATAAATTCTAGCTCGAGCTCAACAAGACCTACAAAATTTAAGATCAAGCTCAACCCAAATTCGATTCAAGTTTAGCTCGATATAAACTCTTAACCAACTCAGTCGACTCGTTAAAAACCCTGAACAAGCTCAAGTTAGGCTCAAAGCCCATAATAATTTACTTAAAATGAGTTCAACCCAATACAAACTCATTAAGACTAGATGGTCAATGGACCATCCAAGTCTCTACATTATGTGAGACTATTCATTTTAAATGTCAAGACCTTGTTATTTATAAGTCTTGATGGATTCCTGGATTTTTTCCAAGTGACGGTCATTTGAAATATTAATTCCCAAAATAGGGTCACATGTAAATTAATTCCAAAAACAGGGCAAAATTTGCCACATAACCTGTAAAACGCCATTGCAGATGGCGATCTCTTTACTTTTCTTTACTTTTTGACATTTCTTTTTTTATTAGCCATTTCAATACATGATTGATTGTATATATATTATTATGAATGTTATGTTAATATTTATAAAATTGTATTGATGAGTCTAAGGATATGTGGTTTAACCGCTACAATCGTTATATTTGAAAATTAATGGGTTAGTCGTAACGGGTCATTCGGGCAACGAGTCGTTATATTTTAAAATTAACGGGTTGGTCGTAATGGGTTATTCGAGTAACGAGTCGCTATATTTGAAATTTAACGAATCGCTATATAGCGACTCGTTGCCCGAATACCCCATTACGACCAACTCGTTAATTTTTAAATATAGCGACTCGTTGCCCGAATAATTTGACCAAATGACCCATTACGACCAACCCGTTAATTGTAAAATATAGCGACTCATTGCCGTAACGGGTCATTCAGGCAACGAGTCACTATATTTGGAAATTAACAGGTTGGTGATATTTGGATTCCTTCATTCCCTTAAACTACCAATGTGGTATTTCTTTACCTAAACCACTAATGTGGTATTGCTGAGGAGCCATAAACGAGATAACTCGTGAGCCAGGCTCAACGAGTCGACGGGCCGAGCCAGCTCACGAGCCTACCGAGCTGAGCTAGAGTAGGCTCGGGCTCGGCTTATTTACTTTCGAGCCGGCTCGCGAGCCAGCTCATTTACAAACGAGCCGAGTTTCGAGCGAGCTTTTTAGCCATTTTTCCGAGCCGAGCTCCGAGCCGCTGACGAGCGGCTTGGCAGCAACTGTATCAACTACAAGTTGTTCTTTCTACCTGCAGAAGATCAAAAAGCATTATCTTTATTCTTTGTACCAGTTCCAATTGACACATTATGGAACTCTTCATTATCATTAGTGTGCCCTATCTATGCAATTGTGTCATGTGGCTTTAGATGTATGGTGGGTCAATGAAAAGAAGCTTAGTCCAACATATTTCTCAATTATGTACATATAACTTTTTTTTGAATTATTGCTTCAGATTCCATGGTGAACTGTGGGGAGGAAGAAGCCATAAGGAAACTAACAAGATCATGTTGGACTGTCAACCTAGTCCCTTCAAAAAATAAAAAGAAAATTCAATCAATTTTGGTGTCCTATACTTAGAAGAACACTGGTTCAAGTTTCTTGCATCATAAGATGGGAGTTCATATGTTACATCAACTTGATAGTTTAGATGTTATACCAATTTGATATAATTAGATTCAAGAAAGAACGGTATGAAGTATAAAGAAGAATACGTATAGAGTTTTTTAACAGGTGGGTTCGGCGAGTTATGTGATGAATTAATTTGGTTGAAAGTTCGTCAGGTCACTGGGTCCTCATGTACATCGGTCTTAGGTCACATGTTTAGTGGATCTCTGGCTGAGTGGGTCACGAATTAGTTTAGGTTGCATAAGTTACCAGCAATTTACAAAACACAAAAACAAATTTATAGCCAAATCTTTTCGATTTATGTCAAATGTATCCAAATCTATTCAAGTCACAATTAAATGTCATAACCTTTTACCCCAATAATAGCATATTGACTTGGTTGACCGTTAAATTTTTTAACATCGTTAGTGACAGTGCAAACAAAAACCAACGTGGCATCCACTTGACCATTCAACTAATGCCACATCATATGTCATGTCATTATTATACTAAAAATTTTAATTAATTAATACAAAATAAAAAAAAGGTCCTCCCCAAATTATCCTTCTCCAACCCTGCCCTCAAAGATTCAGCACCGCCGATTCAGTGGTTGGAAGACAAAGAAGACGTCGATTCAGTCCCATCAGACAACTCCCGGACTTGTAGCAGCAAGAATCGTCCTCCACTCCTCCGGCAAGGACGAAATCAACTCATAAGAAGAAACCCTATCGCGGTAGGGGAGAAATCAGATGATGCGTCGGTGGCGTAGCAGCGACCGAAGGAAGGGCGACAATTTCTGGCGGGGGACCGACGAAACGAGAGCCTTCGAGAATCCCGGTGAGCTACAGGTCCTCGGTGAGCTCTCCAGCTTCTCGAGAATCCTTTAGAACTCTCCTCCTGCACTCCATGGATGGTAAATCAAGATCCGAACGACTCCAAGCCTCTACGTCCATCGACAGGCGAGGTTGGTAGGTCGAACAACAATCGAATCAGGGAGCGGCCGATTGGATATGGGTTTCTATGATTTAGGTCCATGGAGTTTCAATGTCGCCTGTTCTTGATTTTAATTTTTCTATATGCTTTGTTTTTCTATTTTTAAATGAAATAGAAGAGGTGCCGATGGTACCATCGGAAACGGCTCCAGCGAGGTACCGCGCAAAGGCCGAGATGGGGTCAGTGATGGTGGGTTCGAAGGGAGGACAACAATGGTGGTGGGTTCGAATGGAGGACGACGGCGGTGGTCCAATTATTTTTATTTTTTATTATTTTAGTTTTGTAATTAGTAATAACATTAATAAATGCTTATGTGGAATATAATAGCCACTATCACCTGACAAGTCAGATTTAGAATTTGAATTTCCGTCAACTTGGACGGAAAAGTTAACGAAAAACTAAACATTGCAATTTTTGGGATTACGAATAGTTTTAGCTATGTTTGACAAACTCGAAAAGGTTTGGTTACAAATTTGTTTTTGGCCTTTTTTTATTCAATGAATATTGGGATTTAGATTCGATAAACATGACATTAAGAAAGTTGGGATCTACTATCGTTAGGACACCTTTTAGTGTCCTCATATTAGGACACCTCTTAGAATCGTAGGATTAAGGAACAAATCGGATGGACTATATTAAAATGGACAAAATAGTAATTTAAGAACTAGTATATATAGTAAATAATATTAGGGTTTCTACAAACCTTAAAAAAATAACTACAGAGGATTATCAGATCTAATCCTTAGAATAACTCATAACAATCGAGAGAAATCAACCAAACAGAAACAGAAATCAAAGATCAGTCGGTAACAAACAAAGCAAGGGAAGAAGAGCAACTCCAAAATCAAGCTTCACAAACAAGCAACATCGATGGACGAGATTTAGAACAGAGATTGAAGCGTTTCAAGAAATTAAAGCATCAGAAGTTTGTGGTGGTTGTTCTGGTGGAGGAAGGGGAGAGTGAGATAGTGATTGTGACGGTGGTGGAGAGGAGGACGTAGGCGGTGAAGGAGAGGAGGAGAGAGATATGGTGAAGAAGAAGAAAGAGAAAATTTGAAAATATTAAAAAATAATTTAGTTAATATGACGTGGTAGCCATGTCACACTCAACATAAGAATTTGGACACCATCAACTAACTTCTTGACGCCACCTATTATGACTTTGTGCGAAAACTGATGGCATGACAATTTAAAAAATGGTGTCAGTAGCTCAAGTCATTCTTGTAATTCGATAAACAATATGTACAGAATCATAATAAGCCAAAAGGTCATGCGGTATAATAGTATTTTGTTTACTATAAGAGTATTCTAAACTAAATATTAAAAAACAAAGTCTAAAAGCAGATCCACACAAAAAATTGTTAACCTGTATAGTGGTTGTATAGGTTCAGTATAACTTCAGTATATTTGTGGTATAGTATAGCTTAGTATAGCTTATAGTGGTTGTATAGGTTCAGTACAACTTCAGTATAGTTGTAGTATAGTATAGCTTCAGTATCGTTGCAGTATAGTTGCAGTATCGGTTACGGTTAGGGTTAGTTTGGGTAATACACTTAAAGCCCAAACTAAACCCTAACTTAACCCATATAAATATGCTTGTAACCTAGCCACAACTCACTCACTCATTCACAGGACACCATCTTCATCCCTAATAAGATTCACCTCTTCCCCCCGTGGAGTAGCTAACTCAACGTTAGTGAACCACGTTAAATCATGTTCGTGTCGTGTTTTATTATTCAAGATATTACTATGTCTAACATGGTATCAGAGCTTGCGAATTCATCGCATTTCAATTATGTTGGAGTTTGATTCAATGTAAAGAATTTCGCGCTATGGGAATTCTCATTCAAGACATCAATCCGCGGCAAGGGATTGATCGCTTATCTCGAAGGTACTGCTGTAGCTCCTGTTAAAGACAAGGCTCCAGCCATCATGGACAAGGGCTCGGACGACATATCAGCAGCTATTACAACCTAGGAAGTCAATGATGCTAGGGTTTTATCATACCTCATTGGGTCGGTCGATCCGGCAATCGCTTTAACTCTCCGCTCATACTCATCGGCTGTCGCGGCATGGCGTCATCTCCGCACAACATACTCTCATGTGAACACGTCTCAATTTTTCGACTTGGAGTATGCTCTTGCTAATCTGTCTCAAGGTGAACTATCTATTAACGACTACTACATCGCAACCAAACAACTTTGGATTGAGCTAGATCTGTTGTCTAGCTCCTTGATGTCAACAGAGACCAACGCTGAAATCCTCAAGGAACGTCAGCGTAGTCGCACTCTCCAGTTCATGATGCGGCTACGTCCTGTGTTTGAGAAAGTTTGATCTCGTCTCGTGTCCGAAGATAAAACAGATATTGACTCTATCTTGGGAGAACTCGTTCGTGCTGAAACTCGTTTTGTCACTCAGGCGAAACTCGATAATCAATCTCTGCCAGCTCAAGGTTCAGCCTTCTCGGTGGGAAAACCGAAACCTCAATTTCTGCCACGTCCAACTCAAGGATCGCCATCTTCATATGGCTCTGTTCGCTGCAATTTTTGTCAAGATCTTGGACACCCTATTGCTTTGCGCAATACGTGCACATATTGCAAGAAAAGTGGCCACATAATTTATGAATGTTGTGCTAAGGGTAAACGCCCATTCTCTGGTCATCGTACTCACACAAGTTATGCTACCCAAGCTATCGAAAATCCCTCACAGGTCGATGGTGTCTCAACCACGACGGGTTCTGATTCGGGTCTGAACATTAGTCAACTCATTCAGGCTGAGTTGGCTAAGGCTCTTCCACACGCCCTTCACTCAGCCTTCGCCACTCTCGGTATGACAGGTACTACTTCTTCTCGCTCGTGGTTTCTCGATTTTGCTGCGTTCAATCATATGTCGTGCGACGCCTCTCTATTTTGCTCTTATACTCCTATCACACATCAGTCTGTTGAGGTAGCTAATGGTCATTGGCTAGCTATTGCTGGTATTGGGACAGTTCACACACCACATATTACATTGCCATCTACTCTTCATGTGCCTAAACTTGTTTCTAACCTCGTTTCTGTTGGTCAATTAATTACTTCTGGTTGCGATGTCTCGTTTGGTGCTTCTGGTTGTGACATACAGGATTAACGGACCAAGCAGAACATGGGGCAGGGGAGTAGACATGGTCGCAATTATCACCTTGATCGTTTGACTTTGAATGGCCAATCAGGACATGGTGGTTTGGGTTTGGGAAACAGAACTTGTAGTTCTAAGATTTCAGATGTTATTTCTATTGAACCTTCATCTTTTTTAGTTAAGCCTACTTCGGATCAATTGTGGCATTTGTGGCATTTGTGACATAGTCGTTTGGGACATCCCAATAAGGATAGATTAATGGGTATGTTTCGCAAGGGATTCTTATTGGATAATACTATTGCTATGAAGAATTTTTTGGCTCCAAATTGTTTACATTGCATTGAAGCTAAGTCTGTTTCATTACCGTTCCACTCTAGTACAACTGAAGTACATGAGCTGTTTGCCCTTATTCATACTGATGTATGGGGACCAAGTCCAGCCACTTCAAGATTGGGATATCGCTACTTGGTTCTCTTCGTTGATCACCACACTCGGTTCTCTTGGGTGTATTTTCTCCGATTGAAATCTGAGCTTATTCAATTTCTCAAGGAATTTGTTCTTATGATTCGCACTCAGTTTGACCGTCCTGTCAAAATGTTTCGTTTAGATCCAGGGGGGAATTCACTTCTCATGCTCTTCATCAATACTTCAAAGATAATGGGATTCTCTTTCAGCAGTCGTGTCCGGGTGTTTCTGAGCAAAATGGATTGGTCGAGCGTAAACATCGTCATATATTTGACCTTGCTCGTGCTCTCTTGCTGGAGTCACGTGTACCTTCAGGGTTTTGGGTTGAGACAGTCCAAACAGTCGTCTACTTGATAAATCGTCAACCTACTCCAGTTCTTCAACACACTTCTCCTTTCGAGCGTCTCTATAATCGACAGCTAGATTATGCTCGTCTTCGGGTATTTGGGTGTACTTGCTTCGTCCTTCTCCCTAAGAAAGATCGGACCAAACTTATGGCTAAGACGGTTCGATGTGTTTTCCTTGGATACACAGACCATCACAAGGGTTATCTCTGCTACGATCCAGTGCTTCGTCGTCTCCACACGGCTTATCACGTTATATTTCTTGAAGGCTCCTTTCACTACCATATCTCTCCCACTACTTCCTCTTCCATACCTAACCCCCCACACATTCCTATATTCGATGACCCTATACCTATCTTACCTCAACCAGGCGTTTCTCCGACTAATACGGATTTTTTTCCAAAAGTGGGGTTCTTCATGAAATTAATTCCCAAAATAGGGCTGCTCACCAGTAAATTCCCAACCTAGGGTAGAATATGCTGACTGAGCAATGAAATCGCCAAACTTACTGGCGATTTACTTTTATCTAAATATAAATTCAAAAATCGCCAAACACTTTGACGATTTCTCTACTTTGTGTCATAGACACATATTGTTTGTAAATTATGTTGCTTTCCAATCATGTTACTTATTTTCTTTGCTGTTTGGCCACAAAACAATTTTGTAAATATCTGTTTAGTTTTTTGTTTAATTGTTCATTTGTTTGTTAATAATATATGAGGAAATACGGTCTAGTTTGATAATATATATAATATTTTTTGTTTGTAATATATATAATGGATTTCCGTCGCCTATCGTAATAGACTTACTAATACTTCAAAATGTTAACCAATAGAGTTGTTCGAGATTCGCTCGACATTTAGTTTAAAAAAATATGTTTCTTACTCGGCTTGATTTGAGATGACCCGACTTGAAAGTTTAATGAATTGATATTAAATCTCGATTTGAGGTGAACAAATATCAATTATCTAGACTTGAACTAAAGTGTTATTAGGGCTGCATATAAGCCGAATAATCACTCGACTCGAGCTCGACTCATTTGGATTTTATCCGGATCGAGTTCGAGCTCGATTTACATTAAAAAATCAAGCTCAAACTCAACTTGTTTAGAAAATTATGAGCTCAAACTTGATATCAGCTTGATTTAATATTAATTCGTTAAGGTTTCGAGTCGGGTCATCTCGAATCAAGCCGAGTCACAAACGTATTTTTTAAGCTAAATGTCGAGCGAATCTCGAGCGACTCTATTCGTTAACATTTTGAATTATTAATAGGTCTACTACGATACGCGACGGAAATCCATTATATATGTTACAAAAAAATTATATATATTATTAACAAACAAATGGATAATTAAACAAAGGCAAAAAGCCCTCATACAGCACCAACTATTGCGTAATTACTCATTTATACACAAACTTTTTCGAATTACACGATTGACATGAACTTCACTACACAATGTTACTTATGGCATGCGGTCGTCTTCCGTTAGAATTCCAGCTGACTAAGCAGACGGAAGCTAACGGCAGCTGATGTGGTACGCCAACTGTATTAGCAAATTAATACGTGGCAAAATGACCCAACTTATTTTTTCCGTCCTCACTAATTTTTTTTATCACCTGCTCCCTCCAGTCTCGATATCATGCTGCTCGCCGGACGAGTCATCGCGAACCGGAGCTCCTCCTTCTCCTCTTTCTTCTTCCCTTCGAAGAGAGGCTACAGATCGAAGCCTTCCGAGAACGAGATTATGTGGAAGGCGTTTAGAGTCTCCGGCTGCTTCGATTTCTCAGATTTTGAATCGTCCTCCGTGTTGAATGAGTCGAATTCCATCTCCTATTTAGATCTGACCTTTTTCGGGATGGATTTCTTGAACCAGGAGGTTTCCATGACCTTGGCGATTGTGATTCTGGAGGCTGTATTTGGATCTAGGAGCTTCGTGATTAACCTACGAGCTTCGGAGGAGAACCACGGCGGACATTAGATTTTCTTGTACATCGCTACTAGATTGTCTTGCTTTAGGTGCTCGATCAAGGCGCTAAGTCCGAAATTGGTGCTCGACGAAGGCGCTAAGTCCGAAATCGGTGCTCGACGAAGGCGCTAAGTCCGAAATAGGTGCTCGACGAAGGCGCTAAGTCCGAAATCGGTTACCTTAAGGTTGCCTTCCTCGTCCAGGAAGAGATTCTCCGACTTCAGATCCCTTCAGACAATCTTTGGCCACCTTGTTGAAGAGCTCTCCGTCGCGGACGAGCTCCATCGCTATGTAGATCTAGGACTTACTCGCCATCACCTCGTGGAGCTCAATGATGTTTGGATGCTTAACCATCTTCATCACAGAAATCTCCCGCTGGATCTGCTCCATCATCCCAACTTTTATCACCTTCTCTTTTACGACGACCTTCATCGCCACGCTCTTGCCGGAGCTGAGGTTCCGAGCGTGGCAGACATACGCGAACGTTCTGTGGCCTAACTGCCTCCCGAGCTCGTACTTCCCGTGGAGCAGAGTAGTCTGACCGTGGACTTTGAAACAGATCCACGTACTCGTTCGATTCAGCCACGCAAGCTATTTTGCCACCTCATCGTGGGAAACTCTAACGGACTCGGACGGATGCCATAAGTAACATCGTGTAGTGAAGTTCATGTCAATCATGTAATTCGAAAAAGTTCGTGTATAAATGAGTAATTACGCAATAGTTGGTGCTGTATGAGGGCTTTTTACCTTAAACAAAAAACCAAACAAATGTTTATAAAATTGTTTTGTGACCAAACAACAAAGAAAGTAAGTAACATGATTGGAAAGCAACATAATTTACAAACAATATGTGTCTCTGACACAAAGTAGAGAAATCGTCAAAGTGTTTGGCGATTTTTGTATTTATATTTTGATAAAAGTAAATCGCCATTAAGTTTGGCGATTTCATTGCCTAGTCAGCATATTCTACCCTAGATTGGGAATTGACTGGTGAGCAGCCCTATTTTGGGAATTAATTTCATGAAGAACCCCACTTTTGGAAAAATTCCGACTAATACCACGCCCATACCAGACGACTCCTCATCTAATACCACATTCATACCAGATGCCTACTCACCTAATACCACACCCTCAGCTGAACAAGCCTTTTCTCCAGCTCATACCACACTCATACCAGATGACTCCTCACCTCATACCACATTCATACCAGATGTCTACTCTCCTAATACTCACTCTTCCACGTCCACCCCGACCAAACTGACATGATAGTATTTCCTCCCTCACCTCCGTCTCAACCTCAGGTTCGTCGTTCTTCTCGATCCACGCAGGGATTACCCCCAAGCCGATACACTGATTATATTTCTTACTCTACTGAATCTGTCGCTATTCCTTCCTCATATAAGCAAGCTTCCCAAGATCCTGCTTGGATAAAAACAATGCAAGAAGAGCTTCTTGCGTTGGAGGACAACGACACTTGGTCACTGGTTAGTCGTCCTCCTTCTTCCCCAGTGATTGGCTCGAGATGGGTTTACACAGCTAAGTTTAACATAGATGGCTGTTTAGAGCGATACAAAGCTCGTCTTGTCACTCAGGGCTTTCGACAGAAGCATGGTATTGACTACGATGAGACGTTTGTCCTAGTAGCTAAGATGCAGTCAGTTCGTGTTCTTCTTGCATTGGCTGCTCAATCCTCTTGGCCTCTTTATCAGTTGGATGTGAAAAATGCCTTTCTTCATGGCCATCTCAAGGAAACTGTGTACATAGAGTGTACTCCGGGGTTTCAGAAGCCCTCATCTGATACCGTCTGCCTTCTGCATCGCTCTTTATATGGTCTCAAACAAGCTCCAAGAGCTTGGTTTGAGACCTTCCAGTCTCTCATTTTGCGCTCAGGGTTTCTTCAGAGTAAAAATAATCCCTCTTTATTTACTAAAATCACAGAAAAGGGCATCACAGTTCTCTTGTTATATGTAGACGATATAATTCTCTTTGGCAGTGACTCTGAAGGTATCTCCGCGATTCGTCACATTCTGACACTCGATTTGATGTGATTATCAGCCTCATTTAAGCGACATTTCCTTGCTTAAGACATGGTTTTTAGGGTAGAATAGCGAATATTCACTCAACTACTCTACCTCGTGCCATTTGTGTTACTTTGGCCCGTTTCGGGTCTATTTGATGGTTTTCTAGTGTTTTCATGTTAACACAGGTTTTTGCCGTCAAATAAAGTAGCCAAGGACGTGTCTAAGGCATTGGAACCTCGAGGAATCGCACCGGAATCGATCCAAGGAGTCAATCAAGTCGAACCAAATCCTGCTCCCATTTACACTGAAGTTTTCGGTGAAAACCCCCTAGGTTTTCGGTGAAAACTCAAGAAGGAATCGGCTGAGTTCAACAAAGAGAGTTTTCGGCGAAAACTCCAAGTTTTCGCCGAGAGCCCGGCGGTCCGAAAATCACAGGAGATACAGCCGAGCAGTCAATCCATTTACAAAGGAATTTTCGGCGAAAACTTCCTAGGTTTTTCGGCAAAAATTCCAAGCAAAATTCGGCGGTATTAGGGTTAAGTATAAATACTTAACCGGCGTCCTAATTGGACATATACCACATAATACGAATTACTTCGAGAATTCTCACGAGTTCTGGAGCAGAGTTTAGAGTCTGAAGAGCCAGGAAGAGATCGGGATGCCATCCCTTCATGATGAGCTGCAGAACAGTGATCAAATACTACCAAGCTAGAAGCAAGATAGATCGTATTCCACAGGGTTTCTTCTAATTGTCTACTCAAATATGCTGGCAATTTATTCAAGTTAAAACACGTTGTGCGTGGTGTGAGTTCCACGACTTCTAGACTAAGATGCAGGAAAATTAAAATGAAATTAAAAGACAGAATGATTGGTTGGTTTAAACAGACGACAGACAAGCTTAGATTTCGAATCCCCCTTCGTTCACCAAGGCAACATCAATCAACAGATCATCGGATTTTAATTCTCGTTCAATCAATTTCTAAGACACCATTATAACTCCTTACCCTTAGGTTTAAGACCGGCGAACGCTGCTCTATCCTTTCTAACTACCAAGATTAATTAGCCGCCCGGGTACGGTCGCCTCTCGCAACGACTTAACTAACTGGTGGAATTACTAACGATTTATGAGTTACTCTTGCAGTGGATTAACCCTAACTGGTTCCTACGATGGGCACACTCCAATGATTTGGTTAACTGGTTGAATTGATGTTTTAAAGAGAGGCGAGCGTTCGCTTCTATCCTCAGCTTAACAAGAATCTAAACTAGGTGATCAAGAAAGACAAGTTTTAAGCGCCAAAGCAGGGAACTGTCTAACGACTATGTCTAGTGACTACGTCTGGCGACTAATCCTAGCTTGCAAAAACCTAATCTGGCGATCAACCAGAAAAAAAACATAAACAATCAAGAACAAAACAACCATGCAAAGAGAAACTGATTGAACTTTGAATCTAATTACCGCCGATCCGTGACCGCTTTAAAGCCCTGGGTCACTTAGGGTTCATCTAATCTAAGCTCTACGAGTTTAGCTACTCATGTTCATAACAAAAGAATCAAAGAGAAAGAAAGAGTTCATCATCCAGAGGAAGAACATAAAAGAATCTGAAAAACCTAATTAAGACGACTCTGGCAGAACTTCGATCTTCGGTAATCTGCAATCCTAGCTCCGAGTCTTCGAGATGGAAGGGGTGGCGTCACGATCTCTTCCTGGCTCTTCGAACTCTAACTCTGCTCCAGAACTTGAGAGAATTCTGAAGTATTTGGTATTAGTTGAAATTATGAGGTATCTCTTTATTTGGGCCGCCGGTTAAGTATTTATACTTAACCCTAATACTGCCAGATTTTAACTAAGATTTTCACTGAAAATATTAAGGGATTTTCGCCGAAAATCCTAGTGCAAAAGGGATGACTGCCGGCTGGATTCTTCTGTAGTTTTCGGACCGTCGGTTCTCGGCGAAAACTTACACCATGTTTGGTTTCTGTGATTTGGAGGTGCGTTTTGGATGATACACTATTTCATCCAAAACCTTCATTTTTTCGGAAATACAAATGCACAAAACAGCTTATTTGGGCCAAAAAAATGAGTGATTTCAAAACTCAGCTTTTAGTTGAGTTTTGGGTGATTTGATAATAGTGAATTGAAGGGTCTGTACAATTACCTTTCTATCCAACTACTATTCAGAAATTACAATCTATGTCACTATTTTAGTTCAACTTTCTAATCACTCTCACCAACTTAAGCTAGGAGCAATTGGGGTTTGTGTTATAGGATTATATTATTATGTTTTGTAAACATCTTTTTGAGAGCAGTAGTGCTAGACAACTCATATTTGGAATTCCACAATTCCGTAGATAGGAATTTGAATATGCAGAAGTAGTGTAGCTTGTGTAAGCATGAAAAGTTATCTTTGGATTAGTATTATTCTAGTTTGATGTTTGCTCGTAATTTGAAGGATTATTGAACCATAAATTGTTGTCCTTGGTAACACTTGCATTAAAACAAACATGTCTTTTACAACAACAATGACTTGACCACAATCTGCTATTACAAAATTACTGCATATAAATATCGTAAAAATACCAAAACTCTTCAGTTCAAATATGGCCAACATAATAATAAAGATAAAATGGTAATTTAGCTTCATTTTAAGACCCCACACCCAAATCCCAAACTGATTCATAGCAACTTCCAAACAAAGGTTTTGTGTAAAAAAGTGTAATCACAAAACAGCTTTTTTCTAAAACCACAATATTGTTCAAATACACTATTTCCAAATCACAGAAACCAAACGACCCGTTAGTATTTTCGCCGAAAACTTCTTCATGGATGCACTGCCGATTTCTTCATGAATTTTCGCCGAAAATTCCTTTGTAAATGGGAGCAGGATTTGGTTCGGTTTGATTGACTCCTTGGATCGATTCCGGTGCCATTCCTCGAGGTTCCAATGCCATAGACACGTCTTTGGCTACTTATTTGACGGCAAAAACCTGTGCGAACATAGAAACACTAAGAAAACCATCAAATAGACCCGAAACGGGCTAAAGTAACACAAATGGCACGAGATAGAGCAATTGATTGAATATTCGTTATTCTACCCTAAAAACCATGTCTTAAGCAAGGAAATGTCGCTTAAATGAGGTTGATAATCACGTCAAATCGAGTGTCATCACTTCACCTCGGATACTCGGAGCTAGGATTGTAGATTACCAGAGATCAAAGTTCTGCCGGAGTCATTTTAATTAGGTTTTTCATATCCTTTTCTGTTCTTCCTCTGTTTAAGATGAACTATGTCTTTGCCTTTGGTTCTTTTGTTATGAACATGAGTAGCTGAACTCGTAGAGCTTAGGCTAGATGAACCCTAAGTGACCCAGGGCTTTAAAGCGGTCACGGATCGGCAGTGATTCGATTCAAAGTTCAATCAGTTCTCTTTCATGTTTGATTTGTTCTTCGTTGTTTATGTTTATTGTCTGGATTGATCACCTAGATTAGATTCTTGTTAAGCTAAGAATAGAAGCGAACGCTCGCCTTACTTTAAAACATCAAATCGAACAATTAACCTAATCATTGGAGTGGGCCTTTCGTAGGAACCAGTTAGGGTTAATCCACTGCAAGAGTAACTCATAAATCGTTAGTAATTGCACCAGTTAATTAAGTCGTTGCAAGAGGCGATCGTACCCGGGCGGCTAGTTAATCTTGGTAGCTAGATCGGATAGAGCGAACGTTCGCCAGTCTTAAACCTAAGGGTAAGGAGTTATGGTGGTGTCTTAGAATTGATTGAACGATAATCGAAATCCGCTGATCTGTTGATTGCGAATGCTCTGGTGAACGAAGGGGGATTCAAAGTCTAAGCTTGTTTGTCATCTTTGTTTAACCAACCAATCTTTCGATCTGTTTTCAGTTTTAATTTTTAATTTCCGTGCATTTCTTAGAATTAGAAGTCGTGGAACTCACACCACGCACAAAGTGTTAAACTTGAGTAAATTGCCAGCTTCTTTGAGTGGTCAATTGTTAGAAGACCCGTGGAATACGATTTACCCTAGCTTTCTAGCTTGGTACTTTATTTGACTACACGCGCGTGAAAATGCGTACATCAAATTGGCGCCGTTGCCGGGGACTTCTTTTAATTATTTGAAAGAAGAACTGGCATCTTATTCTTCTACTTTCCATCTTTCACCTTTCCATTCACTTCGATTTTACACTGGTTTTTGTTTGTTTTTGTCATTTCTAGGTTGTTCACAGGTTTATGCAACGCCGTCCTCTCACGCGCTCCCAAACGGACAAGGCTAAGAGTGTAGAGAGACCAGGCAGTTCTGCTCCGCCAAGACAATCACAGATTCCAAAGAGAGGCAGAACCAATCCACCTCCATCCGTCACTCCGATCAAGATCGAGGAACTGAAAGAGAGTTCCTCATCTCCATCTTCACCGTCATCCTCATCCGCTTCGTACACCGAATCACTTTCACCTCCTCCATCTCCCAGGATGACTGATCAGTTACCACCACCAGGCGGTCATCCACCACCACCACCACCAGGCGGTGCACAGAAGAGTCTAGCTGACTACAACAAGCTGAGCTCCACTAGCGTTCGATCTTCTATTGCCGTGCCGCGCATTGAAAGAGATCCTGACTATGAGATCAAGATTGCATTCTTGACTATGATCTCTAGGGATCTACAGTTTGAAGGCAGGCCACTAGACAATCCGTGCACGCATCTGGCAGATTTCATTGATCTCTGTGGCACTTTCAAGAATGTGAATCTCGACAAGAACACTCTTTGCTTGAGAGCTTTCCCGTTCTCTCTGAAAGGCGCTGCTAAGAGGTGGCTTACTAGCAAACCACCTGGCTACTACACCAACTGGGAGACTCTCGCTCAAGACTTTGTCGAAGAGTACTTCCCTCCCTCTAGAACCACAGCTTTCAAGGACAGCATCGCCCGATTCTCTCAGAAGGAAGGAGTGAGCTTATATGATACTTGGAATGAATTCCAAGAACTTCTTTACAACTTTCCTCACCACGGTTTAGAGCAAAGGCAGTTACCTGAAATCTTTGCTCGAGGTCTTCGAGAAGAATCGGCCAAATGGGTCAATTCCCTAGCTGAAGGGGATTGCACTACACTTACACCTGAAGCTGCTCTTCTTCATTTCGCGAACTGTGTTTCCAAGTCAAGGAACTGGAGCGACAATCTGAAGGATCAAGAAGCAAGCTCGATCTCGAAGCGACCATTAAGGCAGAAGTAGAGAAGCATCTGAAGAAGTCTTCTACACCCATCAAGCCACCGGCAGCCGCTGTCAACGTTGCCGATTGCGAGTGGTGTGGAGCTTGTGCGCATAATAGAGGCCGATGCCAGAATTTTGGTAAAACAGAAGTCTGGTCTGCCAAAGAAGTCAATTTCGTTCAACAAGGCTTCAGCAACAATCAGAATGGTTATGTTGGCTACCGAAATTTCAGGCAACAGGGGAATTATCAAGATAGACTTCCCTACAATGCTGGTGCCAACCAGAACCACGACCAGAACTAGAACAGCCGACCAACTGGTCCAGCATAGGATCAGAAGCCGAACCATCCGCCGCACCGTAATTCGGGTAACTATGGAACTACTCCTGGCAATCGCCAGAATCAATATCTGAATAATACCTATACAGGGCAGCAACATCAAAGGGACAGCAACGTCAGTGAACTAGACAAGAAGCTTAGTCAGATCATCACCAGACTTGACGATCAGACAGTCATAAAGGCCCAAGCTCTTCTCAACCAAGAACAGATTGCATCCGGTCAAAGAATTGAGCAGGTTGTGAACCAGATCTCTAGCATGCTAGCATCTGGTCGGCCATTTGGCCAACTTCCAAGCCAAACTGAGCCAAATCCGAGAAAGGAGCAAGCTAAGATGGTATCCGTTCAAGAATCGACAAACTCATCTACTAATGCTCCTTCTAATTTATGCAGGATTGATGAAGCTCCAGAGAAGAAGGAAGCACCGACGAAGGCGCCTAAGGAGTATGATCCTCCTCTTGCTCCGTACTACGTGAAGCCTCCTTTTCCAAGAGCATTGCTACCGAACGCAAGGATCGAGACTGGCATGTGGGGAGGTAAAGAAGGATATCCTGCTGCTCGTATCAAGAAACCTTCATCGCCATATCCAGCTAAATGTTCTGATCCTGGTTCTTTCACGCTTCCTCTAGTTATTAATGATGTTAAGACAGAACGTAGTTTGGTTGATCTAGGCGCGTCTGTCAATGTTATGCCTATGAGTTTATTTGAAAAATTGAACCTAGGAGAACTTGAACTAACTAGCATACAACTTGTCTTTGCGGATAGGTCACTGAAAACTCCGAGAGGAGAGATAAAAGACGTTGTTACTAAATGTGGTCCTTTCACGTTCTTAGCTGACTATGTGATCATAGATACTAGTAAGGATGATTCTACCATCCTCATAAGACGACCCTTCATGGCAACAACTGGAATGCAAATTAACGTTCCAAATGGTTCCTTGACCTTGAGAGTTGGTAAGGACACGATACGTTCCGCCTTAAAAACGGAATGAAATATACTCCTTTGAATGAAGAATCTCATTGTCTAGCTGTTGAAACTGTGGAGTTGACTCCGATCAACTCCGTTACTGATGTCTCTTCTAGTGTTCCTAGATCAATTGTTGTTGCAGATGTTGAACAGATTATCAAGAAGAAACCAGGATCTTCGGCTCAAAAGCCGCCAAAGAAGAAGGAACTGAAAGCCTCTTCTTCACAGCCAAGCAAGGAACCTGAAGGGCCCGGAGGAAGAACCAGAAGAAGAAGAAGAAGACTCAAATGGTCTGGAGACCAGTTGTTCTGTCACCTTCTTCTGAGCCAGCCGCACCACCAATTCCTTCCGAGCTACCGAAGCCGGAGCAAGTAAAGAAGGAGAAGCCAAAAGCATCTCCTGAGGAAATACCGACGATCACCGATCCTGGTGATACAAAGTCAGAGTTTAAAGAGAAGACGAAGCCGATCGTTCTCATTCCTTCCACCATTCAAGATCACTGATCACCTTCCCGATGGACGTACCAAGCTCATACACGCTAACGGGAAGAAATTTATGCTTGACGGAGATGCCCCGAAGCTCTACTTCATGAATTCCGATGCTAGCGTTAAGGAGATCCTGAGTTGGGATGTCTCCTAATACCGTCCAGGTATCATCCAGGTATCGTCCAGCTCAAAGACGTTAATCAAGAGCGCTTCGTGGGAGGCAACCCACGGCTGGAGTCAGTTTTTCATTTGTGTCAAAATCCTTGTTTAGAGTCAGTTCAGGGGGGCAAAAGTGTCAGTTTGCATGATTTCTTATTTTTCGTGTGTAGTCTGTGTGTCATCGTTGCAATCGCAAGTTGTTTGAGGTTGTTCCGATTTTTGTCGATTTAATTGTGATTTTCTGAAGTTTGCCGGGATTGCGAAAATATTTTCAATCATACAGGTCAAACTTTTCGGAGAAAACTGTCCCATTTTTCGGTGAAAACTTCCTTGCAGATCCCACTGTGTTTTCTGATCGATTTTAACTACACTTTTCGGTGAAAACTCTTTTGAAAACCGGCAGACGATTTTAACTTGAGTTTTCGGCGAAAAATTGCACAAATTTTCGCCAAAAACCTAAGACAAAATTCTAAAAAAAATTTCCCTATTTCCCGGTCTCTTTTCTCTCTCTTTCCCCTCACTTCTCATTTTTTTCGATCGAAAAATAAAAAACCCTCCCCCTGTTTTTACAACCTTCGCCGCCGCCGCCACTGTTTTGCCGCTGGCGCCCATTTCCCGCCGCCGCCGCCGCACCTCTCCCCTCCCTTCTCCGATCATTTCAAGCCGTAGACCATCCGAATCGGAGCTCTAGAGCTCCCGTTCTGCCAAACCCTAATTGTTCCAATTTTTCTCCAATTTCTCTCTCTCCGTTCATTTTCAGCACTCATGGCTTCAAGGTAAGTTGTAGAACTTTTCATTCCGAATCTTTTGACATGTTGAATGCTGAATTTCATCGGGGTTTACTTCGGTTGACTTTTTCGGTTACCTCGATTTGCGTGTCGACTGTTTCGTGTGAACTAGGTTAGCTGAATTGCTTTGGCCTGATTTAGCATGCTTAGGGAGAATTGTGCTGAATTAGAATACCATTTGATCATGTGTTGATATGCTTAAAGATCGATTCTTTGCGGTGTTGACTTTTGAGATATATCGGTTTGACCATGAATTGTCTATGCTTGTTTTGCTGCCATGTGTGTTCATTCACGTTCATATTACTGTGCTTGCCATCTGAGTTTATAATTATGCCGTCATTTCCCGCTCTGAGCTAGTAATTGCCTTGATTAGGGTTCAATGTGATATGATGTTGACTTTTTGATTGTCGGTTTGACTTCTGATCTCTAATTATGATATGAACATTCCGGCTAAACATATGCATGCTTTGTGATTTATTGTGATTACCGGTTACTTAATTTGCTTACCCCACTCGATTTTCCTCATTTCTTTGTGAAATTGAGTTTTTCTACTAAGTGTGGGGTGGGTTATTAGTTAATTAATCTGGTTTCGTTTCTGCTATAGGAATTTCACTCATGAGCGCAGGACTAAGGCGCGACTTGACACCGGCTCCAGCTCCCGTCACACCCGCTGCCCACGACCCTCCACCAGCATTCCCTGGCCGTGTCGGTACCACTCTACTGTTGCCCGCCTACCGGTGCACTACTTCGAGCGCTACCAGAGGCTCGAGCATGTTCCTGGAGCCGACGTGCGCCCACTTTCCTTGGATTCCCTCTTTGAGTACAACAAGGACTGGTACCGGAATGTGCTCGACTCACTGATACCTTCCGGACTTCTAGAGCTGACCACCATAGCTGTTGACTTCCCAGACGTCGCTCTCCAGGAGTTCTGGGCCACGTTCGAGCTAGATGAGCAAAAGAGGAGGCAGCACAGGAAGGTCGTCTCCTTCTATCTTGGCGGGGTGTACAAGTCGTTCACCTACGATGAGTTTGCCGCCCACCTTGGCATCCCCCAGGAGCATTACGAGGGTCATCACCTCGGCTGGGAGGACAACTCCGGCAATGGAGAGGAGTACGACGCGCTATGGAGCCACATGACTGGAGTGCCAAGCGATCGGACCACGCTCCATAACTCAGTTAAGTCCCTCTCTCACCCTCTTTATCGTTTTATACATATGGTTTGGCGTCGTTCTCTTTTGTGTGCTCCAGATAAGAGCCGCCACCCCATCAGCAGAGAGGAGCTCATTTTTCTTCGCGCCATCTGGGAAGGTTATCCTCTTCATTCCGGATGGGTGCTTGCACGCATACTCCGCCAGAAGACTCAGAAGCCGAGGCCGCCTAGCTCACTCCTGGGAGGCAACTTCGTCGGCCAACTCATCATCTCCCTCGGTCTCAGCCACGAATATGGCCCGGACGTCCCACGACGCAGAATATACACCGTCGGAGGCGATTTGGCGGTCGAGTACGCCCTCGAGTTGGACCTTGGTCCCCAGGTAGCGGCAGATCCTCCCCTCCAGCACGAGGAAGAATCGGAGGAAGAAGATGATTCTGAGGAGCCACAGCCTCAGCCGGAGCCGGAGTTTGATGATTATATACCCTCGCCACACCATCAGGCAGAGTATGCATACCAGCCCCAGGTGCCCATTCCAGATCCATACCAGGCACCTCATCCTCAGCACCGACCGCATCCAGCGAACATTGGCGAGCTGTACGAGCGACTCCAGGAGTGGCGGATCACAGATACCGCCACTCAGGATGCCAGATGGACTATTATGCAGCAGCACATGCTCCGCACTGACGAGAGGTATGAGGCACACTGGCATGGCAGAGGCAGGTTGGCGACGCCCTCCACATTTCCCCTCCCGATGCACCTGACCAGCAGATCGGGTTGTATTCCTTTTCTGGTCCTTTATTTTTATTTCTTCTTTTCGGATTTCGATCCAACTTTTTTCTGTGTGGATCCGGGACACTTGTCCCGGTTTCCTTTTT
Organism: Linum lewisii; assembly: GCA_034768395.1. Classification (NCBI taxonomy): domain Eukaryota; kingdom Viridiplantae; phylum Streptophyta; class Magnoliopsida; order Malpighiales; family Linaceae; genus Linum; species Linum lewisii. The sequence continues at coordinate 58,153,897 of CM068296.1, forward strand.
ATCTTTCATCTGTTTTTGTTTTGTAGGCAGTTGGGAGATTCCCTTTGCTTCGCTTTGGTAGATTGCCTCTGCTCTGAGGATCCAAGTTCATCCCCTACACCAACCATCTCGGTCCAGGTTCTTCTACTTCTTTCTTCTCTATAGTTTTAGTCATGTGAGGACACAGTACGATTTAAGTGTGGGGTAGGATGCTAGAACCTTGCATGAACTTGATTGCCCTTGATTGTGTTTTTGTGTGCCTCGTGATTCCTTTCCACTCTCTCTAGCATTAGAATGGCTCAGTTCTTGATTTTTTATGTTAAGTTGCTGTTCAATCTTTCATAATAATGCTTAGACTGCTTAACCTAGAACCTGAGAACCAACGTGTATATTTTGATGCTAAATTGCCTGGTCAGAACAGATTTTTAAAATCACACTTGTAGTTTGTAGCCTTGATTGCATGAAAATGACCGAATCCGACTAGCAAACCAAATGTGAGCTTTTGATCCATTGCACGTAATTAACCTACAATTTCAATTCTTTTTGAGTGATTTTTTGTTTGCTTGAATGAGTTAGAATTTGCATGAGACCTACTCGAGACCACATGATGACACGAGTTCTAGAATGATAGGGGCACCTAGATTCAGCTACCAAGCCAGATAGCCTACCTAACGTTAAATCCATTAGGTGTAAACCCTTGAGCTTGGCCTGTTCTTTCGGTTTGATATACATTACAGCCGTTTCCCATTCTTTCATTCCCCGTTGATCCCCTGTGGTTGTAGTTCTAGATTGACCTACCGGAAGTCGGTTTGTGGTAACCTGCCTATAGCCATTAAACAAGTGGTCTTAGCTATTATGTCCAAACGTGTAAACCCCTCTAGCAACTAAAAGAAAGAATCGGCACAAAGAAAAAAATAGAAAAATCAGAAAAGTTTCAAGTTTAGTTCAATAAACGTTCTTCTCCCTACATATGGAAGAACGAAGTCAAAAGAAAATTGAAAGAAAAAAATGTGTAAAGAAAATAAAGTGCTAGGTTGCTTGAGGGTATCATAGGACGAGCGTTCACTATTCCACTTGTGTCTGGTTAGACGGTAGGAAGCCATAGGCTAGATTCAAGGAAAGTTAGTCGAAAACTACACTGCCCCAAAGCCATCATCATACATTCCCATCATCCATCTCATCATAAACCCGTGTAGTGTAGAATTCGTTACAGTCCTAGCAGGGAAGTCCTTCTTGACTAGTTACTCGTGTTGTCACAGTGGTGGAGATGTGGTTGAATTGCAAACTTATGACATAATTCAGTAACAGAAAATGATTGAGAGCAGAAACACGTCCTTAAACACAGAGAGTGAGAGCTTCTCGTTTACTAAATATTTCTTGTGTGAGGAGTCTGGTCGGTCAGGTCAAATTCGTGCATAATTGGTTGCTATTACTTGTCGTGTGCAGTTTTTTAGTGAGACCAGGTTGTTTGGCTGATCAGTATGCATGTTAGGTTTCTTATTCTAGGAATTATCTCTCTAATAATTCATTGTGTTTAATTGAACTTCGATTTAATAAATCTTATCACTTGTGAACATGAGCGTTTCTATTTAGTTTGCTTGAGGACAAGCAAAAGCTTAAGTGTGAGTTATTTTGATGACACTCGATTTGACGTGATTATCAGCCTCATTTAAGCGACATTTCCTTGCTTAAGACATGGTTTTTAGGGTAGAATAGCGAATATTCACTCAACTACTCTATCTCGTGCCATTTGTGTTACTTTGGCCCGTTTCGGGTCTATTTGATGGTTTTCTAGTATTTTCATGTTAGCACAGGTTTTTGTCGTCAAATAAAGTAGCCAAGGACGTGTCTAAGGCGTTGGAACCTCAAGGAATCGCACCGGAATCGATCCAAGGAGTCAATCAAGTCGAACCAAATCCTACTCCCATTTACACTGAAGTTTTCAGCGAAAACTCAAGAAGGAATCGGCTGAGTTCAACAAAGAGAGTTTTCGGCGAAAACTCCAAGTTTTCGCCGAGAACCCGGCGGTCCGAAAATCACAGGAGGTACAGCCGAGCAGTCAATCCATTTACAAAGGAATTTTTGGCGAAAACTTCATAGGTTTTTCGGCGAAAATTCCAGGCAAAATCCGGCGGTATTAAGGTTAAGTATAAATACTTAACCGGCGGCCCAATTGGACATATACCACATAATACGAATTACTTCGAGAATTCTCAAGAGTTCTGGAGCAGAGTTTAGAGTCTGAAGAGCCAGGAAGAGATCGGACGCCATCCCTTCACCTCGGATACTCGGAGCTAGGGTTGCAGATTACCAGAGATCGAAGTTCTGCCGGAGTCATCTTAATTAGGTTTTTCAGATCCTTTTCTGTTCTTCCTCTGTTCAAGATGAACTATGTCTTTGCCTTTGGTTCTTTTGTTATGAACATGAGTAGCTGAACTCGTAGAGCTTAGGCTAGATGAACCCTAAGTGACCCAGGGCTTTAAAGCGGTCACGGATCGGCGGTGATTAGATTCAAAGTTCAATCAGTTCTCTTCATGTTTGATTTGTTCTTCGTTGTTTATGTTTCTTGTCTGGATTGATCACCTAGATTAGATTCTTGTTAAGCTAAGGATAGAAGCGAACGCTCGACTTACTTTAAAACATCAAATCGAACAATTAACCTAATCATTGGAGTGTGCCTTTCGTAGGAACTAGTTAGGGTTAATCCACTGCAAGAGTAACTCATAAATCGTTAGTAATTGCACCAGTTAATTAAGTCGTTGCGAGAGGCGAACCGTACCCGGGCAGCTAGTTAATCTTGGTAGCTAGATCGGATAGAGCGAACGTTCGCCAGTCTTAAACCTAAGGGCAAGGAGTTATGGTGGTGTCTTAGAATTGATTGAACGAGAATCGAAATCCGCTGATCTGTTGATTGCCAATGCTCTGGTGAACGAAGGGGGATTCAAACTCTAAGGTTGTCTGTCATCTTTGTTTAACCAACCAATCTTTCGATCTGTTTTCAGTTTTAATTTTTAATTTTCGTGCATTTCTTAGAATTAGAAGTCGTGGAACTCACACCACGCACAAAGTGTTAAACTTGAGTAAATTGCCAGCTTCTTTGAGTAGTCAATTGTTAGAAGACCCGTGGAATACGATCTACCCTAGCTTTCTAGCTTGGTAGTTTATTTGACTACACGCGCGTGAAAACGAGTACATCAAGCTCTCAGTTTAAGATTAAGGAGTTGGGCGATCTCTCTTACTTTCTTGGCCTACAGGTCACTCGCTCTGCCAAAGGTATTTTCGTCACTCAATAGAAATATATTGGAGATCTCTTGGATATGGCACATCTAGCTGACTGTATGCCTTGTCAAACTCCCATGGAGCTTAATCTTAAACTTGGTCGCGATCTATCGACGTTTGGTAAGGAGTCTCATTTATCTGGTGTCCACTCGTCCCGATTTGTCTTATGCAGTTCAAGTCGTCAGCCAATAATTTATTGCAAATCCGCGTCAGCCTCATTACCTGGCTGTTGTTCGTATTCTTCGTTATTTACAAGGGACACGAGACGTTGGCTTATTTTATCCTTGTTCAGGTGATTGCAGCATCTTGGCTTATGCCGATGCTGACTATGCTGGGTGTATTGATACTAGGCGCTCTACTTCGGGTTGGTGCGTTCAGTTTGGTGACTCGTTCATTTCATGGTGATGTAAGAAACAAGACAAGGTCTCCAAATCTTCCACCGAAGCCGAGTATCGTTCTATGTCAGAGGTTTGCTCAGAGGTTGTTTGGTTAGTCCGACTGTTAGCTGACCTGGGTGTTACTGTCCCTTTACCGATTCACCTATATGAGGACAATACTAGTGCCATCCAGATTGCAGCTAACCCTGTTCTTCATGATCGCACTAAGCATATTGAGACACATGTGCATTACATTCGGGACTTGGTTCATGACGGCACGATCAAGCTTCATTATGTTACGTCAGAGGAGCAGATTGCAGACCTCCTCACTAAGGCGGTCACGACTAGTCGACATTGGTACTTATCTGGCAAATTGATGCTTCGTCGTCGGCATCAATTTGAGGGGGGATGTTAACCTGTATAGTGGTTGTATAGGTTCAGTACAACTTCAGTATAGTTGTAGTATAGTATAGCTTAGTATAGCTTCAGTATCGTTGCAGTATCGGTTACGGTTAGGGTTAGTTTGAGTAATACACTTAAAGCCCAAACTAAACCCTAACTTAACCCATATAAATATGCTTGTAACCTAGCCACAACTCACTCACTCATTCACAGCACACCATCTTAATCCCTAATAAGATTCACCTCTTTCCCCCGTGGAGTAGCTAACTCAACGTTAGTGAACCACGTTAAATCATGTTCGTGTCGTGTTTTATTATTCAAGATATTACTATGTCTAACAAAAATCAGTTTCAAGGAATTTATGCTCAATTCCAATTCTTGTAAAGTGTAACAGACTGGGATCATAACTTCATGTTCAACCACTTAACCGAACTTGAAATTAGCCATTATGAGTTATCTTGTTCTTCCATGAAAACAAAATAGTTAGAAATCTTGTTTTACGATCTAAATCTTATGTAAACTGAATTTCTTAGTAACACAGAGTTCCATTGAGGAATCACAATAGTCATCATACATTACAATTTCATCATCATATCATCATATGCAGAAGTAGAAACAGAAACAAACTCACACTCCAACACCCCACTTTGCAAAATACACAACCAAACCCATACAAAGAAATAAGAGAAACCAAAATCAATATATAAAAGGACGCCCAGAAACCTTGATAATCGATCTTAATTTTATATCTAGCTAGAAAACGCCTATATATATATATAATATATGTATATATAACCAGCAAACCTCAAAACAGTTGTTCCAAATGAGATGCTCATCTATTCAGTTGTTCTTTACCTTCCAAACTATGTCTGTCATTTCCCATTTCATCTTCCTCATTGAATACATTTCCTCCATTGCCAACCTTGGTCATTTCATCTGCACAAGCTCCATATGCCCAACTGCAGAGCAGGAAGTAGACCACATTCACAGCACCCATTATGGCAAGAATCCAGTAGTAGTTATCATAACGAGCCTGGTTGATGTTGTCATTAATCCAACCTTGTTTCCCATCTTTTGAAGTGGTTTTATTAACAACACTCAGTATAACACTTGACAACAAGCTAGCCACACCCATTCCAACTCCAAACAAACAAGAAGCAATACTTGACATTGATTTCGGGAACTCTGAGTAGTAAAACTCAATCTGCCCAATTGCGTTTAGTGATTCTGCAAGACCAAGCAACACGTATTGTGGGACAAGCCACATTGCAGACATGTTCACAACAGCAATGGGATTGTTCAAGTACCCTTCTTCCATTGCCTTTCTTCGTCGAGCATTCTCAACAGTTGCTGCAGCCACCATGCTTAGAGATGAAACAACTAGGCCAAGCCCCATCCTTAGTTTTGTACTTAGCTTCATGGGCCTTCCCCAGAGTTTCGAAGCAAGAGGAAGGATGGCTCGGTCATAGAGAACAACCCAAACTATTATAGTAACTACCAAGAACATTGAATAGGAAGCTGCAGGGATTTGGAACGCTGAAGTCAGGTGCCTGTCCATGGAACTAGCCTGGAGAAGCGGGAATGAAGTCTGGCTGGTGTTTATAGACAACATGATCCCACTAGACCATATAGGGATGACTTTGATTATTGCTTTCAGCTCTTCAACTTGATCAACTGTGCAAAGTCTCCACGGATTAGTTGCCAATCCATCTGGGGTGACATCGTTATCACGATTAATAATTACGCACGCCTTGTTCAAGAACCTGAAAGATAAGTATTATATATATTATATAGAGTACCATCCAGCAGCTAGCTCTTGATAAGCAAAACTAAGAATGTCTGTGCTCACACAAATTAATGTCATAAGAACTAAGCAGGTGAAAGAAATTAGACCTTAGTTTCTTGGTAGGGGCAAGAAAATTGGAACCTTTGGCGCAATGATACGAGGATCTAGTAGCAAGATTAGCAGGTGGGAAAGGGAGTGTTCTGTTCTTGTAAGAAGCAACAACAACCTGAGCAAAGCCAGTGAGCAAACTCATGGTAGCTTTATGCTTGACATAAAAAGGGGAAGCAACCAAGAAGAGCAAAGCTGAGAGGAACATAAGGATAACGGGAACTCCAAAACCAAGTCTCCATCCGAATCGGTCCTGAATGTAGACAACAGCAGTGAGGGCAATCAAGACCGAAAGAGCAGTGGAAGCATAGTACCATCCAAAGAATGTCTCAAGTATCCTTTTGTTCTTAGCAGGGTTTGCCCTGTTATCGACTTGATCAGCACCAAAAGCCAAGGAACATGGCCTAATACCTCCTGCTCCGATAGACATGAGAGCTAAGGCTGAAAAGAGAAGTGCGAGTTGGGGTGCTGTTGCTGTTGGGTTTACGCAGTCAGTGTTACATACTGATGGAGGCTTTGTTTGTGGAAGCATCGCTGTTAGCCATAACAAGATTGTTCCCTGCAAGTACGTAATTAAACCATCAGGTTTGGCTACCAAGTTAGTTCATTAATTAGAGTGACACTTACACATTACTTGGCATGTAGAAAACAAAGTATTTGGAGTTTGGTGAGTGTAAACAAAGGTAAATAAAATAAAAGAAGAAGAAAAGATTGAAAAAGAAAACTGAAAGGACATGGTTAGATAATTATTAAGGGGTGGGGTGGGGCCAAATTGAGTGTTGACTAATCACCAACTCCCCTCATGGCCTCATTGGCTCTCATCCACCACCACCACCATCACCACAATCCAGAACTGGAGAAAAAGGTAGTCCAGGAGGACAAGGCCAGGGCAGACCAGACCAGACCAGTCAGCCAGCTCTAAAAGTGCATCCCTTTCCTTTCTACCTTCTTCTTCTGAATGTGATACATACACACACATCATTACTATTCATGAATGACCATATTTTCTTTATTATTCATTCCATTTTTATATGATTTGTTATTGTTATTATCCTCTTTCTTTCTAGCCCAGATACAGAGGACACAGAATAATATTAATAATCATCATCTTTCCTGTAAAGCTACTGCATGTGATCATCCTTCCAGTTCCACATTCACCTTTTTTCTTATTTGTTTTTTTTTTTAACTGCACTCTGCAACTGGTTGACAACATGTTTGGTAGATAAAATAACAGCTTGCTTCTCCTCTTTGTATGAAATATTAGGAAGCCTGTTTTTTCAACTATGTGTGAAAACAGCATCTGCATTTCCAAGAAGAAGAAATCCAAAAAGGTTTGATATGAAAGGAAGATTAGAAATTTAGGATGCAGAGTAGGAACATTTATTTATCTAGTTTTGTTTTCTAGTTGTAATCCCATGTTTGGACATAGAGAGTTTAATTATTTAACTAATTTCCTGAAAGAGGGTCCCCTGTGGCCATATGGGCAGAGAGCAGTGCGGCCTTTGCTAACCTACCCAAACAGTCACCAATTGAATTCAGGCAGTTTGAAAAGAAAACATAACATATACTTAAAATACTCATTTCTTCTTACTTAGCTTGTTGCTTCCTTCCCAGCCCAGTTCTACTGTCTACAAAACTAACAAACCAACTTCCTTTCCTGTTTTCTGCTTTTACTCTTTTTTCATACTTCATTAAGGGATTATTATTATAATCAGATACCAAACAATATGGCATAATTAGTAACAAGTAAATACAAAAAAGGCATAACTTAACTAGATTCATAATAGGGACCAGTCCAGTTCAGTCCAGTCCAGCTTATTCTCAAATCCCGAAGACAAGAAAACAAACACAGGGAGGGCCTAAATGGGTCTTTCTTTATTACTAATATAACAGAAGAAAAGTGAAGTTACATACCAGGAAGGTGAAGAAGGAGCCAAGAGTAATGGTGAGGTAGCGACCCAGAAAAGAGTCTGATAAGAAAGCCCCGAAAAGTGGCATGAAATTAGTAGCAGCTGACCATAGGAACAGAATGTTTGCCGCTTTCGCAACTCCCATCTTGTAATCCTTCATCAGATACATTATCATGTTGGGTGCCACTCCATAGCTCGCCACCTTCTCGAACGCCTCGTTTCCTGAAACCACACTACTAACATTAACTACTCAGGAGGAGACAGATGATGAGTATCATAGGAACGCATGTTTGTACATACATCAAAGGTAGGCATTAAATTCTACTTTTATTACATATAATAGGAGGAGGACCCTCTTGTCTCTTCATTAATTAATTTGTACCTATTATGAATGGCATTGTAATGAGACCACCCTGCTTCCTTGTTTCAATTTCATCATGATTATCAGCAGCAGCAGAAGAAGAAGAAGAAGAAGAAACATGTTGCCCTTGGCCACCAAGAAGCACTACTGCAGTGGGAGACGGAACAACTGCCTCTTCCATCTTCTTATCATCCTCCATTGTTGATGGATGAATGACCAACTATATACAAATCAAGTAGAACAAAAACCCAGTATCTGATTTGGGAGAATGAGAATTAAATGAGACAGAGGCGGATCAGAAGCACTTTTTTTCTTCTCTTTTTTCTTTTCCCTTTCCAAGAGAGTGTTGACAGTAGTATACAGTGTGAAAACAACAAGGGGCAATAATGCAAGAAAAGAGAAACAGAGAAACAGAGAGATCAGAAGAAGGTAAAGAAAGTGAAGAAGAAGAAATCTCTTCTCATATTGCGTGTTGTGTTGTTGTGTGGAAGTGTGTTGGGTTTATTAGTTTTTTTTTTAATGGATGTGAACTGTGAAGACTCTGAACAAAGGGAGGGAGACACTGACAAGCAATAAATAAACAAAAGAGAGAGAGAGAAGAGAGGTAAAGGACGATACCCCATCTCTCCAAACAAACCCCACATTGCCCTCTATCATCTATCTCTTCAAAACATATTTTCATAACTATACCAAACCTTTCTTCTGCAAACTTAAGGATACACGCTTCATTCTCTTACATACCATTATAATGCCTACTTCAATGCTATATATAAACCGTACTAATTTGAGATTTATACAAAAATCATTTTGATAAGTGATCTTTTTAAATCATATCATTTGTAATAATACGATTTTCAAATTTCTACTTCCCACATAGTTGCGTACAAAAATGAGAGAAAACCCTCCTTTTCCAGGATGATAAACTCAAATCTTTTATGCATTCCAGGGAGAGTAGAGAAAAATTAAATGGGAAGGATGAGAAAAAATGTTGGTGGAAAATGGTTGTCGAGTGCTGTGACATTGTAATGTAATCAATTATGTCACAACGATACAAGATGATAAAACAAAGAGTAAAAAACGAGACACAAACATGCAAAGGAGGCTACAAATAAGTGTTGAGGTGCAAGATGAGACTATTTTCTCTTTTGACCATCTTATTAAAACTAAGAAAGTAGTTCATGAAAATGAATATATAAAGGGAGGAAGATAAATATCTTCCAATTTTACTTTGTATGAGATTGTCTAAGATGAAGAAACATAACATTGTGCTTTACCGTTAGAAATTAGGTATTAAGTTTACAACTTGCAAATAGAATTTTGGTGTGCTCTACCAACTTAGCGCAATTTTTTTCTCCTCTATTTATAATTGAACCCAAATCAGAGTTTTACAAATCCTAAGCGGAAACAGAAAAACCAACCAAATAGAAATACTAAACGTGATTAAATTATCAGTCTCTCCCTTAATCACGTTACTTATCAGCTACTACTTCAACTCTGATTTTGCTTCGCATTTTCATGAACTTCACTCTCCCCAATGACTTTGTGAGGATGTCAGCCAATTGCTCTTCTGTACAAACATGCTCGACAATTACTTCTCTCGATTCAGCGCACTCTCGAGTGGTAGTGCATCTTGATGTGCTTGCTTCTGTCATGGAACATTGGATTCTCACACAATGCAATGGCCGACTGGTTATCGATCTTGAGTGTCACTTTGATCTTCTCCACTCTCGTCAAACTTTTGGAGAAACTCGACAACCATATCCCTTGACGTGTCGCTGCTGTAGCTGCCATGAACTCGGCTTCGCAAAATGACAATGCCATTGTTCACTACTTTTGAGATTGCCAACTAATCAGATTCTTTCCTAGATAGAAAAACACTCATGTAGTTCTTCTTCTATCTTCCTCATCACCAACAACATCAATATCATTATACCCAAACAAACAGTCCCATTTCCCCTCGCCTTTTTCGTAGTGACATTCGAGGTCCAACGTACCTTGGATGTACCTTAGAAGGTGCTTAACTGCCGCCATATGCTATGTGGTAAATTTCTCCATAAACCGACTTACAATTCCCACGGCAAAAGTAATATCAAGCCTTGTGTGAGTCAGGTATCTCATACTCCCAACTATACGTCGATAGTTGGTGGTGTCAACTAGCTCTCCTTTGTTTGCCTTACTTAGTTTCAAGTGATGCTCCATAGGTGTTTAGGTAGGATTTCAATAATTGCACATCTCGCACTTCTCCAATATACTTTTTGCATATATATCCCTTGACTCAACATAATCCTTTTATTATCCTACTTCACTTCACTTCAATTCCAAGATAATAAGACAATAACCCAAGACCGTTCATGCTAAAAATACCTCTCATTTGGGTTTTGAACTCATCGATGCCTTCTTTACTTGCACCCGTAATAATCAAATCATCGACATAGACACCTATATATGATCAAGCCTAGTACATCTCTTCTTCGTTTATACATGGCATGCTCCATTGCCAGTTCTCAAAATACATCTTTTTGAAGGTGTTGTCTAGCTTTGCATTCCAAGCTCGAGGTGCTTGTCACAATCCATATAGAGCCTTTTTCATTTTCAACACATTGTCTTATTTCCAGTTAGCTTCAAAGCATGGGGGTTGACTTACATAAACCTCCATCTTAAGCTCTTCATTTGAGAATACAGATTTCTATGATCGACCCATCACCAACTTTCACTAACCCTTTTACAGTTTTATCGAGCTCCACAAATTTCTCGATGGAACTAGTCATCTGTGTAACATCTCGTTGCTAGTTTGCTGTCTGAATCGTGGCCTGGTTAAACCAAATTGAATTTGGAGTTGGCTGAAAATTGCAACACCATCATTCAGCAGAGATCTCTTTCAGATGAACACTATGGGCGTATTCATTCATCCAACGGCCGTTGTCATGTGTTGGTTATGGGCGTTGTGATGCTGGCCATGACTGTTGTCAATGAGCTGACAACGGGTGTGGGAAGGTCACCAATGGTGGTTGTCATGGGTTGACAACGGGCGTAGTGAGTTTCCCAAGGGCGTTGTCTTTTAAGGATTTTAAGTTGTGAATTAGGCAGTGGGTTCTCATAACTCACAAAGTCTAATATTTGCTCTCAGCCTCTTTTCATGAAGAACAGATGTTTTGGGAGAAGAATCGTTTTATCCGGAGCTAGGAACCTTAAATCACCGTGAGAGCTTGATGAGGGATTGAGGGATCAATCTTGAACAATCTTCTAAGCTCAGATTTAGGTAATCTCCCTTCGTTTTAGAGATTTCAGCCTTGTTAGTTAGGGTTCCTGCAATTGCAGTTCATCTTGTTCTTCGCTATCAGACCGGTTCTTGTGATTCTGGTTCATGGAATCCCTTGTAGGAGGATTGTAGTGTAGTTTTTGCAAGCTCAAGAAGCTATCTCGACTAGTACCGACTAGAAATCAACAAGGAAACTGTGAGGGGTTTTGTTGTTTTTACTGTTTGCGTGCAGTGATTGCGTGCATATCGGTAGTGATTGCGTGCATGCTAGATTGATGATATATGGGCTGGACAAGGTGTAGGGGCGGGTGATCCATTATTGGATTGCGCAATCCATTAGGATATACGGATATTGGGATCTTAATGTCTGTCTGCTTAGCCCTTGTGGCATACTAGTGGTCATTAGTGTAACACCCATCCCAAATCGTCTGGGTCGAACCCGTGGTTAGACCAAGAATTGGGGTTACGATTTGACTAAAAAATATAGAAACCATAAAACATTTTTTAACTAAAATAATGTATAAAAACAACAGCAAACGGAAGCTTCCATGATTTCAAAATCAATACCAATTTGCACTTCAAATGCACCAACAATTGCCATCATAAATGAATCCAAAATTCCCAAACGTCAACTGAAATGAAAATACATAACCAATTTATTTGTTCTTGGTCGCCATCCTTCTGTCATCTGCCTTCTCCAAGCTCCAACTGCCAACAATGAACAACTGCTGCTCCCAGCTCTGCTCACCAACTACTTCTAACTGAAAAGAGAGACTAGAGGGGGGGGGGGTTAGTTTCCTAATGAAACTGAGTGAGCTCATTGCCTTAACTATGCGCTGGACTACCTAGGGAGCATCCAAGACTCTCACATAAACAACAATGGGACCCATAGTTATATTCCATTTTAACATCCTAGTATAATAGTTCTAAGTGATCAACTAATTCCCTCTACCTCTATTCCTGTCATGCATCATGATGTGAACCGCTGCAACCGTGGGCAGACGACCCTTGAACACCGCAAGTTGATGACCGTGCAATGAGGTAGAAACCGTCGGGAACCGGGATGGAGAGGGCTTTGACCCGCTAGCTATATAACAGCTAGGAACCAGAAGTATCAAGTCGATGACGCCACGCCAAGAGATGGATGCTCTTGATGATAAGTCGATCCTTTAGTATCGCAACATGCAGATACAATAAGGGGTTTCAAGAACAAAGTTCTATCAAAGGGGTTGTTTATTTCATAAAAGTTGTGTTTACAATGGGTGGCCGACGACCTCCTTATATAGGTGAGGGAACAAGCTCTCCTCCCTAAACACTACTTCCTAAATAAGAATAAAATAAAGAGACCTACTCCTAAAAAGAATCCTAAAACACCTAAATAATCCTACTAAAAAGGAGGAACAATTAAATAATAGTTGAAGTCTTTAAAACAGAATCAAAGACCTAAAATAGGTAAAAAAACCCTAATCTGGCCGAATTCGACTGCTCGGGCCGATTGGGTATGGCGGCGGCCCGGTGGGCTTGTCCGGGCGGGCGCCGGGCCTGATACGGGTGGCGGTTGCGGGGCCTGGTGTGCCGGGCTGGTCCAGGGCCAAGGGCCTTGCCCAAAAGGCCAGGTCTTCTTGGCCGACTTCAAGGAATTCCTCGGATCGGCCCGGCTGCCGGTCTAGGGCTCGGGGTTGGCCTCTCCTTGGGCCTTCTCCCTTTCCGCTCGGGCCTTCTTCTTTAAGCTTCAAGTAGGCCTCCAAGTAGCTCCTGATGTAGCTCTCCGGGGGTTGGGTCGGTCTAAGTGTAATGCCTCGGGGCCAAGGACTCCAATTCTTCTTATGGCTCGGCTCAGGGTCAATCCGTGGAAGCTCTTCTCTCCAGGCCAAGTATTATTGGGCCCTTTTCCTTCTATACTCCAGAAATGCTTCCAGAGGGTCACTCGAGTGACTGACTTCTTCTTCAGGGCTCCTGGAGGTCAGGCTAGGAGCAGGCTGAGGCTTTTCTCCAGTGCTAGGGCTTATATCCTCGGCCAGCAGCATGGCCTGGAATAGCATTCCATCTCGTGGAGCCTTTCTACCTGCAAGGGAAGGACTTAGTCGATACTTCAAGGCGTACCTTGGTTTTAGGGCTTGAAGATGGCCTGCCCTAGGCTCTATATGCCTCTTGTGAGGTCCTAGGGTCTTATCTCGGCCAGGTGACCCTGGTGGGGTGTAGGAGTACTGGTTGGCATTAGGGCAGCATTGTTGGATCATATCATCCCCCTCTTCTTGCCTTGGATTTGTCCCCAAATCCATCTCGGGTTCTCTTCTAGCACTCATCACTCTCTTCCAAACTTCAGCAATTTTGTTGGCTACGGTCGGGGAAGACTCAGCATCATCTTTAGACCCAGGAGTGTCACTAGAGTCAGTAATGGACCAAGGCTCGGGTCCTTCAGCACTTTCTTCTTCGGTCTCCATAGCACCTTGTCCTGAAAAAACTATCAACAATAATGTTAAGGCTTTGAGAAGTGTCCGGTGAGAGTTCCTCACTCATTTCCACATCCAGGTCCGCATCCGGATCTTCTTCACTCGGGGCAGCCCTTAAAATCCATCGGGAGGTGATCTCCCATTGAATCTTGGGTGCACAGGGGACCGTCGGTGAAGCGTCGGGTCGAGGCACTGGGGTGCCGGAGGCGCCGGGGGTAGGCCAGGGTACGTCAGGCAGGGCGGCGTCGTTGGGTAGTGGGGAGGCGGCGTCGGCGGGCAGTGGGGAGCCGCCGGCGGCGGGCAGTGGGGAGGCGGCGGCGGCGGGCAATGGGGAGGCGGCAGCGGCGGGCAGTGGGGAGGCGGCGGCGGGCAGTGGGGAGGCAGCGGCAGCAGCGGGCAGTGGGGAGGCGGCGGCGGCAGCGGGCAGTGGGGAGGGGGCGGCGGTCAGTGGGAACGCGGCGGGTAGTGGGGAGGCGGCGACGGCGGGCAGTGGGGAGCAGGCGGCGGCGACGGGCAGTGGGGAGCCGGCGGCAGCGGCCAGTGGGGAGGCGGCGTCGGCCATCATCGCGTCGGGGCAGTCGGGGTCGGGTAGGACCAGGACGGAGCGACGGACAGGGACGCGCCAGACTCGTCGGGTAGTGATCCGTCGGGGGCCACGTCGGGTGGTGATGCGCCGGGGGGCATCTGGCAGCGATAGGTCGGGGCCGGGTGCCGGGGCGGCCGGGGCCTGGTCGGGCAGAGTGGCGCCGGGTGCTGGGGCGCTCGGATTGGTCGGGGCAGGCAGTCGGCGTCGGGGTCGAATGCTGGGGCACCGGGGCCCGGTCGGGCAGCACCGGGGCTGGGTGCTGGGGCGCCTAGGCTGGTTGGGCAGCACCGGGGCTGGGTGCTGGGGCGCCTAGGCTGGTCGGGCAGCGCCAGTCGGGGTCGGGGCCAACCGCTGGGGCGTCGGGGCTGGTCAGGCCTGGTCGGGCAGCGCCGAGGCAGGGCGCCGGGTGATAAGGTTTTAGAGATTAACCCTGCAAACTTCTCAAGTCCTTCTGGCTTAACTTGTTCTCCCTCATCTGATTCTTCTTCTTCTTCCTTCTTCTCATCTTCTTCATCATCTGTCTCGATTCCTCCTTCTATTACCACCATCGTCCGTTGATTAGGGCAATCCCTTGAGATAAGTCCTGTACCTTGACATTTAAAGCATACAATTCCACTGGGACGTGGGTTAGAATTTTGAACCTTAGAATTAGGTGGGGTAGGTGTTACCGGTGGTGCCAAATCCCTAGGGTTAGGGTTTGGCCGTGAGCTTGAGCCTCGGGGCTGTTCGGGCTTCCAATGGGCTTGGCTTGTATTCGGGCCTCCTCTCCACGGGGCATTGGCTGATCTTCTCGTGTAGCCCTTCCTCACTTCTCTCTCCACGCGGTTAGCTAGGGCTTTGAGATCGTCGTAATCAACATAGTTAAGTATGTTGACTTGATGCATGATCTCGGGGTGTAGCCCACCCACAAACCAGGCTATCTTTGCTTCGGGTTCTTCTCGGAGGTCGAGTCTGGCTATCAACATCTCTAACTCCTTGGTGTATTGCTCCACGGACATGGTGCCTTGCTTTAAGTTCCGGAGGGAGGTGTGTAGGTCTCGGATATAGGTTCCAGGAACGAAGTTCTTCCTCATTATTCTCTTGAGGTCTCTCCACGACTCGATGGGGTCTTCCTCATCTCTTTGAACCTGGCTCTTGAATTGGCTCCACCATAGAGCAGCATAGTCAGTGAATTCAAGAGTGGCGAGGATTACCTTCTTTTGTTCAGAGTAGTGGTGGCACTCGAGGAAGTCCTCCATACTTCTCTCCCAATCCAAGTACTCGTTGGCATTGTAGTTGCCGGCAAATTTAGGCACGGTGAGCTTGAGGTTGCTCACATCATCAACAATCTCCTGAGCTAGCCTTCGGGCTCCTCGGTTCAGGCCTTCAGGGCTATCCTCTCGGCGCTCATCTCGTCCTCTCCCGGCTTGAAGCCTGGCTAGGGTTTCTTGGACGGCGGCTAGGGTAGCTCCAAGATTCTGAAGGTGACCTTCCATGTTGGCTAATCTCTCGTCTGCCATGGTTCGTACTAGCAAACAGAAGCAATTTTCTATCCCCTCTTCTTAGAAATAGACTTACAATGAAAGAAAATAACGTGGCAAGGGTGGCCTTGCTTTCTTTTCTTTTTCTTGACTTCGATTTTTGTTGATGGTATGATGGCCACCAATTTTAAATGTCAAGGTAGAGGACTTATCTCAAGGGACTGCCCTAACCAACGGACGTGGGTTAGAATTTTGAACCTTAGAAGTAGGTGGGGTAGGTGTTACCGGTGGTGCTGAATCCCTAGGGTTAGGGTTTGGCCGTGAGCTTGAGCCTCGGGGCTGTTCGGGCTTCCATCGGGCTTGGCTTGTATTCGGGCCTCCTCTCCACGGGGCATTGGCTGATCTTCTCGTTTGGCCCTTCCTCACTTCTCTCTCCATGCGGTTAGCTAGGGCTTTGAGATCGTCGTAGTCAACATAGTTAAGTATGTTGACTTGATGCATGATCTCGGGGTGTAGCCCACCCACAAACCGGGCTATCTTTGCTTCGGGTTCTTCTCGGAGGTCGAGTCTGGCTACCAACATCTCTATCTCCTTGGTGTATTGCTCCATGGACATGGTGCCTTGCTTTAAGTTCCGGAGGGAGTTGTGTAGGTCTCGGATATAGGTTCCAGGAACGAACTTCTTCCTCATTATTCTATTGAGGTCTCTCCACGACTCGATGGGGTCTTCCACATCTCTTTGAACCTGGCTCTTGAATTGGCTCCACCATAGAGAAGCATAGTCAGTGAATTCAAGAGTGGGGAGGATTACCTTCTTTTGTTCAGAGTAGTGGTGGCACTCGAGGAAGTCCTCCATACTTCTCTCCCAATCCAAGTACTCGTCGGCATTGTAGTTGCCGGCAAATTTAGGCACGGTGAGCTTGAGGTTGCTCACATCATCATCAATCTCCTGAGCTAGCCTTCGGGCTCCTCGGTTCAGGCCTTCAGGGCTATCCTCTCGGCGCTCATCTCGTCCTCTCCCGGCTTGAAGCCTGGCTAGGGTTTCTTGGACGGCGGCTAGGGTAGCTCCAAGATTCTGAAGGTGACCTTCCATGTTGGCTAATCTCTCGTCTGCCATGGTTCGTACTAGCAAACGGAAGCAATTTTCTATCCCCTCTTCTTAGAAATAGACTTACAATGAAAGAAAATAACGTGGCAAGGGTGGCCTTGCTTTCTTTTCTTTTTCTTGACTTCGATTTTTGTTGATGGTATGATGGCCACCAATTTTCTCTTGCCTTACAACTTGAAACTGAAAACAAGAACTGAAACAGAAGGGAATTTTCGAATCTATTTTCTAAAAAAGCAGTAAAGGATATGAATCCAGGTAAACCTGGAGACTAGGATAGATTGTGGTCCTTGAGCTTGAACCGTGCTCTGATACCAACTGATGTGAACCGCTGCAACCGTTGGCAGACGACCCTTGAACACCGCAAGTTGATGACCGTGCAACGAGGTAGAAACCGTCAGGAACAGGGATGGAGAGGACTTTGACCCGCTAGCTATATAACAGCTAGGAACCAGAAGTATCAAGTCGATGACGCCACGCCAAGAGATGGATGCTCTTGATGATAAGTCGATCCTTCAGTATCGCAACATGCAGATACAATAAGGGGTTTCAAGAACAAAGTTCTATCAAAGGGCTTGTTTATTTCATAAAAGTTGTGTTTACAATGGGTGTCCGGCGGCCTCCTTATATAGGTGAGGGAACAAGCTCTCCTCCCTAAACACTACTTCCTAAATAAGAATAAAATAAAGAGTCCTACTCCTAAAAAGATCCTAAAACCCCTAAATAATCCTACTAAAAAGGAGGAACAATTAAATAATAGTTGAAGTCTTTAAAACAGAATCAAAGACCTAAAATAGGTCAAAAACCCTAATCTGGCCGAATTCAGCTGCTCGGGCCGGTTGGGTATGGCACCGGCCCGGTGGGCTTGTCCGGGCGGGCGCCGGGCCTGATACGGGTGGCAGTTGCGGGGCCTGGTGTGCCGGGCTGGTCCAGGGCCAAGGGCCTTGCCCAAAAGGCCAGGTCTTCTTGGCCGACTTGAAGGAATTCCTCGGATCGGCCCGGCTGCCGGTCTAGGGCTCGGGGTTGGCCTCTCCTTGGGCCTTCTCCCTTTCCGCTCGGGCCTTCTTTTTTAAGCTTCAAGTAGGCCTCCAAGTAGCTCCTGATGTAGCTCTCTGGGGGTTGGGTTGGTTTAACTGTAATGCCTCGGGGCCAAGGACTCCAATTCTTCTTATGGCTTGGCTCAGGGTCAATCCGTGGAAGCTCTTCTCTCCAGGCCAAGTATTCTTGGCCTTTTTTCCTTCTATACTCCAGAAATTCTTCCAGGGGTCACTCGAGTGACTGACTTCTTCTTCAGGGCTCCTGGAGGTCAGGCTAGGAGCAGGCTGAGGCTTTTCTCCAGTGCTAGGGCTTATATCCTCGGCCAGCAGCATGGCCTGGAATAGCATTCCATCTCGTGGAGCCTTTCTACCTGCAAGGGAAGGACTTAGTCGATACTTCAGGGCGTACCTTGGTTTTAGGGCTTGAAGATGGCCTGCCCTAGGCTCTATATGCCTCTTGTGAGGTCCTAGGGTCTTATCTCGGCCAGGTGACCCTGGTGGGGTGTAGGAGTACCGGTTGGCATTAGGGTAGCATTGCTTGATCATATCATCCCCTCTTTTTGCCTTTGTCCCCAAATCCATCTCGGGTTCTCTTCTAGCACTCATCACTCTCTTCCAAACTTCAGCAATTTTGTAGGCTACGGTCGGGGAAGACTCATCATAATCTTTAGACCTAGGAGTGTCACTGGAGTCAGTAATGGACCAAGGCTCGGGTCCTTCAGCACTTTCTTCTTCGGTCTCCATAGCTCCTTCTCCTGAAAAACTATCAACAATAATGTTAAGGCTTGGAGAAGTGTCCGGTGAGAGTTCCTCACTCATTTCCACATCCGGGTCCGCATCCGGATCTTCTTCGCTCGGGGCAGCCCTTAAAATCCGTCGGGAGGTCATCTCCCATTGAATCTTGGGTGCACAGGGGACGTTGGTGAAGCGTCCGGTCGGGGAACTGGGGTGCCGGAGGCGCCGGGGGTAGGCCAGGGCACGTCGGGTAGTGGGGAGGCGGCGTCGGGCAGTGGGGTGGCAGCAGTGGCGGGCAGTGGGGAGCCGGCGGTGGCGGGCAGTGGGGAGGCGGCGACGGCAGGCAATGGGGAGGCGGCGGCGGTGGGCAGTGGGGAGGAGGCGGCGACGGGCAGTGGGGATGCGGCGGCAGTGACCAGTGGGGAGGCGGCTTCGACCATCATCGCGTCGGGGCAGTCGGGGTCGGGTAGGGCCGGGACGGAGCGACGGGCAGGGACGCGCCAGACTCGTCGGGTAGTGATCCGTCGGGGGCCACGTCGGGTGGTGATGCGCCAGGGGGCATCTGGCAGCGATAGGTCGGGGCCTGGTGCCGGGGTGGCCGGGGCCTGGTCGGGCAGAGTGGCGTCGTGTGCTGGGACGCTCGGATTGGTCGGGGCGGGCCAGTCGGCGCGGGGCCTAATGCTGAGGCGCCGGGGCCCTGTCGGGCAGCACCGGGGCTGGGTGCTGGGGCGCCTAGGCTGGTCGGGCAGCGCCAGTCGGGGTCGGGGCCGAGCGCTGGGGTGCCGGGGCTGGTCAGGCCTGGTCGGGCAGCGCCGAGGCTGGGTGCCGGGGCACCGGGTGCTAGGGTTTTAGAGATTAACCCTGCAAACTTCTCAAGTCCTTATGGCTTAACTTGTTCTCCCTCATCTGATTCTTTTTCTTCTTCCTTCTTCTCCTCTTCTTCATCATCTATCTCGATTCCTCCTTCTCTTACCACCATCGTCCGTTGGTTAGGGTCGTAGACGGTCTATTCATTTGAAAGGAGTTTTGATTTGAAATAGACATTAAAAACTTAAAGGAAACTAAAAGGGAGAAAGAAAAATAAAGTGGTGCAAATCAAAGACAAAGGGGGCTCTCTTGGTGGGTAGTTTCATCATGCTCAAGAGGTACAAATGCACAAACAAGCCAAACATGTTCGAGGAAGCAATCGAATGACCACGCATTTCACTTCTATAGACTCAATGCACTCTCGTCGCACCAAATCCCTATCCTAGAACCACTCAACCTAGGCTCTCGCTCTCAAGCTAAGTGACTAAGGATGCATTAAAGGTGTTTGATGAAATGCCAAGCTACAAAACCCTCTCCTATGACTCTATGACCACTAGGCTAGACACCACACTCTCATGTCAATGTTCTAACACTAAGAGAATCATCCAAAGACTAATCAAAGTTCAATTGAGTGAAAATCCTAATGCACACCAAGTGTTCGATAAAATGCACAAGAGAGAAATCATGCAACTATGGTTGAATTGAGATGATCTAATCTCTTAGAACACACTCTCTTCAATCCCTAGACCTACAATCCATGTAATCCAAGCACTCTCATGCATTACATTACAAATAATAGACCAATCAAGCCATAGCCATCAATGGAATTAACAACAAGTCATAGAGACCATCTTCTTACAATCCAAGATCAATCATGACAAGTTCTATACAATCATCCCTCTATCATAGCACAACTAATCTACCCATCCAAGAGGAACCCTAGAAACTCAGCCACACATGGCCAAGGGAGTAAAGAGAAAAGGAGGAAGAATGGTCACCAAGAACACCATGGATGAATCCTTGAGATGATCTTCACTTCTCCACTTGTAAGCACTTCTCCCAAGGTTTGTTGGCTTCAATCCTAGCTCCAATGGCTTCAAATTGCTCCCAAAATGTGTTCTAGGGTTTGAGGGTTCGTGGGTATGTACAAGGGGTTCAAGAGATATGATGGAATTCCCCAAAAGAGTGAAAAACGTGGGTATTTATAGTGCAGGGGGCAGTGCACGGCGTGCACCTATGCACGGCGTGCAGGGTGCACGGCGTGCAGGGTGCACGGTGTGCAAGGCTGCACGGCATGCACCTTGGAGCTGAATGTGTTTCGGAGCCTCCTGGACAGCCCGTGCACCAAACCGTGCACGGTGCACGGCGTGCATCATGCACGGCGTGCAGTGGTGCACGGCGTGCACCTCCTCAGCTCTGCAGAAAGCTCGATCTTGTAACGCTCATATCTCCCTCGTCCGGACTCCAAATGACCTCCCGTTTGCTCCTATACGCTCCTTGTCATCCGTACTTTGATGCCATAACCTGAAAATGCACAGAGGAAACTCCAATAGCCCACGAATTTGGCTCCAAAGTAGCAACCGGACAACAAAATGACACTTTGCACAAAATTTCAATAAAAGCATATAAGCCATGTCATTTCACGAATAAACACGGGTATATCATAGGTCATTCATAAGATTAAAATGCACTAATTAAAGTCACATCAGCAGTCCCTTGAGATAAGTCCTCTACCTTGACATTTAAAGCATACAATTCCACTGGGACGTGGGTTAGAATTTTGAACCTTAGAAGTAGGTGGGGTAGGTGTTACCGGTGGTGCTGAATCCCTAGGGTTAGGGTTTGGCCGTGAGCTTGAGCCTCGAGGCTGTTCGGGCTTCCATGGGTTTGGCTTGTATTCGGGCCTCCTCTCCACGGGGCATTGGCTGATCTTCTCGTTTGGCCCTTCCTCACTTCTCTCTCCATGCGGTTAGCTAGGGCTTTGAGATCGTCGTAGTCAACATAGTTAAGTATGTTGACTTGATGCATGATCTTGGGGTGTAGCCCACTCACAAACCGGGCTATCTTTGCTTCGGGTTCTTCTCGGAGGTCGAGTCTGGCTACCAACATCTCTATCTCCTTGGTGTATTGCTCCACGGACATGGTGCCTTGCTTTAAGTTCCGGAGGGAGGTGTGTAGGTCTCGGATATAGGTTCCAGGAACGAACTTCTTCCTCATTATTCTCTTGAGGTCTCTCCACGACTCGATGGGGTCTTCCACATCTCTTTGAACCTGGCTCTTGAATTGGCTCCACCATAGAGAAGCATAGTCAGTGAATTCAAGAGTGGCGAGGATTACCTTCTTTTGTTCAGAGTAGTGGTGGCACTCGAGGAAGTCCTCCATACTTCTCTCCCAATCCAAGTACTCGTCGGCATTGTAGTTGCCGGCAAATTTAGGCACGGTGAGCTTGAGGTTGCTCACATCATCATCAATCTCCTGAGCTAGCCTTCGGGCTCCTCGGTTCAGGCCTTCAGGGCTATCCTCTCGGCGCTCATCTCGTCCTCTCCCGGCTTGAAGCCTGGCTAGGGTTTCTTGGACGGTGGCTAGGTTAGCTCCAAGATTCTGAAGGTGACCTTCCATGTTGGCTAATCTCTCGTCTGCCATGGTTCGTACTAGCAAACGGAAGCAATTTTCTATCCCCTCTTCTTAGAAATAGACTTACAATGAAAGAAAATAACGTGGCAAGGGTGGCCTTGCTTTCTTTTCTTTTTCTTGACTTCGATTTTTGTTGATGGTATGATGGCCACCAATTTTCTCTTGCCTTACAACTTGAAACTGAAAACAAGAACTGAAATAGAAGGGAATTTTCGAATCTATTTTCTAAAAAAGCAGTAAAGGATATGAATCCAGGTAAACCTGGAGACTAGGATAGATTGTGGTCCTTGAGCTTGAACCGTGCTCTGATACCAACTGATGTGAACCGCTGCAACCGTTGGCAGATGACCCTTGAACATCGCAAGTTGATGACCGTGCAACGAGGTAGAAACCGTCAGGAACCGGGATGGAGAGGACTTTGACCCGCTAGCTATATAACAGCTAGGAACCAGAAGTATCAAGTCGATGACGCCACGCCAAGAGATGGATGCTCTTGATGATAAGTCGATCATTCAGTATCGCAACATGCAGATACAATAAGGGGTTTCAAGAACAAAGTTCTATCAAAGGGCTTGTTTATTTCATAAAAGTTGTGTTTACAATGGGTGTCCGGCGGCCTCCTTATATAGGTGAGGGAACAAGCTCTCCTCCCTAAACACTACTTCCTAAATAAGAATAAAATAAAGAGTCCTACTCCTAAAAAGATCCTAAAACCCCTAAATAATCCTACTAAAAAGGAGGAACAATTAAATAATAGTTGAAGTCTTTAAAACAGAATCAAAGACCTAAAATAGGTCAAAAACCCTAATCTGGCCGAATTCAGCTGCTCGGGCCGGTTGGGTATGGCGCCGGCCCGGTGGGCTTGTCCGGGCGGGCGCCGGGCCTGATACGGGTGGCAGTTGCGGGGCCTGGTGTGCCGGGCTGGTCCAGGGCCAAGGGCCTTGCCCAAAAGGCCAGGTCTTCTTGGCCGACTTGAAGGAATTCCTCGGATCGGCCCGGCTGCCGGTCTAGGGCTCGGGGTTGGCCTCTCCTTGGGCTTTCTCCCTTTCCGCTCGGGCCTTCTTTTTTAAGCTTCAAGTAGGCCTCCAAGTAGCTCCTGATGTAGCTCTCTGGGGGTTGGGTTGGTTTAACTGTAATGCCTCGGGGCCAAGGACTCCAATTCTTCTTATGGCTTGGCTCAGGGTCAATCCGTGGAAGCTCTTCTCTCCAGGCCAAGTATTCTTGGCCTTTTTTCCTTCTATACTCCAGAAATTCTTCCAGGGGTCACTCGAGTGACTGACTTCTTCTTCAGGGCTCCTGGAGGTCAGGCTAGGAGCAGGCTGAGGCTTTTCTCCAGTGCTAGGGCTTATATCCTCGGCCAGCAGCATGGCCTGGAATAGCATTCCATCTCGTGGAGCCTTTCTACCTGCAAGGGAAGGACTTAGTCGATACTTCAGGGCGTACCTTGGTTTTAGGGCTTGAAGATGGCCTGCCCTAGGCTCTATATGCCTCTTGTGAGGTCCTAGGGTCTTATCTCGGCTAGGTGACCCTGGTGGGGTGTAGGAGTACCGGTTGGCATTAGGGTAGCATTGCTTGATCATATCATCCCCCTCTTTTTGCCTTTGTCCCCAAATCCAACTCGGATTCTCTTCTAGCACTCATCACTCTCTTCCAAACTTCAGCAATTTTGTAGGCTACGGTCGGGGAAGACTCATCATCATCTTTAGACCTAGGAGTGTCACTGGAGTCAGTAATGGACCAAGGCTCGGGTCCTT